>CM065438.1:43567500-44777500 GCA_033030585.1 Hippophae rhamnoides | reverse complement strand
ACGAATTTATCATATATTTTTTAGAGAAATTGAAAAAAAAAACTCTCACAAACAAAAATATTTTCGCTTAATTCTGTTCCAGATTTTTCTTCTATTATGCGTTCCCCGTTTCCAGCCTTTTCTTCCAGTTTCTGCGTCTCTCGCTGTTTCTTTTTTTTTTTTTCGTTTTCTTCCACACGGCCGCTGTTCTGTTTCTTTGTTTTTTTTCCTTCTGTGGCTGCGGCTTCTCTCTATATTCTCCCCGCCGACTCCATATATATATAAAATATATATTAACCTCCCCCCTGGTCGTTTCTGCCTATGTTATATTATATAACTTTTATATATATATATATATATATATATCCAACTGCTATTGTTGCTTTTCTTTTTACATATATATCCTTTTAAATCCAAGCGTATCTTTTCATTACTTTATATATCTATATCTATATATATATATATATATATATTTAAAACTGATTTAAATAAATCTTAATTTAAATTTAAGAGTCATTATGTAATATGCTTTTAAAATTTTGGATATTCATTATCTTTAAATTTGTAATAAAATTTAAATAATAATAATGAAATATAAAATCAACAAAAGATAAATAAAATTAGACTAAAGCTAAAATTAAGAAGTGATAAATTATGTCAAATTATGTAAATAATTAATTAGTGTGAGCAATCTAATTTGGAAGGGTTAAATAGTATTTTTCAACCAAAAATCCTAGTGGAGTCAATTATTCTAATTTAATGGAATTCAATCCAAATAATTCCACGTCAAGTGAAATAGGACATTTAGATAAAGTGTTTTGATACCTCAATTTGGATTTGTCATCCCACTCTTGGGATGAAAATGGAGCAGGAGCACCAAGAGGAAGTTGACGTCATCTTATAGCCATGTTAGAAGTCAAGCACAAATCTCAAAAAAGATAAAAATACCCCTTGATTGAAATTTAAACAAATTAATCAAATGTTTCCCAAAAAGTTGTAAAATCAAGATCAATTGAACAATGTTGGGAAGAAATTAGTGAAACGACCTCAAAAAAAAAGTGTTTGTTTGATGAGAAAGTGATAGAAAGTGGGGAATTCGAGTTTTATTGATTTTTGCTCAAATATGTTGTTTTTTTGTAAGGATTGATGCTAGAAAAGAGATTAGAAACCAATTCTAAGTGAATTAGGGATAAAATGAGTGATTTTGGTCAATTTTTGAGTGAAAAATAAAAAAAAAAGTCGTGTATAGGGGGTTTGGTTTCGTGGGGATGAGAGGAAAAAGAAGATAAGTATATAAAATAAATCCGTTCAATAGATCTAAATTAATTTGATCTATTTACATTCATACCTTGATCAATCTAGTATGAACTAAATCGATTGACATTCTTAATTTCTAAAAATTATAGAAATCCTCCTAAGTCTTATATTTACCTAAAATTTTCGAATAAACACTCAAATATAGATAAACACACTAAGATTAAAAAAATTATCGTTATTTTTTTTTTGAATAAAGGTATTGATTTATTCAAACATTAACATCACTCAAATGATCAATTTTATAATAAAAATCATTCTTAAACAAAATTGGATTATTCAGAGCATGCATAAGTATTCTAATAAAGAACACATATATTTCTCAACATCTATGGTGACATATTGATAATTGCTCAAAGTGAAATAAATATTGAACTACAACAGCATGTCAATTTGTCCATTAATAATTAGTTATGAAAAATTTAAAGTAAAGAGTATCACTAATCATGCAAAAATTTCAATTGAATTCGTACTTGCATATAATAAAAATTCTTACTAAGAGAGAACTTTAATTAAATTTTTTGATATTCACTCTCAAAATTTATAATATTATTTTTTATTTTGTACGAGGGAATGGTTATTTCCTTTATCATGTTATTTTTCCTTTTCAAAAGAAATATGCACGAGCTAATATACTTAACATGATGACTTTCATGCTAGTTGTGAGATAACCCTATCTGTTTATTGTAATAGCTTTCACACATCACAGTAAATAGCCCTCTCAAAATTAGGTGTTTGTCTATAGTAATATTTTATACGGTGAAAGGCAAAGTTCAACCATAATTTTCACAATCAAGATTATCTCATGCCCTAAAAAATTCACATAATTAATTATAAATTTCTAGCATAACATACTTTTGTATTCAGTAAGTATGTGAGTGCATTCTTATTAACATCAATCACCATATGAGAGGAGAAATATAAATGCACCAAACAAGATACTCAATTACATAATGAATAATTAATCAAAATAAATTAGTTTATAAAATTTTGTGATCCAAAAGTATAGTCGTAGTTTATTTCATTGTTAAAGCAATTCTACTCCCTTTATTCTTTTTGAATTTTTTAAAATAAACTAAAACAAAATCAAGAATCGAACTACTAAATTCAAAATTTAATATATTTAAACTAATCAAACTAACACATGCTCACCTAGGATCAAACAAGCATACAATAAAAATTACTAGGTGAAGGAGAGATAACATGAGTTGACCAAAAAATGAAATCTTTTATGACCCACATTTTCTTGAATTTTCGTTTCATAATATCTTTGGGTTTGGATTCAATTGATTTAATTATTTTTGAATTGATTTGGGCTTCTCCTTATTTTTTCCTTCATTAGTTTTCTTTTTCATCATTGGTGGAGACTCAGCATACGTGTATGGATGATGAAAATTAATTCCAGAATATCTAGCCTAAAAGGCAATGTTAAAATAAGG
Organism: Hippophae rhamnoides; assembly: GCA_033030585.1. NCBI lineage: Eukaryota > Viridiplantae > Streptophyta > Magnoliopsida > Rosales > Elaeagnaceae > Hippophae > Hippophae rhamnoides. The sequence goes on along the minus strand of CM065438.1, from coordinate 44,774,768 downwards.
ATATATATTTCACTAGAAATTTACAATGTGGTCTAATATGACCTTTCTTACCATAGTTATGAAAAATGTTGATGGTTCTTTTCGCAAGTGTACGAATCATTCAAGTAATAAAGTGTACAAAAGTACGGATATCGAACCCACAAGGAATGGCGTTATTAAGTACCGAAATTGACTAATCCTAATTTTATTTGAAAACTGAATTTTTTGAATTTGTTTAAAAGGTAAATTAACATAAAACTAAACTCAAATAACAAATTTAATATTGTTCACAAACGATTAAAAATGCTAAGGCATTTGATTTCGCTAAATCAATTCAATCCGATTTCAAGTCATGTTATATGAAAATCAAAGTTATAAGTGATGGTTGAAAAACCCGAACTTATCTAATACTCTCTCTCGAGTTATATTAGAATTACTTATCTATGAAAACCAACTATATTTCTATGAAGATTTAATCATAAATAAGCACATTACGATTTATGGAATTTCTAGAATAACCACATACATCATGCATTAGGTGTCAAACTCGCATTCAACATATGGTATTTATCACAAGAAGCATTCATTACACATCTCCTCTCGGTCTCAATATAATGCAACAAATCATCTAAATCTTGATTAGAAATTTAAAAGCATTAAGCATGGAAATAAATACTCAACTTGAAAACAATGAATTCATATAACGATAACAAAAGAAATTAGATTTTCTTGATTCAACTACATCGTAGCCTTAGCAAAAATGAATTAGTTCATAACGGAAATAAGAACAAACATATTCTCAATTGAATCCATGAACAAACAATCTGAATAAAATGCAGAAAATAAAAGCTAAGGAGAAGAGATGAAAAACTCTTGAAGAGGAAGACTTGGTAGCAACAATGGTGATGATCCTTCAAGCTTCTCCAACCTTTCTCTCCACAATTTCCTTTTTTCCTGCAAAAATAACTCAATTTTGCTCTCTCTGCCGTCCCCCTCTTTCTCCATCATAATGTATATATAGATCTAGGGTTTGGGGGGCAATTTTGGAACAAAACAACAAAAAAAATGTGTTTTCGGATGAAACTAGCCGGTGGCGACATTATTCTCGCCGCGGCGAGATTTCTGGCAATTTAAATTTTGTTTTTTTTTATTTTGGCTGCCGGCTAGATTCTTTGGCCGGTGGAGAGAATTATTTGGCCGGCGGCGAGATGAGTTTACCAAAATTTGTGCTCTCCGGAAGATTTTCGCCAAGATTTTCGCCGGCGGCGAGATGAATATGGTCGGCGGCGAGATACTTTGGCCGGCGGCGAGAGTACTTTGGAAGGTGGCGAGATTCACTTGGCCAAAATCCATGCTTCCTGCATGATTTTCAACATGTTCTCCGTAAGGTTTTCGCCGGCGCGAGAATACGCTCGCTGGCGGCAAAATTCCAAATTTTGAAATTTTGTTCTCTTTTTATTTTCATTCAATCCCGATCATTGTACTTTGTCCCTAACTTCTCCAAAATCATGATTTTACCTGAAATTGCACTTTAAATATGAAATACCCGTGAAATGACATTTGTGGATTAAATAATCAAATAAACACAATTTTCACACAAATATCAACATTTAAATCATAACAAAAATGCAATAATTTAGCTCTTATCAACAACCCCCAACCAGCTTCTTGCTAGTATCTAGCAAGAAAAGCGATCTATTTAATAAATTCAAAGGAGACATTAAGAGAAACTTCAAAGAAAATTTTATTCTATTTACAAAATTACATTAAGCGTATGCAATAAGCCTTTAAACCCCTAGGCGACCCTAGTAGGACGAGTTGTAGTCTCGTGAGGGCTTCATGTGATGATACCCACAAACATCTTACCTATAACTATCCTAACTTAAAACAATAAAATCACACAAAAATTAATTTGCACAAATGTCTCAAAAATTGTAAATAACACACAACACATAGAATAATTAAATGTCACCTAAGCTTTAAGAAATCTCAAATGCCAATTTCACTTTTGTTATTGACTCTTAAACATCCATCAAACCACAAACCAATAGCCATAATGCCTAGATAATATTATGCAGAACATCCACAAACAAAAAGGTGAAATCTCAAACTCTATAGGCTCACTCTTCAAAACTCTCTCCACTAATGAAGAAAAATACACAACTTCGGCTCAATAGGACTTATTAGGCTTGTAATGTTAGGCTTAGGTATTTGGTTAAGAAAGAACTGGAAGTGTCAAAATACAAATAATAGCACTTATTAGATTAAACACAACCAATTAAGTAAAAGAGTAACACCATTTAACCCAAATTGTTTCTTCCAATCATAACCCATTTTTCCAAAGATAAACAATAATTCTTCCTCAATCTTTTCCCTCAGTACATCCATTACTAACACTCTTTTATTTACTAGAGTGTGAAGGCCCTTTTTTATTTTCTTTTTTTTTATTATTCCATCCTTACTCCAATTGCTCTTTAAAAGTTTGTGTTCAAAATTAAGTGCTCTTAACAAATAAGGTAGGAATTATATATATATATATATATATATATATTGCTCAGTAAAAGGTAGGTTATAGAAAGCAAAAAGAAAGAAAAATGAGGCTAACAATATATTTAAATAGGCTCAAATAGGTAACTAGTGATATAAGGATAACAAGGTAGGCTTAAAATGGCACAATCGATCCAAAAATGGCCTACACCATCTCCTAAATAGTGCAATCCCAAATTATTTCACCTCAAGAGGTTTTCAAATGAGTTCTAGAGTTCGTTGAGATCACAAAAATGTCCATGAAAAATTCGCACATAAGACTTCTCTAAGCATTTAGACTAAACAACCAAATCATACCACATACCAAAAGAGTCGCCAACTAGGTAAAATCAACATTTGAAATTATCTTTAAACCGAAGCAAAATTTAATGTCTTCTAAAAGCTACTTGTTATCACAATCACATTATTATAATCAACGTGCAAATTAAAATAAGTAAAATGCAAATAAAATAAAAAATAAAAATAAAAGAAATTAAATCAAAATGCAGAAAAATAAATGGAAAATCAAAATTAAACACAAATAAACACACAAACAAAACTAATAAAAATGAAGGGAAGAAAAGATTTACCGTTTACTACATCCCCAACCAAAACCTTACATTGTCCTGAATGTAAGAAAGAAAAACTGTAAATGGCTTTTTTTTTACCTGCAAGACAAATAAAATAAGCAAATTTAATTAAAAATAAAATTATCATAAAATGAAGTGCAGAATTTAAAATTTCTAAAATAAAATGAGTTAAAAGATGAGAAAACAAATCTAATGGGTTGCCTTCCATTAAGCGCTTTAAGTTATAGTCATTAGCTAGACTTTATGTCATCTTTCTGCTTGCTGAATTCTCCGTCAAAATATGGCCTCAACTGTTGTCCATTTACCTTGAAAGTTCCCTTTGTTTCATGACTGATCTCAATTGTTCCATAAGGAAACACCTTGGTTACTAGAAAAGGTCCTGACCAACGAGATTTTAGTTTTCTTGGAAAAAGTCTGAGACGGGATTTATAAAGCAGCACTTTCTGTCCCACCTCAAAGTTTTGCCTCAAAATGTGCTTATCATGCCAAACCTTCATATTGTCCTTGTATATTCGTTCATTCTCATAAGCATCATTCCTTATTTCATCCATCTCATTTGTTGCAGATTTCACAAGGCAAGCTTCTAGTGGTAGCAATGGAGTTCTCTCCTCAAAAGTTTCTGAGATTAACTTGTCAAGAGTGTTAATTTGAAAACAAGAATGTACCTCACTTGGAAATTTCATTGCTTCAAAAACATCAAACGTCACTTGTTCATCTTGCACCCATAGAATGAGCTTTCCTTGTTGAACATCAATCAATGTTCTTCCAGTTGCAAGGAACGATCACCCCAATATCAACGGTACCTCTCTATCTTCCTCCATGTCAAGCACCACGAAATCTATTGGGAAAATAAATTTGTCAACTTTAATTAAAACATCCTCAATTACCCCTCGAGGATATTTCACCGATCGATCCGCTAATTGTAGAGAGATTGAAGTGGGTTTTACTTCTCCCAGGCCTAGTTTTCTGAAAATAGAAAGTGGCATCAAATTAATGCTTGCTTCTAAATCACATAGGACTTTATCAAAATTGAAACTTCCTATAGTACAAGGTATAGTAAGACTTCCTAGGTCTTTCAATTTCTGTGGCAGTTTTCTTTGAAGAACTACACTGCACTCCTCATTTAGCATTACAGTTTCATAATCTCCCAACTTCCTCTTCTTTGATAGAATTTCCTTCATGAATTTTGCATACTTGGGCATTTGTTCCAACATCTCTGCAAAAGGAATGTTAATATGCAATTTCTTAAAAATATCCAAAAATTTATCAAATTGATTATCAAGCTTTTTCTTATTCAATCTTTGAGGATATGGGATAGGAGGCTCATATTTTGCATTTGGGGAAGGTTGAACATCTTGGGATGTTGATGGCTTTTCTTTAGATTTTTCCATCATTTTCTCTAATTTCCCTTGCCATTCAAGTTCTTTACCGCTTCTCAATGTGATAGCCTTTACATGCTCTTTGGGATTTATTGTGTCACTAGGCAATGATCCTTGAGACCTTTCTGTAATCTACTTTGAAAGCTGGCCTAGTTGGTTTTGGATGTCCCTGTTTGTTGCCTCTTGATTTCTGAAATTTGTTCTTGTCTCCTCAATAAACTTTCCTAAAATTCCTTCCAAATATGTTTGTTTCTTCTCTTGGGCTTGGTAGGAAGATGATGACGGTTTGAATCCCCCTTGGTTATTTCCCCATGACAAATTTGGATGATTTCTCCAACCTGGATTGTAGGTGTTCGAATATGGGTTATGTTGAGGTTTTTGGAAATTTGAAACATAATTTGCTTGCTCAGCATTTGGTGAAGCAAATGGATTTCCAGCTTGGCACTCGATACTAGCATGATTTCCACCATATAAATCACATTGTGTAGTTGGTTTGGATTCAAATTTGGATGACAAAGAATCCATCTTTCTTGAAAGAGCAGCAACTTGAGCCGACAAAGCATTCATTGAATCAATTTCATGCACTGATGCTAGTCTTTTTGGTATTACCCGCTCTGAATGCCACTGATTATTGTTTTCTGCCATGATCTCTAATAACTCATGAGCATCCTCCGGTGTTTTTCCCATTAAAGACCCTCCAGTTGCAGCATCAATCATTGCACGATAGTTTGAAACCAACCCATTATAAAATGTAGAGACTTGCAGCCAAATTGGTATACCATGATGTGGGCACTTCCTCAACATTTCTTTGAATCTTTCCCAAGCTTCATACAATGATTCTTGGGTAAATGCGTGTAAAAGATGTGATTTCATTCCTCAATTTTTCCGTCTTAGCAGGAGGAAAGAACTTAGACAAGAATTTCTGAACCAACTCATTCCATGTTGTAATTGATCCCGGTGGTAATAAAGATTTGTAAGTAAAGTATCGTTCCATAAATTGATCCCGGTTCGGTGCGCGATAGCTTGGTTCCAAAAACTTGTTGTGTGTTTTGGAACACACATAAAATCGTGCAAGTATACACAGTCACAAGTAATAAAGATTTGTAAGTAAAGTATCGTTCCCACGGAGATTTGTTACTATAGTTTGTTGAGTACTAAAATTGTATCTCTCTGATTTTATCCAAAACAATCGTTGATTTAACAAAATGGTAATAAAAGAAAATAAGAGAACTCTAGGATTGCAATTTTTCACCAAACTAATCCACTCCAATCATATTATTTTCTCTTGATTTATATTTTTTTAGTACATTTAATTTGTCAACCGAAAACTTCTATTTTTATCCATACATCTCTTCCGGAAATGTATAGACACACCTCATTAAATTAATTCACTATATCTCTATGAGAATTAAATTCAATAAGATTCATTACGTTCTAAGTTTTCAAATGGCCACATATACAATTAGGGTATATTCCTATCCTTCATCATACATGTCATCCTATCTACGAGCAATATACACAAAAATGCCTTTCTCAAGTTTATTTTTATGCCACAAATAGTTTTGATAAAATTCATAAATAATCTAAAAGCATTAAGCACAAGATAGAGTGAACAAATCGAACGTCTTATAAATCTATAAAAAAAATAGTTAAAATAAAAGATTTATAAATTTAGATCAAATGCAACCCTAAAAAAATTAAATTACTTCATTAAATTAAAATAAAAATAACATCAACTACATAAAATTATAAGAAGCAGAAAGGAAAATTAAAACATCACATAGAACAAATATTTGGTACACGCAGAACACAACAAAAGCCAAAAAAATGGCTTCTGCGTGTTCTGTAGTCCAAAACCGAACAACACAAAAATTCAAAACCAAAAAAAACTTTTAACTCTATCATAATATCACCTATTTATAGCTAAAAAAAATACATCAGAAATATTACATTTTTTATTTTATTTTATTTTTTGTTTTCAGAAATGCGTAAAAAAATATTCCCTCGAAACTAATTTCGACGCGTTTTGAAATTCGATATCGAAAATTAAAAATTAAAAATCACGCGTAAGACGGCGCCGTTTACGCATTTTTAAAAATCAAAGTGCTTGCCACGTGTCGCCTACGATTATTGGCGCAAGGATTAATGATGACACGTGGCAGAATTTCATTAGCTGCGGGAAACGGGCGCACGATGGGTTGTCGCACGGGAGCCAACGGCTACAAATCGAGCGTGATCCAGCGCGGTCACGTGCATTGTAAAATACCACGTGTCATAATATTGTTGGCTTCAAAATAAAGTAGACACGTGGCTACTTATTATTCAAGAGACCTTGATGGTGCACGCCGCTTGGATGAACCGCATCGCACACGATTTTAGACAAACGGTTCGGTGCGCGACAGCTTGGTTCCACGCACTTCAATCTGGACCGTTCATCTGATCCAACGGACAGCGTTGTGCCTCGGGAGAATTTCTGCTGGCAGGCATGTGGGTCCCACTTTCTGCCACGTCGGCTGCGTGGCAGGTGCGGCCCCCACTTCGTGGCGAAATCCGCGTAGCAGTCTGTGTACGCGATTTGATCGGCTTGCCATGAACACTTGTGAATACGAGCGTTGCATCTTTGATCCGACGGTCTATGTTGGGCGAGTTTGATCTTGCGCGTGGACTTCATCTCTCGTACGCGAAAATTAAACTTCCATTAATTGTATTTTGACCCACAAATTTAATCCAAATTACATTTTGATCTTTCTTAAATTACTGTTAAGCCCTTTGCAAATTTTAAATTAAATTTTTAAACTCTTAATAATTATAATTAAGCCCAAATTTAATTTAAATTATATTTTCGATTTTTATAAATTGTAATTAAGAAACTATATTAACTGAAATTATATTTGTGGACAGAAATATGAAATTAAGCACATTTTCGATACAAATTATTTAATTTTATTAAAAATATATTTTTAGCACATAAAAGGAAGATATTAATTTATTTAACAAAAATTAACTAAATATTAAAAGAACATAGCAATTATCATTACTAAAATTGATGAGAATAACTATATAAAATACAGTTATCAGTAATGAATTTAGCCACTCCTTGGCTTTATCCCGAAATGAAAAAGGAAAAACCCTCAATCTTATAGCATCTTTAGACACACCATTTATCTTGTAAAGATCACTCACCTCTAGAAAGTAAGCCATATGTGCATTTGGATCATCCTTTGACATTCCCCCAAACTGATTTGATTGAACCATTTGGATAAAGGATGGTTTTATCTTACAGTTATTTGCTTGAATAGTTGGCCTACTTATACCCGAAGTAGGTCCAGCAACATTAGGCATAGCATAATCCCTTAAAGCTCTATGATTTCCACCTCCCTCAACAAATGGTGGATCCATAGTTGATTGTCTATTAGGAGGTGAGGTTGAACGCCTTCTTTCTCGGTTTAGACGCCTAAATGTTCTATCAATCTCTAGATCAAATGGAAATTGGTTAAGGCTTCTTGTACGTCTCATACAACAATCCTACAACCAGAAAATTAACTAGCACAAAAACAACACAAAGTTACCTTTTTTATGATAAATGAAATAAAAGAGCAAAATATACAAAATTAAAAATGAAACAATGATAAAGCAAATTAACTTCAAATTAAAACTAAGATTAGGTAGTATCGATATTAATAAAATCAAACCATTCCCCGGCAACGGTGCCAAAAACTTGATGCATATTTTCGCAAGTGTACGAATCGTTCAAGTAATAAAGTGTACAAAAGTACGGATATTGAACCCACAAGGAATGGCGTTATTAAGTACCGAAATTGACTAATCCTAATTTTATTTGAAAATCGAATTTTTTGAATTTGTTTAAAAGGTAAATTAACATAAAACTAAACTCAAATAACAAATTTAATATTATTCACAAATGATTAAAAATGCTAAGGCATTTGATTTCGCTAAATCAATTCAATCCGATTTCAAGTCATGTTATATGAAAATCAAAGTTATAAGTGATGGTTGAAAAACCCGAACTTATCTAATACTCTCTCTCGAGTTATATTAGAATTACTTATCTATGAAAACCAACTATATTTCTATGAAGATTTAATCATAAATAAACACATTACGATTTATGGAATTTCTAGAATAACCACATACATCATGCATTAGGTGTCAAACTCGCATTCAACATATGGTATTTATCACAAGAAGCATTCATTACACATCTCCTCTCGGTCTCAATATAATGTAACAAATCATCTAAATCTTGATTAGAAATTTAAAAGCATTAAGCATGGAAATAAATACTCAACTTGAAAACAATGAATTCATATAACGATAACAAAAGAAATTAGATTTTCTTGATTCAACTACATCGTAGCCTTAGCAAAAACGAATTAGTTCATAACGGAAATAAGAAAAAACATATTCTCAATTGAATCCATGAACAAACAATCTGAATAAAATGTAGAAAATAAAAGCTAAGGAGAAGAGATGAAAAACTCTTGAAGAGGAAGACTTGGTAGCAACAATGGTGATGATCCTTCAAGCTTCTCCAACCTTTCTCTCCACAATTTCCTTTTTTCCTGCCAAAATAACTCAATTTTGCTCTCTCTGCCGTCCCCCTCTTTCTCCATCATAATGTATATATAGATCTAGGGTTTGGGGGGAAATTTTGGAACAAAACAACAAAATAAATGTGTTTTCGGACGAAACTAGCCGGCGACGACATTATTCTCACCCCGGTGAGATTTCTGGCAATTTAAATTTTGTTTTTTTTTTATTTTGGCCAGCGGCTAGATTATTTGGCCGGTGGCTAGATTCTTTGGCCAGCGGCGAGAATTATTTGGCCGGCGGCGAGATGAGTTTACCAAAATTTGTGCTCTCGGGAAGATTTTCGCCAAGATTTTCGCCGGCAGCGAGATGAATATGGCCGGTGGTGAGATACTTTGGCCGGCGACGAGAGTACTTTGGCCGGTGGCGAGATTCACTTGGCCAAAATCCGTGCTTCCTGCATGATTTTCAACATTTTCTCCGTAAGGTTTTCGCCGGCGGCGAGAATACTCTCGCCGGTGGCGAAATTCCAAATTTTGAAATTTTGTTCTCTTTTTATTTTCATTCAATCCCGATCATTGTACTTTGTCCCTAACTTCTCCAAAATCATGATTTTACCTGAAATTGCACTTTAAACACGAAATACCCGTGAAATGACATTTGTGGATTAAATAATCAAATAAACACAATTTTCACACAAATATCAACATTTAAATCATAACAAAAATGCAATAATTTAGCTCTTATCAAACGTGCATAAATTTAACATAATTTTTAATCATATGTGTAACTATTCTTTGAGTATAATGAGTAATAGTAAAAGTAGGATTAGAAGGTCATAACAATTCAGTTCTTGATGTTGAAGGTCGTAACAATTCAGTTCTTGATGTTGAAGGTTTAGCATATGAGGAAGATATGGCTAATTAAAGGCTTTTCAAATTTAGTTGATTTTGAAGAAGATGGCGTAGTGTGCTCATCTATATATTCTATCCCTCTCTTGTCTTCAGTTGGCTTTCCATAATCAAGAACTTTATTCATTTCAACTCCAATTGTTAGCCTTTTTATAGCTTCCTTAGATTGTTCAAATTTTTGTACCAGATTTTGTTTCTCCTATTTTAAACCTACACGACTTGAATTCAAAAAATTAAAAATTTTAGACAAATCAAGATTATCTTTTTCCAGTATCTATGAATTTATTTCTTGAGATTTCAATTTTTCATTGAGTATAGGTACTTTTATAAGTAACTTATCTTATCTTATGCGTATTACGAACTCTCTGAATACTTCATTGATACTTTTGACATTAAAATATTTAATTATGAATTCAAATTCACTTTCCTTATTATCTGACTCAATATCAGACATATTAAAGTGTCCACCAATTTTTACAACAAATGATAGAAAATTGGTATAACTATTTTTTAATTCAATTGGATTGTTGTTATCACTTTCAATGTCAATAAGTGTAGTGTTAAAAGCTCTTCCACTTTTGCTCTTCTTATTTTCATAGTCAGCTATAAAGTGACTAAAATTCATACATTCAAAGCATTGAGGTCCAATTGGTTTAGGTTTCTTACCATCAGAAATCACAAATTTGAGTTCTCTCATATTATGATCCTTTTGACGACTTAGTTGTCCTTTGTTTTGAGAATTATTTTTGTTGAAGATTTTGTTCTTTCTTCTAGTCAAGAGTGCTAGTTTTTCATCTTCATTGTCACCTTCTTCAATCATAACTATTTTGAAAGCAACACCTTTTTTCTTCGTCCGAGGACAAAAACTCATCTCAAAAGTGAGAATTGAACCAACTAGCACCTTAATTTTAATGGTGTCCATATCTTTTCTTTGATCCATGGAAGTGACTTTTGCATGGAAGTGATCTAGTAAAGAACACATTATTTTCCTGATCAACCTAAATTCCTCAATTTTCTCAAGATTAGTAGAAGGGTTAGCAATATCACTTAATTTAGTATAAAATTTATAAAAGGTTTCATCCTAAGATTTTCAAAATGTCTACCAAGCATATGAAGTTTAGTTCTTTTAACTTGTGTGGTTCCCTTATCGGAAACTTATAAAATATCCCAAGCACACTTAGCAGTATCATCATGATAAATACGACTAAACTCATCAGTAGACACATCACTAAAGATAGCATTAATACCCTTTTGATTCTAGTTACTACTGGTTTTATCTTCAGTGGTCTAATCTTTTCTAGGTTTAGGAGTGACTACATCATCTTTGGTAACCGTAGGTGGTTAATAACCATAATGCACAGAGATCCAAACACTTTCATCTATAGACCATAGAAAAGCTCTTATACGAGTCTTCTAATATGGGTAACTAGACCCTGTAAAGTAAGGAGCATCGGTTATAGAAAAACCCTTACTCAAATAATCCATAACAAGCTCCTAGGCATACTAAGTGTATCTAGTAATGGATCTGATACCAAATGAAAGTTTCTTTTTTTAGTTATGGACCTAATTAGCTAGAAAAGGTGAATAGATAATCAACAAAATTATGAAAAATTAAAATTTTATAGATGGCCAAGCATGTAATTATGTGTAAATAAAATAATGCAAAAATATAAGGATTGAGAAATAAGGTTTTTAGGTGGAAATGACCTTGGTCACATCAATGACTTAAAAGAAAAACTATCAGTCCAATTACAAGGCCATATCTTATATTACCTACCAAGATAAAGCCTCCAAGAAATCTATATACAAGCTGCTGCTTTTATCATAGCCTCTACAAAAAAGGTGTTCAAATACAGACCATTGATCTGAAAACTTGAGTCACACAAGTAATCAAACTCGATTTACTTGTACCTGAAAAGTTAGCATCTTAAAGTAGATTCAATAATGAAAAACTCTAACTAGATAATTTAATAAGTATATCAGATAAATTGAAATCAACTAGCAACCCTAGAACAATCAGTTTAAAGCACAATATCACAAATATTGTAGGCTTGTTAATTCATCAAACACAACCACAAATGTTTGATAAATTAACTCAATGAAAAAGCCTACTTGAATAGTTTTTGCAAAACAATATGAGAGAGATTAAGACAAAGAGAAGAATAATCTTATGTGGTTGATTAAAGTTATGTGCTTAGGTTTGTATATATATAATATTTTGAAGCACTAGGTCAAAGTAAAATTACTATGTTGTCCATAAAATCAATCAAAACATTTTTAAAGAAAAAGGACAATACAGTAAAAAGCCAATTCAATTTGAGTTAAAAATAGTGTTTAAAGTCAAAGCCCTGACCGCTCGATTGATCTAACATATTCTTAATCAATTAAATACATAATTCAATCAATTGAATGCACTTATCAATTGATTAAATATAGCGATCAAAACATGTATGATCGATTTAGTCAATTCTTGATCATTCTAGGGTAATAAATAATTAAACCAAAACCAAGGTTGATCAATCTATTTGGTTCTCAATCTATCGACTATTAATTACTCGATCAATCTAATCAATTAAATAATTAATTTAGGACTTTTTAAATGAGTAGATCGATTCTCGATCGATCTACATAACTTAATTGATCTTAACATGTCTCGATCAATCAAGTAGCCTAATCAAAAAACATTCCTACTTGTCTAATATGAAATCTAACATGCATAAGAACAGAGATATACCTAAATTGTGATCATTGGAGATCGATAGTTTATTCAGCTTGAAAATATTCTTGAAGGATATACCTAGAAACTAAAACTGCATTTGTATATTTTGTTCACAAATATTGCCAACACTCATATAGACCTTACAGTAGGGTATACCTATGTCCTTCAGAAAAGACTTAAGCAAGATAAGTTATTCTATGACTAATACTAAAGCCTTATATTCACTCTCTGTACTAGTGTGTGATATAACCTTGTTTGCTAGAGACTGAAGAAACCAGTTAGTTCCCTAAGTGAACACAATAAGCACCCAATATTTCTTCTATCATCTACATTACTAGCATAATCTACATATATGAATCCAACTAGATTAAAGTTTGAACTTTTTTGAAGAAATAGTCTATGAGAAGCAATGCCACTAAGGTATCTTAAGACTCCCTTTGTAGCTTGCCAATGTACATCTGTTGGTTCCCCAAAAAATTGGTACAATTTGTTGACAATATAAGCTATATTAGGCCTTGTCATTATGCAATATTGTAGAACACCTATAATACTTCTATAAACTTTGGGATCTGCTAAAGGTGTCCCATCAAATTTAGAAAGAATTTTTCCAGAAGCCACTAGTGTAGCTAGAGTTCTAGTACTACTCAAATCACACCTATCGAGCAAGTCACTAACATATTTATGTTGAGACAAGTGAATACATCTTCAATTCTCATAGCCTCTATCCCAATAAAAAATGAGATTTCCTATATCTTTTAGAGCAAATGTATTCTAAAAATGATTAACAAACTCTTGAATGAGATGAGAGTTATCCCCTGTCGCTATTATGTCATTGACATATACTAGTACAAAGGTTAGAGAGGTGGCTGTTTTTTCTATGAACAAGGAAAAATCTACTTTGGAGTTTTGCAAACTAAGACATAGTAAATAGGAGGTAAGTTTTTGAAACCAAGCCCTTGGGCCCTACTTTAAACCATATAGTGCCTTAGTTAACTTGCATACCATGGAAACTAAATAAGTCACTTCGAACCCCTTTGGTTGGATCATGTAAACCATCTCCTCAAGCTCTCCATTTAGGAAAGCATTATTAACATCCAACTACCTAAGAATCCATCCCTCTAACAAAGCAATAGTGTGTATAACTCATTATAATGTGCTTGACTACCGGACTAAATGTCTCGAAGTAGTCTATACCTTCAACATGGTGAAATTCCTTAGCTACTAGTCTTGATTTTCTTCTATCAAGACTCCTATCTAGTTTTCTTTTAACTTTGTAAATCCATCTATTCCCAATGACTTTCATATCAGGTTCAAGAGGTACCAATTCCCATGTTTTATTCATAAGGAGACCTCCATACTCTTCCTTCATTGAATCAATCCAAACTTGATATTTGCTTGACTTTGAGTGACAGTGAGCTTCAATGTCAAAAGGTTCTGGCATATGAATAATGTAAACAGGGCATTTAGGCTTGAAAATTTTAGCTTTAGATCATGTAAGCATAGGATGATTAGGAACAACAGGTAGTGGTGAAGAATGTTAAACAACATAGGAAAAACAGTTATTGGTTATGTCTCAACAACCAAGGAACACTAAACTAATTATAAGGGTTCAATTGCAAGGGAAGTCTCTTGAATAGATAGAGGTATGGAAGAAAGTGTGACATTGTTAGGTGAAGGAGAGATAGAAGGATAAGGTACAATAGTAGAAGGTAAGGAATACTATGTAGGTGGCTCAATTCGTTCTAAGGTTAAAGGTTGAACTAAGGAAGGGGGTATTGGAAAGAGTAAAAAAAGTGATGCTTTATAATCATCAAAAGAACTTTGTCCTAGTGGTCTTGTCAAGGAAAGGAAAGTGTATATCATTAAACTGCACATGTCTGCTGGTTATCACTTTTCTAGTTGAGATTTCTAAATAAAGATACCCTCTATGATATGTGGTATACCTAAGGAACACATAATGTGTAGACCTTGGTTGTATCTTGTGTTTGTTGAATGCCATAAGGCAAGGAAACACCGAGCACCCAAAGGTCTTGAGAAAGGCATAATTAGGCAGATTATCATACAACAGTTCATAAGGTTATCTATCCTGAAGGATTGGAGTAGGTAGTCTATTTTTTAAATAGATCCCCATAATTTTTCCAACCTAAACTCAAAAACTAAAACTCACCTCCACCATCACTCTACACTACTCTAATGGTATTTTCAAACTGAGTTCTACCATACTTTTGAACAAATCCATAACTACCTTGGTTTTATGCTTAAGAGACAGAAGTATATCCATATGTAATTTGTGTAACCATCAACTAAAAGCAAAACTACATAGCTATAGGAATTGTGACAATAAGACTAGTCCATAGATTAGCATATATCAAATGAAAAGGCTTCATTAATCTTGAATTACTTGCTACAAAGGGAAGTTTATGTGTCTTAGCAAGAGGAAACTTTTATTGAAGAATTGGACTGTTCAGATAAATGTACAGTGTATTATCCTCTCTCAAACTTTCCTCGGAAGATTACCTACACTGTTTTTAGTTTCTTAATACAAAAAAAAGTCAGGATAGAACTCTACCAATACACCATTATCAACACACAACTTATGAACAAAAAGAAGATTTGTTGAAGCCCGAGAAGCATGCAAAATATTCTTAAGTACTAGCTAATGATCATGTGATAGAATGGTGTTATTTCCTACACTATGTATAGGACGTTTTGAACCATTAACCTATTGTGATACCATCAGTTCCAAGAAAAGTTTGTGTATCGCCAGTCTTTGTTGCATCTCCAGTCAAATGGTGATAAGCTCTACATACCATTAAGAACATATCCAATTTCATTAGAATCATCATTAGTTTTCACCTCAGTTTATAGAGCACTGGGAAAAGTGACATATCTAGAACTCTTGCCAATAAGTAGATCTAGTAACTAAAAACAAGTAAAGGTAGTGTGACCTATCTTGGAATAAATATGACGCTGTTTACGATCACCTTTATTCTTTTGTTTAGAAGGATTTATTTTAGTACCTGCTTCCTTATATTTTTTGTTCTTTGATTGTGCATCAGAGAGTCTAAAAGAATCTTGTACATTCCATGGTTTGTTTCCAGAATCAGCCTGTCTAGCTTGAAAGTTATTGATTCCTTAAGCAAAAAAGGCATTAAACTTTACTAGATTAGCATGAAGAAGTTATTCCTCTTCAAACCTTATTTGAGTGATGATGGATTGTTCTTCAATGAGTAAGAAACTTTGCAGATCAAACAATGAAGGTTCACGAGACCTTAAATTCATAGAAGTAACAAGAATTCTTTAATCTATCCCTAATCCTCTCAGAATGTACATGAAAACTTCACTTTCTAGTATGTGATCTCCAATAGTATCCAAATGATCCACAATAGATTACACTCTGGTGAAATATTGCTCAATGTTTAGAGTACCCTTCCTCACTTGTTGTAGTTTAGATCATAACTCCATCTTCCTGACTTGAGTGTTTGAATTGAAAGGAGATCCAAGATTCAACCATATTTGAGATGCAGTTATGCATTGAGATCCACTAACCTAATAAAACATCTTTGTACTTTCTGAGTTGTAGATCCAACTCTTAAGAAAACTACTATGTTGATTCCACATGGAATACTCAGGATTAGTCTTATAATAGTACTACCAGCTTCAGTGATGAACTATAAAAGAACTGTTGTAGTGGTATAAGTCTACAAAGGATAGCTTATTTACAAAAGGAAGAAGTTGTGATCAAGACCAGCAGCTGTCGCCATCTCCTAACAAACATTACACTTGTAGCATGCCTAGTGGTATAAGTCTAACTATATTTATCACCCATGCAGCTAAATAAGTAATCATTACGAAAAATGTAATAAACTGTAACAAAAAACTAAGTGTATATCACCTATGTAGCTAAATAAATAATCATTACAAAAAATGTAATAAAATGTAACAAAAAACTAAGTCCAGCACACTGCATTACAAGAAATGCATTGTAAAAAATGCAAGCAAACAAGAATAGGAGGCTTAAGGACTTTGAGGAAGGTGAGCTACTAATGGTTCATTTGAACAAGCATAGATTACCTAACGTGCCGATGCTAAGAATAGAATGTTCTTGATCAATATACATGCTAAGAATAGAATGTTCTTGATCAATATACAAAATGAAATTGCAAAGTGTCTGAAAGCCTGCTATAAAGATGCATCGTGGCTATGGCATCTTCGATTCGGACATCTCAATTTTGGAGGATTGGAGCTGTTATCTAAGAAAGAGATGGTGAAGGGACTACCTTGCATTAACCATCCTGATCAACTTTGTGAAGGGTGCCTACTCGGGAAGCAATTTAGAAAAAGATTTCCAAAGGAGTCAGACTTAAGAGCCAAGAAGCCACTCGAGCTAATCCATACTGATGTGTGTGGACCGATTAAGCCTAGCTCTCTTGGTAACAATAACTATTTTCTTCTTTTTATTGATGATTTTTGAAGAAAAACTTGGGTATATTTCTTGAAACAGAAATCAGAAGTTTTTGAAGTATTCAAAAGGTTCAAAGCTACAGTGGAGAGAGAAAGCGACAGAAAAATCAAAGCCATGAGATCAGACCGAGGTGGAGAATTTACATCCAAGGAGTTTCAAGAGTTCTGTGAAGCAAATGGAATTCATAGATCTTTAACAGTGCCAAGATCCCCCCAACATAATGGTGTAGTTGAAAGAAAGAACCAAACAATCCTCAATATGACACGAAGTATGCTCAAAAGCAAGAAACTACCCAAAGAGTTTTGGGTAGAAGCAGTAGCATGTGCAGTTTACTTGTCAAACCGATCTCCAACAAAAAGTGTATGGGGAAAGACACCGCAAGAGGCATGGAGTGGAAGAAAGCCTGGTATTTCCCACCTAAGAGTCTTTGGAAGTATAGCCCATGTTCATGTACCGGATGAGAGAAGAATGAAGCTTGATGATAAAAGCGAGATTTTTATCTTCATCGGTTATGATGCTAATTCAAAGGGCTATAAGTTGTACAACCCACACAATAAGAAGATTGTGATTAGTCGAGATGTGGTATTCAACGAAGAAGAAGAATTGGATTTTAACTCTCATGTAGATAACTTCAATTTCTTTCCTCAGTTTAAAGAAGATGAGAAGACAATGATGGAGCAATCTGTAGAAATTCAACAAGAGCCAATGACTCCACCTACTTCACCAATGCCAACCACTCATGAAGATCCATCATCATCTTCAAGTGGAAGTGAAAGAGCCGTGACACGTACATGAAATCTCCAAGATCTTTATGAGGAAATAGAACGACAAGATAATCTTACCTTATTATGTCTCTTTGCTGATTGTGAACCAGTGAGCTTTCGAGAAGCTATACAAGAGAAGAAGTGGAGAGATGCGATGAACGAAGAAATCAATGCAATTGAGAAGAACGACACATGGGAACCTGTTTCACTTCCCAAAGGGCATAAGGCAATAGGTGTCAAATGGGTGTACAAGACAAAGAGGAATGCTAAGGGAGAGATTGAAAGGCACAAGGCGAGGCTAGTAGCAAAAGGATATAGTCAAAAGGCTGGAATTGACTATGATGAGGTATTTGCTCCTGTTGCTCGATTAGAAACTATAAGACTAATCATTTCTTTGGCAGCTCAAAATAAGTGGAAGATACATCAAATGGATGTAAAATCTACTTTTCTAAACGGAGTCCTTGAAGAAGAAGTCTACATTAAGCAACCATCAGGCTATGAAGCAAAAGGTCACAAAGACAAGGTGTTGAAGTTGAAGAAAGCTCTTTATGGGTTAAAGCAAGCACCAAGAGCATGGAATAACCGCATCGACAAGTACTTTCTAGAGAACAACTTCACCAAGTGTCCCTATGAACATTCACTCTATGTCAAGATTGAAGATGGCGATATTCTAATCGTTTGTCTATACGTATATAATCTCATCTTCAGCAGAAGTAATCCGAAGCTATTTGAAGATTTTAAGAAGGTGATGACTCGAGAGTTTGAAATGACAGATATCGGTTTAATGGCATAATACCTTGGAATTGAAGTGAGACAAAAGGAAGAAGGCATATTCATCTCTCAAGAAAGCTATGCAAGAGAGATACTAAAGAAGTTCAAGATGAACGATTGCAAGCCGATCAACACACCAGTGGAATATGGAATCAAACTATCCAAGCATGAAGATGGTGAAAGTGTGGATCCAACATTTTTCAAAAGTTTAGTTGGAAGTCTGCGTTATCTCACATGCACAAGGCCTGACATCCTGTATACTGTTGGATTGATTAGCCGCTATATGGAGAAACCGAAAATCACCCATTTCAAAACTGCAAAAAGAATCCTATGCTATCTAAAAGGTACAATTAATTTTAGCTTGTTCTATTCAGCTTCCAATGATTACAAGCTTGTTGGATATAGCGATAGCGATTTTGGTGGAGATATAAACAATCTAAAAGGTACTTCCGGATTTGTGATTTTCATGGGAGATACTGCCTTTACATGGATGTCGAAAAAGCAACCGATTGTCACCTTGTCTAGTTGTGAAGCAGAATATGTAGCAGCTACCTCATGTGTTTGCCATATAATTTGGCTGAGAAACTTGTTAAAGGAGCTAAGTACGACACAAGAAGAGCCAACCAAAATATGTGTCAACACCAAGTGAACCCTTGCCTTAGCCAAAAATCCTGTTTTCCATGATCGAAGCAAACACATAGATACTCGATATCATTACATCAGGGAGTGCATCACAAGAAAGGATGTACAACTCGAGTATGTAAAATCACAAGATCAAATTGCCGACATATTCACTAAACCACTCAAGCAAGAAGACTTTGTTAGATTGAGAAATTTGCTCGGCATCATAAAATAAGTTTAAGGGGGAGTGTTGGTTTGTAAACTTGTTTACAAGCCCAAAGAAATAAAAAA
Source organism: Hippophae rhamnoides (assembly GCA_033030585.1). Classification (NCBI taxonomy): domain Eukaryota; kingdom Viridiplantae; phylum Streptophyta; class Magnoliopsida; order Rosales; family Elaeagnaceae; genus Hippophae; species Hippophae rhamnoides. The sequence continues at coordinate 44,755,201 of CM065438.1, read as the reverse complement.
AACTCTTTGAAATATTCTAGCCCATTTGAAGTCCAGCTCATGGAAGCTTCTATAGTGATGATCTGGATTGATAAGGATACAACTCATGGTTGGTGGGAAGAAGAAAATCAATGGGTTAGGTAAGGAGATAGGTGTATGGTTTAGATTGTTTTGGTAGGTTTATATTGTATGGCTTAGATTTATTAGTTGTTTCTATAAATACCTCTCAGTAGCAATGTAATAATCAAGTTAAAAGAAATCAGAAACAAAAATTTGAGAGTTTCTGAGTGTTTCTGAAAAATTGTTCTTGAGTGTTCTTAAGTTTTGAGAGTTTTGATCCATAATATTCCAACATATACTACATCACATGGTGAGTCAATATGCATGGTTGAATTCTGCTATAACGTTCGAGTGAAATTATTAAGTGTGAATGATTCTCACATGCGAAAAGAAACTACAAAGTGAATATTTATTAGCAAACTTTAATTAGGGTTGAGATGATTATTACTTATATAAGTAGGTTAACTTAGTTATAATACTAAGACAAACTCATTCTGTCTTTCTTTTTTCGAGACGCAAATCAAATATCATACAGGTGTGATTTAATTTATTAAAATCTAAAAATAGATTTGATGATCTAATTTGTGAAATTTTATATAAAAAGTGAAAGTTTATAAGATATAAAACTAATTAACTTAGAGGAACAAATAGGTTATTTTTAATTTTTACTAATTTATAATTTGATAACTTAAACAAAGGGACCAGGAATACAATTGTGTATAAAAATAAGTGCGAAAATAAAAGAATAATACATGATATTTTTAGGTAGAAATAATCTAGACCACAACCATGACCTAAGAGGCAAACCATCAGTCTACCAGACCACCTAACTTTTCATTATGAAAATCAAATGTTCAAGTACAAACTCGGTCTTATGCTAACCTCCCTAAGATACTGTCCAAATATACTTTACTTATGAGCCCCTACTCTATTTTCATATTTTCTAATGTTAGCATGAGTGGTTTCCAGACCAATGTTTCAATAAGCTCACCGCCAATCAAATCGTTCACAATTCAACTGCAAAAAAGTTAGCACAAAAAACACAAGTGTCTGTGTGTGTTCTAGAACGGATTTAACAATGAATAATACTAACTAGATGATTCAAAATATATGTCATTTAAATCAAATCAACTAAAAAATTTTAGAACAAAAAGATTAAGTACAGATTCAATAAAAATAACTTTTTTGAAATTTAATTATCAAATTAAATAATTATAATCACACATAAAATTATTTAATCTAAACATGTAAAAAACTAATTAAGAAGAAACTATATGAAGATAAAAATACCAAATAAATTTATTAATAAATACCTTTTTATATGATATCAATTTGATATTAATCAACCTATTTAATTCTTTATATTTTAATTAATAAAAAAATGTATTATAATTATCACATCAATATATATATATATATATATATATATTAATTATCTTTTTGATGATCTGATGCCTCAAACATATAATTATCAAATAAATATATATATTAACTACCTTTTTGAATATAAGTATATATTGATGACTTACTAAATAAATATATATATATTAACTACCTTTTAAATATAAGTATATATTGATGACTTACTGCGTTGATTACCCTTTTTGAATATATATATATATATATTGATTACTCAATGCAGTCCTTTTTGAATCCAGGTGTTCAACGCCAATACCCTTTGAAGTGTACTAATGAGGCAGAGAAGGCAATGATATATATTTTCTTTAAAAATATTTCTGCTTTGTTGTTCGGCCGTAAGTTTTTTTTTCTTTTTCTTTTTAAACTCTCTCAGCATGCCACATATTTAACCCTAATGTTTATATATATATATATAATAATAATAATAATAATAATAATAATAATAACATAATTGTATTAAGGTTAAATATATTTTGAAATTAATTTTTTTCAAATCCTATTAAAAACCTTAATATTATAAGAAAATTATTATTATTATTATTATTTAAAACACATCTTAAAAATAATTTTATAAATTGATTCAAGTTTAAATAAATATTTTAACATAAAAAATAATTTTAGATTTATGAACACGTGTTATTAAATGCATGAATGCAATCATATGTATAGTAGTTATAAAAAATATACCTGAAATACGATTATCTAGAACTCGAGCATTTATTCGGTTTTTCTTAATAGACTTGATAATAGACCTAAAAATAAGTTTACATGTAAATATTTTATCCATGAAAGTAACTAATACTTATATTCCTTACAAAAAGTTTGAGAAAAATGGAATTATGAAATTGATAGATATATTATATGTGCATAATAACACCCCAAACAAGTCATTTGGTAGATCTCATAGGATAAAACTATAGGGATTATACCAAAACATTTCACATGAAAAATGTAGAGAATCAAGATGAATCAAGAATAAACATGCCGAATGGTCACATATTTAAACCCAAACAGATACTCATAGTATATAATAGTATGTCGACAAGTCATTCAAGCTTAATCTTCATTTTATACATTTTTTCATGCAAAAAGATGTGATTAACATTATTATAATCAATTGATCACCAAATATTTAGGAAGTATGCTAAGTTTAGTAACACATGAGCTTTACATGATAACATAGAGAGCCAAAATGAACCAAGAACCTTGCCGAATAATAAAAGAGTATCAAACAATTCTTGGAACATGCGGCAAGTCATTCTTGGCTCAACTTCCCCTCTCCATAGTTTCATGTAAGAAAAAATGTCATACTCTATTAATTCCTCTTCCTTGTTCACCTCAAAACTGTACTACTTGATATCTAGCTAATTAAAGAGTTGCTATCATATATATAGGCCTAAGATACATGAATATATTTCTTTCTTAAGATGATTATATATTTCAATAGGAATATAATCACTAATGCTCGAATATGGAGTAGGGTATCCCTTATTAGTTTTTTCAACTCCACACAAGATCTTCCACCCAAGCTATTTTTATGCCACTAGTTAGCTTGGTAGATACTTTGACGATCACATTAATGCAGGCAGATAAGAGATTCTTGATTAATTGTTACGAGAATAGAATTTTAATATATATTTAGAGAAACTGAAAATAATTATATTTTATAAAAAAATTAAATAATTATATTTTATAAAAAGATTAATATTTTATGTCTCTAACGTGATACTAATAATGAAAAACAAATTCCAAATTTTAATTTATTGAAAAAATACCTCCAACGTTTTTTTCATTTGACATTTTAATTATTTTATTTAATAGAATTTTTATGTTTAAGTATTAGTTTTTTAACGAAAATAATCAAAATAATATAAATATTACACAAAAATGTTGAAAGAATTTTTATAATAAGTTAAATGAGATGTTTTTATTAGTAGTCTAAAACATTAATACATAAAATAAATTTAATTGTTTATAAAAAAATAATAAAATTATTTCAATAATTTTTATTATTATTATAATAAAAGTATATAAAAAAATTATTTTATTTTTAATATTAATTATATTTTGATAATTTTATTATTAAATAAAATTATAATACGAGTGTGATAATAATTCCTTAAGCATGAGAAATCCAGTACGAATTTGTCCTTTTAGCTTTGACTTCGTAGAACTGTAACATCATACTTTGAGAATGGAACTGTACGTAACATCATGTGCTGCTGACTTTCATTAAAAGGAAAAACGTATCTATTTAACATATCTTTACAATAAATAATCTTGTAAAGTACAAATCAAATGAAATCAAATCACTTGTGTGTGCATATTTAAAATTTCAAAGTCATACATATACATAACGTTGTCAAAGGCTATATCTTTGCCGTGAAAAAAAAAGAAGAAGAGTAGTAATAAGATAAAAGGGGTTTGCCATCTTAGTTATATTATTATATCATAATTTTATTTTATAAACTTTTTTAATCTATTTCTTAAGTTGATATTTTACTAATATTTATATTTAATAAAAAGATATTAATTTATTGTAATTTTTATTTTATTAAATATTTTTCATATATGCATAATATATGTCGGTTTAACGAAGGATAACTTATTTTAATTTTTTTTACTCATTTTATAATATTTTCTACTTTTATCGCATAAAAATTCAACAATTTCACTTATAATTGCATATTACTTACTGATATTCATTCAAATATTATACATGTTATGTTTTAGTCATTATAGTATGCATTTTTTAGCATACAAATAAGAGTAATATACAATATGTAATTTGTACAAAAAAAGATTGAGTTTGTGTATGCACAACTTAATATATAGTCATACATATCAAACCAATACCAATTATATGAAATATTAATATCATAAAAATATTTAATCGAGTGATTTGTTTGGAAATTAAATGAGCCTAAACATTTAATAATTCTTGAAATCATCATAAATTCCTAAAAGACAAGAAACAATAGGAAAAAAATCTTAATTTAAGTTGATAAATAGAGGAAATAATGGAGATTGAGGTGCTGATCAAGTTGACATTCTCAAGTGCTAATTAATATTTTCAAGATCTTACATAAGAGATACATTTGGAATATCAAATTGGATGCAAGGAACAATTTAAGTAGCAATTTTTTATGTTTAATTAATTATGGGCCTTCTATGTTTAACAATTTTTGTTTTAGTTAATTGTGTGCTTTTTATGTTTAGTAATTTTTATTTTAATTAATTGTGGGCTTTTTATGTTAAGTCTTTTAGTATTTTATTTTTTAAGGTTAGATTAGGCCCAATCCATAACTAAATAGGCCCATTAAGCCCATTTCATCTAGGATTTTTTTTATTTTAGGGTTTCTTGCTTATAAATAAGAAGATCTAGGTAATTTGGAGGTAAGAACGAATATCATTGATGAAACGTATATTTCATAAAGCTTTTGCTTTGCCTTCTTGTGTTCTTATTGAAAGTTTGAATTCGATTTATTAAAGGGAGTGATCGTCTTTTGTGGCGTTTCAAGATTGGGGTTTTAAGGACTTTGTTTTCTTAGGGTTCTAATCTGATTATATTCGAAAAGTTCTTAGCAAATCAATCCTTTCTATTTTTTTGAGTTCGTGGGTTCCTAGGTTGTTTGCCTAAAGAGTCCATATCATTTGGTATCAAAGCCTTGGTTGCTGAAAATAGGTTATCTATTGTTATATAAGCTCAAGGCATAGCTCAACCCAATAAAATCTCATTGAGTTAAGGGTTACCCACACTTATAAACTATACTACAACTGAACGCCTAGTCGATGTGGGACAATACAATCCTTTAACACCCATCCTCACATCGGACAAGGGCAACGAAGGCCACAAACCACGATGAACTCAGGGCCTAGCTCTGATACCATGTTATATAAGCTCAAGACCTAAATCAACCCAATAAAATCTCATTGAGTTAAGGGTTTCCCATACTTATAAACTGCACTACAGCTGAACGCCTAGTCGATGTGGGACAATACAATCCTTCAACATCTATCTTCATCTTTCTTGATTTTGAATTCTAGATTTCAAAAAAACAAATCATCATTTGATTTTTTTCTACGTTATTGATTGTTTTCTGCGTTCTTGAGTCATAAATCACAGAAAGAAAAATTTCATCCTTTTGAGTCATGTGTTTTCTTTCAATTTCATTGCCGTTGTTATCATATTTGGATTTTGTAGTTTTCTTTGAATTCTTTGTATTTTTTTCTTGTTCTTTATTTCTGTGTGCAATCTATTTTTGTTCTAAAAAAAAGAGGGTTGTTATTCAGTTTCAAAAAACCAAATTGATAAAATGAAGTTGCAACTTTAAATGGTCATAACTTTTGACTTAGATAACGAAACAACTATTATAATATATCAAATCGAAGTTTGTTTTAATTCATACATGAAAAATGTGGCTACGCCTCTGTTGTTGCAACTTTCGAGTCCAAATTCCACCGTTTACACCACTAACCAAGGGGTTAAAGATTTGTCACACCTTTTTGCGTTGTTTTCAGTTCTTGTTCATTAGGGTTGCGATTTTTTTTTTTTGAATTTTCTATTCACATCAGCAGCAGCAGTAGTAAAAATAAAAAAAAGAGAAAAAAAAGGAAAAAAAAGGAGAAGAAGAAAAGGAGAACATAGTAGTTGATGAGTGCTCAAAAAGCACTAAAATTACCATGATTTTATGCACATTAATTGATTAAAAATATATATATTTATATGTTTTATCATATATTTATATAAATTTGTCTTTTTCGGAATCACGGGTATTTTTATTGTTTTTCAGGTATTTTCGCTTAAAAACGTCACTTAAAGACTCAAAAAGGAATACTGGAAGCAATACATCACAAATATATTAATAAATAAATGGGGAAAGGTCAAAAAATATGGAAAAATTGGACAAAATGGGTCGAAAAGGTCAAAAATGTCAAAAAGGAGAAAATCGCGCCCGGAGCAGCCCATCCTGCTCGCGCCAGCGCCCAGCACGGCACACGTCCGCGCGCATCCACGTGCGCCTTCCTCCAGTTCCGCGCGCAACGCAGCACGCTGTCACTGTTCACGCACGCGCGCGCGCCGATGCCATTTCGCCCCATTTTTCACATGCAGTAGCCCCCATGATGTCATGCTGACATCATCAATGACCTCACCATTTGCACTACGCGTTTTCACCATTTTTTAACATTTTTTCACCCACTTTTTCTCTCCATCCTCACCTATAAATACCCCCCTTCTCTTCACTTCATAACACACCTCAAAACACATTCTCTTCTTTCTTTCTTTCTCTCATTTCTTAGTTTTTTTAGTTTTTTTCTTAGTTTTCTTAGTTTTTAGCTTTTCTTAGTTAGTTTTGCTTAGTTTTAGAGTTCTTCCCTTCTTGGGAAGAACTAGTTATGTTTTTGTAATTTATTAGCTTTTTGATGCAATAAATGGGAGTGCAAATTCCAGCTACGGGAATAGCATCGAAGTACTGTAAGGATTTTATTTTCTTTGCAGTTATTTTTTATGCTTATTTCTTACATGGTATATTTAATTTGTCTGTGATTAAATTTAACTGTGCTGGCTGTTTGTAAAAATGATATAATAATAACGTTGTTATGCTTGCGAAATATTAAATAGGTAAAAATCTCTAAAATGAATTGATTTTATTTTTATTCAAGATTTTATATTAAGAATGTTATAGAGAAATATAATATTTTTCATTAAAAACTTAAATCTGAAAATTAGATTTTAAGGTTTAGTTATTCGGTCTAATTTAGAGTAGTGCTCTTTTATTTGTTGGTACAATCGCCCGGTAGTTAGAGTGAAGCTCTATTTCAAAAGTTTTTATAAGAATTATTATCTGAAAATGTATTGACGACATGTTTTCGGTAGTGATTTTAAAACTTGAAAGTTAGTACTCGGATAACTAAATTCTTAGGTTTAATTGGACACCTTGAATAAAGTTTAAACTGTCTAATCCCACCAAAGGTGGCATTTATATGGTTCATTTTCAATCTCTTAGAAAAAGAAATTAATTTAATTAACCAAATTAGTTATCAACCCCACCCATAGGTGTTAATTGATTTGTTTAGTTAACAAAGAATATCTAACCCCACCAAAGGTGGTATTCATACAAAAAAGGGAGAATCAATAAATATCAATTCATATCTTTAATAACCTAAATAATACGAGCAAGCATAATTAACTTAGTTATTATATCCATAAATACTCCACTATTTATAAAAGATAAAATTTGCATGAATGTTTATTGAATCTATGTTTAATTTTCTGTAATTAGATTAAAAACACAAAAACCCCAAAATATTGTGACAGGATGTTTGGGATTTAATTTCGTTTTTAAAAATTTGAATAATAAATTAAAAACCACATACATTCCTTCCTTAGATCGACCTTGGGAGTATACTTATCATTTTCTACGAAATGATTCGTGTACTTGTGAGAGTTTTATAAATATAAAACCAAAGTATTGGCAGAATCGGCGATGCCGGTTTTCGCTCATCAAATTTTTGGCGCCGTTGCCGGGGATGGCATCAAAGTTTTTGGCAATCCCGATTCTGCTCATCAGTAGTAGATTGTTCAAGAATCTAATTCTTGTTTTCTTGTTGAGTTTTCTTGTTCTTATTGAAATTTATTTTCCTTTATTTTGTTCTTGCTGTCCAAGATTGATTAAAAAAAGGGAAATCATAGTTGATCAAGAGTTTTTCTTTAGAGTCCTCTTTGGTCAAGAGTTTTCCTTTAGAGTCCTTTTTGGTCAAGATTCTTTCTTTAGAGTCCACTTTGGACTTTCCTTTTGTCATACTTCGCTATTAAGTTCTTTTAAAGTTCTGAATTTTGAGATTGTCACAATTGAAACAGTTACTTGTTGAGATTAGTTGGATTCTTTGATTTTGTTAAGAACATAAAGGAGGTTGGCGTGAACTTTGAGTGGTAAAAAAAGAGAGCGAAAATAGTGTGAAAAAATGAGTATTAACAATCTTATTTGAGAGAAAACATGTGAGGGAGTGCTTGGATTATCTCATTTTATTTTTACAGTTTGACAACATTAGTAAGGAAGGAGGAGAACCACCAAAGTTTGACTTAAAATTCTTCATCAAATCTATTCATGACCAATTTAAAAGAATCAATGCAAGATTGGATGATTTAGAATCATCTTCCAGTTCTAAAATACATAAAAGAAGACATAGAAGACATGGACTAGACAAAGAAGAAATTGATTCCAATGTGGAAGAGAGAGCAAGTTATAAACGGGACAAAAAGGTTATGGTTGTACAGAAAAATGGAGAAATTGAAAGTGTCAATTTTGATATTGAAGTGGAAGAACCTATCCATGGAGGTTCACTTGTTACAAGTAGAGTTCTTAATATACCGCCTAAGGATGAAGGAGATGAGAAGCACCGTGATCATACTTTCCACACAAGATGTCACGTTAAGGATAAGGTATGCACGTTAATTATTGATAAACAGAGCTGCACTAATGTCGTTAGTACCTTGTAGGTAGAAAAGTTAAATTTGTAGTGGCATGAGCATCCTAAACCGTACAAGCTACCATGGCTGAATAATTATGGAGAAGTGGAGGTTAACAAACAAGTTTGGGTTCTTTTTTCAATTGAAAAATATGAAGATGAGGTTCTTTGTGATGTGGCACTGATATATACTGGTCATATAATGCTAGGCCAACCATGGTAGTTTGATATGAGAGTGTTGCATTATGGGTACAAAAATTGCTATTCTTTTGAAATGGACAACCTATAAATGGTATTATCCCCTCTCAAACCGTTGTAAGCTTATGAGGACCAAATTAGGATAAAAGGAGTGTGCAAGATGTGGGGAAAAAGTGTGAGGAAGAGGAAAATAAAAAAAGAGTGAGGTAGAGGGAAAAAATGGAGAGATAAGTGAGAAAAATGGAGAGATAAGTGAGCATAATGGAGGTAAAAGTGAACAAAAAAGAGAAAAAAAAATTGAGCACAAAGGAGAGAAGAGTGAGCAAAGAAGAGAGAAAAGTCAACAAAATGGAGGGAAAAATAAAAGAATGAGTGCATTTCTTGAAAAACATAATATTAAGAGTGCAATGATTGAAAGGCAACAAGTACTTGTACTTATGTACAAGGATGTTTACCTTTCTACTAACGATCTTAACTCATCTTTTCTTAGTGTCGATGTATCTTTATTGCAGGACTTTGAGGATCAACTTCCTGAAGAGATTCCCCATGGATTACATCCTTTGTGAGGCATGCAACATCAAATAGACCTCATACTTGAATCCACAATACCAAATCGACCTGCTTACAAAGCTAAGATTCAAGGATGAATTATTTTGAAGAGGAGGGAAATAATGGAGATTGAGGTGCTGATCGAGTTGATGTTATCAAGTACTGACAAATATTCTCAAGATCTTACACAAGAGATACATTTGGAATATCAAATTGGATGCAAGGAACAATTTAAGTAGCAATTTTTTATGTTTAATTAATTTTGGGCCTTTTATGTTTAGCAATTTTTGTTTTAGTTAATTGTGTGCTTTTTATTTTAAGTCTTTTAGTCTTTTATTTAATTGTGGGTCTTTTATGTTTATAAATTTTTATTTTAGTTAATTGTGGGCTTTTTATTTTAAGTCTTTTATCTTTCTTTTTTTAAGGTTGGATTAGGCTCAATCCATAACTAAATACGCCCATTAAGCCCATTTCATCTAGAATATTTTTCTTTTAGGGTTTCTTGCTTATAAATAAGAAGAGCTATGTAATTTTCTTTTCCTTCTTATGTTCTTGATTGAATGCTTGAATTCGAATTATCAAAGGAAGTGATCATCTTTTTTGGCGTCTCAAGATTGTGGTTTTAAGGACTTTGTTTCCTTATGATTCTAATCTGATTATTTTAAACACTTTCTTAGCAAATTAATCGTTTTTATTCCTTTGAGTTTATGGGTTTTTAAGTTGTTCGCCTAAAGGGTCCGCATCAGGAAAACCTAATATAGATAAAGTTGTTGAACTCTTAAGTGATAGAGGAAGAAGAGATATTGAAGAGAATGTAAAATGAGTCAAAAAATATTAAAATATGTATTTAAAGAATCAAAAATAACAAAAACATAAGCTGTTATTGTTCTAATGGCAAAAAATACCACATATACCCATTTAATACACTTGTGTTGCACATGTATAAAAGATCTTTAGTTAAATAAAAATTGCATTAAATTGATAATTGTTATTGAATGTGAGTATTATTAAGGTAAACATATGAAAAATAAGAAAAATATACATAAAATAAAAATACGGTAACTCTAAGTACCAAACTCAAGAAAAAAGAAAAATAGATTAATTAATGAATTAAAAAATCATCGTAATCTTGAAATATTTTAAATGAAAGATTTGCAAATAATTAATAACTCTTAAAATAAAGAAAAAATCAAGTGATATATAAAGATATGTTGACATGCACTTAGAAAAAATTATTTAATAATTTGATATGATTTTTTTTAAAAAAAATTCTAATTTATTTGTTTAAAAAAGGTAGATATAAGAAAATAGCAGCAATTTTGTAGCTTTCTTTTTTAGTTTACACAGAGTCAATGTGATGTTTTTGTTTTTTTGAGAAGTGCACGTTAAGTTCTTTTTTAATACATATGAGAGAGAAACACCGATTACAAAGATTTTTTTTAGAATATATAATTTAAAAGATACAATTTAGATAAAAAAAAAAAGACATCAGTCTAAAGACATTAATAATCAAAATCAGTAAACTAAAAACTTTAGTAAGCACGTGGAGAAAAACTTGAGCTTTTGTCTTTCACTTTATATGTAAGGTTGTTTAATAAATTATTTAGTTGCTTTAACTGATATATTTATCATTCTTCAAAGAAAATGAAATCTTGATATCATATTATAATATTCATGATCTTCGACATAACATATCTAGATAAAAATCTAGATTGACTATAATATACAAACTTCACGGGCATAAACATGACATAGATATGAATATCTAGATAATAAAAAAATACCTTAAAGAAAAATCAAGGTGAAATAAGTATGTGTTTTTATTAAACATAACTAATAATAAAATAAAAGAAATATAAACACAACAAACCTACCATAGAAGGGTTTCTGTATAAGAAGATCTCTCTCTAGTAGAAAGAAAATTAACTTCTTGAAGGCTTCCGAGAAAAAAGAGAAGAAAATAAGTGATTAGGACAAAGAAATTAATAATTTAATCTCATAAATTATAATTCAAAGGTTTTAGACCAATACATTTAAAAAATATGCTTTAATTCCATATTTTTTTCTTTCTAAAGATGCAATAATTTTATGTCTTATAACTATTATAAAGGAGCCGGTTTTGATGAGTGCTTAAAAAACACTAAAATTACCATAATTTAATGTACTTTAATTGATTAAAAATATTTATATTTATATGATTTTATCACATTTTTATATAAATTTATCTTTTTGGAATCACGAGTATTTTTAATATTTTTTCAGGCATTTTTTCTTCAAAAATAATTTAAAGACTCGAAGAATAATACTAGAGGAAATATATAACAAATATGTTGAGAAAACAATGACGAAAATTCAAAAAAATGGAAAAATAGAAAAATGGACAAAATTGCCCAACCGTGCGTGCATCATGCATGTGCCATGCGCAGCCGTGCCATGCATGCCTCAATCTAGCGAGAATCTACGTGAACATTATGTCGAAATCTTGCATGCAATAGTGCCTGCATCAGGACCCATCCATTCTGCGAATCCAGCACACATCAGCGCATTTTTGACCGTGAATCCCTTCCAATCGCATGCGTCTGTGCCACAAATGCATGCCAACCTGTCCATTATGAGTCTAAGGCCATTTTTATTCTTTTTTCCCACCTTTTTAGCCTTTTCCTCACCTATAAAAGAACCCTTTCCCCCAACACCAAAAAATACAATATTCTCAACTCTTTCTCTCCCTAGATTTCTCTCTAGAAAGCTTTATTTTTTAAAGTTTTTTTTAGTTTTAAAGTTCTTATCTTTTTGAGAAGAACTATTTATGCTTTTATAGGTTTTTAGTTTTTGATTCAATAAACATAAATGTAAATCCGTTTGGAGGTTTTCCAACAATAGAATTAACATCAAAGTCTTGTAAGGATTCTTTTGAGGTATAATTTTAAAATAAATTCTTTACAGTTATTTTTTATATTTTATTCTTATTTGTTATGTTTAATTTATCTGTGATTAAATTAAATATGGATGACTGTTTGTAAATATGATATAATAATAACGTTGTTATGCTTGCGAAATATTAAATATATAAAACATTTTAATAAAATAAATTGATTTTATTTTTATTCAAGATTTTATATTAAAGATATTAGATAGAAATATATTTTTTTTCATTACAAACTTAAATCTAAAAATTATATTTTAAGGTTTAATTATCCAGTTTGATTTAGAATAGTGTTATTTTATTTGTTGGTATAATTGCCTCGTAGTTAGAGTGAAGTTCTATTTCAAAATTGTTTATAAGAAATATTATTCAAAAATATATTGACGACATATTTTCAATAATGGTTTTAAAATTTGAAAGTTAGTACTCGGATAAATATATTCTTAGGTTTAATTTTGATACCTCGAATAAAGTCTAATTAACTAACTCTACCTAAAGCTATGATTAGATGATTTGTTATTTTCTTATAAATAAAGCTAAAATTTAATACTTAATTAATTAATAGGCCCCGCCTAAGGATATTAGTTAATTAATATTAAACAAAAGAATTTGGGCCCTACCTAAATACACTTTCATACCAAAAAGAAAAAATCAACAAATATTAATTTATATATTTAATAACCTAAATAGTATGAGCAAGCATAATTAACTTAACTATTATATCCATAAATACTCCACTATTATGAATGATAAAAAATTGCATTATTGTTTATTGAATCCATATATATGTTTATGTTTTGGTTATTAGATTAGGAAACAAAAATCAAAATATCGTAACCGGATATTTTGAATGTAATTTCATTTTTAAAAATTTGAATAATTAGTGCACTTGCGAGAGTTTTACAAATATAAAACCAAAGTATTTGCAAGATCAGTATTGCCGATTTTGTTCATCAAGTTTTTGGCGCCATTGCTGGGAAAGAAATAGCGTTTTTTTTAATTATTTATCAAAATTTTGAAAACTTTTTGTGTTGTAAATAATTGCTATTTTTTTATTTTGAGTTAAAAAATATTTGAAAAAAAATTTGAAAAGAATTATTTTTAAAATAATGAGCTCTAAAAAATAAATAAAAAAAACTAATTAACTTAGATTTTTACTTGACTTAATTTATTAACTAAACTAACTTAGATTTTAACTTAACTTAATTTATTAACTTAATTAACCTAGATTTTAAATTAACTTAATTTATTAACTTAATTAACTTAGATTTTTACTTAACTTATTTTATTAACTTAATTAACTTAAATTTTAATAGCATGAGAAGTAAATATCTAAGGGAATTTTATCTAAGAGATTAGTTCTTGGAAGCCTTTGTGTCACTAATCTTTCCTCGGAATGTTGCTATGTCTAGAAGGATGGTTTTTAAGGAGGCTTTGCCCCACCATTCTTTCTTGGGAGCATTTTTGTTTAATACTAATTATGTTGTTAACTTAGAGATTATAATAAAATAAAATAAAAAATAAAAAATTGTTGAAGCTATCTCTAAAATATCAAAATTTTAATTATAATCTGTGATAAAAGAAGGTAGTTGATTTGTTAGATCTAGGTACAAATGTGTTTTGATGCCTTAGTTATTTGACTTGCACTTAGAAATGGGTTATATAACACCTACAATCATGTCCCTAGTCTTTAGTAAATAAATTTTGAAAATCCATAGGGCATGACTTAAAAAGTATAGGTAGGAAACTTGTCCTACCTGTTGGTTTGATTGGCTCAATTATGTAGGGATATTGAGTTTACTTAAAATGAAATCCCCCAAGCTATATCTTGCTAAGACATTAAATAAGCGCTGGATGGGAGGCAACCTATCATTTCATGTAATTTTCTTTTATTTTTATTTATTTACTCTCTTTTGTTTATTTTAGTTTAATTTCATGTGAATAATTTTAGAATTTTTAATCTAAAAATATTTGTTGAGATGTGATGAGTGCTCAAAAAGTACTAAAATAACCATGATTTTATGCACATTAATTGATTAAAAATATATATATTTATATGTTTTATCATATATTTATATAAATTTGTCTTTTTCGGAATCACGGGTATTTTTATTGTTTTTCAGGAATTTTGGCCTAAAAACGCAATGTAAAGACTCAAAGAAGAATACTTGAAGCAATACATCACAAATAAATTAATAAATAAGTGGAAAAAGGTCAACAAACATAGAAAAATTGGACAAAATGGGTCGAAAAAGGTCAAAAATGTCAAAAGACGGAAAATCGCTGTCAAATTGCTGTACCATACCAATTATAGGCATACCAGCGCCAGAGCGCATAGCGTTGATCCTCGCTTGGCACAAAGACGCGGCATCACGCTGCCGAATACGCTGTAGCCTTACCAACATTGTCATGGCAAATACCAAATAGTACTAACGCGTTTTTGACCCATTTTTCACGTGTAGCTTTATGACGTCATGATGACGCGTCATTGATGACCTCAAGATGTCCACTACACATTTTTTTATTTTTTTACATTTTCTTAACATTTTTTTCTCTATTTTTTCTCTCCATCCTCACCTATAAATACCCCTCTTCCATTCACTTCAAAACACACCTCAAAACCACACTTCTCTCTTCTTTCTTTCTCTCATTTCTTAGTTTTTAAGTTTTTCTTAGTTTCTTTCTTAGTTTCTAAGCTTTTCTTAGTTTTTCTCTTAGTTTTTAGTTCAATTCTCTTAGGTTTAGAGTTCTTCTCTTTTTGAGAGGAAGTTGTAATGTTTTTGTAATAATTTAGATTTTTGATTCAATAAATGGAAGTGCAAATTCCGCTTGGAGGTTTTCTAGCAACGGGAATAGCGTCAAAGTTACGTAAGGATTTTATTTTCTTTCTGATTATTTTTATGCTTTATTCTTACATGTTATATTTAATTTATGCGTGATTAAATTTAACTGCTATTTATTTATAATCATGATATAATATTAACGTTGTTATGCTTGCGAAATCTTAAATAGGTGAAAATTTCTAGAATGAATTGATTTTATTTTTATTCAAGATTTTATATTAAGGATGTTAGAGAAATATATTATTTTTCATTACAAACTTAAATCAAGATTAGACTTTAAGGTTTAGTTATCGATCTAATTTAGAGTAGTGCTTCTTTTATTTGTTGGTAAATAATCGCCTTAGTTAGAGTGAAGCTCTATTTCAAAAGTTTTTATAAGAATTATTATGTGAAAATGTATTAATGACGTGTTTTTCGGTAGTGGTTTTAAAACTTGAAAGTTAGTACTCGGATAACTAAATTCTTGGGTTTAATTTGGACACCTTGAATAAAGTTTAAATTGTCTAACTTGTGAAGGTGGCGTTTAAATAGTTCATTTTCAATCTCTTAGAAAAAGGAATTAATTTAATTAACCAAATTAGTTATCAACCCCACCCATAGGTGTTAATTGATTTGTTTAGTTAACAAAGAATATCTAACTCACTGAAGGTGGTATTCATACAAAAAAGAGAATCAATAAAATATCAATTTATATCTTTAATAACCTAGATAATATGAAAGCGTAATTAATTTAGTTATTATATCCATAAATACTCCACTAATATAAATGATAAAATTTGCATGAATATTTATTGAATCTGTATTTATATTTATTTATTGAATTTGTATCTATGTTTATTTTTTTATTATATTTAATTAATCTGTATATATGTTTATTTTATGTTATTAGATTAGGAACACAAAAACCAAACTATCGTGACAGGATGTTTAGGATTTAATTTCGTTTTTAAAAGTTTGAATAATAAATTAAGAACCACATACATTCCTTCCTTAGATCGACCTTGGGAGTATACTTATCATTTTCTACTTAAATGATTCGTGCACTTCATGAGAGTTTTACAAATATTAAAACCAAAGTATTTGCGAGAATTGGCGTCTGGGTTTATTTCATCAAGTTTTTGCGGATTCTTGGGAAGGAATAGCGTTTTTAATTTATTTATCAAAATTTTAAAAATATTTTTGTGTTGTAAATAATTGTGATTTTTTTTTCAAATAAAAAATTTTTAATCAAATTTCAAATTTCATAAAAAAATAAATAAAAAAAAATAAATAAAATAAAAATATAAAAAAAAAATTTTTTTTAGCATAAAAAGTAAATAATTTAGAAATTTGAAATTTGAAGTAAAAAGTTATTACCGTTCGTAAAAAAAAAAAAATTAAAAAAAAAAATTTAAAATTTTAAGTTAATAAGAAATAAGTTAGCGTGAATAGTAAAATAAAATTACCGTTCGTAAAAAAAAAAATAAAATAAAATTTTAAGTTAATAAGAAATAAGATAGCGTGAATAGTAAAATAAAATTACCGTTCGTAAAAAAAAAAAAAAAAAAAAAACCAAAAGGCAAGAAAAGAAAAAAGCTAAGGAGTTAAATACAGGAGACTAGTTCTTTGAAGCCTTTGTCTTAATTAGTCTTTCACAGGAACGTTGTTCGCAGAGGAGAGTGGTTTTTAAGGAGCCATAGCACCACCATTCTTTCCTGGGAACACTCTTGGTTAATACTGATTATGTTATTTAAAAAAAAAAATTTAATTTAAAAATAAAAAAAAAATTTAAAAATAAAAAAAAATTTTAAAAAAAATATAAAAAAAAAATTTGTCTAGTGTTTTGTATTAAATGCCATGGAAAATTTCTCTAATTTTCTTTTATTTTTGTTGACAAGAGTTTTAAATTTACGTTTAAAAATAGTCTATGCGTGGTAGGAGATCCTTAGGAAACCCCCTTACACCATATGTAAATAATATTCATAAATTTAAACAAGTGTCAACAACATTTGGATTCTACCCATCAACCCGATTTTGAGCCAAACATAGAATCAAGTCTTAATCCTTTACTAGAACCAAAAGAAATGGAAGAAAACCAACATGTCGGAAACCACGATGAAGGAGTTTGCAAGACCTAGGTGATTAACAAGAATCGCCGCTATCCGATTGGGAGAGGCTGGTCGGAATTATGACCTTAAAAATATTCATTTTTCTATGCTTCCTTCCTACATGGGCTACCTAATGAAGATTCTCTTTCCTTTATGAGAGATTTCTATGCTACGGTCCAAACATTCCCCCGGTATTCTAAACGAGGATCGGCTTAGAATGAGATGTTTTCCTACACCTTAAAGGATAAGGCCAAAGCTTGGTTGATGTCACTTCCCCAGGTTCTGCGATGACATGGGGACACATTTACAATAAATTCATGGGAAAATTCTATTCCCATCAAAAACATCGGTGAGAGGAAAGATTGCTACTTTCTCTCGGATGGAAGGAGAACCATTCCATGAAGCTTGGGATAGGTTCAAAATGTTTCTCACTCAATGTCCTCATCATAGCTTTCCCTACGGTTGCAAAACCAATTCTTTTACGATGGACTTACACAACAATGTCGATTCATTGTCGACAACTGCGGGAGGAGCAATAGGAGAAAAAGCGCATCATAAACGTATAATCTCTTTGAGATGTTGGGTGCTAATTCCCGTGAGAAAAGCTCCCGAGTGAGAAAAGGCGGTGTTCATGAAATCGACTCCAAAGAATGAAGTTCAACAACAACTTGTTCAACTGACTAAGCAAGTTGCCGCTTCCATTACACAAACAAACACAAATATTGAACAATATGGTTTGTATAGCAACGTGGGACAAGATGCTGAAGCTTTGTCCATATCAAGGAGATAACTGGACCTGGCGAGGTTAATGTGTTGGGAGCATATCAACAGAGACCAAGGTTTGATCCCAATTCAAATACCTATAATCCTGGGTGGAGAAGTCATCCAAATTTCTCTTGGAGGCAAAATAACCCTCATTTCCTCAAAGCTCAAACCAAAGGCGGCCAATTCCACCCACCTATTCCAAGAAGCATTCCAAATAAACCAACCCTGGAGGACAACTTGAATTCTTTTATTCAAGTTTGTAGGGATAATCAATCTAAAACCAATCAACGGTTGGACTCTGTGGAAGCTTCAATCAAAAAGGTGTAAGTTCAAGTTGAACAGTTAGTTGAACATTTGCAAAAAGGCAAAGACTAAATTGAAACTTAAATGAATTCAATGAAGAGGAGACATTGAGTTTTTCATTCTGCAATCTCCGAGCAACGTCTTACTAGAAGACAATAAATTTTAGTCCTATATGGGAGGTCACCCATTATTGTATTTTCCTTTGTTTTAGTTTGCGTGTAAAAAAAAAATTCAAATGAAATAAATTTGCTTGTGTTCAAAAATTGTGTCCCTTCGTTTAAATTAAAATAAAATAAAAAATTTAGGTTCCTTGCATTTTTAGAGATATCTACTATTGTTTTTAAGAGCAAAATGTTGATTCACAATAAGAGGAGGATCATTTTCAACTACAAACAACCATGGGAGATGCTGAAGATAGGCGGAAAAAGATGAAAGACTATACAATGCCAATCATTGGCAATGTAACTTCCGGCATCCAATTGCAAGAGGCTGCAAGGAATTATGAATTGAAAAAGATTCATTATTCTTTGTTGCCTTCCTTTTACGGTATCCCTAATGAAGACCCTTTGCATTTCATTCGAGAATTCTATGCTATTGTCCAAACCTTTCCACTACATGCAATTAATGAAGATCAACTTAGGATGAGGTGTTTTCCTTACACTCTCAAAGATAAAGCTTGGTCATGGTTCATTACTCTACGATCAGTTCTCTTAAAACTTGGGAGGCGATCTATGAAATTTTTATGGGTAGGTTTTATTCCCATCAAAAGATTGTTGATCTAAGAACAAAGATAGCAACATTTTCTCAAATGAATGAAGAGCCCTTTCATGAAGCTTGGGAGCGATTCAAACTCCTTTTCATTCAATGTCAAAATCATAGCTTTCCACTTCTGGTACAAAACCAATTCTTTTACGATGGATTGACACCGCAGAGTCAATACATGGTTGATAATCTTCTTTGGAGGTCTTTGTAGGAGAAAAACCGCAGAGGAAACCTATAATCTCTATGAGCTATTGGGTTCTAATTCCCAACAAAGAGGTGGTAGAAGGAAAGCAAAGGTCAATGAAGTCGGCTTTGATAATGAGATAACCTTGCAACTTGCTGAATTGACTAAACAAGTGAAATTCCTCACGTCTCACCAAATTTCAAATCAAGAGGTATGTGGAGTGTGTTGTTCAATTGGGCATGGTACTCATAATTATTCAAATACTTGTGATTCTAGTGTCGATGCCATAGAGGAAGTCCAATATTTTCAAAAGTATCATCCAAACACCTACCTTACCCACCAAGCCAATCTTTTAAACCAACCTTAGAAGATAGCTTGAATGCTTTTATTCAAGTTAGTCGTGACAACCAACTGATGACTAATCAAAGGTTGAACACCATGGAGGCTTCGGTTAAAAGAATTGAATCTAAAGTTGGGCAACTGGCTGAACAAATGCAAAAGAAAGAACCAGGAAAGTTGCCCAGTCAACCAGAACAAGCAAAAGATGTTAGAACCCTTCGAAGTGGTAAGGTAGTCAATACCAGTGTACCTGAAATCTCTAAACTACCTTGTAGTTCATTTAACAAAGAAGGCGACATTCTAATCTCACAAAAAGGAGAAACAAGTGTTAAACTTCACAAGCTTTCTGAAAAACTCATTGGGGTCATCCGACACTCCCAAAATTCAAAAGACAACAGAACCACACGGATGCAAGTACCTTTTTCCCCACCGTTTGAAAGAATCCAAACAAGATAAGCAATTCAATGATCTTTTTAATATGCTCTCTAAAGTAAATATCAATTTACCATTATTAGAAGTGATCATGAATGTGCCCTCATATGCCAAGTTTTTCAAAGAGTTGAACACTAAGAAAAGGAGGTATGAGGCGAATGAACGAGTAGTAGTATCGAGAAATTTCTAGCCAGATTTACTTGACAAACTACCCCTAAGTTGAAACACCCTGGAAGTTTTATTATAACCCTAACTATGGGCGATAGGAAGGTTGCTAAAGCGATGCTTGATTTAGGTGCTAGTATAAATTTGATGCCTACTCTATATTCTCATGACTCAATCTAGGGGATTTAAAACCCTGACTATGTCCCCGCAACTTGCGGATAGATCTCTTAAATATCCAGAGGGAATAGTTGAGGATGTTTTGGTGCAGGTAGACAAACCGATAATACCTGTTGACTTTGTGGTTACGGATATGCAAGAAAATCCGGCATTGAATGAGAGAGCATACAATATTGCTTGGTAGACCATTTATGGCAACTACTAAAACTATTATTGATGTCCAAGATGGAAATTTGACAATGGCAGTCTTAGGAGAAATTGTTCATTTCAAAGTTTTTGATTCTTCACCTTTCCCTTCTATTTACGCCATCGATGAAATATTGAAGTTGATCCTTTGGATAATCTTGTCCAAAACACCTTTTTCCAAACCAGAATAGAAGACAAGCTTGAAACCGTTCTTACACTTGAAAAGGTTGAAGAAGATTTAGATGAAGAAATTAAGGGGTACCTTGAACAACTAGACAATAATGAAGTGATGACAAAATCTAGTACACTTTTAAATCTACCCAGTCCTTCATCTGTTAAAAAGGCCAATCCACCGAACTTGAACTCAAAGACTTACCGAGCACTTAAAATATGTGTTTTTGGGAGAAGGAGAAACATATCCAGGTGATAATTTCTTCAACCTTGACCAAATCACAAGAAAAAGAACTCATCAAAGTGCTTAAGCAGGTTTAAGAAATCTATAGGTTGGAGTATAGGGGATATAAGAGGCATTAGTCCAACAATGTGTATGCACAAGATCAACTTGGAAGATGGTGCTAAACACATGCGAGAGGCCCAAAGAAGACTAAACCCAAACATGCAAGAGGTAGTTAAAAAGGAAATCCTTAAATTATTAGAAGAAGGGATTATCTATCCTATTGCGGATAGTAAGTGGGTTAGTCCAATGCATGTGGTACCAAAGAAATCTGGGATAACAGTTGTTAAAAATGATAAAAGTGAATTAGTGCCCACTAGAATAATCACTGGATGGAGAATGTGTATAGATTTTAGGAAACTAAATTTATATACGAAAAAGGATCACTTTCCTCTTCCATTCATTGATCAAATGTTGGAAAGATTAGTGAGTACGAATTTTCTTGTTTTTGGATGGAATGTCTGGATATTATCAAGTATCCATAGCAGAGAAGATCAGGAAAAGACCATATTTACATGTCCTTTTGGGACATTTGCTTTTCGCAGAATGCCATTTGGGTTATGCAATGCCCCTGCCACTTTCGAGAGATGCATGATATCTATTTTCTCGGACATGGTGGAGAAATTCATTGAAATTTTCATGGACGATTTCTCTGTCTTTGGGAACTCATTTGATGATTGCTTACATAAATTGACTTTGGTTTTAGAAAGATGCATTGAATGCAATCTAACCCTTAGTTGGGAGAAAAGTCATTTTATGGTTCAACAAGGGATAGTTTTGGGACATATAATTTCAAACAAGGGTATTGAAGTTGATAAGGCAAAAGTTGAATTGATATCCAAACTACCTCCCCCTACATCTGTAAAGGGGATAAGAAGCTTCTTGGGACATGCAGGATTTTACAGACGATTTATTAAAGATTTCTCTAAAATAAGTCGTCCTTTATGTAACTTACTATCCAAAGATGCTGAATTTGACTTCAACAATGACTGCCTTATTTCCTTTAATACCTTGAAAGAGAAACTAACATCTACCCCTGTTATAATGGCACCAAATGGTCTTTACCTTTTGAGATAATGTGTGACGCTTCGATTATGCAATAGGAGCAGTCCTGGGACAAAGAGTGGATAAGCGTTTACATGTCATCTACTATGCTAGCAAAACACTCAATGATGCCCAAATGAATTACACCACCACCGAAAAGGAATTCTTGGCTATAGTATTCTCTTTAGACAAATTTCGGTCTTATTTAGTAGGATCTAAAGTGATTGTACATTCGATCATCTTTGGTTTAAGATACCTATTAAGTAAACCAAATGCCAAGCCAAGATTAATCCGGTGGGTCTTACTCTTACAAGAATTTGACCTAGAAATCAAGGATAAGAAAGGCGGTGAAAACTTAGTAGTGACCATTTGTCTAGGTTGATTTCGACTTCAATTCTCTTAAAGATGAGAGTAATGACGATATAGTTGAAACCTTTCCGATGAGCAGTTATTTTTCATAGGTCCGAACCCATGGTATCTTGATATTGTAAACTATCTTGCCACTTTGGTGTTTTGCGACCTAACACTTCATATCGGGACAAGAAAAGGTTTTTAAAACTATTAAGGACTATTTACGGGATGACCCTTATTTATACAAGATTGGTCAAGATCAAGTCATCAGGAGATGTGTACCGGAAGAAGAACATAAGAGCATTCGACTTTTTGTCATGAACTTCATTGTGGGGTCATTTTGGAGGTGAAAAGACAGCCGAAGTAAGATATTACGATCTGGATTCTTTTGGCCCACTCTTTTTAAAGATGCTTCATATGTTTTGTGCACAATGTGATAGATGTCAAAGAACAGGAAACATAAGCAAAAGAGATGAAATGCCTTTGACATCTAATTTAGTTGTTGAACTCTTTGATGTATGGGGATTGAATTCATGGGTCCTTTTCCCCATCTAATGGTTTTCAATACATTTTGGTTCTTTGTGGATTATGTGTCCAAGTGGGTAGAAGCTATCCCCACCAAAACCAATGATGCTAATGTTGTTGTGAAATTCTTGAAAGATTTCATATTCAGTAGGTTCGGAACGCCTAGAGCTATAATAAGTGATGGAGGTAGCCATTTTTGTAACAAACTCTTTGATGGAGTACTAAACAAGTACAACATCACACATAAAGTAGCTACTCCATATCATCCTCAAACTTAGGTTTAGTGGAAGTGAGCGATAGGCAAATTAAGGGAATACTTGGAACGCACCGTGTCGTCCGTCAAGGAAGGATTGGGCATTTAAGCTAAATGATGCCTTATGGGCATACCGCACCGCTTACAAAACACCTATTGGGATGAGCCCTTACCGGTTAATCTTTGGGAAAGCATGCCACCTTCCAGTTGAACTTGAACACAAAGCTTATTGGGCAATTAAAGAGTTAAACATGGATTTAGATAAAGCAGGTGAAAAACGATTACTCCAGCTTCATGAGTTGGAAGAAATTAGGAATGAAGCCTATGAGAATGCCAAATTATACAAGGAGCGTACTAAGCGCTATCATGACAAGAGGCTAGTTCCTAAGACTCTTCACTCTGGAATGAAAGTTCTTTTATTTAACTCTCGTTTGAGATTGTTTCCAGGAAAGCTGAGATCAAGATGGGATGGACCATTCAAAATAGTTCAAGTATTTGAACATGGAGTAGTGGAACTATTGGACTCCAAGACACAAAAAACGTTCAAAGTCAATGGCCATCGTGTCAAGCCTTATTTAGAAGAACCAAACAACATTGCTGAAATGGATTGCATTTGGCTGAGTAACCCTTAGCACCAAAAAGATACGTCTTGCTAAGACGTTAAACTAAGCGCTGGATGGGAGGCAACCCATCATTTTAGGTAAAAAAAAACAATAAATAAAAAATAAATAAAAATAAACAAAAAAATAAAAAAAAATAAAAAAATGTTAAAAAATAAATAAAAAATAAATAAAAATTTTTATTTGTTATTTGTTTTATTTACTTAATTTTATTGTTTATTTCATTTTAATTACATGTGAATAATTTTTAAATTGTTAAAACTAAAAATATTTGTTGAGATGTTAGAAGTTTACTGACCGTCTGTATACACTTTAATGATGAATATGATGGATGCACCTGCATTTTCCATTACTACTTGCACATTCTCAGGAAATAGGTAATCTTTCTTCTCTTCTCTATTTATCTTTAATTTACAGTTGTTACATTGAGGACAATGTAAGTTCTAGGTTGGGGGTGGTGAAAAGTTACCATACTTAATAAAACAAAAATAATAAAAAAAAAATTTAGAAATATTCTCACAAAAATTTATCATTTCTTTAAATCGAATTTAAGTAAATAGTTAAGTCTTTTGTACTGTTAGATTAATTTTTGAAAACATATCATGAAATATTTTGTAATTATTTTTGATAATTAGTTAGTTTTTGTCATAATTAGTATTTCTTGATAAGATGTAGAAATTATATCAAACCCAAAATCGGTGTTTATGAGTTTTTTTTAGTGGAGACTACCTTTGTGAGATATAATTTGAGCCTAATTTCCTTTATTCAGAGTGAAATATATATTTTTTCTACTCCAAACACATTTCTTATTTCTTCAAATTTTTAGATGATCTCTATAGGTATTAGCATTGAATGTATGAATTTTTTTCATCTTAATAGAGTATCATATATTTTTGATTATTATTTTTGCTTAGATTAAATGATTTGAGTAGAAATTGATAGTATATGCTTATATCTCATTTAAGCATGACTACTACAAAAACAAAAAGACATATATGGGGTTACCTAAACCAAGATCAAACAGAAAAGCCACAAAATTAACCACTCACCAAAATCCAAAGAAATGTACAATCATACCTGGGTTGACTCTCTAAAAAATACACATATTGAAAAATATCTACAGAAAAAAAAAGAGAGATAAAAATAGTATCATCTACATACTATAACCCGCATTGCCTACAAAGTTGTGAGTAAAGGCTAATTACAAAAGAAAGATATAAGAAGTAATTCCCTAAAAAGTCATTGCAATTTCTTCATTTGTAAAAGGCATATATCTTGAAATTCTTTCTTAATGAGTTTGATTTACGCATGAAAATAATTTTTATATATGATATCTTTATAATTTATACATTTGATTCCTTTCATGAGATCAATGTTAAAATAACACTTTGAGCCTTTATTCTTTATACATATGCGAACATATTAGTTCATTTCTATACATCAACTCTTTCGCATATAAATTAGTATGAGTGTTTGAACCCATAGGATTCAGTGTTTTGAGAGTATTGACTTGTGAGGAATAGAGTCGAAGCGAATTCTGATTCATGACACTGAAATTGGGTGAAATTAAATTGATACATTTTTGATATGAAATATGAAAATGATTTTCGACTAATTATTATAATAAATCATGATTGTTTAAAGAGATTAAGATAACTTATGCTTGGGATTTTAATTATGATCTTAAAGGAGATTAAAAAGTATGAGACATTTTTGTGAGATGTTGATAATTTGTGATTTTGTTGTAAATTTAATTTTTAAGTTGTTTGTTTTTATTGTTTCTTTTGTTTTTACATTTAGTACAATGTTTGTGGGTATCATTACTGAAAACCCTCACGAGACTCAAACTCGTCCACTAGGGCAACCTAGGGGTTTAAAGGCTTGTTGCATAGGCTAAATGCAACCGTGTCAATCCACGGAAGTGATTTAGGATAGTTTAATTTTTAGTTTTTATCGCTTTTCTTGCTAAGGGACTAGCAAGAAGCTGGTTGGGGTTGTGATGAGTGCTCAAAAAGCACTAAAATAACCATGATTTTATGCACATTAATTGATTAAAAATATATATATTTATATGTTTTATCATATATTTATATAAATTTGTCTTTTTCGGAATCACGGGTATTTTTATTGTTTTTCAGGAATTTTGGCCTAAAAACGCAATGTAAAGACTCAAAGAAGAATACTTGAAGCAATACATCACAAATAAATTAATAAATAAGTGGAAAAAGGTCAACAAACATGGAAAAATTGGACAAAATGGGTCGAAAAGGTCAAAAATGTCAAAAGACGGAAAATCGCGCGCCGCAGCCCAGCCGCGCGCGCCCGCGCGCGTTGATACCTGCTTCCGCGCGCGCCGCAGCGCGCGGGCACTGTTCACGCGCGCGCGGCAGCGCCCAGCAGCCGCCCAGCGCGCGCCCAACGCGTTTTTGACCCATTTTTCACGTGTAGCAGCCCCTATGACGTCATGATGACGTCATTGATGACCTCAGCATGTCCACTACACGTTTTTTATTTTTTTTATATTTTTTTTAACATTTTTTTACTCATTTTTTCTCTCCATCCTCACCTATAAATACCCCTCTTCCATTCACTTCAAAACACACCTCAAAACCACACTTCTCTCTTCTTTCTTTCTCTCATTTCTTAGTTTTTAAGTTTTTCTTAGTTTCTTTCTTAGTTTCTAAGCTTTTCTTAGTTTTTCTCTTAGTTTTTAGTTCAATTCTCTTAGGTTTAGAGTTCTTCTCTTTTTTGAGAGGAACTTGTAATGTTTTTGTAATAATTTAGATTTTTGATTCAATAAATGGAAGTGCAAATTCCGCTTGGAGGTTTTCTAGCAACGGGAATAGCGTCGAAGTTCTGTAAGGATTTTATTTTCTTCTGATTATTTTTATGCTTTATTCTTACATGTTATATTTAATTTATGCGTGATTAAATTTAAGCGTGCTAGTCATTTATAATCATGATATAATAATAACGTTGTTATGCTTGCGAAATATTAAATAGGTGAAAATTTCTAAAATGAATTGATTTTATTTTTATTCAAGATTTTATATTAAGGATGTTAGAGAGAAATATATTATTTTTCATTACAAACTTAAATCTGAAGATTAGACTTTAAGGTTTAGTTATCGATCTAATTTAGAGTAGTGCTCTTTTATTTGTTGGTACAATCGCCTTGGTAGTTAGAGTGAAGCTCTATTTCAAAAGTTTTTATAAGAATTATTATCTGAAAATGTATTGACAACATGTTTTCGGTAGTGGTTTTAAAACTTGAAAGTTAGTACTCGGATAACTAAATTCTTGGGTTTAATTTGGACACCTTGAATAAAGTTTAAATTGTCTAACCCCACCAAAGGTGGCATTTAAATGGTTCATTTTCAATCTCTTAGAAAAAGGAATTAATTTAATTAACCAAATTAGTTATCAACCCCACCCATAGGTGTTAATTGATTAGTTTAGTTAACAAAGAATATCTAACCCCACCAAAGGTGGTATTCATACAAAAAAGAGAGAATCAATAAAATATCAATTTATATCTTTAATAACCTAGATAATATGAGCAAGCATAATTAATTTAGTTATTATATCCATAAATACTCCACTAATATAAATGATAAAATTTGCATGAATATTTATTGAATCTGTATTTATATTTATTTATTGAATTTGTATCTATGTTTATTTTTTTATTATATTTAATTAATCTGTATATATGTTTATTTTATGTTATTAGATTAGGAACACAAAAACCAAACTATCGTGAGAGGATGTTTAGGATTTAATTTCGTTTTTAAAAGTTTGAATAATAAATTAAGAACCACATACATTCCTTCCTTAGATCGACCTTGGGAGTATACTTATCATTTTCTATGAAATGATTCGTGCACTTGCGAGAGTTTTACAAATATTAAAACCAAAGTATTTGCGAGAATTGGCGATGCCGGTTTTCGCTCATCAAGATGTTAGAAGTTCACATCGATCTGTCTATGTGAACTTTAATAATGAACATGATGGATACACCTGGATTTCTTTATCACTACTTGCACATTCTTAGGAAATAGGTAACTTTTCTTCTCTTTTCCCTTTATCTTTAATTTAAAATTGTTACATTGAGGACAATGTAATTTCTAGGTTGGGGGTGGTGAAAAGTTACCATGCATAAATTCAAAAATTTTAACAATTTTCATTTTTATTGTGTTTGAATTTATTTTCTTTGTGTGTTGTAGTAATTTTTAGAATTTTAGGATTAGTTTTAAAAAATTTCTCACAAAAATTTATCATTTCTATAAATCAAATTTATGTAAATAGTTAAGTCTTTTTGCACTGTTAGATTAATTTTTGAAAACATATCATGGAGTATATGGTAATTAGTTAGTTTTTGTCATGACTAGTATTTCTTTATAAGGTGTTAAAATTATATTAAACTCAAAATGAGTGTTTAAGAATTAAATAGTGGAGACAATCCTTGTGAGATATAATTTGAGCATAATTTCTTTTATTTTGAGTGAAATATATTTTTTCTACTCCAAACACATTTCTTATTTCTTCAAAAGTTTAGATGAATTCTATAGGTATTAGCATTGAATGTATGAATTTTTTCATCTTAATAGAGTGACTTATAGTTATTTTTTATTTTCATATATTAAATGATTTAAGTAGAAATTAATAGTTTACGCCTTTATCTCATTCATGCATGACTTTTACCAAAAAGAGACATATCTGGGTTTACCTAAACCAAAATCAAACAGAAAAGCCACAAAATTAACCACTCACCCAAATCTTACAAAAATGTATAATTTGTATATGGGTCCACTCTCTAAAAAAATATATGTTTAAAAATCTCTTAAAAAAAGAGAGAGAACTGAATAGTATAATCTATATACTATGACCCAAATAGCCTACAAAGTTGTGAGAAAAAGCTAATTACAAAAGAAAGTTATAGGAAGTAAATCCCTAAGAAGTCATCGCATTTAATTTCCTTACACTTCTAGAAGGCATATATCTTGAAATATTTTTTTAATGACTTTGATTGATGCATGAAAATAATAATATATATGATATTTTTATAATTTATACATTCGATTCGTTTCATGAGATCAAAATTATGCATTATTTTTAAGCCTTTCTTCTTTTATAATTATATGTGTGTTGGTCATATATATATAAATAGTGGCTTATTAATTAATTATTTATTTCTTATGTTACTACCGAATCTGAAAAATAGAGCTTATTTGATGGTTTATAAAAAATAATAACTATTAGTATGCATAATATTCTAAAACATTAGTGATTAAATCTGGATATAAAAATGAGTAAAAGCTTTTGAACTAACATAATAATATGGATAATATTCTAAAATGTTGTTTTTAAAAGTTGAATAACTTCTATGTTCTAGTCAAAATATGTATTTATATCATAAATCTAAATAAAAATTTTTGAACTTACGTACAAATCAATTACTACTTCTCAAATATAAAATATTCATTTTTTAATAATAAAGTATTAAACTTATAAAAACATAAGTGTATACTTTTATTTAATTTTATAGTTATAATGAATACTTTTATTTAATTTTATAGTTTTTGATTGAATAATAATTAGTCGTATTAAATTTTAAACTTATATAAAGTTATATGGTACTTTTAGTCCAATATTATGCTTTAGATTTTAATTATGATCGAAGTTATGCACTATTTTTGAGTCTTTCTTCTTTTATAAGTATGTGAACTTATTAGTTCAGCTCTAAACATAAACTCTATTCGTATACGCCATAGTATGAGTGCTTGAACCTATATGATTCAATGTTTTGAGAGTATTAACTTGTAAGGATATAGTCGAAGCAAATTCGGATTCGAATTTTTGACACTGAAATTGGATAAATTTAAATTAAAACATTTTTGAAATGAAGTATGAAAATAATTTTCGACTAATTATTATTATAAACTATGACTGTTTAAGAAGTTGAAAATAACTTATGCTTTAGATTTTAATTATGATCTTAAAAGAGATTATAAGCATGAAATATTTTTGTATTTCATTTATTTAATTTATTTTAGTCTTTTTAGTTTAATTTAAATTTTAGTTAACTTCTTATTTTATTTGTTTTATTTTGTTTTCATTTTTTGTGTTAATATTTGTGAATATCATTATCGAAAACCCTCATGAGACTTAAACTCGTCTACTAGAGAAACTTAGGGGTTTAAAGACTTGTTGTATATGCTAAATACAATCGTGTCCATCCACGAAAGTTATTTAGCATAGTTTAAATTTTTAGTTTTTATTTTAGTATTTACCACTTCTCTTGCTAAGGGACTAGCAAGAAGTTGGTTGGGGGTTGTGATGAGTCCTTAAAAAACACTAAAATTACCATGATTTAATGTACTTTAATTGATTAAAAAAATTTATATTTATATGGATTTACCATATTTTTATATAAATTTGTCTTTTCAGAATAATACTGGAGGCAATACATCACAAATATATTGAGAAAAAATGAGAAAAAGTAAAAAAAAGTGAAAAATGGAAAATAGACAAAATTGTCCAACCGCGTGCGCATCATGCCTGTGTTGCGCGCAGCCATGCCCATTCATGTGGTAATTCTTCATGCAGTTGTGCCATTCATACCGCAATCCAGCGTGCATCTATGCGCACATCATGCCGAAATCCTGAGCGCGTTTATGCCTTCCATGCATGCCAGCCTATCCATTACATATGTAAGGTCATTTTTTATTATTTTTCCGACTCTTTTAGCCTTTTCCTCACCTATAAAAGAACCCTCTCCCCCAACACAAAAAAAAAGACAATTTTCTCAACTCTTTCTCTCTCTACAAAGATTTTTTTTAATGTTTTTTTTAGTTTTAAAGTTCTTCTCTTTTTGAGGAGAATTAGTTATGCTTTTATAGATTTTTAGTTTTTGATTCAATAAACGGAAATGTAAATCCATTTGGAGGTTTTCCAGCAACAAAATTAACATCAAAGTTCTGTAAGGATTCTTTTGAGGTATAATTTTAAAATAAATTCTTTACAGTTATTTTTTATATTTTATTCTTATATGTTATGTTTAATTTTTTTGTGATTAAATTTAACATGGATGACTGCTTTTAATTATGATATAATAATAACATTGTTATGCTTGCGAAATATTAAATAGGTAAAACATTTCAATAAAATAAATTAATTTTGTTTTTATTCAAGATTTTATATTAAGGATGTTAGATAGAAATATATTATTTTTAATTACAAACTTAAATCTAAAAATTAGATTTTAAGGTTTAATTATTTGGTCTGATTTAAAGTAGTGCTATTTTATTTGTTGGTACAATCGCCAAGTAGTTAAAGCGAAGCTCTATTTCAATTTTTTTTATAAGAACTATTATTCGAAAATGTATTGACGATATATTTTCAGTAATGTTTTCAAAACTTGAAAGTTAGTACTTGGATAATTAAATTTATAGGTTTAATTTGGATACCTTGAATAAAGTCTAATTAACTCATTCTGCCTAAAAATGTGATTAGATGGTTTGGTATTTTCTTATAAATAAAGCTGAAATTTAATACGTAATTAATTAATAGATCCCGCCTAAATATATTAGTTAATTAATATTAAACAAAAGAATGTAGGCCTTAATGACACTTTCATACCAAAAAGAGAAAATCAACAAATATCAATTTATATATTTAATAACCTAAATAATATGAGCAAACATAATTAACTTAATTATTATATCCATAAATACTCAATTGTTATAAATGATAAAAATTTGCATTATTGTTTATTGAATCCATATATATGTTTATTTTTTTGTTATTAGATTAGGGAACAAAAATCAAAATATCGTGACAATATGTTTATGATTTAATTTCGTTTTTAAAAGTTTGAATAATAAATTAAAAATCATATATATTCCTTTCTTAGATCGACCTTGGGAGTATACTTGTCATTTTCTATAAAATGATTTGTGCACTTGCGAGAGTTTTACAAATATAAAACCAAAGTATTTGCAAGATCGACATTGTCGATTTTGTTCATCAAGTTTGCATTTTAATGTGGAAGTGACCATCATAACCCTATAATTGATATGACATATTTTCATTTTTTAGGTTTACTATAAATATTAATTTATTTTCTCACAGGGAGACTAGCACAAATTTCCATAGAGTTGGGTGAGTATGATATCAAGTATGTGCCTAGATTCACCATAAAAGGGTAGGTGGTAGCTGAATTTGTGGCTGGGTTCAGTGAATCACCAAAGGTTACCAGCGATGAGGTAAAAGAAGCAGTAGGCAGCGTGGATTAAGGAGAGAGGCCGACCTGATAGGTATTTATTGATGATGTGCATAACTTCAATGGCGTTGGGCTAGGGGTGGTCACAATTGATCATGATTAAAAATATTTTGAGCATGCTGTCAGGTTGGCATTTCAAGCAACTAACAATGTTATGGAGTATGAGACAGCTATATTCGAGGCCATGACTATAAAGAAACTTTGAGCAGATAACATTACCTTGCATAGTGACTCGTGACTGGTGGTCAACCAGTATCTTGGCACGTTTGAGGCTAAGGATAGAAAGATAAGGAGATATTTGGAGAGACTAAGGAAAGAGTCTGTGAAGTTTACCAACTTTGAGATCAAGCAAATAGTTAGGAATGAGAATGGTCATATCGACGCTTTCGCCATACTAGCTTCCGTACTAGAGGCTAATCACCCTTGGGTATTATTAGTAGAAATCATGACAGAGGCTAGCTTATAGAAAGTTAAAAAAATAGTCGGGAGCATAGATACTGCCATAAGCTTATGACTCACCCTGATTGTTGACTTTCTAAAGAAGGGAGGTCTAACCAAAGAATAGAAGCTCACGAAGGAAATTAAGGAAAATACAGGTCTGTATGTGATTAAAAATGATAAATTATACAAAAGGACTATATTTAGACCCAAGCTCTTGTGTATAGCTAGGGAAGGTCTCACAGAATTATGTTTGAAGCCCACGATGCAGAGTATGGCCCCCATTGAGGTGGAAGGAGGCTATACAAATGAATTATGAGACAGAGGTACTATTGGCCCACTATACTAACAGACTACACAAGGTACACCCAGGCATGTGATAAGTGTCAAAGATTCGCTCCATTGTCACACACACCTTTAACCACCATGATAGGGGTAATTAGCCCATGGCCTTTCTATAAATGATGGCTTGATATAGTAGGAACTCTACCCTAGGCAAAGGGCCAAAAGAAGTTTCTATTAGTAGCCATTGATTATTTTTCCAAATGGATTGAGGCGGAACTCCTCAGAAGGATACAAGAAGAGGAAGTGATTCGGTTCATTTAGAAATCCATAATTTTTTACTTCAGCCTACCCAAGGAACTAGTTACCAATAATGGAAGACAATTTACTAGCCATAACATCAAAGAGTTTGCTAGCAAGTACAACATCAAGATGTTCTACTCAATGTCGTATTATCCACAAGCCAACGGCCAAGCCAAATCCTCTAACAAGCTAATAATCACCTTGCTAAAGGAAAGGTTGAAGGGCGGTAAAAGAAGATAGGTTGAGAAGCTACTTGGGACATTATGGGCTATCAGTTTGGATGATTTAGAATCCACTTCTGGTTCTAAATTACATAAAAGAAGACATAGAAGACATGGATTAGACAAAGAAGAAACATATTCCAATGTGGAAGAGATAGTAAGTTGTAAATGGGACAAAAAGATCATGGTTGTGTAGATAAATGGAGAAATTGAAAGTGCCAGTTCATGTGACGAAGAGATACCACTAGTGAAGGATTGTTCTAATGTTGAAGTGGAAGAACCTATGCATAGAGATTCACTTGTCACAAGGAGAGTCCTGAATATACCGCCTAAGGATGAAGGAGATGACAAGCACTGTGATCATATTTTCCACACAAGATGCCATGTGAAGGATAAGGTATGCATATTAATTATTGATAGTGGGAGCTATACTAATACTAGTACCTTATTGGTAGAAAAGTTAAATTTGAAGTGACAGAAACATCCCAAACCGTACAAGCTACCATGGCTAAATGATTGTGGTGAAGTGGAGGTTAACAAACAAGTTTGGTTGCCTTTCTCATTTGGAAAATATAAAGATGAGGTTCTTTTTGATGTGCCACCAATATATGTTGCTCACATATTGCTCAGTCGACCATGGCAGTTTGATAGGACAGTGTCAAATGATGGTTATAGAAATCGTTATTCTTTTGAAATGAACAACCAAAAAGTTGTACTAGCCCATCTCAAACTTTTGCAAGCTTATGAAGACCAACACTACTAAAATATGTGCTTATGGCCTCAGTTTTTAACCATGACCATAGACCTATGGCCTCGGTTATAAGAACTAAGGCCTAAGTGATAGAGACCAAAAGTCATTACCTATGGCCTCGGTTTCTCAATAACTGAGGCCATAAGTAGCACATATGGCCTCGGTTTTTCAATAAACGAGGCCATAGGTCTCACATATGGCCACAGTTTTGTTATAATCGAGGCCATAAGTCTCACCTATGGCCACAATTTTGCTATAACCGAGGCCATAAGTCTTACCTATGGCCACAATTTTTCTATATAACCGAGACCATAGATAATCAAAATGAATTATTATTACACTAAATTTTCAAATATAAATTAAAAAAATTAAGATTAATTATATTAAATTTAAAAGAGATATTACATTAAGAGTTTAATAAAACGATACAATAAAACACATATAATAAAAACTAACTAATTAAAGAGTTCCAAAAATATAAAAAAAATACAAGAAAAAACTTTAAAGCTGCTAACTAATCATAGTCTACAATCTAAATCAATCTGAAAAAGAGTAAGTCCCATTGTAATAATGCTATTCTTCAAAATCTTTGTCCTTGGAAGCATGCATTAATTTCCTCATAATAAAAACAACATCTAGTATAAGTATACCAACATCCAGTTTCCATGAATATAATCCTGCATATATAACCTCCAAAACACACTACTACAAAAAGGGGTATTTAAGTCGCTGTGTAAAGTCAGTTTTTGGAAAAAACTGACTTATAATGAATTTAAAGTTGGTTCGGTGTAGAACCGACACTATCCACGTTGGACATAGCGTTGGTTTGCCACGTCAACCGACGCTATGTCCTATTTTTTAAATTACAAAATGGATGAAGTAAATACAATTGAAATTTTTTTAGGTTATTAATTATTATTTTATTTGACTCTTTAGAATTTAAGTTGGATATGAATAGTATATATATATATATATATTGTTTTAAACAATTAGTTTTAAAAATTATATAATTTTGTTTATTTGTTTGGATATTTAAATTTATATATGTACGTACAATATATCTTTATTTAATTTTGTGTATATGTTTTAATTAAATATTATGGTAAAGTTAATATTTTTCTTTTTCTATAGTACGTATATGCATAGTTTAAATAAAATAATAATTGACAAAAAATGAATTTAAATTGCGTGGATAGCATCGGTTGACATGAAAAACCGATGCTATCCACGTGGGTAGCGTCGGTTGACGTGGAAAACCGACGCTATCCACGTGGGTAGCGTTGGTTGACGTGGCGAACCGATGCTATCCACCTAATATATCCGTTCGGCTCATTTTTTATGCAGAAACCCAATATCTTCATTACTCTTCTCCATTTTCTCCCAAAACCGAGCTCATACCTACCTTCTTTCTCAATTTTCAGCCACCTCCGACCACCATTTGCAACGCCGTTTTGTGTGTTATATTCCTCTTCTTATTATCTTTCAGATCTACTATTTTTTGAGCGAAATGCTCAAATTTTTTATACCCATTTTTTCACTTATTCTCACTTACAAAACACCATTTTATTCATCTTTCCTCCATTTAGTCACTTCATAACATTCTTGTAAGTATTTCTATTAATTTTGCAGCTTATTATTCAGTTTGTTTTATTTTTTGTATAAATTTTTGATTTAGGTATGTTTTTTATTTTGCTTGTTATTATGTTTGACCTATTTTCTATGGAAATAATATCTGAAATGTTATGGGTTTGAGGGATTATATATATTTACTGTGCATGGATAAATTTATTTATATATAAATAATTATATTTTATTAAGTAGTGAATAGAGGAAAAATAATATGTTTTTTAAAATTTTTAAGAAATTATATTGGTATAAGAGTTATACGTGCTATCTATTGACTCTTAAAAAAATTATAAATATATATTTATAAACTCAATAATATATATATATATTAATAAAAATCAAATAATAATTAAAAACTAAGTAGTATTATTATTTTTATTTATATATGCTACTTATGTGTTAAAATGTTAAATATGTTACTATAGTAGCCCTATTTCTATAGAATGTTATATACGTATAATTAATATTACTTTTTAATTATGATATAGTAATATGTTTAGAAATTAGAATCAACCAAAGTGATTGGTTTTTATATATTCATGCTAGCATGTTGCTTATTTTTTAATTTGTATAGAAATGGTTTTGTAAAATGATTAAAATGATAACTTTTGTATTATGTATGTTTTGATATATATTCTAATAATTAGGAAATTTATATATAAATATACTTGAAATATATTCATTGGATACATAGTTAAGTAATATGTTTAATTAATGTCATTAATAGAAAATGGACAAATCTTGGATGTCAAAGTGTAGAATTGAGCAAGACTATATTTCTGGAGTTGAAAGTTTCATGGAATTTGCTTGTAGAAATAGTAATACTGGAACTAGTATGATTTGATGCCCATGTGTAAAAATGAGCTATTTCATGAATTTGACGAGGTTAAGTATCACCTTATCCATAATGGTATTCTTTTGAGCTATAAATGTTGGTATTAACATGGAGAAAATATTGATAATACTCATGGGGAAAAGATAAATAAGAATGTGAGTGGATTACATACATCTTATCATAATCTACAGACAGAAAATATGTTTCATGGTGTTGAAGATGAATTATGTGAGGATGATCCCGAAACCTTTAAAAAACTTATAGAAGATGCCGAAAAATGGTTGTATCCAAAATGCAAAAAATACACTAAAATGTTGGGATTGGTTCCTTTGTACAATGTGAAAGAAAAACATGGCTTTTCTAACAAGGGATTCACAGAATTACTAAATCTACTTGTTGATATGTTTCTTGAGGGTATTGAATTTCCATCTTCAATGTATGAAGTGAAGAAATCTCTTAGTCGATTTGGCATGGAATATCATAAGATTCACGCTTGTCCAAATGATTGCATTCTTTATAGAAAATAATATGAGACATTAGATGATTGTCCTATGTGTAAAGAATCGAGATGGAAGCATGGTACAAATGAGACAACACATAAGAAAGGCATGCCTGCAAAGGTTCTTTGGTACTTTCCTCCGATTCCTCGCTTTCAAAGGTTTTTCAATAGTAAAGATATATCAAAGATGTTGACTTGGCATTCAGGTAATCGATCTGATGATGGGGTACTACGTCATCCTTGTGATTCTCCAAATTGGAAAGTAGTAGATAATTTATCTCCTTAATTTTCATCTGATCTACGCAATCTTCGTCTTGCCATTGCTGCTGATGGAATTAATTCACATAGTTCCCTCAATAGTAGATATAGCTGTTGGCCAGTAATTATGGTAACATACAACCTTCCTCCCTGGTTATGTATGAAAAGAAAATTCATGATGTTAACATTATTGATCTCAGGACCGAAACAACCTGGTGTTGATATTGATGTATATTTGCAGCCTCTGATAGATGATTTAAAGACGTTGTGGAATGATGGTGTAAATGTTTACGATGCACATAAAGAAGAACACTTTAACTTGAAGGGGGTCTTTTTATGAACAATTAATGATTTTCCTACCTATGGAAACTTATCAATACATGCAACAAAAGGTTACAAGGGATTCCCTATATGTAGTGATGGAACTTCTGCAACTTATCTTGTTCACGGACGAAAGATTTCTTATAGAAGACATAGAAGATTTTTTCCATCTGGACACAAGTTTAGATACCAAAAGAAACCGTTCATTGGTGAAGAAGATCATGATCATGCAACTCGACCTTTGCGAGGTGTTGAGATATTAAGGCAATTGAATGGTATGACATTCAAACGATATGGAAAGATGAAAAAAAAACTCACTAATGTAGGGAAACGAAAGAGGTTAACTAATGAAATGGGTGAAAATGAAAAAGAGTTTGAACCAACTTACCATGGTTGTTGGAAAAAAATCATTATTTTGGGAATTATCTTATTGGAAAGACCTACATATTCGTCACATCTTAGATGTCATGCAATTTGAGAAAAATGTATGTGAGAGCTTGATTGGTACTTTACTTAATATACCTGGAAAACAAAGGATGGAATTAAAGTAAGATTAGATTTAAAGAAACTAGGCATATGACCTGAATTGGAACCAAGGGTGGAAAATGATAAGAATCGAATATACTTACCACCAGCATCATATACAATGTCAACAAAAGATAAGTATGTGT
The DNA here is from genome assembly GCA_033030585.1 of Hippophae rhamnoides. Taxonomy (NCBI): domain Eukaryota; kingdom Viridiplantae; phylum Streptophyta; class Magnoliopsida; order Rosales; family Elaeagnaceae; genus Hippophae; species Hippophae rhamnoides. The sequence goes on along the minus strand of CM065438.1, from coordinate 44,716,624 downwards.
TTTGTAAATGTTTGGAGGGTGTGAAAGTTCCTGATGGTTACTCATCCAACTTAAGAAATTTTGTGTCTATCATCGATAAGAGACTGTATGGATTGAAATCACATGACTGTCATATCTTAATGCAACAGTTATTACCAGTTGCTATTAGATCAATTCTTCCAAAAAATGTTCGATTATCAATAATTCGAATTTGTTCATTCTTCAATACAATATGAAAGAAATCTATATCAATTGGCGAGTTAAATTCTTTACAGAAAGATGTTGTAGAGACTTTGTGTCTAATTGAAAAATATTTTCCTCCTTCTTTTTTCGATATAATGATTCACTTTTGTGTTCATTTAGTTCGAGAGGTTCAATTGTATGGTCCTACTTACTTAAGGTGAATGTATCCTTTTGAGATATATATGCAAGTCCTTAAAGGATATGTAAATAATAGAAATAGACCTGAAGGATGCATGGTGGAACACTACATTGCTGAAGAGGCCATTGAGTTTTGTTCTGAATACTTTAATGGTTGCACTGAAATTGGGAATCCTACGCACAAGTTGTTCTTAGAATGTCACATGATCCAAGTAGGTAACCCTATGCTTGGTGGAAGTAATAAATTATGTATTGATCATACTCGATGGGAAAAATCACATCGAATCATTTTGGTAAATAATAATGAGGCACAACCGTACATAGAGTAAGTGATGTTCATTGTTTCATGATTGCAAAAAATCATTTTTTATTTAACTATTAATGATGATATATAACTTCATATATATTTAATAACATTACAGGATTCATTTAAACTTATTGAAGATCGATCCTCGTTATAAAAAAAGGAGGAGAAAAATGGTTGTATGATGAACATAAGCGAGAGCTTATTAATTGGTTTCGCAACCATGTAAGTGTCACAAACAAAAATTCATGCATGTATCTTCCTAGATCTATTCAATGTTTTAAAAATTTTCTCTAAACACATTTTGTGTTTTTGTATACATAGATTCGAGATGAACTCAAGAAACCCAATCATAAAATATTAGAAAGTTTACAATGGCTTGCACATGGTCCAAAATTTGATGTCAAATAATTTTATAGTTTCACAATAAATGGATCGAGGTTTATGACTCAAGCTAGGGACAAAGTCTGAGTAAATGAAAATAGTAGTATGAAGATGGTTGCATAAACTATGCAATTTGCTAGTTCAAAAGATGCTAATCATGTACTTTCTGATAGAACATATTATGGTATAATATAAGAGATTTGGGAATTGGATTATAAGGTCTTCCATGAAACAATTTTCTTGTGTGATTGGGTCGAAGATGTTATCAATGTTGGATATAAAATAGATGATTTTGGATTTACCCTTGTAAATTTATCCAAGATAAGTCACACTGATGATCCTTTCACGTTAGCACTTCATGCAAAACAAGTATTTTACGTGAGCGATCAAATTGATCCAAGATGGTCTGTTGTGTTAACGCCTCCACAAAAAGAGTTTTACCATTGTGATGTTGTAGAAGATGATGACTCTATGCTTGATACATTAACCAATATTAGTAATTTCTCAAATAAATTGCCTAATGTATGTGATGATCTAATTGATGATGATGATTCTTCGGCATGGGCTCGAAGTGATTGTGAAGGAATATATGTATACGATTAACAACCGAATTAAACATAACATATGTTCTATATTGTTGTAATAACTCTTATATATTTGTATGTTCCTAAAATTGTCAATTAATTTATATTTCTTCATTGTTTGCAGATATTTCATGGATCTTCGGATAACAAAGCTTTTAGATCTAAATGATCCATTGGGGTATTTGAAAAGAAGGGGTTGGGCGAATATACCTGATGCTCCACTTAACTCGGATGATAAAATACCTGTTCTATTTAGTGCTACTGGTAATCCAATAGGAGAAAAGGGTCAACAATTGAAATCCTCTATTGGTCGACTTACGAAGTCTAGTATACCAATCAATATAAATGATTGGTCTCAGGTTGACGATGCAGAATTCAAGACCGATGACTAAGCGAGGAGAAGAACAACTAAATAATTTGGTTAGTAATTTCGGTTGATAAAAAATCTTAATGATTTTTAATAATTGATGTAATAATTAATGATATGTTTGTGTGCTTTATTATTTGTAGAGAGCTATTCAAGAAAAAATATCCAGGGGTGAAATAATCAAAGAGCCTGGGAGAGATACTTTATATCATGCATTCGGACGCGAGCATCCTGGTCGTGTGAAGGGAGGTAGCCAATATGATGGTTCTATTTAGTATTTTAACAATCCAAAACAAAAGCCTCAGACGGTAAGTAAGGAAAAGTACACTAAAATTGAAGAAGAATTCAGCTTTTTTAAGGCCTCAGTGTTAAGTGAGATTGACATTCTAAAAGAACATCAATCACAACAAATGCAGCCATGGAAAAATTCTACAACCAGGGCATGCCATATTGGCCAAGCATGCAACCATCCATGCAGAGCATGCCACTATCCATGCCAGGCATGCCACTATCCATGTCAGGCATGCTATCATCTATGCCAGGCATGCCACCCATGCAATCTCATGGCGCTCAAACTATATCCAGTATGGGATATAATCATCCTATTGGTCCTCCCTATATGCCAGGAATGCATATGCAATCAAGTAGTGGTTCATTTTCTCCAATGCAATCTACACATTGTTACCATCAATCAAACCAAGATGAACGTTTTGGTGAGAATGTACATCCAATAGCTACCCCACATGGGAGTCCTCTTCTATTTTATGAATCATATGTGGTAAGATTTTAATTTCTAGTGTATATAATCAATTATTTTTAAATTCTTATTATATGTTTTATTTTTTATATATAACACTTAAATGTTTTACAGAATATGAAATGTTTGTTGAAACATCCTTCGTCAACAGACTTTGTTGCTATTGGAACGGTACAATAATTGAGCGATGATCATTGGTGAATAATAATTGATCAATCATTGTTTCATGATTGTCCACTACATGTGCCTTCTGATGCTACCACAGTCCAAGAGGCGATTGGACAGTATGTGGCTTGGCCGTCGATTCAAGTTGTTCTAAATTTTGACGTGGTACTATTTTTTAACTTAAAAGATAACACTTGTTTACTACTATTATTTTATTATATCTTATATTGTTACTAAAATACATATATAATACTTTTTTTAGTCTATTATACCAGAACTCTTAAATGCGGCACATTTACGAGATACGAAGCAAGTATCTCATGCTAAAACTATGTCTAGTGGCTAATCATCTCATACCAAGTCATTCAAGAATAAGCCTTGGAAAAAGTATAGTCATAATTATGCTTTAAACATCAGCAAAAATCTTGGCACTTTGATGACTATTGTTGGGAGGGCATCTAACATAAATAATGGATGGACTGTGCCACTTCCTATAGAAATTTCTGGTGTAGACCTTGGCTAAGATTATATATCGATCGAGTGCATATTGAAACTATTTGAATATGAAATGATCAATTTAAGTATAATTCAAGTGTGAACAATGTGAGTCCTCAATCTATTTATTTTTCTTTTATTTATGTAGAACATATATAATTATATTTATATTATCTAATTATATATATATATATATATATATATATCTTTTATATAGGGTGTGCTATTATCGACTTCAAGATAATCACTCATCACATTTAGCAATGTTCAATGATTCTTCATATGTCAATCAATATCAAGAGAAGGATGTTAGCATCAGAGCTAAACAATTATGTGATAGGGCATTGACGCTTAACAGAAATCAAAAGTTGATAATCCCTTAGCCATTAAGGTTTGAACAAGGCCAAGATCATTGGATGTTGGTAATCATTGATCTGTTCAATAATCATGCTTGGTATTGTGACTCAGCTTCCATAGAATAAAGATACAGAAGCAGTTGTTGAAATGTAAGACTTATAGCTACATATTAGTTTCTTCTATTATTTTTTGTAATATTTAATAAAAACTAATCATTTTAAACCTTGATAGGGCATGGAAGTTGTGGAACAAGTTTAATGGAATTGCCCTTAAAAAATCTCATAAGCTTATATGGACAAAAGTTATGGTATGTACAAGCCAATATTAATAATTTTATTAATTTTACAATTGAATAATAAAGATGTTCGAATATAAAAAATCATGTAAACTTATTTTTTGTAGGTTCCACAAAAAAATAATGGACTCATGTGTGGTTATTATGTCATGAAGTTTATGAGCGAAATCATCACAAGTATCAAAATTCCAATTGATGATGTGGTAATATCTTTTACCCATATACATAAAAGTTTTTAACATATTTGAGTTTGTTTTTGCAAATACATGAAATTACATTCTTATTTTGATTTTAAATACATGTAGTTCTTTGGTTGGAACAAGACGGGCTACGACAAGCAAATTGTTGTTGATTTACAAGAGGAATGGACAAAACACATGGTTCAAATTATATCATCACAAGAAGAATCAGGAGAAGATTCTGATGATCTTGAATAGCATATAACAACATAACAATAAATTTTTTAATGATTTAATTTCTCTATATATTCCTGTGTCTGAAGTCACTTGTTTGATGGATGATTATATGCTCATGTATTTAGGGGAATGCATTGTTTTATGGACCTATTTTGGCCCAAACTACATCTCATATCTCTTTCATACTTTCCTTACGAACTCATATTAGCACTTTATTAATCATTTGTCTATAAATATGAAGTTATCTGGAATCTCTGATAGTATTTTTAATGCTATAATGAACTCTAAATATGAAATCAAGTGTAATTCCAATTTTTTTATTGGTTTGTATGAGTTTTGGTGCCCATGAACGTGTTCCATATGTTTAAGGGCATTGAAACTCACACAAGCCAAGTAAGAAATCAGAGTTACACTTGATTTCATATTTAGAGTTCATTATAGCATTAAAAAAATACTAGTAGAGATTCCAGATAACTTTATATTTATAGACAAATGATTAATAAAGTGACAATCATGGAATTATTATCTACCATCTAAGAAAATTTATGATACTCAATATAAAACAAAAACAATTGAGATACAATTCAACAAAATTAGTAATACTCTTATCAATAAGGACAGTAGCATTATTATTTAGTACTACCTATATCAATAACAACAACAACATTATTATTTAGTACTATCCATATCAATTACGCATGACAGAGATCCAGATGAAGGGTCTTTGTAAGCGTTGAACAATACCCATATCAATAACAACAACAACATTATTATTTAGTACTACCCATATCAATAACAGCAGCAACATTATTATTTACTAATACCCATATCAATTACGCATAACAGAGATATAGATAAAGAGTCCTTGCAACCGTTGGACAATACCTATGAATATTATAAGCATATACTATACGAGCATACCAACATCCAGTACATGAATATAAGCAATACCTCATATTTACACAATAAGTTCTTCAATCTACATCTGTTCCTGCATATACAAAAAATGGTCCATAATAACTAGTTCTTCAACCTGTTCAAGAGTGACAATCGTGGAATTCTTATCCAGCCTCTAAGTAAATTTATGATACTCGATATAAAACAAAAAATTGAGATACAATTCAACAAAATCAGTAATACCCATATCAATAACAACAACAACATTATTATTTAGTACTACCCATATCAATAATAGTAGTAACATTATTATTTACTAATACCCATATCAATTACGCATAAAAGAGATACAGACGAAGGGTCCTTGCAAGCGTTGGACAATACCTATGAATATTATAAGCATCTACTATATATGAGCATACCAACATCCAAATTACATGACTATAATCATGCATATACAACATCAAGAACACACAAGAGTCCTATCTACTTCTTGTTCTAAAAATGAAACAGGAAATCCAGATTTTTGATTAAAAAAACTAGTCATGAACATCCCACATCATTCACCTTAGCATTTTATTTGACTATATGGTGAGTTATAGTTGTAAGAATCGATTGGTGAATTCTACCCACTCATTCTGCATCTCATCAACTTCAGTATCAATGTAAGTTCCTTCATGATTAAGCTGTAATGTACACGCACACACACATACACATATATATTGTTAGCTAATTAACTACAAAATTAAAATCATTAATAAAATAAGAAATAAAAATACACAAAATTACTGAAATTATTACCAAGTCAATAATAGAAACAATTGGATTGCCAATAATTATCATCATAAACATGAGGACATAGTACCCACATGTTACCAAATCATCTTTCTTAGGACACTGTTCATTAGAATGAAAATTGAGTTGTAAGATTAATATATATTATCTAATCAAAAAGACATTACATAGATATTATCAATAAATATTGTTAGTACTTTTAGTGAATAACCAATAGATATGAAAAATCTACCAGATTGAATTTAAGGAGTTTAGTAAACCATGCCTTAATTATAACTTACTCTCATTCTAGACCACATTGGTAAACCTTGAGACCTTCGATTTTGATGACCATTGAACATAATATGAACTCTATATAATGAAGGTAAAATAAATAAGAGTTAATTGAGAAGATACATTGAACTTACTGTTAATTAACAAGAACATTAATTTTTTTTTAAATATAACTTACTCATTCATAATGTTTTCAATATTAGAGAACACTTCACCCCACATTGAATCCAAATAATAAATGGTATTTATGAATGGCTCGTACACAATTAAGATCCAATGGTACCTATATCAATTTATAGTAAGATATATATTGGTAAATGCATTTGATTACATAACATAATTTTTCATAAATGTTATACAACTAATCAACTTACCCTCCATTATATGAAATAATCCACTTATCTCCCTCTTGAGTATTTTGCATCCTTTCAAAAACTTGTCTCATAATTTGAGTTCGTGTTCTCTTCTTCTTAAATGACATACAACCAACTTGGATCAATAAATTTAATCACATCATTCAAATGTTTTTTTTTTCAACTCATCATAGCATCGCAAAGGAAATAAGTTCAAAAATTAATGACAAGAATACAATCAAAATAAAATATCAAGTGATAACTTTTAATGTATCATAAATTTAAAAATAAATTAAAATAAAATAAACTAACCGTATCCACAATTTGACAACTGAAGAGCCAATCTCCACCTTTGTGTAAAATTGTTCTACACACTCAACTAATAGAAAAATAGGCAGTTCATTGCCTAAGATTTGAACTTTTATTGGAACTTTAACAGCAAGATCATTAACCGAAGATGGAGATGAGCATGCAACTATAAGAAATCTAACATGCTTCGAAAACCCACTAGTTTGGTGATATGTATATGAAATTGGTTTTTTTGTTGGTACCAAAGCAGGCTTCTTAGAAGATATTTTGTCCATCGGTTTTTCCTTTGAGCTTCCTTTTTTATTGCCAATGCTAATAGGTAACTTTGATTTCTCCTTGCTCAAATCCTATTTATTCACAATATGAAGAAATCTAATAAAATTATATTTATATTTTAAAATTAATCAATAATGAAAACAATATATAAACAACAAAGAAAATATCCTTACTGCATCCTTTCCTATTATGACGAGATGTGGAGGCCAAACAACAAATGAATTGACTGCTTTCGTAACTGTATTATGTTCCCTTGTTGGTATAGGTAAGAAATAATTCTTTTCAATATTATCCACAACGAAAACCTTCCAAATCTTGTTCAAAGGTTGTCCATGACAAACACCACTAGAGGAATCACCTACCCTTCCCCGTTCCACAATACGAGATGGTGTCTCATGTGTAAGCAAACAATTTCTTCCCTATATAGTGTTAGAACAAACATATATACTATGACTTAAACACCACACAAATCAAAATTAAAATATAAAAAAGAATGAATATTGAAGATTACTTATAACTAATCCTATATGAAATGTAGGCACATAAGGAGGAGTGGAAATTCATTGAATATATGGAACTATCAATTGGATGATTATGTTCTGGATAATGACTTGAATGTCCCACACTCCTATCTCCCAATTACTCAGCTTTTAGTGCATCTATCTCTGCCTTCATGGTATCAAACCTTGCAAGATTTTCCTTCATTAACACCATCTCATTTAAGATATTTACCATTTCATTGGATGGATAATTAGTACACTTTCTAGGCATGCCAAAATATTCAGTAGATGTTGTATATTGGAAGCATCCTTTAAGACGACTTGGATGATCCTTCCCTAATGCCATTACCATTGCATCTACACCCATCTCTTATTCAATCTCACCACTGTCAATCTTATCTTGTATTTTACTCTATAGCAATTCAAACATAAAATAATAAGCATAAATATAATCGATTAATCATAACATATTATCTAACATGTTGAATATATTACCACTTTTTCCACTTTATATTGAACTTGTTTACTTTTGAACTCTCCTTCTTTAGGAGTGTTAGCTACGATAAATACATGAGATTGCCGAATTTGTATACCACTACTATTTGACTCCTATAGATATGTATAATGTGTTATGAAAATATTGTATACCTAAATATCTAACTAATTACCATTCAAACTTAATTTTAATAACTCACCAATTGAATTCTTAGGTTGGAAAAACCCATTCTTCCTGTATGATGATTATACTCATTATGCTTCCTCAACTCAACATGTTCGCAACTTGATTTCTAATAAGAACACATATATGAACGTTGATTTGTCAGAGCATATGAATTCAAAATATTAAATGATAATATTTATACTTTTGTATTCAATAATACCTTGAATTTCTCAGATCGTGTATAATTCACAAACACATGCCAATCATTGTGTACCCATTCATACTTCTTAGGTGGTTTGTATAGCTTCTTCTCATTCAATGGGTCCAAATAAGGCTTAATGTATTTTTTCCTCAAATTCTTTTTGAATGTCTTCCATATCGAAGTAGCCGTCTTAAGGCACTTATGTTTGAATGCCTTTAGAAGATTTTATTTTTCCTATAAATTCACATGAAAATTTAACAATAAAACTAAATAAGAAAGGACCAAAAAGTACAAGTGCAATATATATACTTATATTCAATGTTGCCCATATCATGTCTTTATCAACTTGAGAAACCTCCTTCCGCCAATCATTATAAATAATCTGAATCATTGTTTTTCCTAACACATATATCCAACTAATCATTTTTGTTCCCTTCTTTCCAATTGAGTTAAATTCATTATCAAATTCAATTGTAATTTTTTCTATGCACGTTGATTTAGCAATTATCTTCATCTTTGTTATACCTCTACCATTTTTAACTTTTTCTTTTTTCCTTCTTTTAGATGGTCTTTCCGTATATGAAGAAGTATCATCATTCGTAGAACTCTCCTCATCAGTGGAGTTGTGTTCATTACTAACTCTTTCATCCTTGTCACGATTTTCAATAATCTCATTAGAATCCATATACCTATAGATAAAGAATGAAAACATTATAAATGAATATATATATATATATATCAATTTATAATCGAATATAAATAATAAAATCATAATTATAGACTTAAGTTGTAAATAGAAACAAACACATTCAATATTTTATGATGCATACCTAACAAAAACAATGCAAATAAAGAAAAAGTTATCTTCCTCGATCAATCCAAGTTGTCTCACAATCATTGCGCATAAATATTGAATTATCATCTTCTAAATCATTAGCATCATTTAAGTTAGGTATATTGTTTGCAAAAGATCCATATTCAAACAAAATTTCATTTAATTGTTCCTCTTTGCGATAAAACTCTCGCTTAGGTGGTATCAACCCAATTGACCATTTTGTGTCTATAGGATCTTCTACATGGTTAGCATGAGTGGCCATGATGAATGGGTCATCTCGATGACCTATCTTACCAAGGTTAACAAGAGTTAATCCTAATTTTCTCTTACAAATTGCACTTTGATTATCCTCAACGCAATCACATAAGAATATTGGAACACAAAACATATGATATTCTAACTCCCAAACTTCTTAAATAACTCCATAATAAGTCCTTTTAGATAGTATCGGATTATTATCCTTAGAACTTGCAAATTGCAAAGCTTGAGCATTTAACATAGCCCCACTATTTTGATTAACACGGATTTCATCCCTTGACTTTGTTCTAAATCAAAAACCATTTATAACATATCTAGGATACTTGATAACATCATACCGTGGACCCTTTGCTAGCCACCTTATAGTTTCTGTGATGGAATTATTAGGGACACTTAACTCGTCCATAACTTTATCTTGAAACCAATAAATAAAATTATGATTGTGTTCATCTTGAAACCATTTCTCTCAATTTCTCCTGTTTCGAGGTTCTGCCTATAACATATCCATGTACATCCTATTGCATATGAGTAATGTGAGTAACATTATGAATAATTTAAGAAATTATGAAATGTAGATTTAAATGAAACCGTTTTTACCTTATGTATGGTTCAATCTCTTTATTGTTTGCAAGCACCAAACGATGAGTTTGTTCCCATTGAACTTGCACGATGGTTTCAAATGAGCCTGAACTTATTGGTTCACCAATATTCTCTAAACCACTACCCAATGAAAACCTATGCTGAGGGATTCCAATTGTGGATACACCAGATAAATACTCAGAGCAAAATTCAATAGCTTCTTCTGCAATATAACACTCAACTATGCACCCCTCTAGTCGATTACGGTTACAAATATAACCTTTCAAAAACTTCATGAATCTTTCAAAAGGATACATCCATTGCATGTATACATGACCACATAATTGTACTTCTCTAACAAGGTGAACAGTTAAGTGAACCATGATATCAAAAAATGAAGGTGGAAAATAATTTTCAAGTAAGCATAATGTCTCAACAAGTTCAACTTGTACTTTATGTAGCTCATATTCTACATTTGTTTTCTTGCAAATGGAATTGAAGAAAAACCAAAGATGAGTGATTTCACGACGAATATGCTTTGGAAGAATTGATCTAATTGCCACCGGTAGTATTTGTTGCATAAGAGCGTGACAATCATGTGATTTTAAACCATATAACTTTAAGTCTTGCATTGATACTAGGTTTTTAACATTTGATGAGTAACCTTCGAGAACTTTCAATCCTAATAAACATTTGATAAATGTTATCTTTTCATCCCTAGAAATTGTAAAACAAGCAGGAGGCAATACCATCCTTTGTTTTAAAAGGAATATCAAGAAGTGTTCCAATTAGAGTATCACAAATATTCTTTTCTATGTGCATCACATCTAGTATATGTCGTACATGCAATGTTTTTTGTATTTCTTTTCCTTTTTTTTCTTTGAATTTTTGTTATAATTTAGCCGTTATTTTCAGAACTAAGTCCCATTTTCCCAACTTCTTGAAGATCATACCTTGTAATTTGTGTAACACTTCTTCTCCCTGCAAAGGCACTAGATGATCTTCTTCTTCATTGTTACTTACACCTTTTTTTCGAGATCGAAACTTATGCTATTTTGGCAAGAATCGAGTATGTCCAGCAAAAGAAATCTTTTTTGAATGAACTAGATATTGAGCACAAGTTTTCTCATTGCATACTAGACATGCATTATACCCCTTGGTCACACGTCCACACAAATTTCCATAAGCTGGAAAATCATTTATTTTCCACAATACCACTACTTTAAGATTGAAGTACTCCTTTTTGCATAAGTCATACACTTCAATTTATTCGTCCCAAAGTTTCTTCAAGTCATCAATAAGAGGCTCCAAGTAGATATCAATTTCATTACCGGGCTGTTTTGGTCCGAAAATTAACATGGAAAGCATCATAAACTTCCTTTCCATGCATAACCAAGGAGGAAGGTTATATGTGACAATATTCAATAGCCAACAACTATATCTACTACTTAGATTTATATGAAGGTTGATCCCATCAGCGGCAATAGTAACACAGAAATTTCTAGGCTCTCACCCAAAATCTGGACACTTTTCATCTACTACCTTCCAACATAGGGAATCTACTAGATTAAGCAAAATAACATCCATGGATTTGTTATCTGCATGCCATGTCAACATCTTCGATGTCTCTTTACTTTTAAACACTCTCTTAAAACGAGGTATTGGTGAAAAGTACCACAACACTTTATTTGGCACTTCTTTTACTTCATTACCACTTGATGTAGGCTTCCACCTTAAAGTACCACACTCCGGACATTGAGTAGCATTTTCATATTGTTTCCTATAAAGGTTACAATCATTTGGACAAGCTTGAATCTTTACATACTCCATACCAAACTTACTCAATGTTTTTTCACTTCAGACATAGAAGTAGGAAACTCATTTATCTTTGGGAGAATTTCATGAGTTAACTTTAATATAGCAGTGAACCCAACATCAGAAAACCCATGTTTCACTTTAAGGTTGTAAAATTTCACTATTGTAGACAACTTGGTGAAATTTGTGCAACCAGGATAAAGTGGTTTCTCTGCATCTTCTAATAACTTGTTAAATTCATCCTGATTTATGTTGGGTTCATGTTCTATTGCATTTACCATCTCAATGGCAGAATCCTCCATATCTATGGATTTGATCCGATGGTTTAGTGATGTATTTGTTTCATCATTCTCTTTAATTTAGGGTTTTCCATGCATATACCAATTTATATAAGTTCGAGCAATCCCTTTACAAATAAGATGATCTCGTATATCATCAATATTTTGAAATTCTATGTTTATGCAATCTTTGCAAGGACATCGAATAGGCTTATCTTCTATGGCATTCAACCAAGAAAAATTCAAAAATGCTTCTACTTCTTCTAAATATTCTTGTGAAAATCTTGACTTATGCATCCAAGACGTATCCATTCTAAATGACACAACACATTTAATAGTTAGAAAAAAAATTAGAAGGAAAAAATATAAGTATACACTTGCTCGCGAAAAGATTAAGTCACACAATCAAATGAAAGGTTTATGTCTCTCAATTTGCTACCATACCTTACTTTTTTAAATAGGGTACTTTAATCATAATTTTTATTTCAATCATGAAACCTTATTTTTATTACGTCGTATATATTTTTAAAAAATCATAAAATTTATATTTTTAAAATTTATATAATAGTAAAAGTAAAATACTAACTAATATAAAAAATGTTATTTTCATTAGTATTTGATTAAAATGTATTATTTTAAGTAACAATTTAATATTTTTTTGATTGATTAAAAAGGTGAGCAACAATATGTTTTTCTATAAACTATTATTTATATATATTGAAAATTTATATAAACTCAACAAATGAAAATCTAAATGTTTTTCTGTAAACTGTTATTTATATATATTGAAAATTTAAATAAACTCAGGAAATGAAAATCTAAATGTTTTTCTGTAAACTGTTATTTATATATATTGAAAATTAAATAAACTCAGCAAATAAAACTGTTATTTATATATATTGAAAATTTATAAAAACTCATCAAATGAAAATTTAAATGTTTTTCTATAAACTGTTATTTATATATATTGAAAATTTAAATAAACTTAGCAAATAAAAATCTAAATTTTTTCCTGTAACTGTTATTTATATATATTGAAAATTTATATAAACTCAGCAAATGAAAATCTAAATGTTTTTCTGTAAAGTGTTATTTATATATATTGAAAATTTAAATAAACTCAGCAAATGAAAATCTAATTTTTTTTCTGTAAATTGTTATTTATATATATTGAAAATTTACATAAATTCAGCAAATGAAAATCTAAACATACTTTTAAAATCTAAACTCAACAAATGAAAATTTGTAAATCCATTAGCTTTTCTGGAAATGAAAATTTGTATAAGCTCATCGGCATGTATATAAACATACTTCCAAAATCTAAACTCAGTAACAATATCCAGTTCCTAAATCCCTAAAAATGTTACAAATTTGTTCTTATGCAATACAATGAAAAAACAATTTCAGAGACACTAATTAGATAACAAAAGATGGATTTGTATAACACTGAAAAAATAACCCTAACTAAAATGTATTATGCGTAGAACTAATCCACTAAGAATCAACACATATGAATTGATATTGTAAAAATTGAGGGTATCACACTTACTAGGGGCTGCGTCGTGAGCGACGACACTACAAATGGTCGGCGACGAGTATGAATAGGGGAATATGAATAGAAAAGAAACAAAGAGAAAAGAAGAAGCTGTTGGAAAGGAACGAGTGCGAGGGATGTGCTGGAAATGAGGAGCTGCTCCAAGTCTATAATTTCTTCAGGCATGGCGTGGCGCAGTGCGGCCATGATCGGTGAGAGGGACGAACGACTCACATTTTGCCTGGGGGAGAGGGACAGAGTGAATATTTTGGCTTACAGCTGTAAATATATATATATATTACCGTAACTGCATGCAAGTTAAACGAAAAGTCTGGAAAAATAAGTGGAAAAAAGAGGGAAAAATAAAGGAGGGAGAAAAAAAAGGTGAATTATATATATATATATTATATAAGAAATAAAAATACATTAAATTAAATTAATAATAGAGAAAAATAAAAAAATTTGTAAATTAATTTTTGTATTTTTTTTAAATGAATGACATACAATATTTTAATATTGAAAATTCTATTATTTTAATTATAATCACAGTCATTTAATAATTGTGTCTATATAAATTTATTTATATATATTTAAATATTTTTTGTAATTTAACTTATAGCCACGATTATTGAAAAAATCTAGGCTATATGTATACACTATAGCCTCTGTTTTTAAAAGAGCCGAGGCTAAAATTCCGCGACCAAAAGCACATATTGTAGTAGTGCAAATTAGGATAGCATGAGAGTGCAAGTTAAGAGAAAAAGAAAAGTGTGAGCAAAAGGAAAATAAAAAGAGAGCAAGTGAGGTCAAGCGAAAAAAAGGAGAAAAAAATGAGCAAAAAGAATACAACATTACGCAAAAAAGAGAGAAAAGTGAACAAAAGAGAAAGAAAAGTGGCAAGCATGAGAAAAAAAAAATAAGCAAAAGAGAGGAAAAAGTAAGTAAACATGAGAGAAAAGTGAGCAAACAAGAGAGGAAAATAAACATGAGTGTAATTGTTGGAAAAAAAGAGATTAAGAGTACAATAATGACAAGGCAACAAGTACTTGTACTTATGTAGAAGAATGTTTATCTTTCTACTAACGATCTTAACTCATCTTTGCCTAGTGTCATTGTATCTTTATTGCTGGACTTTAAGGATCAACTTCCTGAAGAGATTCCATATGGATTACATCCGATGTGAGGCATGCAACATCAAATAGACTTCAGACCTAAATCCGCAATACCAAATCGACCTACTTACAAAGCTAAGATTCGAGGACGAATCTTTTCGTAGAGTAGGGGAATGATGGAGATTGAGGTGCCAACCAAGTTTATGTTTACAAATATTCTAAGGATTCTCAAGATCATACATAAGAGATAGATTTGGAATATTAAATTGGATGCAAGGATTAATTTAAGAAGTCATATTTTTGTTTTAATTAATTATGAGTCTTTTATGTTTAGCAATTTTTGTTTTAGTTAATTATGGTTTTTTATTTTAAATATTTTAGTCTTTTAATTTTTGAAGGTTGGATTAGGCTCAATCCACAATTAAATAGGTCCATTAGACCCATCTCATCTAGGGTTTTTTCTTTTAGGGTTTCTTGCTTATATAGAAGAATAATTATGTAATTTGGAGGTAACAACGAATATCATTAATGGAAAATATATTTCAAAAAGCTTTTGTTTTGTCTTCTTATATTCTTGATTGAATACTTGAATTCGATTTATCAAAGAGAGTGATCATCATTTGTGACATCTCAAGATTGAGGTGTTAAGAATTTTGTTTCCTCACGGTTCTAATCCGATCATCTTCAATACATTCTTATTAATTTAATTGTTTTTATTCCTTTGAGTTCGTAGGTTCCTAGGGTTGTTCGCTTAGAGAGTAGGGTCTCCATCAGAATTTAAAGGAAGATCTTAAAAAGTTAACGAAAAAAACTCCAAAAATAAGAGTTTGCCAAAACTACGTACGCTTTTAAATAGTTTTCTGCTTGTGTATCTTGTTTTGTTGTGATATTTTCGGTATTTATGAAATCTAATAATTTATTAAATAATAAATAAATAAAATTTGAGTACTTAGATATAAATTTGGGTCACAAATTTAGTTTAGTAACTGGTCGACTAAATATGAGTGCCAGAAGTGTATGCTTCAATTTTGACCTTCTTAGATTTTTAGCCTTTTAAAAAGTCAACGTCTTGATAAACGATCAAAAGGTGTAAATTGAAGGAGATTTTGTACAAGACATGTCGTATCACTAAGATTATGTCCGGTATAAATCAACATCCATATATATCTTATCAATTCTCAAATTAAATTTTTTTGGAGTCATCTATATATCGTCATCTATCCTAATCTGATCTCTAATTGAATATAGATTCTCCGAAACAAAATAATTAACTTGAAGCATTTATATATATATATATAGTATTATTTAAAGTTAATTAATTTTAATTATTGAATTGTAAATATTTACTTTATATTATGCATAAAAACAACACTTACGAGAAATAAACAGATGTATAAATTAAAAGAATATTAATTATTTTTTAAGAACTTAATTTTTTAAAAGAATTAATTTTTCAACAATTTGTAACACATATTCTAATAATCTTTTATTCGCTAGAAGACTAATTTAAGACATGAGTAAAATCTAAAAATAATAATATATATAGAAGCTTTTTCCCCTCTAATATAAAACACATCTAAACTTTTAGTCATTCAAAGATAATATTCTCTTTTTCTAAATTGCTAAAGAATCATCGTGATAATTGTATTGATATATCCTTCTAGGTGTCATATTATAAGTGGTAATTAGTTTACTTATATAGTGGCATATTATAAGTGGTAACTAGTTGACTTATATTTTCGCTATTAGCTAGATAATAATTAATCAATAAATGCAATAGTGTAGGTGTAAATAAACCAAGCACTTATAAGAAGCAATTTTTTTCCCAAATTGAGTGTTGCTTGAAGAGATAGCGGGTGGATGTGAGCTGATAATGACTTGCCACTATAAAAATTAAACATCAAGACACTTTGCAATGTATGAGATATAAAATGGCAGGTCGTTTGAGGCTCAGGTTCGTTCCCTATGTTCTCATGCCAAACTCAGAATTGGAAAACATGATGATCAAGAATAATAGATCGATAAATTAAGTTTATTTGATGGTCATGGATTGGATTGATCATCAATTTCTCTCTAAATTTTTCAATTTTAAATATCCAATTTCTAAAATTATAAAGTGTAGAGAAATTAAAGTATCATTATAAAATATTTGTTCATATTTTCAATTAAATTTTACTTACAATTAGCTACAATATTCATTACCTTTTTATTTTATATTAAATAAATGATTACAAACTCATATATACATACAATTAGCTACAATATTCTCTTATTTTATATCTATTACTCTTATATAAAAAAAAAAGAGTTGCTTTCTACATATATTTGATATTTTATTTTGTTTGAAAATTTTATTTAGATTGATTTTTTTGAAATTTTCTATTAATTTTCCCCACAATTATTTTTATAGTAGTATATACATGAATGATGCAAATTAATGATGCCATAAATTCAAAAATAAGGCATTTAATATTTCATTTCATTTTTTTTTGGCTACGCACACGTTTTTCTCTTCAATTTCTAATCTTTTTTTTTTTGTTGACATCTAACTCAACTTCCAATCTACAGTCATACTGTGAAAGAAATGATAAAATAACCAAGCAATATAAGAAATATTAGGGTAAATTTGGACTTTTTGACATGTCCATTACCAAAGCCATACTTTCGTATATTCAAAGTTTATTTAATGAAAAAAATACAATTACGAGATTTCATTTGTCTGATAAATAATGATAGTTGAAAAGGTGATAGGAAAACTTTTGTTGAAAAACAGAAGCTATTTTGTTTTTAAGCACACGAGATGCTGTTAAATTGGCTTCTATGTATTTGTAAAGGTATGAAGCATTATTTTTTACCAAATTAAATAATCACCCTAAAAATTATGTACTAGAATTCGTTTGATGTTGTTGATACAAGTTTGTTAATAACAGTACTGGAATAATATTACCGGAAAAAACTGGTATGAATTGCTTGCGTTGAGTCGCGGATTAGGTCGCTATCTTTAAGAGGTTTCGCGGCTCTCTCCAATTTGTGCAAGTAAACACATCCTCATCATCCACAGGATAAAACAACTCAGAATCTTTTTTTCTCTGTCTCAGAACTTTACTGCACTGATGAAGACCGGAATGCTACACCTGAAAAATTTGTTGCTCGGAAAAACTAAAAAAGAACTTAGAAATTGTAGAGAGAATTGTTTTTCGTAGGGAGATAAGATTGCAGATTGTTGTGTTGAAACTGAAAGCTAAAGCCCTCTTTTTATTGGTTTTAAAAACTGTGTGTCAATTATGATAAAATGGTAATGTTTGGGAATTAATAGCGTAACGACCATTCTGAGTAATGAAGAGTAACGGTCATTTTCAGATTAAAGACGAGTAACGGATATTTTTGTGAGTAAATTCGAGCAACGGCTCTTTTTCTGAATAAAGAAGACAAACGGCCATTTAACGGTCATATTCTTGATAAAAGAAAATAACGGTCGTTTTCTGAGAAAAAATATATATATAACAAACATTTTTGTAAGTGGAAAAGTTTTCCTTAAAAAGAATATTTTTCCAAAAATAAAATACCACCTCACCTCACACACACGCACTCGGACTCGGACTTGGACTCTGCTCGGCTCGGCATGGCACGACCAATCGGTCGGACGGATGGTGGCGGCGGCGCGCGTGAGCGTGTGGTATCACATTTGCCTAGATCTTCTCCCCTTCCACAAAAGTGGGTGCCCCTTGGGGCCCAATCCCAATAGCCAACTCTTCACTATTTATACCTCTTTAAAACAATGTAAAAAAGCAATGTGGGACAAGGCTTTATAATTTTTTTTATTAACTACATCTTTTCCAACAATCAGTTTTTATAAACTTCATCTTTTTCCAACAATCCCCCACTTGAATTTGATATAAAAATAATTTTCATCGAGAAACCGATCAATTATAAGATTGTGCATAAGCAAAAAGGTGTCTATCAACTTGAACCTTTGCATAGTGTTGATGCTTTAGAATATAC
Source organism: Hippophae rhamnoides (assembly GCA_033030585.1). Taxonomy (NCBI): domain Eukaryota; kingdom Viridiplantae; phylum Streptophyta; class Magnoliopsida; order Rosales; family Elaeagnaceae; genus Hippophae; species Hippophae rhamnoides. The sequence continues at coordinate 44,697,461 of CM065438.1, read as the reverse complement.
TAGAGTAACTCGTAGTTTTGAACTCTATCTCTAACAATCATCACACACACAACCTTTCCAAGGTGTAGTTCGAAAAGCCCGTGCTTTACGGCCATGCACGTGTATCCCAGTATAGTGAACGCTCTAGTAAATTTTGCCCAAAATATTTTCATAGGAAGCAGCCACACTTCCACATTCACATAGGTGAGTCTATCAAGAGTACTCCTGTAGCTATGTACTCCACTCCACATAGAGTATAGAACTCATTAAGAGTTTAACAATTAACTCATCCTTTTCTATCGCTTCAGGACTTCATGCTTCTAACAATATAGAATGGGATTTGATAAATAGCATGATACATCTCATATCACTTCATGACTTGTTATTACCCTTTGAACTTATTTCTTGGGATCTCCAGTCTATAAGTTGGGTTACCATCATAAGTGACTCTTCATTCTAAGGGCATTAATCCCATTCCTTTTGAGGTTTTGTAAACCTTCTCTCTTGGTAATCCTTTCATCAAAGGATCTGCCAAATTTTCATCAGAACGTACATGATCCACTCTTACAGCTCCCGTAGAGAGAAATTCTCTAACAGTGCTATGCTTACGACGTATTTGTCGTCTCTTTCCGTTGTAGTAACGGTTCTGAATCTTTGCAATAGCTGCGGTACTATCGCCATGGATCAAGACAGCTGGTATCGGTCTTTCCCACAAAGGGATCTCAGCTAACAGAGTTCTTAGCCAGCCTGCTTCTTCACTAGTAGTGGCTAGTGCTATCATTTCAGACTCCATTATAGATTGAGCCAATATTGTCTATTTCTTAGACTTCCAAAAAACAGCTCCACCAGCTATGTTAAATATATAGCCGCTAGTTGCTTTGGAGTCTTCTAATAAAGTGTTCCAATCTGCATCGATGTATCCTTCTAGAATAGCGGGAAACTTTTTATAATGTAATCCAAGGTTCATAGTTCTCTTAAGGTATGTCATAACCCTTTCAATAGCATTCCAATGCTCTACACTAGGTCTACTGGTAAACCTACATAGTAGTCCTACAACATAAGCTATGTCTGATCTAGTGCAATCAGTACCAATGATGCTCGCATACTCAGTTTCTCTAACACCGTCTCATGTGTTATTGAACAACTTTACACTAGGATCGTAAGGAGTACATGCAGGTTTACAGTTAAAGTAATTATATTTCTTTAAGATCTTCTCAATGTAGTGAGATTGATCTAGAGAAATTCCCTTTTCAGACCTAGTTATTTTTATACCAAGGATTACACTCGCTTCTCCGAGATCTTTCATATCAAAATTAGCTCTTAACAATGTTTTCACATTATTCACAAGATAAATATTTGATCCAAAAATAAGCATGTCATCCATATATAAACATATAATAGTGCAAATATTATCTTCTAATTTATAATAAATGCATTTGTCACTTTCATTTATTTTGAATCCATGTGAGATAACTAGATTATCAAATTTTTCATGCCATTGCTTAGGTGCATGTTTTAGACCATACAAAGATTTATCTAATTTACAAACTTTATTTTCTTGACCTGGAATAACAAAACCTTCAGGTTGATCCATATAAATTCCTTCTTCTAAATCACCATTTAAAAAAGAAATTTTAACATCCATTTGATGTACTACTAAATCATGGATAGCAGCGAGAGAGAAAAGTACACATATGGAAGTTATTCGTGTAACTGGTGAAAAGGTATGAAAGAAATCTACATTTTTCCTTTGCCTATACCCTTTAACTACAAGACTAGCTCTGTATTTTGCAATAGTACCATCAGGTTTTCATTTCTTTTTTAGTATCCATTTACATCCAATGGTTTTGCAACCAGGAGGTAAGTCAACTAAATGCCAAGTCTTATTATACTCAAGTGAGTCCATTTCATCATTTATGGCTTCTTCCCATAAGTTGGCATCTAAAGAAGATAATGCTTCTTTAATAGTTTGGGGATCTTCCTCTAAGGTATAAGCATAAAAATCGGACCCAAAATCCTTAAGGGTTCAAGCTCGTTTACTTCTTCTAATTTCAGTGTTTAATTCTTCAGTTTGTTCACTAGTTCTAGTTATAGGTAAACTACTAGAAGACGAGCCCCCACTATTCTTAAATTTAAAGGGAAACCTATATTCATAGAAGTCAGCATCATTTGATTCTATAACTACCTGATCTTTTAAGTCATAGAATTTATAAGCTTTACTATTCACAGCGTATCCTATGAATACACATTCATATGCTCTACTAGCAAGTTTATTTCTTTTAGGATCAGGGATTCTAACATAGGCTAAACAACCCCAAGTTTTAAAATAAGTTAAATTAGGTTTCTTATTTTTCAAAATTTCATAGGGTGAAATTTTATTTGTAGATTTAGGCACTCTATTTAGCACATAGCAGACAGTTAATAAAATTTCTCCCCACCAATGGGAGGCAGCACCAGAGTTTAATAAAATTGCAACAACTGATTCAGTAAAAGTTCTATTTTTTCTTTCAGCTTTGCCATTCATTTCAGGAGAATAAGGTGCAGTTTTTTCATGAATGATTCCATGAGTTTTATAAAAATCATTGAAGATATTGGAATCATATTCGGTGCCTCTATCACTTCGAAACCTTTTTATTTTTCTGTTAAGTTGATTTTCAATCTCAGTCATAAATATTTTAAACATATCAAATGCTTCACTTTTATTTTTCATTAGATATACATAAGTGTAATCTGAACAGTCATCTATAAAAGTTATAAAATAGCGTTTTCCATTTCTTGTTAAATTTCCATCAAGTTCACATATATCAGAATGAATTAATTCTAAAGGTTCAGATTCTCTAACTACTGATTTATGTGAAGTTTTGGTTATTTTAGCTTGACTACAAAAATCACATTTTTCAAAATCATTTAAAGATAGTTTATGAATTAGTTCTAAGCTACTCATGTTTTTGATTATGCGTTTATTAACATGACAAAGTCTAGCATGCCAAATATTAAAAGAACTCAACATGTAAGCAGAAGAAGAGGTTTTATTGATTTCAACATTTAATTTAAACATGCCATCAGTGGCGTACCCTTTCCCAACAAATATATTATTTTTAGTTATAGTATATAAGTCAGCCCCTATAGTTTGAGTAAACCCAGCTTTGTTAAGAAGATAGCCTGAAACTAAGTTCTTTCTCATCTCTGGAGTATGCAGGACATCCTTCAAGATGACAGTCTTTCCAGAGGTAAACTTCAATACCACCTCACCAGTACCAGCAACTTTAGTGGAGTGGGAGTCGCCCAACAACACTTTCTTGTCCTCAGAATCAGAATAGGACTTGAACATGTCTCGATCATAGCAGACATGGCGAGAAGCACCGGTGTCCACCCACCACCCCTCGGATCCACCAACAAAATTGACTTCAGATATCATAGCAATAAGTTGATATTCGGTAAGGTTCACCTGTGGGGTAGGACGATTCCTGTTCCGGAAGTTTCTAGCCAAGTGGCCAGGTTTGTTACAACTATAACACATGAATGTGTTATTCCTTAAGGGGGTTGATGTCCATTCTGGGGAGGATAGTTTCTATTTCTATTTTGGTGGTTGCGGTTCTGGTTATTATTACGATTTTGAGTTTTCATATTTCTACCTTTAGGTTTCAGAATTGTAGAGGAGGGTTTCTTATTGGTACTGTTATTTGAGACTACGAGTATTTCATCTCTTTGGTCTTGTTTTCGGGCTTATTCTTCTATTCTTAACCGGGTTATAAGACTTTCTAAAGAAAATTCCTTAGTTTTATGCCTAAGTGTATTCTTAAAATCTTTCCAAGCAGGGGGTAATTTATCTATAATAACAGCTACTTGAAATTGTTCATCTAAAGTCATACCTTCAGAAGTTATTTTGTGTGCTATCTTCTGTAGTTCGTGTGATTGAGCTTCCGCTGATTTGCCGTTAATAATTTGAAACTTCATGTACCTACTAACATCATACTTCTTAGTTCCAGCTTCTTTAGTGTCGTACCTCTTTTAAAGTGCTTCCCAAATTTCATTAGCAGACTTATCAGAGTTATAATAATCATACAAATCATCAGCTAAACCATTAAGAATATAATTTTTGCACAGAAAATCATTTTGCATCCAGATGTCTAAATCCTTAGTTGCATCTTGAGTAGGAGGAGTAGACTATATTGGCTTTTCAGTAGTAAGGTCAGAAACGACTTTTTTCATGGTTAAGAAAAATAACATTTTTTTTCTCCATCTTTTAAAGTGTAGTCCCTCAAAACAGAATGGTTTGTTTAGATCAACAGTTAACATTTCAGTAGACATGGAAGATTGAATTCGTCTTAAACTTATTGATACAATTTTGTTAATAATAGTACTGAAACAATATTACCGGAAAAAACTGGTATGAACTGCTTAGGTTGAGTCGCGGACTAGGTCACTCTCTTTAAGACGTTTCACTGCTCTGCCCAATTTGTGCAAGCAAACACAGCCTCGTCGTCCCCAGGATAAAACAACCCATAATCTTTTTTTCTCTGTCTTAGAACTTCACTACACTGATGAAGACCGGAATGCTACACCTGAAAAATTTGTTGCTCGGAAAAACTAAAAAAGAACTTAGAAATTGTAGAGAGAATTGTTTTTCGTAGGGAGATGAGATTGTAGATTGTTCTGTTGAAATTGACAACTGAAGCCCTCTTTTTATAGGTTTTAGAAACCGTGTGGCAATTATGATAAAACGGTAATGTCTAGGAATTAAGAGTGTAATTGCCATTCTAAGTAATGAAGAGTAACGGCCATTTTAAGATTAAAGACTAGTAACAGACATTTTTGTGAGTAAATTCGAGCAACGACTCTTTTTCTGAATAAAGAAGACAAACGGCCATTTAATGGTCGGACGGACGGCGGCACGGCTGGTCGGTCGGACGGACGGTGTCGCGCGCGCACGTGTGTGGTATCACATTTGCCTAGGTCCTTTCCCCTTCCACAAAAGTGGGTGCCCCTTGGGACCCAATCCCAATAGCTAACTCTTCACTATTTATACCTCTTTAAAATAATGTGAAAAAGCAATGTGGGAGCAAAAGAGTTGGAGCATTCAAATTAAAAGAAATGCGTTTAGTGTTTTGTCTTTTTGTTAATTTATTTGTTATAACGACGTGCTTACCATCGAAAGACATCAAACGAGCTATTTATCCCAATTTAACTCATTTAAAGTCGGTCCATTGAGCTCACGAGCTCAAAAAACCAGCTCACTTTGTTCACAACTTAAATGAACAACTCGCTTGATCTCATGAGCATCTTACTAGTTTATCTAATAAATACATGTTGAATTAAAAAGGTAACAAATAAAATAGAAAATAATGAAGTTATCAAATGTAATTGTTAATTATTACTACAAAGTTAAAAAAATGATAATATTAGTCAAATTAATAAATAAAAATTAACAACTAATTTTTTAAAAATAAAATAAAATTCAATTTATAATTACATTCCAGTAAATATAAAATTCCAAGACAAATAGTAAATTAAAAAAAATAATATAATTGAGGTTACAGGAGATAATTATTGACTCTCCTTTAAAATTTAAATTGTATTAATTTATAATAATTTATAATTAAGTCTATATATCAATAAAAATATCAAATATTCAATTTTATAAGAAATGTTACATTTTAAAATTTTAAGTTTTTTAGAGAATTTATGCTCATTTTATTTAATATCTTTATATTCTATTAAATATTTTTAAAATATAAACTATACTAATTCATAAAATATTATGATATATTTCATTAGAAAACTCTATAAGTCTAGTTTCTAAGAAATTTTAATGATTTTCTAAGAAATTTTAATGATTGTGATTTCGAGTTATTTATAGAAAATTATGTATATTTTGTTAATGATTGTTCAGATTTAATATAATATTTTTTTCTCATTGTTAAAATATAAATTATAGAAATTAGTTATCAAATAACTTTTTATGTTCTAAAATATTTTAAAATGAAAAATTTAATTCTAGAAGTCAAGAATTAGAGATTAGAAATTGAAATGGTTATTAAACATGACCTAAATGATTAAATAATTTAAATGAGTTTAATTAAAAAAATAAATGAGTTACTCATGAATTTCCTAGCTTTGTTTACATATAAATAAATTGAACTCATTTAAAAAAATCTAATGAGCTGAACTGAACTATAGCTCACTTAAGATGATTAGTTGTCTCATTTGACATGTCTATGTCTATATCCACCCATACTAACTCCATTCATAATTCATCATTTGAGAGGCCATGTCCCTATTTTACCATGCCTTACTTTATAATAAAGATATAATAGAAATATAAGCATGACACTATAATCTCTAAGATTTTTATATGTTTCTTTCTTTTATTGGTTCCCTTTTAGAGTTAAATTTATACTTTTGTTTTTGCTTCTTTAATTTCTTTTATAGGAGTTGTTGAAGATTTCTATAAAAACCGAGAGGATTCCATTAAGCACGATGATATTGAAGAAGTAGAAGAAGAAGAGAAAATGTAAATGGCTTATATATTTTGCAAATTGATTTACACTGCATATATTTATACATCACATTTGATTCTTATTTAACTGTTTTCAAATTGCACTACCTCTCACCAGTTTGTACAATCATCACTCTTCAATTCTGTTACAATCATTAAACATACAAACACCCATTCCTCACCCATGTGCATGATTCTTGGTAAGGGAGTGTGGAGCCTGTGATGTAGCACATGTTTTCAGTCTGCTAACATTTTCCTTTACTATGTCATTACTTTTAGTTTTGCACAGATTCGATGATGTATCATTGCCTTCATCAAGTAATTATTCTTTTGTCATGTCACCTTTTTCTCTTCCCTTTACATCCCCCTAAAACTCAATGGCATGACAAAGACATCGAGTTTCCTCCTTAGGAAATTGAACTGAGAAATAGACAAAGATTTCGTAAAGATATCAACTGGTTGTTCATTGGAAGGAACATGTAAAACCAACAGTTTGTGAGCCAAGGCTCTATCTCAAATAAAGTAAAGGTCTAATTTGACATGCTTTATTCTTGCATGGAAAATTAGATTTGTTGCCAGTGCCACGGTGTTCAAGTTGTCACACTAAATAATTGGACAACCCGGTAAAGAGATGTGCAACTTAGATAACAAGGATTATACCCATATCATTTCAATAGTTGTATTAGCCAATGTCTTGTACTCAGCTTCGGTATTTAACCTAGAAACAATTTGTTGTTCCTTACTTGCCCAATAAATAGGATTACTTCATACAAAAACTGCTATTCCAGTTGTTGATATCCTATGACCTGGGCAAGAAGCTCAATCAGAATGTGCAAAACTTGTAGAGAAAATTGAGTAGATGATCTGCGAACAAATCCACGTGAGATTTTACCTTTTAGGTGTCTCAAAATTCATTTGATAGAATTCCAATGAGGTATTTAGGGTTTAGACATGAATTGTTATACTTTGTTGACTACAAATGAAAGGTCAGGGAGTGTGTGATCATGAGTACTAAAGTGTCTCAATTAAATTTCTGAAATTTGTTAAATGAGGATACTAATCTCATTCTGTTAATATAATGGCCCAAAACAAAACTTATTGGCCCAAAACCCAATACGAAACCCTTCTATTTTGCCAACTTCTTATATATATATTAACTAAGCTTCCTTAGTTAATCTGTGAGAATTGTAGCCACCGAAAAGAAAAACAAACAGAGAGCAGTAGAGCAGAGGAAATATATTTGCTTCTTCACCAGTTTTTCTTCTTGACTTCTTGACTAGCCATATCATTTCCTTCAATCCCTAAAAGACAAACTGTCCATTATTGTTTCTATTGGTGGTGTTTCTCCCATTTGTACAGTAATATTTGATTTAATAGCAAGTTTGTTAATTTATCTTACTATATATATTACCAGTAAATTAGAGGGAATATTTTGTAGGTTAATTTTGGATTTTGGTATAATGTGTGAAGCTCTCTAGAAATTGGTGTTTGTATCTCCATTTTGATTATTAGTGGATTTTCCTTGGTGTGTCGTGGTCAGTGGAGTAGACTTTTCACATTGAAAAGTTGAACCACTTAAATCATTGTGTGCCATTTAATTTCTTACTTCTTATTACTTTTGCCGTTACCCATTATTATTAATTTGTGCAACCAAAATTAGACCCGATCTTTGCTTCCGCAAGTGCTAATTTCGTAACAAATTGGTATCAAAGCTATTGGGTTATTCTGTTATTTATTGGAACTGATCAAGTTTGCTCTTTTGGATTTATTTTGAGCTTCTGGTTATCTGATTGGTTTCATATTTTCTGGGTTGTACTTCTGTTTATTTAATATTGGGTTTTCTGTCATGGCGGCAAAATATGAAATTGAGAAATTCAATGGTAGAAATGATTTTAGTCTTTGGCGTATGAAGATGCGTGCCGTATTAGTTAAAAAAGGGCTCGTTAAGACACTTGAAGGTGAGGATAAATTGCTATAAAAATTGAATGATTAAGAAAAAGATGCATTGATGGAAAATGCTTTGAGTTCAATTCAGTTATCCTTATCTGATGAGGTATTACGCGAGGTTGGTGATGAGGAATCTCCTGCTGGGTTATGGCTTAAATTGGAGAATTTGTATATGACGAAGTCTTTGACCAGTCGGTTATATTTGAAGCAGCATTTGTATACATTCAGAATGTCACAAAGTACACCTTTGCACGATCATCTTGATGAATTTACTAAAATTATTCGTGATTTGGAAAATGGTTGTGTTAAGATTGATGATGAGGATTAGGCCTTAGTTCTATTATGTTCTTTACCTCATTCATTTGAACATTTTGTTGATACCATGGTATATGGGCGAGACACTATTTCTTTGAAAGATGTCAAAGTAGCTTTGAATTCCAGAGAGTTGAAGAAAGAGGCGTCTACTAGCAACAATGATAATAGCAGTGGTTTATTTGTCAGAGGTAGAAATCAAGAAAAAGGCACAAGCAATAATAGAGGCAAGTCTAGATCCAAATCTAGAAAAAGAAAAGATAAATGCAACTATTGCCGTCAGGAAGGGCACTGGAAAGTAAATTGTCCTAAACTCAAAGGTAAAGGAAAATCTGTCGCAACGTCTTTTGGTACTAATGATGTTGCTGGTGTTACAGATAGTTCTGGTTTCGATGGTGAAAATGTTCTATCAGTATCTATTGGTTCTCCTGAAGATGTTTGGATTCTTGATTCGGGTTGCACTTACCATATGTGTCCCAGTAGAGATTAGTTTGCTTCTTATCAGTCTATTGATGGGGGTGTTGTCTTGATGGGAAACAATATGTCATGCAAGGTTGTTGGTATTGGTACTATCCGAATTAAGATGCATGATGGTATTGTTAGAACTTTGAAAGATGTTTGCCATGTTCCAGATTTGAAAAAGAATTTGATATCTTTGGGTACTCTTGATTCACAAGGCTATAAGTATGTAGCTGAAGGTGGAGTTTTAAAAGTTAGTAAGGGTGCTCTCGTTGTTATTAAAGGGCAATTGTCGCGTGGTCTCTATATGCTTCAGGGTAGCACTGTTATTGGCAGTGTATCAGTTTCATCCTCGTCAGATCAAGATTCAGACACTACTCGATTATGGCATATGCGGCTTGGGCATATGAGTAAGGTAGAGATGTCTATTTTCAGCAAACAGGATTTGCTTTGTGGTCAGAAAACTGGGAAGCTTGATTTCTGTGAGCATTGTGTTTATGGAAAGCATCGCAGGGTCAAGTTCAGTACAGCCATCCATAAAACGAAAGGTACTGTTGATTATATTCATTCAGATCTTTGGGGTCCTTCTCGTGTTGTGTCTAAGGGTGGTGCCCGGTATATGTTGACTTTTATTGATGACTTCTCTCGTCATGTTTGGGTGTATTTTCTGAAGAATAAGAATGATGCGTTCTCAAAATTTGTGAAATTCAAGGCTTGTATAGAAAATCAAACAGGCAAGAAAATCAAGCATTTGAGGACTGATAATGGTTTGAAATTTTGTGATAGTCAGTTTAATGAGTTATGTGAAAGAAATGGCATAGTGAGACATCGCACTGTGTGTCATACACCACAGCAAAATGGAGTAGCAGAACGTATGAATAGGACTCTCTTAGAAAGAGCTCGATGTATGCTCTTTCAAGCTGACTTGGATAAATCTTTTTGGGCTGAAGCTTGTAACCATGCCTGCTATTTGGTGAATCGGTCTTCATCAACTACAATTGAGTTGAAGACTCCGTTAGAGGTATTCTTTGGTACTCTTGCTAATTATTCTGATTTGAAAGTTTTTGGTTGTCCTGCTTATGCTCATGTTAATGATGGTAAACTTGATCCTAGGGCATTGAAATGCATATTTTTGGGATATCCTTCTGGGGTGAAGGGTTATAGATTATGGTGTGTTGAACCCAAGTCACCTAAATTTTTGATTAGCAAAGATGTTAAATTTGATGAGTTTTCCATGTTGGAAAAGAAAAAGGAGTCTATTGTTGCAGATAAAGACCACGGTGTTAGTGAGCAGGTGGAGCTTGAGAGTGGAGCACCTAGTCAAATGCAAGAGGGCACTTCAGATCAGCCATCTATGGATGAGATAGATGATTTTACTCATGATGTACCAGAAGAGCAACATGAGAAACCATATAGCATTGCTAAGGGTAAAGGAATAAGAGAGATTCGACTCCCTCAGAGGTATGCAGATGCAGACTTAGTTTCTTTTGCATTATCTATGGCAGAGTCTATTGAGGTGTATGAACTTTCTAGTTATCATGAAGCTGTTACTTGTGATGAGTCTGTTCAATGGTTGGTTGCTATGAATGAAGAGATTGAATCACTCCATAAGAATCATACTTGGAAATTGGTGAAACCGCCTAAGGGCCAGAATATTATTGGAAACAAATGGGTCTTCAAGAAAAAGGAAGGTATACCTGAGGTTGAAGCAGCTAGGTTCAAGACATGTGTTGTTGCAAAGGGCTATTGTCAGAAGAAAGGTATTGACTTCAATGAAGTATTTTCTCCTATTGTGAAACATAGCTCTATTCGTGTGTTGCTTGCTATGGTTGTATTGTTTGACATGGAATTAGAACAACTTGATGTCAAGACAACATTCTTACATGGTGAGCTTGAGGAACAAATATATATGCATCAACCAGAGGGGTTTGTTGTTCCAGGTAAGGAAGATCATGTTTGTTTATTGAAAAAGTCTTTATATGGGCTGAAGCAATCTCCTAGGCAGTGGTATAAGCGATTTGATTCTTTTATGATTGATCATGGTTACTCTAGGAGTGATTATGATAGTTGTGTTTATCATAAAATATTTCATGATGGTTCATCCATTTATTTGTTGCTTTATGTTGATGACATGCTTATTGCTTCTAAGAATAAGTATGAGATTTAGAAATTAAAGTCTCAACTTAATGGTGAATTTGAGATGAAAGATTTGGTTGCAGGAAAGAAATTTTTGGGCATGGAAATTTATAGGGATAGACAAGCGGGCAAGCTTTATTTGACTCAGAAAAGTTATATTAAAAAAGTTCTTGAATGTTTTGGCATGAAAGATTCTAAACCTGTGAGTACGCCGTTAGCTGCGCATTTCAGGATTTCTTTGGATTTGTCACCACATTCAGAAGAAGAAGAGCAGTACATGTCTCAGGTTCCATATGCAAGTGTCATTGGTAGTTTGATGTATGCTATGGTTTGTACTCGTCCAGACATTTCACATGCAGTTAGTGTTGTCAGCAGATATATGGGTAATCCTGGTAAGGGTCATTGGTAAGCAGTGAAATGGATACTTCGGTATTTGAGAGGTACATCTAATTTTGGTTTGGTATATGATGGGAGTTCTAATACTAGTTGCAGTGTTATTGGTTATGTGGACTCCGATTATGCTGGTGATCTGGATAGAAGAAGATCTCTGACAGGTTATGTCTTCACTCTTTCTCATTGTGCCATTAGTTGGAAGGAAAATTTACAGTTTACAGTTGCTTTGTCTACGACAAAGGCAGAATATATGGTAGCAGTAGAAGCAGTGAAATAAGCCATTTGGCTTAGAGGTTTGGTGTGTGATTTGGGTTTACAATAGGATACTTCTGTTGTATTTTGTGATAGTCAGAGTGCGATACATTTGACTAAGAATACTATATATCATAAAAGAACCAAACATATCGATGTCAGATATCACTTTGTTCGTGACATTGTCTCTCAGGGTGCTATTGTTGTCAATAAGATAGCCACTACAGAGAATCTAGCTGATATGTTAACCAAACCAGTTCCATTTAACAAGTTCAAGCATTGTTTGGACTTGATTGGTATTTGCAAAAGATGATTACCCTTCAGGGCTTTGGACGACGGTTATTTGGTAATCCAAGGAATTTCATTTGAAGAATTTGTTTTCTGTTTTGAGCCAAGGTGTAGATTTGTTAATATAATGGCCTAAAACAAAACTTATTGGCCCAAAACTCAATACGAAACCCTTCTATTCTGCCAGCTTCTTATATATATATATATATGTATGTATTAACTAAGCTTCCTTAGTTAATCTGTGAGAATTGTAGCTGCCAAAAAGAAAAAGAAACAGAGAGGAGCAGAGCAGAGGGAATATATGTGCAGAGTAGAGGAAATATATTTGCTTCTTCACCAGTTTTTCTTCTTGACTTCTTGACCGTCCATATCATTTCCTTCAATCCCTAAAAGACAAGTTGTCCATTATTGTTTTTATTGATGGAGTTTCTCCCATTTGTACGGTAATATTTAATTTAATAGCAAGTTTGTTAATTTATCTTGCTATATATATTACCAGTAAATTAGAGAGAATATTTTGTGGGTTGATTTTGGATTTTGGTATAATGTGTGAAGCTATCTGAAAATTGGTGTTTGTATCTCCATTTTGATTATTAGTGGATTTTTCTCGGTGTGTCGTCGTTAGTGGAGTAGACTTTTCACATTGAAAAGTTAAACCACTTAAATCATTGTGTGCCATTTAATTTCTTACTGCTTATTACTTTTATCGTTACCCATTATTATTAATTTGTGTAACCAAAATTAGACCCGATTTTTGATTCCGCAAGTGCTAATTTCGTAACACATTCATTAGTAAACACCATAGATTGCTTTATTCAACTTGCATACTATATTTTCAAATCCTTTAGGTTGTTTAATTGTTTACAAGGTAATACAAAATCCATATATATGAACTTTTTTTATTTTTTTTCAGCCATGAACAGAGACCAGTCAAAATGTATATAGTTGAAAACATGGGAAAGAAGAAGAAGATAATGTCCGATGATGAAGAAGATGAGTAGTAGCGCGTATCACATTTGTTAGTGTTTTTTACGATTCTACTCAAAAAGTACTTACAAGTCATTTTTATAACTAATTAATAACATCACAAATGCACCTAATAGTTAAAATCATATAAATATCTGTTTTTTTTTTATTTTAATTCACATCTTATATAATATATATATATATATATATATATATATATATATATATATTGAAAAAAAAGTTCAATTTATCCCTACTTTTTCATAATCCACAAACATGCCATTATTTAAAATAAAATAACGTAAACTTAAAAAATTAATGCATATAAGAATTAAATTGTTAATAATTATATTAAAATAAATGCTTTGAAATAATATTACTACAATAAATGTTAATAATTTTTATTTTTAGTATTTCAATTTTTATAATTATACCCATAATATTGATAAAAAATCTATTTTTTCTTGAATCTTCACGAAAACGTATAGTTGCTTATATAATATTTTAATTAATGTTTCTATTCATTTTTTTTACAACTTATTTTAGCGGCAACAGCCAAAAGCCAAAGCCTCCATATTAAACCTAATTATATAATTTGTTTTAGATTGTAATTCCCTTCCTTTTTATTCTCAATTAATTCCTAAGCGTTCCAAATAATGTTTCATTCCTAACGGATGTATTCAAAATCCAAAAGCTTCCCAATTTTGAAATCTCATTATATAAGGAATAACACTTTGTAATAGGCATATAAGAGTTAACACCAGATTGAAATTGTCTATTTTTAATCAAATTGAATTTGAATTTACACGGATTATATTATTTGTCAATCTTAACTTAACGGATTATAAAATCTATCGATTCGAATTCAAACGGATTATACACTTTTCAATCTTAATCCGATCCGATTACAAAATTTGTTAATTCGATCTGATCTGAATCTCACTGATTAGATCTGATTTCTCATATAGGCATGTATGAAGATAAAGACATACCAAATTATGTTTTTTTTCTCTTCTTCTAATTGATCTCAAATACTAAAACGATGATTAGCTTTCTAACTAATTCCAATCTAGTTTGTCAATAATTAGTTGGCAAACAAATAAAAGTATTTACTTTTTTTTACCTCTTTATCAAACATTTTACACTCTTATGTATCAACAATTGAGATAAGATTTATACGAAAGAGTAGAGAAAAAAATGGTTTCCTTAAACCTCAACCATTGATACATGTGAGTGTAAAATGTTAGGTATTATATATTAGCCATTAATCCTATCCTATCTAATCATATTAGAGATATAGATCAATTTTACTTGAATATATACAAACTTCAAATTAAATTTTATTTATTCCATTTTATCTCTCCTCCTTAAGATTTTACGATTCTTTCAAGTGTATGCACGTGAGTTTTACTATTGGACTTGGATCCCTTATTATATGAAAATTTCTTGCTTGACTTACTTGCTTTTTCATCTTTGAAAGTTCTATTTAGTTATGAATCTAATTAGCTATAGGGGTATATAGATAATCAACAAAATTAAAATAAATTAAAATTGTTGCAGACAACCAGGTATGTAATCATATGTAAATAAAATAATACGAAAATATATATCAACAAATGAGATTTTTAGGTGGAAACAACTTAGGCCACATCAATAACCTAAGAGGAAAATCATCGGTCCACCACACCACCTAACTATCTATTATAAAAATAATAATCAATTACAAGACTAGGACTCAAACTACCCACCAAGGTAATGCTCCTAAGTAATCTACTTACAAGCCACCGTTTTCTTTCAAAGTCTCTACAAGCAAGGTGTTCGAATCCAGACCAATGTTTAGATATTTTGAGTCATACAAGAAATCGAATCCGTTCAATTGGTACCTGAAACATTAGCACAATAATACAAGCACAAATGTGTGTCCTATAGTAGATTCAATAATAGTTAACCCTAACTAGATGATTTAATAATATATTAGATAAATCAAAATCAACTAATAATCTTATAATAATTAGTTTAAGCACAATATCACAAATATTGTAGACTTATTAATCAATTAAATACAACCATAAAATGTTTGATAGATTGAATAAATGAAAAACCTAGTTCAATATTTTTTGCAAAACAAGAGAGATTAAAATGAAAAGAAGAATGCTCTTATGTGGTTAATAAATTTGTGTGCTTTAGTTTGCTTAAAGCTAATATTTTGAAGCACAAGTCAAAGGAGTATTACTCTTATGTCCATAAAATCAATTAAAATAGTTTTAAAGAATGAGGAAAATATAATAATAAATCAATTCAATTTGAGTTAGAAATAGGTTTTAAAATTAAAGCCCTAGCCGCTTGATCGACCTAACATATGCTCGACCGATCGAATACCTAGTTTAATCGATCAAAACCCTTATTGATCGATCCTATATTACCATCAACACATGCTCGATCGATCCAGTCAATTCTCAATCGATCTAGTGTAATAAATAATAAATAATGACAAGGCTAGATCGATCTAGGTAATTAATTGATTGATCTAGAGCTCGATCAATCGACCACTATTTACTCGATTGATAAAGTCAATTAAAAAATTAATTCATGACTTTTTAAACTTGGTAGATCAATTCTTGATCGATCTACACACCTTAATTGATCAAGTAGCTTAAATTCAAAACATTCCTATATGTCTAATATACAATCTAACGTGCATAGGAATAGAGATATACCTGATATATGTTTGTTGGATCTTGATAAGTTTTTGGCTTGAAATATTCTTGAAACATACACTAAGAAACTAAAATTTTATTTGTATGTTTTCTTCACGAATATCGCCAATACTCACATAAACCTTACATTTTTCCCCTTTCGTATATTCGTGTGACAAAATTTCTCTCTCACTACGTAACGCCATAGGAAAAATAAGATATTTACATATTGAAGCTATCCTATGATCCAGAAAAGCCATATTTCCTTGAATCTTGAAAGCATATGTATACAATGAAAAATAAAAAGAATAATCAACCAAACAACTTATCCTACAAGACACATGGTTCATTAGTTCAATGTATATAACAATAAAAAAGTGAAGAATATTCATAAGAGTAAGTAATCATTAGATATAAATTAAAAATATAATCACCCCTATGAGTAATATTTCCAAAAAAAAGTCAAAGTTAAATTCTCAAAGTAATTATCCCCTAAATTAAATATCCTCTTTTTATAGATTTTCAAAGTTTTTATTTTTTTTAAATTTCTCCACTTTTTATCATACAAATAAACCAAAAATAAATAAATGTTGCATTTTCATTTAAAATTAATGTGAAATCTCATAGAAAATTCAAGAAAATAAGCAACTTATAGATGAAACACAAACTATCATATGCAACAAATGTAGTGTATTGATTAATATGATTTGAATACAACCCAAGAAAATATCAATTACACTTTATAATATGAAAATAACAAAATATATTGATTTCCAAACACAATTATAAAGCAGAACAAAAAAACAAAGTAAAATAAAAATAAATTATTGTCCTGAAGGAGGAAACCTATAATGTGAGTTAGAGTCTTTAATAATAAAAAACATTGCTTCTTGACGTTCATTCATAGTATTCAATTGTTGTTCCAATTTTTCCATTCTCGTATGTATATCATTTTCAAATAAGTTCTTATGAGAAGGTTTAGAAGCATGTATATTTTCCATTTTCTCATCTCCAAAAATATCATCTGTAACTCCGCCACTTGTTCTAATATCAACGGATCTCTAGCTCATTGATGTCTAGACAGATGATCTTGAGATGGTTGACTTTCCAATGTCACCCATCAGCTGAACCAAATCTGAATTTCTTATTATAGGCACAACTATAGCAAGAATCATTTAGATGATGAGACAACCATAAAGAAGCCAAATCCTTGGATTAACTATCTGAGATTGGTTTATTATTTTGTCCTTAATTACTATACTTACATTGAATTCTATTTCTTTTCCAAAATAGTATAAAACCTTAGCATGTACGTATCCAATCTCAGATGAATGCTTGGATGGAAATAAGTTTCATAAACCATTTTATTTAAAACATGGTAAAAGGGAGTAAATTCACCCAGAATGTATAGTGGTTTAGCATTCCTACCGATATTGGGTAAACCATAAATTTTAGTTAATAAATCCTCATTGGGAATGATATATTGGTCTAGGTGAAAACTAGCATCCCCAGTGTTCCTATAAGGGACAAAAATTGTTAATTCTCTAAGCTAAGATATCAACAATATTATTTTGGATGAAAACCTTACAACTCATTGGCCTTGTGTGATGACTTTTTAGGTCAATGTTGGCAAAAACATTTAGGAACTAGGGTAGGGAAATATAATTTATAGGGTGTGAACTATGATTTCAATTTTGTGAAGTTCAATCTAGGTAATTCCACATTCAAGTAAAATAGGACGTTTAGATAAAGTACTTTGATAGCTCAATTCAGATTCGTAGTCCCATCACTAGGATGAATGTGGAGCTGGAGCACCAGTAGGAAGTTCATGTCTTCTAGTAGCCATTTCAAAAGCTAAGCATAAATCCCAAAAAGACAAAAATACCCCTTGATTGAAAATTAACCAAACTAATGAAATTTTCCGAAGAAAATGCAGAATTAAGATCAATGAAATACTATTTTGAAGAAATTGCATAGTGAAAATTAGAATTTTATTTTTATTTTAAGGATGTTTTTAATCATGATAAAAATTGGTTGTTGTGACTAGGATAAGGAATGTAACATGCTCATTAAGCTACATACATTAATCATGTGATATGCTTGCTAGCTTTGATTGGATTGATTCAAATTTTTGTGCACATGTTCATGATTGATATTGGTATTCTTATTAAGAGAAAATTTGTGGTGAGTTGTGTGAGTTAATGAGATCAAACATGTTTTAAAATTTATTTGATCATCCTTTGAGGGGAAATTCTAAATAGTATGTAGCAAAAGAGATGATTTAGGCCATATTAAGACTAATTGAGCCTTTCAAGCTAACTATGGTTAATATCATTAGTCATCCATTTGAGCCCAATTAAGAACCTTTCATCTCTTTAAGCCACATTTTGTGCCTAACTAAGAAGCATTACCTTTAACCATGCACTTTTACCGTGTAAAAAAAGAAAAGAAATGCAATCATGTGTTATGTTATAAAG
Source organism: Hippophae rhamnoides (assembly GCA_033030585.1). NCBI lineage: Eukaryota > Viridiplantae > Streptophyta > Magnoliopsida > Rosales > Elaeagnaceae > Hippophae > Hippophae rhamnoides. Next base: position 44,679,057 of record CM065438.1, on the reverse strand, counting down.
TAAGATGAAAAGTAATGCACTCTATTAAAAAAAGAAGAAGAAATCACAACACAATTATCCCTCTAAAGAAAAAGAAAATAAAATTGAAAATATTTGGGGGTGTTGTAAACTTTTTTTAAAAAAAGTGGAATAAAAGAATATGAAAAGAATAATAAGAGAGGGTGCACTAAAATATCAAGTTAAAACTTAGTTGTAGATAAAAAGTCCATAATGAATAAAAAGAAAACAAAAGTGTGGAAATAGCTTAAATGTCTTCATTTATCGACCCCACCTAAGCCTTACATTACAAGCATGTAAAGTTTTTATTGATCTTTTGCTCAAGGCATATTTATATTAGTGGGGAGGGATGTGAAAAATAGACTTATGATACATGTTTTAATATTGGATTGATTAGCATGCTCATATGGTTGATTTTATGAGTTAATTGGATGATATCATCTGCAACACATACACACAAGAATCAATTCTTCAAAAACCTTGCATATCCTTGTATTGATGGAACATTGATTGATGAATATGTGCATCTCCTTCTCAAAGAATATGAGGGGGATATTTTTTTCTATATATATATATATATACTACCTATGTCATTTTATTTAGTTAGACTTAGCTTTACTTGAAAACAAGAAAAGAGTTAAGTTTGGGGTTCTGATGACTCTATTAAAAGTAGAGTCATTAGTACACTTTTATACTTAATATTTGTTCATTTTATTCAATTAGTAGTATTGTTAGAGTTAAAAATATTAAAACATGAAATTTCTAGTGAAAGGGGGTGAAAATATAATTTTTTGGAACTATTTTGGATTTGTTATGAACTTTTTAATACATGTCCAATTAGAAGATGCCATGTGAATGCTACGCAAGTAGAGGAGCTAACCAGGCAAGCCATGTTAGTATCAGGCCACATGTCAGCACAGTGTTCATTCTAAGTTTTACAGCGCGGTGAATGGGCCTACCATGCATCGTCAATTGATTTTTCCATTCTTACTAATGAGTGCTTAAAAAGTACTAAAATTATTATGATTTTATGCACATTAATTGATTAAATATATATATATATATTTATATGATTTTATGAAATATTTACATAAATCTATCTTTTCAGAATCACGGGTATTTTTATTGTTTTTCAAGTATTTTCGCTTAAAAAAGAAACTTAAACACTTGAAGAAAAATACTGGAGGCAATATATCACAAATATATTCATAAAATAAATGAGGAAAAGTCAACAAATATGAAAAAATTGGATAAAATGGATCAAAAGGGTCAAAAATGTCAAAAAGAGTGAAATCGCGCACGCAGCCGCCTAGCAGCGCCGGCCAACGCGTGCAGCGCGTCCAACAGCGCCGGGCAATGCGCAGTGCGTATCACAATGCTGAAGCCATGCGCCAATCTGCCCTAGTCCACGTGCGCCCAGTCTACGCGCACTGTACGCTCATCTGCGCCCATTACGCGCGCACCGCCACGCCACACACCACTACGACGTCAATAGTATGATGTCATCATTCACTACTCTGCATTTTCTCCATTTTTAATCATTTTTTCACCCACTTTTTCTTCCCCTCCTCGCCTATAAATACCCCCATTCTCTTCACTTCAAATCACATTTAAAAACACCTTAAAAAGATCTTCTCTTTTCTTTCTTTCTCTCAATTTCTTAGTTTTTTTTAGTTTTTCTAGTTTTTCTTAGCTTTAGAGTTCTTCTCTTTTTGAGAAGAGCTAATTATGTTTTTGTAATTTATTTTCTTTTTGATTCAATAAATGGAAGTGCAAATTCCATTTGGAGGTTTTCCAACAATAGGAATAACATCAAAGTATTGTAAGGATTTTATTTTCTTTACAATTATTTTTTATGCTTTATTCTTATATGTTATATTTAATTTGTCTATGATTAAATTTAACTTTGTTGGCTTTTTGTAAACATGATATAATAATAACGTTGTTATGCTTGCGAAATATTAAATAGGCAAAAATCTCTAAAATGAATTGATTTTGTTTTTATTCAAGATTTTATATTAAGAATGTTACAGAGAAATATATTATTTTTCATTACAAACTTAAATCTGAAAATTAAATTTTAAGGGTTAGTTATCGGGTTTGATTTAGATTAGTACTCTTTTATTTGTTGGTACAATCGCTCGGTAGTTAGATTGAAGCTCTATTTCAAAAGTTTTTATAAGAATTATTATCTCAAAATGTATTAATAACATGTTTTCAGTAGTAGTTTTAAAACTTGAAAGTTAGTACTCGAATAATTAAATTCTTAGGTTTAATTTGAACACCTTGAATAAAGTTTAAACTGTCTAACCCAAGCAAAGGTGGCATTTAAATGGTTCATTTTCAATCTCTTAGAAAAATGAATTAATTTAATTAGCCAAATTAGTTATCAACCCCATCCATAGGTGTTAATTGATTTGTTAGTTAACAAATAATATCTAACCCCACCAAAGGTGGTATTCATATAAAAAAGAGAGAATCAATAAATATCAATTTATATCTTTAATATCCTAAATAATATGAGCAAGCATAATTAACTTAGTTATTATATCCATAAATACTCCACTATTATAAAAGATAAAATTTTCATAAATATTTATGGAATCTGTATCTATGTTATTTTTTATGTTATTAGATTAAAAACACAAAACCCCAAAATATAGTGACAGGATGTTTAGGATTTAATTTTGTTTTTAAAAGTTTGAATAATAAATTAAAAACCACATATATTCCTTCCTTAGATCGACCTTGGGAGTATACTTATCATTTTCTATGAAATGATTCGTGCATTTGCAAGAGTTTTATAAATATAAAACCAAAGTATTGATAGGACCGACGATACCGATTTTGCTCATCACTTACCACTAGGGTGCCACATAAGCCATTACCATTAATCACATCATGCCATGTGGTACTAACTTAACCGCATTGACCATGACTAGTAAATCCCCATACCATGTGTCATGTTTTTATTGGAAAAAATTATTGATTTTCCTTTTTTCATCTCAGCCCTTGATCTGAAGCTGATCTAATGATCCAGATTTCACCTGAGCCTTATTTAACCCCCTAATTTCTCCATAAACTCTAATGAACCAAAAATTACATAATGTTTATCAGTTTTGAGAGGCAAAAAGAGAGAAAAATATACAAAAATTCAAAAGGAGATGCAATTTTGGTGGTGATTCAATAGGAGATTGGTGCTACACAATTCAAGATATTGATTGTATTTCTTCTTCTTCTTCTTTTTTCTTTATCAATTATTATGTCTTTCTCTTTATAAATATTTTTTAGTCTAACTAATTTTTAATCTAGAGATCTTATGAACAAAATTTTCAACATATGAATATTGAATATTTTACCCCAATTATGATCTTAATTTGATTATATTATTTAATATGTTTTTTATACTATTAATTATTTAACCAACAATTAATTTATAGATGCAATTAAATAGATTTGAGAGAATTATTTAATTGTTTGTCTTGATGTATATGATTAATAATTGATGAATTAATGAGTAGTATGTAATTTAATTGACATGATAGTATGATTAGGTTAATTACTAGATGGTGTGTAGTTTGAGAGAGGAGTGCATGCTAGGTCAGATTCAGTTGATCATGTAATTAACTGATAATTATATTGGGTGGATTTTAGTGATTCACATGTTTAGAAAATTTGAGGATTAAGTATTCTTAGAAATTTTCTCATATATCATCTAAGCTTCCAATTATGATTTAATTTATTATTACTATTTATTTTTAGTTCTTTTAATTTTTCTTTCTTAAACATACAAACACAAAAAAATTGATTTTTATATTTTGGTTTTAAAAATTAGTTTCTAATAACATAATATCCATGTGGACGATTTTTTTATTATTATATTACTTGTTGTAGTACGTATACTTATGTATTTATTGCACAAAATTCGTGTCGCTCAATAGATTCAACCATTGAGAGAAAAATAGAGAGAAACAAAAAGATATTAAGAGAGTTATGTTATTAACCCAACTGATGATTCTACTCTTATTATAGGACGCATTTTTAAACACAAACGATCTTGATTCTACTTTGTCTAGTTTGTTGTTTCTCTACCGTAGGAATTTTAGGATACCTCTTGAACTGCCTCCAATTCAAGAAATGGAGCATTAGATTGACTTTGTATCCAGTGCTCCATTCCAAACCAACCAGCTTATAGAAGCAATCGAGAGGAGAAAAAGGAGTTTCAAAGGTAGGTTTATGAATTGTTGGAAAATGAGTATGTTAGATAGAGAATAAGTCCATGTGTGATTCCTGTTTTATTAGTGTTTAAAAAGGATGGGACATGGAAAATGTGTTGATTTTCAAACAATCAACAATATAGCAGTAAAGTATCATCATCATATTCCTTTCTAAGATGATATGCGGGGTGAATTGCATAGTTCTTGTGTATTTTCTAAAATAGACTTGAAAAATGGCTATTATCAAATCTAAATGAAAGAGAGCGATGAATGGAAAGCTATATTCAAAACTAAATATGGATTGTATGAGTGGTAAGTCATACAATTTGGTTTAACTAATTCCTCTAGTACTTTTATGCATTTATTGATTCATGTTTTGCTTGGAAAATTTGTTGTGGTATATTTTGATGATATTCTCATATATAGCAAAAAATTGGAAGATCATTTAGAGCATTTGAAATCTATTTTGGATGTACTTAGGAAAGAAAAGTTGTTGGCTAATATGAATAAGTGTGCATTAAATAAATAAATAAAAGAAAATTACCTAAAAGGATGGGTTGCCTCCTATCCAACGCTTAGTTTAATGTCTTAGCAAGATATAACTTGGGGGATTTCATTTTAGGTAAACTCAATTTTTTCACATCATTGAGTCAATCAAACAACGGGTAGGACAAGTTTATCTACCTTTACTTTTTAAATTATGCCCTACGGATGTTTTAAATTTTGTTTACTTAAAACTAGGGACATAATTGTGAGCTTCAGATAAACCACTTTCTACGTGCAAGTCAAATAACTAAGGCATCAAAAACACATTTGTACCTAGATCTAATAAAGAAACTACCACCTTTTTATCATAGATTGTAATTAAAAATTTTGAAATTTTGGAGATAGCTTTAGCAATTTTTTTATTAGAATCTCTAAGTCTAAATAACATAATCAGTATTAAAAACCATGCACTTAGACAGAGAAATGTTTCCAATAAAGACTAGTTGCTCAAAGGCTTTGAGGAACTAGTCTCTTAGACAAAACTCCCTTAGATTTTTACTTTTCATGTTATTAAAATCTAAGACAATTAAGTTAATAAATTAAGTTAAGTGAAAATCCAAGTTACTTTAAGTTAATAAATTAAGTTTGAAAATCTAAGTTAATTAAATTAATAAATTAAGTGAAATTCAAAATTAAATAAGTTAATAAATTAAGTTAAGTAAAAATCTAAGTTAAAGTTAATAAATTAAGTTTTTTTACATTAAAATTAAAAGTGAAAGTTAAAAGTTAATTAATTTTTTATTTTGTTTTCTAAACTTTTTTAATTTTCTTTTAAAAAAATAAATTGAAAGTTAAAAGTTAAAAAGTTTTTTTTTTGTAAATTTTTTTAAAATTTAAATTTTTTGAAATTTTTTTAATTTTTTTAACTCAAAATAAATAAATTAAAATCACAATTATTTAAAGCACAAAACAATTTCACAATTTTGATAAATAATTTAAAAATGTTATTACTTCCCTGGTAAGGATGCAAAAATCTTGATGAGACAAGATCGGGAAAATCGATTTTGTAAATACTTTGGTTTTATATTTGTAAAACTCTCACAAACACACGAATTATTTTATAAAAAGTTACAAGTATACTCCCAAGGTCGATCTAGGTAAGAAATATATGTGGTTTTTAATTTATTATTCAAAATAATAAAAGAAATTATATCTTAAACATCCTGTCAAGATATTTTGGTTTTTTCTCTAATCTAATGATAAAAAAAATAAACATAGATGTGGATTTAATAAAAATTATACAATTTTTTATCATTTATAATAGTAGAGTATTTAAGGATATAATAATGAAGTTAATTATGCTTCCTCATATTATTTAGGTTATTAAAGATATAAATTGATTTTTGTTGATTTTTTTTCTTTTTGGTATGAAAGTTTCCTTAGGCGAGGCCTATTAGTTAATTCAGTATTAAATTTCAGTTTTATTTCTAAGAAACTAGCAAACCATATAATCACCACATGCCTTGGTGGTGGTTGAAATTTTCATGTCATGACATGCCTTGGCTGCTGCATACACATATGCAGTGTGAGGGTTTTTGTGCCAATGATTGCTGCACATAGGCATCAATGCCCACATTTGTGGCACGTAGTGGCACTTGAAACAAGTATTCTTTTTTTTCTTTGTATTTTTACAATGTCAAACCTAATATTTTGTTATCAATAAATCATATACAATGAAAGGAATGATATCCAATAAGACCCAATAATTTTCTTTCAATTTTAATTTTTTTATTATTTTTCGAAGATTCCAAATTCAAAAAATGAAAAACAATACTTCCTATATGCATAAAATTTTGAGACTTTACATAATGACAGATTCTATTATTCTAAACATTTGTGAAAACAATCTCATCAAAATTCCATGTTTTGACATGATTATGCCTATGGGGTGTTAGACTTGTGTGTGCTATGTATGCCTTGATGATGGTGGCATATGTGTGCCATGACATGCCTAGGTGGTGGTTGAAATTTGCATGTCATGACACACCTTGGCTGCTGCACATACATATGCAGTGTGAGGGTTTTGTGCCCATGATTGCTGCACACAGGCGTCAATGCCCATATTCGTGGCACTTGAAAACAAGCATTCTTTATTGTCTTCATATTTTTACAATGAAAAACCTAATATTTTGTGATCCATAAATCATAGAAAATGAAAGGAATACTCTCTAACAAGACCCAATAATTTTCTTTCAATTTTAAAGTTTTTATGATTTTTCGAAGATTTTGAATTCAAAAAATGAAAAACAATACATCCCGTATACATAAAATTTTGAAACTTTACAGAATGATAGATCATATTATTCTAAACATTTGTACAAAATATCTTGTCAAAATATCTTGTCAAAATTCCATGTTTTGACATGATTATGCCTACGGGGTGTTAGACTTGTGTGATGGTGGTGAGCATATGTGTGCCATGACATGACTTGGTGGTGGTTGAAATTTGCATGTCATGACATAACTTGGCTGGTGCACACACATATGCAGTGTGAGGGTTTTGTCCCCATGATTGTTGCACACATGCATCAATGTCCACATTCGTGGCACGTAGTGGTACTTGAAAACAAGCATTCTTGTCGTCTTTGTATTTTTACAATTACAAACCTAATATTTTTTTATCAATAAATCATAGACAATGAAAGGAATGCTCTCCAAAAATACCCAATAATTTTCGTTGAATTTTTAATTTCTTTTATGATTTTTCGAAGATTTCGACTTCAAAATATAAAAACAATACTTCCCGTATACATAAAATTATGAAACTTTCCATAATAATAGATCATATTTTTCTAAACATGTCTACGAAAAATATAGTCAAAATTTCATATTTTGAGTTGATTATGCCTACGGTGTGTTAGACATGTGTGCCTTGATGGTGGTAGGCATATGTGTGCTTTTCTTATCATTATATTACTTGTTGTGATACATATACTTGTTTATTCATTGAATACAATTCATGTCCTATCAGAACACAACTCTCCCATATAGCCAATACCACAAAATGTGGTGTGATTAGTGATCACAAATTAGTAACAAGAAGTGTAATTACTAACAATATTGGGAACTACCCTCAAACATAAAACTACCTATCTCTTATTGCATAATGCAAGAGATACAAGAACTCAAAGAATTTGACTTAACTCACTCTTCCAATGAGATTCTCATAATTTAGTAAAAATAATCTACCTCTCTATTTTATACTCTCTCAAATGTATCACTAATATCATTAAAAAAATATTAAAAACATAATTCAAAATTATCAAAAATTTTGTGAGTATTTTTGTAGAATTTTTGAATTAATTAGACAATTACTAAGGGTGTATTTATAACACTTGATCGGCCACCTTGCCAACCACCTCACCATGCACCTTGCCAACCACCTCACCAAGGGTGGTTGCGAGGGTGATGGCTAGGGGTGGTGGAAAGGGTAGTGGTAAGGATGGTGGGGAAGTGCTAAAAACGATTTCCAAAGATCCCAAGTAAAATCCACAAATACCCACACCCAAAATAAACCAAAATCAACCACTCTCAACCTAGCATGCATACTAAAATGACCAACCATAGAGCATGTGAAAAAGATGATTTCAATCATAATGTTCTTAATTATATACTTTTGTGCATTACTAATCCATAGTAACTAACCTTACATAGATGAAGGAAAATATTGAGTAAAATTAAATAGATACCATGTTTTATACACAAGAAGCCAACACAATAAAACTGAGTACAATAGTACTTGCATGCTAGAATTGTAAAAATATAAAAGGTCTTGATAATCTAAAACCTAATTATTTATTTATGAGAAAATCTATGTATAAAAGGTTTCAGAGTCAAAAATTACATTCATGCACTACAGCATGGAGCATAGTCAACCTCATATAATTCAACTTGAGAAGGCCTTATTTTGGCACATTATGTTTCACATTGTGGGACGAAATGTTCCAACTTGCATTGTAAATCTTCCTGAGAGGTATGCATCATGGGACGTGTAGTTCTTTGTTGTGGTTTGAAATTCTTTTATTTAATTTTTCCTTGTACCCCTTACACATTGGTTGGTTTTTTTATGTAAGGCTTACATTCCTTAGTCTTTTAAGCTCTTAGGGTGCTATTTGAGTGCTCCAAGTGTTATGTCTTCATGTTGACATGTTTATCTATTTTGAAGCTACAAAAACCTAATATATAACAAAATATACTCATATTCCAAATAGATAGATTTGTATAAATAATAAAATAAAATGATAAAATCAAACATATTCCTTTCAATTAAGTATAATACAATCATAGAATATGAGTTCCTTTTAAGCACTTATCACAACCCCAACCAGCTTCTTGCTAGCCTCTACTAAGTAAAGTGATTTAAAAAATTAAAAAAATAGACTAAACTATACTAACCTGAATCATTTTCATATATTGACACAATAGAATTTAGCGTATACAACAAGCTTTTAACCCCTAGGTGTCCCTAGTGGAAGAGTTAAATAGGAATAACCCTTTGAAATGAATTGCATTTTTATTCATCTTGAGGCACATACTTGGTATTTTTGCTTAATGATTTTGTTTGAAGCATGAGATTAGTAATATGATATTTTCATAATCTTAGCATTTTATTTCTTTCATGAGATCAATGTTATGCACATTTGAGCTTTTCTTGTTATGAACATATGTGAACATTTTTACATTACTCTTTACATAACTTCTATTTACATGCACTTTGTTCAGTGCTTGAACCCATAGGATTGGTGCGAAATTGAGAGTACATCTTGTGAGGAATAAAATTGAAGAAAATTCAGAATCCTAATACTAGGAATGGGTGAGTCAATGTTGATATGTTCTAGTAATGGGTGATGAATTTATGATGTGTATTGATTAAAAAATGAATTTCATTCCTCTGGGATGTTGAATGAACTTATGCTTGAGATTTTGATTATAAACTATAAAAAAAGAAACTAAAGCTTGAGAATTTTTGTTTATTTTTATTTTTACTTTTTATTTGGTTATGTTAATTATTTTTAGTTTTAATTTTTGCACGTTAGGATTTTTCTTGCTATCATCATTGAAAGTTCTCATGAGACTTTAACTCGTTCACTAGGGCCACCTAGTGTTTAAAGGCTTGTTGTATACTCTAAATGTAACAATATCAATCTACAAAAATGATTTTGGTTTAAGAATTTCAATGGGATAAAATGTCATTGTAGACTATTTTATCCAAAACTAAAACCAAAATATTATACTATATCCAAAACAAAAACCAAAATTGAAACTGGCGAGTATAAATTTGAGGAATGATCACCATCGTGTAAGGTTACATATTTAGAGCTCCAAAAACAATTTGGGGAGTCACCTCGAGTAATGTTACCCATTCAAAACTCCAAAAATAGAATTTTAATATATTTTTATTATAAAATGGTTCAAGAACATTAAATTTAACAAAAATATTACAAATTAAAAATAATAATATGTTATGTTACTTAATATATTTGTTTTTTCCTTTATAAATATTAAATTGTAAGTGTTTTTATCCCAAAATGTATGTATAATATAATATTCAATAAAATATAAATTTATAATTTCAAGGATCAAGTATCAAGGTCTGATTTCCCCACCTCCAAACCCAAACCCAAACCCAAAACTTTAAACAAAATAATAACCAAACACAAACACTAATACAAAATTTACCATCCAAAACCAAACCCATTTGGTTATTACCAGAGCCAACCCAAACTTGTGGGTAATTTTGACATCCCTATTTAGGTTAGAATAATTTAGTTTATTTATTTTTTCTTTTTAAGTTTTTTAATATCTTTACTTGGAGCACCCTAATAGCTTAAAAGACTAAGGTATGTAAGCCTTACATCAAGAACCAATCAATGTGTAAGGGGTATAAGGAAATATTGAATAAAAGCATTTTGTGCTACGGTGAAGAACTATGTGTGCTGCAACGCACACCTTTTGAAAACATTTATTAGGAAAGTTGAACATTTCGTGTCATGGTCTGAAACATATTGTGCCATGATGAGGCCTTCTTGGGTTGAATTTTGTAAGCTTGATTGAGTTACATGCCACATGTATGAAATTTTTGTGCCGCAGCGCGCGAATGTAATTATTGACTCTGAAGACCTCTATACATAGTTTTTCTTATAAATAAACAATTAATTTTTGGGTTACTAATAGCTTTTCATTTACAATTTCATGAGCCTTACATTATTTTAGTTCTTAGTTTTATAGTTCTATTTTATAAACACAATATAGATTAGATTCATTACAAATCATAGGAAACATTCATGAGATTTTCCAGATCAAGAAAGAAGAAAATATTGCTTAAAATTCATGAAAATTTTGAAGATCAATATCACAATTTTAGAGCATGATAAATTATCTATCCATTGTTGATATTTACATCTTACTTTATTAATTTTTTTCAATTTAATATTTTTGTATTTTCTTGAATCAATGCTAATTTTAAACTACTGATTATGAATTTTAATTTAAGCTTGTCTAGCTCATTATTACAATTGAAATTTAACATTGTTAGCATGTTTGTATATATTATTTAGGTGAATATTTTTATAATAAAACAAATTAAGATTATTTCTTTATTCAATCTTTGTTACAAGATTTATTTATGAATAATTTATTAGCTATTTACACTGCATAATATATTTAAAATATGAGAATTAAGTTTCACACATATTATCTATATCTAATTTGGATAGCTTAAATAAGTGTTTAAATTTGCGATTTGACTGAGAGCATTAATTTAAACAGTTTTCTATCTCCTTAGTCATTAAGCATAATTTAATTGATCAATTAAACATCCTCGCCATAGGCCATTGATTGGTTTGATTAACAAAGAAGAATAATCCCTATCAAATGAATTTTTCATTTTTAAAAGGAAAAATCAATACTTTAAATTTATACTTTAATCACCCTAAATATTTCTAAATAATAATGTTTAACTAGATAAACTTTTGATTAATTCTCCATTGATTATTAATTATATATCTGTCTTGAATTTATTTGAATCAAATTTGTATTTTTTATTTTAACTATTTGTTATTAGTTTATGATTCTCAAAACCCAATCATTGTGATATAATATTTTGGTTTTTATTTTTTATGTTCGTTTAAGTTTTTAAAAAAATTGAAGATTTAACTAAAACCACTACAATTCCTCATGGGACCAACCTTGAGAGTATATTTATCACTTATTATAAGTGATTGGAGGACTTGCGATCATTTTATAAATAAAAAGTTTGTGCATCATCATGTAAGTCATATGACATATACTATAGATTGCATTTCCTATGATTTACTAGCTTGTTCATTCTATTACATAATATATCTTGTTTTGGTTCTCAATTTATCTCTTAATCTTAAATGTTCATCTTTTTTGTGCACTTCCTTTTCTTTTCTTTATATGTCATTTTGAGTAAACTGAGATGTGTTTCTCAAGTTTCAATACATGAGTTTTGTCTTCTCTTTTCTCTATATTTGGTGTTTGTATGTCATATAGATTGTTTATATGCCTTTAGGACTCTTTATTTACAGGCATTATTGTGACTAGACAATAATATTTAGTTGTCATTCCTAATGCTTGGGTTGTTCACCTTTTTCTAAGTTCGTCTCTTGTTTCTGGTGTTCAAACTTGAATCTTCTTCACATGCTTAGATATTTTACTATCATTCCATTTTTCATCTTTCTCTTACAGGATGTTACTTATGTTGTGCATTAGTTAGTATGTTTCTTTCTATTTTGATTAGCAATGATGTGAGTATCATAATTATCACTTTTGAGGTGATTTCATTTGAGAGAATAGTGTATGATTTGTGCCAATGATCTCTCTTTAGGCACAATCTTTTTTTATTAGCCTATGATCTCGTTTGAAGCCATCTTTGTCATCTTACTTGCTTATTGTTTGTTGTTTTTTATGATATTGCATGTATCACTTTTCTAAGATTGTGAGTTGTATCTCTTAACATGCTTAGTAGGCTTCCCTGTTTCTTCATAGTTTGTTATTTGTTGTGTATAGATTATTTGTTTAGGGTAGTTTTGAGAGTGTAGGATGTATAACATTATTATTATCTGACATGCATACATTTAAGGGGAGAAATATTTGTTAAATGTGTCATGTTAGGCGAGTGTTGTGTTTGTTTTGCATCCATGTTGTATGTGTTTGTCCTATTTATGAGTTGTTATCCTTATATGTTCATGGTGATCGATGCTTCTATGTGATTTTTTCTTCATGACATCACTATGTATGAACCATGCATAAATAGGAAAGTTTGTATGAAATGCTATGTGCATGGTATTCATTCTCTTATTTCACATGGCATCTTATGTGTTTATTAGCATTCTTGCTTTATAGTACTTTATTGCATTTTTTTGCATGTAATGGATTGCCTAGTATTTGTTGATAGGATGCACGAAATAGGTTTTCTTTGGAAGACTAAGATGTATTTCCTTATGTGTGTGCATAATATGAGGTCCCTAAGTGTCATTGAGGAAAATAGTTGAGCCACTTGAAGTTTGTCAACTTTGAAAATACTTGGACTCTTTGTCAATGTCTTCTTATATATTTGCTGATATATTTATGTGGAATTGGTGTTTGACCCCCTATGCTACCAATATTTCTTGTGCGTATTAAGAAATCATTTTTCCGATCCCACAACACATAGAGACATGGGGCTTCAAGCTATGCATTGTATGAGAGAGATTTTTTTTGTCTACCTATTTCTTGGTTTATCTGTGCATTTAGTTTTGTTTTTGTTTAATGTTTTTTCCTTATTGTTGTTTGTATGTCTTTCATTATTGTTATGGTTACATGCATTTATGTTATAGGCCTATATATGTGCTCGGTTTGACTTTCCATGTCAAAAAGAAGGATAAGTGTGCACAACTAGTGTTTATTTAAGCATTGTGTTTAATATGTGTAGTTTACACTACATTTTTGTTACGTAATATGTACATAGCTAGAGGGAGTTTTGTATATGTTAAGATGGAGTTTGTATCTTTGTGGTGCATCAAGATTGTATTTGTTTTTGTGTTGCATGATGAGTATGCTTAGCCTACCAGTGTTCACCTTTGTACATGAATTAATAGTAGTTGTTAGATGATAACTGTATTTTATATAGTTATTTTCATCAATTTTAGTAATGATAATTGCTATACTCTTTAAATATTTAGTGTATTTTTGTTAAATAAATTAATATTTTCCTTTTATGTGCTAAAAACACATTTTTAATAAAATTAAATAATCTGTATCGAAAATGTACTTAATTTCATATTTCTGTCCACAAATATAATTTCAGATAATATGGGTTCTTAATTACAATTTATAAAAATCGAAAATATAATTTAAATTAAATTTGGGCTTAATTATAATTAGTAAAAGTTTAAAAATTTAATTTAAAATTAGCAAAGGGGTTAACTATAATTTAAGAAAGTTTAAAATGTAATTTGAATTAAATTTGTGGGTGAAAATATAATTAATAAAAGTTTAATTTTCTAAGCAGGTGAGATGAGGCCACGCGCCTTATTCCAAACGCGCAACGTGGACCGTTCGATCGGATAAGACAATCATTTGAGATTCGCGCGTGTAGATCAAAACCCACCAAGCGAGAGAGTGGGTACGAGTTCTTCGTTTGCCAGAGGGCGTGCCGGTGGGCCCACTGCTTGCGTCAGATCGGGCGTGCGTCTGGGACTACATGCCGCATTACGAGCATTCCCTCGAGGCGCGTTGATTGACGGCATGGATGAGATGAACGGTCCAGATTGAAGCGCGTTGAACCAAGTTGTCGCGCATCGAGCCGCTCGTCTACAAATCCAGTGTGACGCGGTACATCCAAGCCACGTGCACCCTCGTGTTTCAACGGAAAATGAGCAGCCACGTGTCTCATAAATATTCCAGCGAATAAGATGATGAAACGTGGCATGTATTCGATGAAATAAAAATGCAGAAACCGCGCCCACTTCCAGCTATTAATCACTTCCAACGCGACGAAATCCTGTGCGATGTGTTCTTCATGCAACCGGCCTGACCACCCAATGAAAAGCGGCCACGTGTCACTGTATTTCTCTCAGCAAATCACATGGTGACACGTGGCATGCAGAAAAAAGAAAAAAAATAAAAAATGTGCAGATTGTTCACGCGTGCTGCTCCCCATACATTTTTTGTTCCCCACTTTTTATAAAAAAATATAAAAAAATAAAAACAAAAAAAAATTAAAAAGGGGGATATATATTTTTGTATGCGTTTTTGGACGGAGTTTTTAGTTTTGGAGTTTTTGTTTTTTTTTTGTTTTCTCTCTCAGTTTTGGGAGAAATTTGCAGTTCTTGCGAATTCTTCTTTCTTCACCATTTTCTTTTTTTTTTCTCCCTACGTGTTACATAAAACACGCAGAATGTTTATTTGACATTTTTGTCTTCTACTTTCTTAGGGTAATTACCGAGAAAGACTACAACAACGAAGAAGAATAGGGAAGAAGTTAAGTGTTCATTGAGGAATCATGAAACAGTCTCTCTTCTGATCTATTTTCTCTCAATTTGTGTCTCTCTACAATGTTTTATTTTTTGTTGTGTTGTAATTTTAAATTCTTGAAGCGAACTAGTACGTTTGTTCTAGCTTTGCGGTCTAGCGTAAATTATGAAATTTGAATTAAGTATTTTTGAATGATTTATGGGGCTGTTTTAAGTTGTTTATTTTATCTGTGTTTAATGCTTTTAATTATCGAAAGATTAATTAACCGATATGTGACACTTAAATAAACTTGAAAAAGGCATTTTTTGTGCGTCTTTCGTGATGAAATAACGTATATACATAAGAGATAGAAATATACTTTTATTGTATGTGTAACTTTGTTTTAACTCGTAACTTAATAAATCTGGTTGAATTTAATTCGCATAGGAATATAGTGAATCATTTTAACTAGACGTGTAATACGTATGGAGCTGAAGAGATAAATGCATAAATTACGAGTTCTTGGTTAACAACTTAAAATACGATAACATAAATCAAGATAAAATATAATGATTCAAGTGGATTAATTTGGTGAAACTACAATCCTAGAATTTTCTTGCAATATGTTATAAAAGTTAGTTAGTCAAACTGCATCAAATTATCGACTGTTTGGATAAAATTAGGTTGAAATAATTTTAATAATTAACGAATACTAGTAACAAATCTCTGTGGGAACGATATTTTACTTATCATATTAATACTCGTGATTGTGTATACTTGCACGATTTCTGTGTGTTGCAAAACACACAACATTAGACTACAATTATGTCTACATATTTTATTTTTATAGGTATGTGTTATTTCATGTGTATAGGTATAGGTGTAACTAAAGACATCAAAGTAAGGTTAAAGCTTAGTGGGAGCTTTGAGCTTAGTTGGAGCTCAATGGATGTTGTAGATTTGCAACATGGAGTGGACCATCTAGATGGATATGGTGATTCATCAAGATGGATGAAGCACAATAAGAATGATGATTTGGATATATTGTTTTTAGATTTTGTGCCAGTATTAAAGTTGTGTAATATTTTGCCAAAGAAAAACAAAAGGGGAGATTGTAAGTCTCTCATTTTGGTGTTTGCATTTTCATGTTCAAAATTGTCTCTATTTTATTTGATATTTCTATTTTTCCTTTGTAATATTGGTTATTGTTAACTCAATATTACTTAGGATATATTTCTGTTGGGTACTAAGCATTTTTCTACGTCAACAACACTATGAGCTCAATAAAGAGTCTGTGAGCTTTAGCAAAGCTTCTTTGGGACCATTTAACCTCATCAAGGATGGAGTTTACCATCATTAAGGTCCTTATTGAGAGGGTTAGTGAGTCCCACAGAGGCTAAATATTTTTTTTTATAAATTTAAATCTCCACTTCTTATTTTCTTCGCCAGAATCTAGGGGGAAGCTCTACCCATTTGGAACTATACTTCCTTAATCCTTTCTTGGTTTGGTTTCTTTTTGAGTGTTAGGTCTTTGAAATAGTGTGTTAATTTATAAGACGTAAGACATTATAGTTTCTCTCATATTTCTCAAACATCGAATTAAGGGTAAACAAACAAATGTGAGATTTAGTGAGGATTTGTTGAGATTTAAAATTCATGGTTGGTCAGTGAAGAACGAAATAATTTTGAGGAGTTTCTGTCAAGGTTAAGTTGCATTTTGGATAATAGCTACAAGGATGCAATAGTTCCCATAGATGAGGAGCCTATGTAGTGATTTGTTATGTGACGATTGTAGTTGTGAGGTTGGAACATGGTCCATAGGCATGGAGCCTATGTGGTAGTGTTTCATGTGTCGAGTGGGTGTTGATAGGTCACAACATTATGCATAGGTGAAAAGCATATGTGTTTCGTGTGTCATGTATTGACTAGGTATTATAAGGTCGCAATGTTATACATAGGTGAGAAGCCTATGTATTAGTGTGACGTGTGTCACCTGGATGTTGAAAGGTTATAATGTATATCCATATTGTGAGGTTGAGCCATCAGTAGTCAATCACATCACACGATGATGAACTTTCGAGGATGAGTTTGGATATACTTGAATTAGGTTCTATGTTGACAGCAAAAAGAGGCAGCTTAGACATAGTTAAGAGCTAGTAAGTGCTTAAAAAACACTAAATATTAATGATTTATTTTAACTTTAGCATAAAATAATTTTATATTTGTATAATTTTATAATTAATTTAGCAAATATTTTTTTATAATCACGGGTATGTGTTTTTTTTTAGGTATTTTTAGCTTCAAAATGGTTCAAATAATAAACACATTGTGAATTGTACCTACAAGCACTCAATTGCAACTTAATAGAATAAAAGAATAACATATACAAGCCTTACATATGTATCAATCAAATGTAAGGCGATGAAATACAAAGAAATTGGAAAAATGTAGTTTAATGCATGCCATAGTAATTTGTATGACGCGGTGTGAGCTTCCCATATCATAATTTCACGCGTACTAGAATCAATGCATGCCATGATAGGGATAAAAGTGTGCCACATCTTGCAACCTCATGATCCCTTTTTCTCTCCTTTTCTAAGTGTTTTTTACCTATAAAAAGCCCATCACCCTCTTACAAATCATCCCATAGCTAAAGAACAATCAGCTTTTAAAAGAAACAAATTATCTTAAAACATTTATGATAGTTTTAGTTTTTCTTTCTTAGTTATGTGGTAATTTTTCATTCCAATAAACAGTAAAGGTAGATCTGTTTGAAGGTTTTTCATATACAGATTGGTACTGAAATTTTGTACATCGAAGGATATGCTTGAGGTATAAATTTTAAATATATTCTGTTATTTTAAAATTAATATATGTATTTTTCCTAATACTATTTCTAATTTACTAATCATTTATTAAATCTAAACATGTATGGCTGAAA
The DNA here is from genome assembly GCA_033030585.1 of Hippophae rhamnoides. Taxonomy (NCBI): domain Eukaryota; kingdom Viridiplantae; phylum Streptophyta; class Magnoliopsida; order Rosales; family Elaeagnaceae; genus Hippophae; species Hippophae rhamnoides. The sequence goes on along the minus strand of CM065438.1, from coordinate 44,660,898 downwards.
ATTCCTATGGGATATTAGTTATGTTGTTATGCCTATGAAATAGTAATTTAAGTAAATATTTTTATAAAATAAATTGATTTTCATTTCTTCATTAAGACTTATACAAAGTTTATTACAAAAAATACATATTGACGATATATTTTCCATAATAAATTTAAAATATGAATGTTAAATTTATGATTTGACTATCTTAATCTAATTTAGAATTTATATTTCATTTCAAAGATTTTCCTAAGATTATTACAAAAACAAATATTGACAACATATTTTTTGCAATAATTTTAAAACCTCAAATTTAATTTTTAGATACATCTATCTTAAATAGAACTTTGACACCATGAATGAGAATTTAAATTATATGCTCTACCTATAGTAGTAATTTAGATGGTTTGTTATTTTCTTAAAAAAAACCATAATTTAATATTAAGTAATTTGTAGGTCCCCTCTAAAGATATTAATTAGTATTTATTAACAAAGAATTTAGATCATGTCTAAGGACATTTTCATAAAAAAAAATCAGTAATATAAATTTATATCTTTAGTAACTTAATTAATGTTAAGCAAACATATATTATTAAGAAATTAATATATTCTCATAAATTCTCTTTAGACCAACCTTAGAAGTATACTTGTTGGTTTTACAAAGTAATTTATACACTTGCGGGTTATTTATAAACATATAAAATTTATGTATCAAGTTTTTGTTCATCAAAATTTTGGTACTGTTGTTGAGAAATGATATTAGGATTAAAAACTTTATATTTTGGCACTATCAAGTTTTTTTTGCCCTAGGAAAAGAATAGCATTTTGAATTTTTATTATCAAAAATCTTAATAACTTTTATGATGTAAATATTCACAAAATGTTTTTCTTTAAGAAAATCTAATTTTTTTAAAAATAAAATAACTAAAAATATTTAGGTTATTAATTGATTTTAGATATTTTAGATGAAAAAGATTCAAAAAATTAAAAAATAAAAACTAAATAACAAAATCTAAAAATTAGAATTTTTTTAAAATACAAAATCTAAAAATATTGAGATTATTAGTTTACTTTATATATTTTGGATTTCAGAAAAAATCTTATTTATTAGTTGATTTTGAATAATAAATAAAAAATTGAAAATAAAAATATACCTTATTTATTAGTTGACCTTATATATTAAAACAAATTGAAAAATAAGAAATATTTCAGATTATGTTTTAACTTTTTTTTAATTGACTTAGATATTAATTTATTTAATTATAAGTTTATTTCTTTTTATTATTTTTAAGTACAAATTTTAATTTATAATTTTAACTTAAATTAATTAATTTTTTTTATTTATTTGCTTATTTTATTTTTAACTTAAGTTCTTTTTATTTTACTTTCTATTATTAACCTTAGTTTAATTTATTTTTATTTATTTTTGCTAATGTTTTGTATTTTTTTGTTTATTTTTTGTTTACTTTGTTTTATCATTTGTTTTTATTTGCTTATTTTATTTTATTTTTATTACGTTTTATTATTTACTTTTATTTTATTTTTTTCACTATTTTTTTCATTTTGTTGTTTGATTTTTTCTTTCTCTTTGTTTAGTACTTTTGTTTAATAGTTTTTATTTCTTGATTATTTTATTTTATTTTATTTTCACTATTTTTTATTTATTTTGTTGTTTGTTTTTTTATTTCTCTTTGTTTAGTACTTTTGTTTAATAGTTTTTATTTCTTAATTCTTTTATTTTATTTTATTTATTTTTATGTGGTTATGATTATTTAATATTTATTTTAATTTAGTACTTAATATTATATTAAGTTACAAATTTTAAAAAATATGTATTGTGTTATGCTTTTTATGCTCACTATGTCATTGAGGTTTCAGCGATACAATTGGGTCGAAGGAACATATATGCACGCAAGTCTTTGTTTGAATACCCTAAGTTTTATTTTTACTACAATGAAGTTTTAAAGTAAAAAATCCAGAAAACGCATTTTAAATCAAACTTATATAAGTTTTCCCTTTTTCTTTTTCTAAAATACGATTTTTTTAACCCCAAAAATTCTGAAGCTACCTCCAAATATTTTAAAAGTTTTAATAACAATATAACCATTGGTAATAAAAAGAAAGTAAATGCTAAGCTAGACCTAGATTCAAGCAATAATTTAATACATTTTTCAATATACTTGCAATTAGGAATGGGTGATCTAAAACTCGCAATCAAGTCCCTACAATTAGAAGATAAATCTCTAAGTATATCAATAAGGCATGGTAAAGAATCTAATGATACAAGCAGATAATCTTATCATACTTGAAAATTTTGTAATTGAAAATATGCAAGAAACCTAAAATTGGACAAGGAACACAATGTATTTATTTATAGGCCTCTACCAAAACAGTTGTTAGTGTCTATTAAGAGAGTTTCTCAATTACAATCTTGGCATGAAGACTGTACATTTTCAAGACCATACTGACACAAACTCAATGACAAGGGGGACATTGAGTGAATTAAATTCTATAAATTGAAATCCCTAAGAAGAATTTTACTAAATTGTTGAAATAATGATAGATGGGAGGCAATCCATCATTATAGGTAATATTACTTTATTTTAATTTGATTTTTTTTGTTTTTGGATGTTATTTTATTTTATGCTATTGTATTTTGTTTTTTTATTTTCTATTTATCTGAACAATTTTATTTAGAATTATTTATGTGAGAAGTACACATCGTTCTGTCTATGTGGTTAAATTGTTTGAGATGATGGATGAACTTGGCTTACCACATCACTATTTGATCACATTGAGCTAAAAAAATTAGTAACTTTTCTTATCTTTATCTTTACTTTATATTTGTTACATTAAGCACAACATAGATTCAAGGTTGGGTAGAGAAAAAGTAGACATAAATTTTGGAAATTTGAAATTTTTTAAACATGTGTTTATATTTATACTTATTTTCATTTATTTTATGTAATTTTAGTTTCTATTTTAAACACATGCAAATTGTTAGGAAACATTTGTATGCAAGAATTTTTATTGATACCATAGGGTTGTTTTTTAACAAACGAATGTGTCACGCCCCCTGAAATAGGTGCAAGAGATAGGAAGCGGTAAATTTTTAAATATAATTAAAAGGAAATTCAAAAGATTTATTTAATAAAAATTTAATTTAATTTGGGATATCCCTATTTAAAATCATAATTTAACAAAACTATTTAAATTACTAATCATAAAATACATATAATAGAAATAGGGTACATATAATACATCATGTCTCAGGATTTAGTTCAAATAAAGGTTACAAAATGAAATACTATTTTTTTATAACCTAAAGTTCTCTTCTTTTTCCTTGCCTTTGAGTCGTGCACCAATCTTTCAAATTCAAATTTGGAGATAAGGGGAAAATGGGGTGAGCTACACATAGTTCTATAGGAGTCTACTCTATTATACATTTTCAACAAATAAGCATGCATGATGTTTATTAATAAAATTTCATAAATGGTAACATTATCACTATACGAAGTATGGAGATTTTTATCATAAATCCCAAGTATAGGTATACCTCCTCGCTTCCTAGAAAACTGAGGGAAAGTACAATGTAGGTATCCCAATGCATGCTAATGTAAAACATAATATATAAATCCAATGCATGATATACAACCTATATGTATTGATCATCCAAATATATGGGCACGGTCCAACTCTGAGATGTATGTGTGCCTACCTTTTACCCCATGTATGACCATAATACATATGGCATATGTATCCATCAAATCATGTCATATAGGTCTCATATAAGGTTCTAGAACACATGTGCCCATGTGCAAACCACAATAACAAATCTGAGACCCAATAGGAAACAAACTCCAAACACAACAAGGGGTCTAACTTCAAGGCCCATATGCGAGAACCATGGTAATCCATATACATAAAATCTGCCTTCACAAATGTCCACCTTTACAATAATCCAGCACTATAACAATTCACAACTATAAAAATACATGATAAATAATCACCACCAAAATAGTTAGGTCATAAAGCACCATAGACTTAAAACCTTTCATGATACATGTGATGCAAATTCGTACCTATATTCTATCAAAATTTGTCTACTACAACCAGTAGCCAATGGGTACTATACTCTGCAAGATAGTATACAAGCAACTCCATACAAAATAAAGCATTTCTTATGATGCATGTATCAACATTCTCGGATAAAATATCACATTTTCAATGTTCATTTCATATCAACATTTGATACTCATTTTACATATAAAATATTTTCAATTTATATATTATAAAATATTATGATGAGTATCTCATTTTAAACAACATTTCTAAAATTACATATAAAATTATAGCATCCAATTTTTTACTTTTATTCATAACATATGACACATGACATTTGATTTATAAAAATAATGTATGTATATAGAAAGATAGAGTAAGAACTGATACCTCGAATCCTTGACATGAATACTCAAATACTCATCCCTGAAACACCCTCTAAATCATGAGAAAAAGCTCAAACAACATAGAAAGAAAATGTATTAGAGTGTGGGAGATATGGAGAAATGAAAAATGTGAGGAACTTAGGTGGTTTGGCCACCATTTTATAATCAACTGAGGGAGCTCACCTGGGAACTGGCCAGCAATGGTGGCGAGGTGGTAGTGACATGGTGGTGATGTAGTGAAGGTCGTACCCAGTTTTTCCCATTCGATTCGATTTTTTGCACAAAAATTTCCCAATACATTCCTATATTGTAAAACATTGTTTATAGGTTATTTTTGGATACTTTAATTATTTATACTAAAATTATGGGATTTTACATTCTTAACCCATTAAATAAAAATTCATCCTCAAAATTTATAATTCTTCAAACAATACCTTCAATGATATTTCAACTCTAGCTCCCCAGTACCATCTTCAATACCTTGATGTCTCAACTGAACCTTCACCAATGGTATTGCTCTTCTTCTTAAGTCCTGATTTGAAAATTGATTATTGCCATAGGTTCTCCATACAATGCATCTTCTTATAACAATATTTCTATCCAATCTAGGATAGCATTGTAGTTCCATTGACACTTCCGTAAGTTAGACATGTGAAAAACATCGTGAACTTATGATAATATTAGGGTAACTCTAACTAATATGCTACATCATCAATTTTCTTAATAATTCTGAATGGTTCAATATAGCGGGTGCTAACTTTCCTTTATTCTAAAATGAGTTACTCCTTTTCATATTGAACCTTGAGAAAAATATAATCGTCTACTTCAAATTTTAGTGGTCATTGTCCATGATTAGCATACCTCTTATATTGACTTTGAGCTGTTTGAATTTTTTCTTGTGTGATATGGATCTTTTTAGTTGTTTCTTCTATAAGATCAATTCTCATTTTACTCAAATCTTGACATTATACCCGGCACAATAGAGATCTACACGATCATTGATACAAGGCTTTGTAAGGAATCATTCCAATGCTCAAACAATAAATATTGTTGTAGGCAAACTTACCAATGGTAGGTGCTCGTTCAAATTTCCCTTGAATTCTATAACACATGCTTATAACATACCTTTTAACATCTGAATAACCCTTTCAGATTGTCCATCCAATTCAGGATGGTAAGCAACACTATGTACTAACTCTGTACCCAAAGCCTCTTGTATGGATCTTTATAACCATATAATAAACTTTGGATCTTGATCTGACACGATTGACTTTGGGGGGCCATGTAATCGTACTATCTCCTAAATATACAATCTCCTCAAAGCATTCATCGTGTAACAAGTTTGGATTAGAATGAAATGCATAGAATTTTTAATACAATCGACAATTACCTATATGGAATCATAACCTTGAGAAGTTTATGGTTATCCTTGTACAAAATCCATTCTTATGTCATCCCATTTCCATTTTGATACAAGAAGTGGCTGAAGTATCCCCGTAGGTTTCTTGTGTTTTGCCTTCACTTTTTGACATATCACGCAATTTTCCACAAATTAAGTGAAATATTTCTTCATTCTTCTCCACCAATAGATCATTTTCAAATTACGGCATATTTTTGTGCTCCTAAGATGTGATAATATGTCTTAAATAATCATTGACAGGTACTGTACACTACTACAAAAAGTACATATGGCATCAGTTTTTAACCGTGATCGTAGGTCTATGGCCATGTTTATAAGAAACAAGACCTAAGTAAAAGAGACCATAGATTGTTACTTATGGCCTCAGTTTTTTAACCGAGGCCATAGACATATCCTATGGCATTGGTCTTTCAATAACTGAGGCCATAGGGTATGTCTATGGCCCCAGCCTTTCAATTACCGAGGCTATACGGTATGCATAAATTAAGAAAAAATACAATTATTAATTACAATATTAAAAATCATATTATATTAAAATTAAAGTATAATTACATTTGAGAGTTTATTATACACTAAAACATAATAAAACCTTACTATTACAAATTGAATTTTTACTATTAATTACAAGCATTTATAAGTGTACTTCAAATCAACATAATCAAGTCCATAACGACTTCAAAAAAAGTGTAAAGAAAAGGAAAATACCATAGGTGCTAGTGCGCTGGTGCTCCTAGTGTGCTAGTGAGCTTTATGCGCTGTTGAGCTAGTGCAATAGTGAACCTGGTGTGTTGGTGCACCTGGTGCGCTAGTGTGCTAGTGCTCTTGGTATGCTGGTGTGCATGGTGTGTTAGTGCATTGGTGAGCTTAGTGCGCCTGGTGCGCTAATAAGTAGGTGTGCCTAATCCTGGTGCGCCTGGTGCCTAGTGCCTGCCTACCATGAAAAAGAAAATAGCAAAAAAAACTAGAATAACATGTGTGCATAGATAGCAATAAACCTTTAACATGTTCCTTGCCAAACACAATAATGATCAAATTTAAGCACACATTTATCACAATCATGGTAATGCTTTGCCCATAGAGGCTGCAAACATATAAAACATATCAAATCTACATCAAAAGAAAACAATATAAAGCATATCAAATCTACATCAAAAGAAAACAATAAATGGGCATAATAGCACTTGGTATAGAAGTAAATTCTCTTCACTGCAGCAATATCACTCTCAATTGTCATAGCCAACAAGTACACTAGTAATAAAATCCCAGATTATGGATCTAGACAAGTGTAGAAATTCAATTGAATACCACTCTCAGTTGCTTGCTAAGTTAACGAGTAGTGGTAAGCAAATACTAGAAAATTATAGTAACCTTGAGATTGTTTAGATGATGATAATGGGATGTCATCAAGAATTTTCATAATAAAGAAAAATAAAATCCTCAAAACTTGAACAAATATTGTCAATGAATATGAAGCATTTATAGGGTACTTAGAGAATGGCAACTATATATGATGCCAGTTAATATATGAGAAATTTTCATAAGGGTTACCATCTTAGTCCATCCATATTAGGATACTAGCTACACGTTCCCATCATCCACAACCAATAATAACAGGAAAATTTATAACATATATATTTTCATATAATTCAATTCTCTCTAACAGGGCTAGAAGTTTTATTATGCCAAACAAATTCAAGTTCCAACTGACCAATCTTATACATAATATGAACTGAGGGAAAAACAATGAAACTGAAAATACCTTGGAAATCGACTTTAGTCGGCAGAGCTACTTCATAGTGGCCAATGGTAATAAATAATGAAATGGATATAGATGATATGGAACAAGATGAACTCTATAAGAGTGAGCATACAAGCCGGGAATGGCCCATTACCAAGCACCAACACCAATGCCAGACACCAGCACATGCACAATACGAAAACCAAGCAACAATGCCTATGCACTAGCACCAACACCAGCACCATGCATCATAAAACAATGAAAAAAATAATGTAATGCAATGTAATGGGATTGGGATTGGGCAAGTAAAGTAGGATTACAAATAGCATGGAAAGTTTGTTTTATGATGGATAGTAAAAAGTAAATCAATCTCAATTATTGTAATAAATTTAAAATTCTTATGAAGAGAAATATATAAGATACTCTCTGATCCCAAGGATGCTATTGCGATTATCCATTGTATACATAAAAAAACTATGGTGGCTTCATGGAAAGGCCTCTCCTACTAGCTTCAGACTGTTGTTGCCCCAGAAGTGAATATGAATTTGTAGTCTCTTGGAGATACATTTCAATACGTAAGGATAATCAATAGAGATTCTAAAACTTCCCCAAGCTTTGTCCGACAAGAATTTGACTCCTTTTCGAGCAAGTCCTAACAATGGTGCAACAATCTTTGAAAAGTCTTACACAAAATGTCAATATTATCTGGCTAGTCCAAAGAAAATTTGTACTTCATGTTTTTTGGTTGACTCTAATTAAATATGGCTTTAATCATGGAAGGATCCAAAATAACTCTTCTTCTTGACATAACATGTCCAAGGAATTTAGCTTTATTAAGCCAGAAGTCACCATTCTTAAACTTTGCATACAATTGGTACTCCTTTAGAGTTTGAGAGAAGGTTTCAGATGTTGCTCATGCTTTTCATGTGTCATTGAATAAATCAATATATCATCAATACATACAACGATAAATTAATCTAATAAAAGTTGAAATACTTAGTTCATTAAATCCATGAAAGTAGTAGGAGTATTTGTTAGCCAAAATGCCTATACCACATATAGAAAGCAGTTTTAGGTATATTTGACTCTCTAACCCTCAATTGGTGATATCTCAATTTGATATCAATCTTTGAAAAGAAATTTTATCCTTTGAATTGGTCAAATAATTCATCAATCCAAGGTAATGGATAGTTTCTCTTTATGTTTACCCTGTTTAATTAAGGATAATCAATAGAGAGTCTAAAACTTCCATCCTTCTTCTTGACATAAAGAATAGGTGCTCTTTAGGGTGATAAACTTGGTTAAATGAATTCTTTTGCCCATATCTCATCTACCTGATCCTTTAGCTCTTATTTTTTTACATGTACCATATGAAAAGTAGTGATGGATATTGGTGTAGTTCTAACATACAACTCAATCAAAAAATTTGATTTCTCGAGATGGAGGGAGTCCAAGTAATTATTCTAGAAATACATCCTAATATTCATTTACCACTGGTGTTTATGCCAAGCTTCTTCCATCATCTCTATCTACTTCTAAATAATTTAGGGAAAACATGCTTGCCTAGTTCTGCCTTCCGCCTAGGTAGTATTTAAAAAAAATGGAAAGGTTTGCTTCTTCTTCTTTTTTCCATAAAATTGAACTTCTATGCCCATAAGATTTTGGATGGTAACCTTCTTTCCAAAGAAACTTACAATGGCTTGATACTTGATTAACTAGTCCATTCCAAAAATGACATTCAATAACTCATATTGAGTATGACAAGATCAACTGGGAATCAATGACCATTGAAGCCGTTCGAATAATGTTTTCAAATATATGTTATATTCAAAGAGGCTATGAGAGGATTATTCAAAGTAAGAGGGGTTCCAATGACTTTATAATCAATTTTTAACATTTGGGCACAAGTTAATGAAATGAATGAATGAGTGGCACCAGTATCAAAAAGAACTCAAACCCAAGAGTGATATAACATAATTATATCTTCCACAATGTTGTTATTTTAAAATCCTCCTTGTTTACTAACTATAGCAAAGGCTTGACCTTGTGTTCCTTATTCCTGAGTGGTAACTCCTTTACCCCTATCCTTTTCACAGGTAGATGGTTGACACTAAAAAGTTGGTACCATACTAGAAGGTACTTGCAAATATTTCCTAAGATTTTAGTAGGATCTTGAGGATTGTTCTTAGAATTATCTTGTTGGTTGTTGAGCCTATCAACCAGTTTGTTGAGTTGATCCTTGAGAATTCCTCCGAGTATTTGAAGCTCCAGAACTAAAACTTGATTGTGATCATCCTCTATATCATCTGGTGGTAAGCTGGGGACAATTGTCATCTCGTAAACCCATCAAAATTATCTTGTCAAAATCTCTTGTTACCATATTTTCCACAAATTTTGACAATTGATTGAAAATATTCTCATATTATAGGATGGTCATGTCGTTTAGCTTAAGATTCATAAATTTTATGACCTTGTTATCCTTTGCGGTTTTGTTGGATAATTTTTCCTAAAACAACTCCTTGAATTCCTCCTATGTGATTGTCTCTACATCTCTTCCTCTGTTGATAAAGTTCCACCATAATCAAATTATTTTGCTAGTTTGTATGTAGCTAAACTAGCTCTAAAATGTGAAGGTATGTTTAGGGCATTTATTTTATTATTAATTTCCTGAATCCATCTTTTAGCAATGTTAAGATTGGAGATACCCTTAAAAAGTGATGGTCTCATATTTTCATACTCTTTAAGGTAGTAAGCTCTACCTTTTTAAAGATTATGAATGAATATTATTCCTAGGAAATTAGAACTATGCTTTGATACCAAACTGTCACGCTCAAAAAAATAGATATGTGAGATAGGAAGGGGATAAATTTTTAAGGTATAATTAAAGGAAATTCAAAAGATTTATTAAATAAAAATTCCATTTAATTTGGGAAATTCCTATTTAAAAACATAATTTAACAAAACTATTTAAATTACAAATCAAAAAAATACATACATTAGAAATAGGATTCCTTTTTACATCATGTCTCAGCATTTAGTCCAAATAAAGTTTACAAAGTGAAATACTATTTTTTTATAACCTAAAGTTCTCTTCCTTTTCCTTGTCTATGAGTCATGCACCACTTTTTTAAATTCTAATATGGAGGTAAGGGGAAATGGGGTGAGCTATACATAGCTCAATAGGAGTCTAATCTATTATACATTTCCAACAAATAATCATGCATGCATGCTAACATAAAACATGATGCATAAATCCAATGCATGAAATGCAACCCTATGTCTTGATTATCCAAATATATAGGCACATGTGTGGTCCAACTCTGAGATGCATGTGGGTGTACCTCATACCCCATGTACGAAAACAATACATATAGCATATGCATCCATCAAATCACGAAATATGGTCCTTTATCTAATGATGTGAAACATATGTGCCCATGTGCAAACCACGATAACAAATTTAAGTCTCAATAGATAGTAAGCTCCAAACACAATTGTGGTTCCACCTCCATAATAATCCACCTCTGCAACAATCCAACACTATAATAATTCACAACTGTAATAATCCATGATCAATAATCACAATCATAAATTCTAATCACCACGCATTATAGATGGAAAACCTCTCATGATACAAGTGATGCAAATGCGTACCTATAGTCTATCAAAATATATCTACTACAACCAGTAGCCCATAGGTACTATACTTTGCAAGAAAATATACAAGTAACTCCCCATATGATAAATCATTTCCTATTATGCATGCACCAAAATTCTTGTATGCCATATCACATTTTAAATTTTCATTTCATATCAACATATGATTCTTGTTTTATATGTATACAATATTTCCAATGTATACATTATAAAACATTACGAAAAATATCTCATTTTAAACAACACTCCTAAAATTACTTATAAAATTATGACAACCAATTTTCCACTTTTATTCATAACATATGATGCATGACATTTTATGTATAAAACTAATGTATGTATATAAAAAGCTAGTGTAAGAACCCTTATCTTGAATCCTTGACTCGAATAGCAAGATATTTATACCTGAAACATCCTCTAAAGTATGCCAAAAAGTCCTAACAACATAGGAAGAAAATGTATTAGAGTATGGGAGAAAGGAAAAACATGAGAAAATTAGGTGATTTGGTCACTATTTTATAGTCAACTGAGAAATCTCGGTAGCGAGCTCACCAATAATGGTTACATGGTGGCAGTGGCGAGGGTGATGAAGGTGATGAACGAAAACTGGCATCGCCGATTCTCACAAATACTTTGGTTTTAATATTTGTAAAACTCTCGCAAGTGCACGAATCATTTCGTAGAAAATGATAAGTATACTCCCAAGGTCGATCTAAGGAAGGAATGTATGTGGTTTTTAATTTATTATTCAAACTTTTAAAAACGAAATTAAATCCTAAACATCATGTCACGATATTTTGGGTTTTGTGTTTTTAATCTACTTACATAAAAATAAACATAGATTCAATAAACATTTATGCAAATTTTATCTTTTATAAATAGTGGAGTATTTATGGATATAATAACTAAGTTAATTATGCTTGCTCATATTATTTAGGTTATTAAAGATATCAATTGATATTTATTGATTCTCCTTTTTTTGTATGAATACCACCTTTGGTGGGGTTAGATATTCTTTGTTAACTAAACAAATCAATTAACACCTATGGGTGGGGTTGATAACTAATTTGGTTAATTAAATTAATTCCTTTTTCTAAGAGATTGAAAATGAACCATTTAAATGCCACCTTTGGTGAGCTTAAACGATTTAAACTTTATTCAAGGTGTCCAAATTAAACCTAAGAATTTAGTTATTGAGTACTAACTTTCAAGTTTTAAAACCCTTGCGAAAACGTGTTGTCAATACATTTTCGAGATAATAATTCTTATAAAAAACTTTTGAAATAGAGCTTCACTCTAACTACCGGGCGATTGTACCAACAAATAAAAGAGCACTACTCTAAATCGAATAGGATAACTAAACCTTAAAATCTAATTTTCAGATTTAAGTTTGTAATGAAAAATAATATATTTCTCTCTAACATTCTTAATATAAAATCTTGAATAAAAATAAAATCAATTCATTTTAGAGATTTTTACCTATTTAATATTTCGCAAGCATAACAACGTTATTATTATATCATTTTTACAAACAGCTAGCACAGTTAAATATAATCACAGACAAATTAAATATAACATGTAAGAATAAAGCATAAAAAAAATAACTGCAAAGAAAATAAAATCCTTACAGTACTTCGATGCCATTTCCGTTGCTAGAAAACCTCCAAACGGAATTTTTACTCCCATTTATTGAATCAAAAAGCTAATAAATTACAAAAAAAAACATAACTAGTTCTTCCCAAAAAGGGAAGAACTCTAAAACTAAGAGAAACTAGCTAAAACATAAGAAAAACTAGCTAAAACATAAGAAAAACTAAAAAAAAACTAAAAACTAAGAAATGGAGAGAAAGAAAGAAGAGAGAAGTGTGTTTTGAGGTGTGTTTTGAAGTGAAGGGAAGGGGGTATTTATAGGTGAGGATGGAGAGAAAAAATGAGTAAAAAAATGTTAAAAAAATGAAAAAACGTGTAATGGAAATGCTGAGGTCACAATGACGTCAGCATGACGTCATGGGGGCGGCTGCATGTGGAAAATGGGGCGAAAACGCGTTGGGCGTGTGGAGGGGGGCTGCTGGCGGCTGCGTTGCGCGGATGAACAGTAACTGCGTGCGCAGTTATGCGCGGATGAACAGTAGCCGCACGCGCAGTTGTGCGCGCGGATGAGCGATGCGCGGCTTTGCGCGGATGAAGCAGTACTCGCGCGTGCGGTTGTACCGCACGGATGAGCAGATGGCGCGCGCGTAGCTTCAGCGGGTGGGTGTTGGTGCGCGTGGGATAGGCTGCTCCGGGCGCGATTTTCTCCTTTTTGACATTTTTGACCTTTTCGACCCATTTTGTCCAATTTTTCCATATTTTTTTGACCTTTTCCCACTTATTTATTAATATATTTGTGATGTATTGCTTCAAGTATTCCTCTTTGAGTCTTTAAATTGCGTTTTTAAGTCAAAATACCTGAAAAATAATAAAAATACCCGTGATTCCGAAAAAGACAAATTTATATAAATATATGATAGAACATATAAATATATATATTTTTAATCAATTAATGTACATAAAATCATGGTTATTTTAGTGCTTTTTGAGCACTTATCAGAAGGTCGTACCCAGTTTTTCCCATTCAATTTGATTTTTACTAGAAAAATTTTCTTTACATCCCTACATTGTTAAACATATTTATAATTTATTTTTGGGTACTTTAATTATTTATAGTGATATTACGGGATTTTACAAAGCATGTAAGCGAGCAGATGTTGTCACTGGAGTGCAAGTATTTATAGTTTTTACTTGAAAATTATCATAATGAAAAAATGTGACTTTTTAGCACCTCAACATGGACCTTGCCAATGAGCTTGCTACCACCCTTGCCACCACCAATGGAAAGGTGGAAAATCTTAGTGCTATAAATACAAATCCCCCATTTCTCTTATTTATCAACCATTGTTTAAGAGTTGAAACTCTACCAAAATTCATACTGAGATTTATATTTATTTTTAAAATTACTATAGAGAGCTTACATTTGAGAGTGGGTCATTTAATGGTTAGTTACCAAATTTTTATCTTTGTGAGTATATGGTTTGACAATGTGTCTCCCATACACGATTTGATATTTATAGTAGGCTATGTGTTTCGTGAGGTTAAGAGTAATTACTCTACTAGTTACTGATTAGTGGTTTACAATCACACAACATTCGGTGGTGCTAACAATGGAGGATAGTTGAGTTCGCATGTTTGAGCCAAACAGTTAAGAAAGAAGCAAGTAAAGAGCAACACTAGGAAGTTTGTTTGTAGTTCATGGCTAATAGAGGTAATAGTGGTTTTATTATCTATTAGATGTTAACTTTTTTTTTAGTTTCATCAATTATTTGCTACTAAGTGGTTGCCTTAAGAAACCCTAGGATGTTTCCATATAGATATGATCTCTATGTGGGTTTACCTCTTTATATTACCTATTATGAATGATTATTTGTTGAGCTAGTATAATATAAATTTGATATGTGTATGTTTCAACATAATGAAATATAAACTCTAATTAGAAATCATTTATTACTTACTTTCTTTTTTCTTGATATATAATATCATTGTTATAAGTTATCTACATTGTCTGATATTAAATTATTTGCAGTTCTACTGCATGATCTGTATAATTTTTTACTTTCTTGTTTGTACAAGTTAAGTGATGAGTCCTTAATGAGTCTACATCTCCTTACCCTGGTTATGTACCTAGTTATGGACTCTTTCAATTGGTATCAAAGTGGGTGCACCTTTTTGGGCTTAATCGCTCTGGTATTGATTCTATAGACTCACTTAGTTATACACACACATTCTCTCTAATGGAGTCAAGAGAATGAGGTAATGTAGGTAGACCTTAACTTTTCAATTGGCTTACCTATGCCTATTGAAAATCATAAATGATGGCCTTCTTTTCATACCAAAAAGACCTTGTGTGGTTCCTTGTAGAGAATGGCTAAACATACCCAAAAGAAACCTTACCTAATAATAATTTTATATCTAAACCAATGATTGATAGGATGAATGAAGAATCCAAAGAGTCCAAATGAAAAGGTAAAGGTTTATATCAAGGTTGTGAAGCCTGATGAGTTTAGAAAAATTTAAAGTTGTACAACTTCTAAAAAATCTTGGGATATTCTAGAGACAACTCATGAATGTACTTCAGTAGTTAAGACATCCAAAATGCTAAAGTTGAAAAGAGACTTTGAATTGTACATTATGCAAGAATATGAGAATTTTGATGAATTTAATGCACCATTCTCTAACATTGTGAATTGCTAATATAACTTGGGTAGACCTATTAGTGAAGACAAAATCAAAAAAATAGTTTCCAATCTACCTTATAGATTTTGTGCCAAAGTTATAATACTTGAATCATTGTAAAAACCTAGAGAGCTTACAGTAGATGAGCTAGTTGGTGACCAATAAGTCTTCGAACTACATCACCTATTCCCAAACAAAAGCAATCTTCTTTCAAGAAGGGAAATATTTTGGCTCTCATAATTTCCCAGAGAAGTAGTTCTGGTACTGATACAAATTCCACTTTCATTAATTATGACATTGATCTTGATGAGGAAGAAATGGCTTTCCATGCTTAGAGATTCATAATATTCTTCAAAAAGAAGAAACCCTCATTTGTGGGTATTCGAAAAAGCAGTTTGAGCTCTAGAGGCTCAAAATCTATAAAAGTTAATGATGACTCAAATGATAAATCTAAGAAACCAAAAAAAGGGCATTTAAACAAGATTAGATGCTTTGAATGTAGAAAGTCGAGTCACATTATTACAAATTATCATTAGAAATATAATGCATGAATATATGTGCAATGAAGGCTAAGGTTATTTTTTCAGACAATGTTAGTATTGAAGATAAGGATGAAAGTAACTTTCAATCTTTCTCTACTTCAAGCAATGTCATTGATGCTCCGAATACCATCTTAGATGTTCAAGAAGCTACAACTAAAAATGATGATGATGAAGATGAGTAGGATGAATGGATTGATTCATACAATGAACTTCTATTAGAGCATGTCAAATCATAAGAAGCTTGGAAAAAGGTTTTTGAGAGCCTGGATGAAAAGGAGCACAAGAAAGTGCTCTAATCAAAAGACTTGAGGAAAGGAAGTCCTCAACTAATGATCAAAAACATGATCTTGTTAACAGGTGTGAGGTCATTCCAAAGAGACATTTGGATTTCCAAGAAAAGCTTGATGCAAATATCAATAAGGTGAAGATACTTGAGGAACAATTGAAATGTTCCTCCTCTAATAAAGCTACTCCTTTTTATGTCAATCATGGTCTCTTAAAGGATGAGAGGGATGAAATTAAATAGTTGTTGCTACCCTTAAAGGTAAGTCGGTTATCACATTCCAACCTGGTTTCTCTATCAAGGTAAACCATTCACCTAAGGCTAACATTTTTTGTCACTCTAGTGATGGTCTACTAACTATACCTATTAATATCCCTACTTGTCACTATTGTGGTGAACTTGGGCATGTGAGACCTTGTTGTGAAAAATTAACTTCTCATAATCATATGAAAGTTCACATGAGCACCTATTTTTTCTATCCTCCTCTTACAACTCCTCAAAGTTAGAGACTAAGATTCTCTAACTCTATTCATCCTATCTGTTATTTTTGTGGTAGTATAGACCACCTTGAAAAGCAGTGCCCTATATATGTGAAGAGTTCATCTTAGATTACTTCACCTAATTCACCTCCACCTACTTTGTCTGAATGTAGCTGATATGGCTCATTTGTGAATGTTTAAGCATGTTACATTATGCACCTGAGGTATAGTGTAGAAGGAAATGAATTTACTTTAAAAATTCTATCTAGACCAATTTATATGGATGAGTCTACCGAATTTTCCAAAAACTCTAAACAAAATAAACCATTAGTGTCATATACACCTTATGCTCATATGAACCAAAGACTATCTCCTAACTCAATTGCCCCTCACAAATTCAAAGGGGTATGTTTGATCACTATTTGTATATGATCTATTTATAGTTAAGTGATTTATTATTTTCTCTCTTAGGTTTGTAGTAATTTTGTATATTATATTTGTGTCATTTTGTTATTTTTCTACTTGTTTTATCTCCCTTTACTGCTTTGGAATGTCTGTCTACCCCCTGATTAAGGAAAAAGAAAAAGAAAAGGAAAAAAGATGGGTGTCAATGAATGAAATTTAAGTAGTGAAAGAAAAAGAACCTAAATTTAGGACTGTTCATGAGAAGACAAAGGAAAAAGAATCTTAGTTTTTCAACTTAATTGTATGTGGTTTTGTATGCTTTTCTGTAGTGCATTTGTTTTTGGTCAACTAATGGTGCTTTTTTGGCCTAAAAATTTCTTTTCTCTACTTTTCATCAAGCTTTAAAAGACCTATTCATTTCATCTAGGTTGGAACCTATATTAACGGAGAGATAGGCTAAATGTGGACTTATAAAGTTTGGTCTACTTGATTCTATATTTCTATTTTCTTTGTTCGCACAAGCATGTCTTGATGGCATATAGAGGGAACAAGTTTAGCATAACACACGATGCATGTCATCAAAACTTTAGTCATAGCCTTACATGAATACATTATGGATTGATTGTCAAGTAAATATTTATATTAAGTGAATTGGTTATTCCCAAAGGGCCCTCTACTTTTTGAATATGCTTGAAACCAGGATTTTTCTATCAGACCTTTCCTTGCTGGTTCTGAAGGCCCTCTTTTCTTTAGAAGTTCTACTTTTAGCTAGTTTTTCTCCATATTGTTTCTTATTGCTGGAGATGAACACTCTGCTTCCATTGAACCCGACCACTCATTTGAACAATTTTCTAATAACATACTCTTTTCACATATTACTACACCATTTTTCCCCTTTTATTGTTGGACAATCTTCTCGTAGTGGTTTTCATAAGGATGATGTTGTTGGAGAGGGAGACGAAGAGTGTTGAACTCAATTTATGTCTATTTGTTATAAGTTTATTGCTTGTTTTCTACTATTTTGGTGGAGTATTTGTGATTGTAGAATATATAACATGTTCATTTCCTCCCATGCATATCTTTAGGGGGGAGTGTGTTTAAAATGCATGTTGTTAAGGGGAGTATCATATTTGTTTCGCATCCTTGTTATTTGTCCAGTTTATGAATTTATGTTATGTTGTTTTCTTCTTGTGATTCTTCCTTCTTCTTGACATCATGTTGTATAAACCATGCATAAATAGGACTATTAGTATGACATGTTGATGCATAGTTTGCATTCTCTTATTTCACATGTCTTCTTATATCTTTACATGCTTCCCTATTGTAATGAATTGTTGCATTTTTCTCTCATGTGGTTGATATCTTGGTATTTGTTATTGGAATGCACGACATGTGTTTTGGTAAACTGAGATGCCTTCTATCTATAGTTCTCTTGGGTTGTTTGTGCATTAAGTTTTTTGATTATTATATGCTTATACTTTTCATTTATCTCTATGTTTATCCTTTGTCTTTTCATATGACAACATGTGGTGCTTCTTATAGTGTTTGCTCTAATCTTATCTATAGTATTGGGATTATAGCATATTTATATTTCTTCTCTCCCTAATAAAGGGTTGTATCTTTGACTTCTAGTGTCAAAAAGGGGTAGAATTTTATGTGCACAAATACATATTTGTTTCCATGCTATGTGTTGCATAGGTTGTAAGTGTTGGATTGCACTACATATTTTTTTCTAACTTGCATGAATTAAGAGGGAGTGTTGTATGAAGCCAAGGGGAGTTGTTCATGTTTACTTATGTTTGTGCCTATCATTGTGTACCTATATCGAGGTAACATAATAGCTTATGTTTTAACTACTACGTATTGTTTTTGCATGATACGCTGCTAGGGTATGTGTTTGTTTTGTGTGTATAGGTTATGAGTATAGATTGAAGTCATTGAGATTTATATGTTATGTGTGAAGTGGAGTCGACACACGTATTTTAAAGTGAGAAAGGAAATGAGTTGATACACAAATATGAATGGAGCATTCAAGATGGATGCTCTTGGTATAGGTATGTCTTGTAGGTTTGGGTGTGCATCGTTGTGTTGTTCATTGGAACAAGCAACTTTATGACATCTTCATGATCATCTCATGTTTAATGAGTTTATGTATTTAGTTGTGTAGTGTTTTGACATGGAAGGCCAAAGAGGGAGAATGTAAATCCCATTGTACTTGTGTCTATGTGTTGGCTTCCCTTGTACAAAACACGATGTCTCTGTTTATCTTATTTAGTGTATTTGTCTTTCTCTATGTAAGGTTGGTTACTTTGGATCAGTAACACATACACGCACAATGTTAGAGATCTTTGTATGCAAAAATGTTTACACACATCACTAGGTTGGTTTCCATAGTATGCATGCCACACTCGCTCATCGATATTGTCCCTTGTGTTTTTGGTTTGTTTTGGGTGAGGGTATTTATAGTTTTTACTCGGTAATTTTTGGAAAAAACAATGTGACTTCTTAGCACCTCAACATACACCTTGCCATGGACCTTGCTACCATCCTCGCCACCACCCTTGGTATGGTAGCTGGCGAGTTGGAAAACCCGGGTGCTATAAATACCCCACAATTTCTTTTGTTTCTCAAACATTTCGTAAGAGCTCAAACTCTGTCAAAATTCACACTAAGAATTATATCTATTTTTGAAAACATTTTGGAGAGCTTACATTAAGAGTGGGTCATTTTGTGGTTAGTTATCAAATTTTTATATATGTTAGTACATGGTTTAACTATGTGTCTCCAATATGCGATTTGATATTTGTAATGGACTGTGTGTCCCTTGAAGTTTGAGAGTAGTTACACTTCTAGTTACACACCATATTGGGTTGTGCTGGCTATGAAGTATATTTGGGTTTGTGTGTTGAACCAAACAATTGTGGAAGCAACAAGTAAAGAACATCAATAGGCAGTTTAGACAAAGATCTTAGCTAATAGAGGTAATAGTGGTTTTATTATCTATCAAAGTTGTAACAATTTGGTTATTAGAAAAACTGAGGCCATAGGGTGTATCTATGGCCTCGATTTTCTAATAACCGAGACCATAGGGTATACATAAATTAAAAAAATACAATTATTAATAACAATATTAAAAATCAATATAAATTAGAATAAATTTATTAAAAACAATCTTAAAAATTATATTATATTAAAATTAAAAGTATAATTACATTCAAGAGTTTATTATACACTAAAAATTAATAAACAGTGTACAATAGAAATAACTTGAGCATAGTATTTATTTTTATCTATTTTGAGACTCAAAACACAATGCGTTGGGGTGCCTAGTGCCTTATGTGCTAGTGCACCTACTGTCCTGGTGCGCCTGCTGCGCTGGTGTGCCTGTTGTGCTGGTGTTCCCGGTGCCCTGGTGTGCCTACGACCTAGTTCGCTTGTGTGCTTGCTGCATTCTTTTGACTGTTGGTCATACATATAAAGTCCTAGTACCAAATAACTAATTAGAAAAATGAAGAAGATATCAGAAACATTATAATAGCATGAAGCTGAATGGCTGATTTGGTGCTTGTTTGTCATTTGAGTCCACTATTCCAAATAACAGTAGCAGCAAATCACAAATCACAATTCACAATAAGCAACAAAACTTTAGATAAAATGATACAAAGTGGTCAAAAGTAAATTTTGCTCATAGTTAAATTTACTACATTAACCATTGCTAATAAATGATAGTACAATTAAAAACACCTCTTGTTCAGTAGCTAATTTAGCACCATTATTATGTTGCAACCATCCAACATAATCAGCTTGAAAGCTTCATCACAGGACAAAAAAGAGCCGAAGAAGTACTACCATAAGAACAGTAAGAATAAGATCAACTATTACTATTTTGATTGGTTACATTTTAAAAAAAAGGAAAAAAAATAAAAAGAAGTTTAAATGAGAATTTTAAGATAAATTTTTTTAAATATTACAGCTACCTTTTTCCTCAAAGAAATTATTTCTAAAGCTTCACTTTCAGATTTGAAAACATTAAATCCTACCTTCGCATCATAGCAAAGTGCGCCTGTTGTTGGATCAATATATATCACTTGGATCAAATATCATATAGGAAATAGTAATGAAGCAGTCAAGAGACATAGTTTAGACAGAAATCCAAAGAATAAATTGAGATTCGTTGCTTTAAAAGAGATAATTAACAATTCCGAATCTGATAACAACAAACCATGCACCTGTAATTCCTATGAAACATGTCTAAGGAGGAAAAATGAACCATAAACGTAGTGTACAATAGAAATAACTTGAGCATAGTATTTATTTTTATCTATTTTGAAACTCAAAACACAACCATCTACGATGTGCATATTAGATAAAAGAACAAAGAAATATAGCAATAGTAATCTACAGTGTAACTATTTAAATAATCTAACAAGGGACTTCAAGCAAAAATTAACATAAATGAATAAAAAATAATCTTAAAATGGAACCATTTTGTGAGACCGTATTGGCTTCCTTCTGAACATGCCTCTCTTCTTATTCTCCTATTCCTCCTAAACAATCTCATTTCAATTATTCATAAGAGAAGCAATATTCAACAACAATATCATCAATCAAGTCATTTTCAAATATCGACATGCAATTTCAATGAGTATTTGGAAGAAAGAGAGGGTAAAAGTAACAAACCCTAAATTGAAAATTGAGAAGAGTGACAAACCCTTCAGAGAATCAGGTGGGAAGGACAATATCTCTAGTATAAAAGAGGAACTATGGTTCCCATCCTTCAGGCTACAGATCAAAAGGATTTTTCCTATACTTGACCATTTCTGGAAAAATCATCATATCACCATCCAATGATTCAGTCCCATCGCACACAGTTAACTTCGCCTCCATCACGAGATGACGATGGCCAAAAGGCGAAGTGAACCACTAACTCCACCAATGTGTGCAAATTTTTTCATCCCATAAGAGCTATACCACTAACAGGGATGCCATAACCAGTGATGCCAACGAAGAAATGTTTCCAAAGCTTTCTTTTTGGATCAGCTGGAAAAAATAAAAAATAAAAAAGAGAGATAAAGGGTTAAATGAAAGGAGAAAAGGAAAGAGAAATAAAAAAAAGAAAAAAGAGAGATAGAGGGAATTAAATGAAAAGAGAAGGGAAAATGAAAAAATGAGAGAGGGAAAATGAAAAATGAGAAAGAAAAAGTAATAAAAAAAAGAGAAAAAGGAAAAAAACTAATGTTATGTATAAAAGATAGAAAATTGATAGGGTATGTTTATGGCCTCGGTTTTTAAATAACCGAGGTTATAGGATATGTCTATAGCCTCGGTTTTTAAATAACTGATGCCATAGAGTATGTTTATAGCTTCGGTTTTTAAATAACTGAAGCTAAAACCATATAGCCTTGGTTTTTATAAAAAATGAGGCTAAATGTCCGAGACTAAATGTATATATTGTAGTAGTGTAAGAAACCTAAGGATGTTACTAAATAAATATGATCACTATATGGGTTTACCTCATTATATCACCTGCTATGCATGATCAATTGTTGAGCTAGTATAATCCAAGTTTGATGTGTGTATGTTTCAACATATTAAAATATAACTCTTATTATAAAGTATTTATTTTTTACTTGGATTTTTCTTGATATATAATATCTATTGAT
The DNA here is from genome assembly GCA_033030585.1 of Hippophae rhamnoides. NCBI lineage: Eukaryota > Viridiplantae > Streptophyta > Magnoliopsida > Rosales > Elaeagnaceae > Hippophae > Hippophae rhamnoides. Next base: position 44,638,012 of record CM065438.1, on the reverse strand, counting down.
ACAAGTTATCTTTATTTTTTGATATTATATTATATGTACTTATGTTGCATTATTTGTATAAGTGTTTAATTTCTTAGTTGCGCTAGTTTAGGGCTGAGTCCTTAATGAGTCTGTATCTCCTCACCCTGGTTGTGTATCGATTCATGGGATATTTCAGGTGTTTAGGAATCAAATAGTGAAGACTATCTTGTGAGAATATTTTGAGCTTGTTATTGTTCCATTCTGAGAAATAATAATTTTCTACTCCTTTATGCACCTTTCTTATCAATTGAAATTTCTAGATACTCTCTATAAGTTTTTCATTGAATGTTAGTGAATATTCCAATACGTAGGAACAATTGCACAATGATCAATTATTCTTCTCACTCAAATAGGTAACTAGGACCTAGATGAAGGGTGGATATTACAACTCATGGAATTTTTTCATGAGCTATATACCAATCTGGGCAAGCAAGCCTTACAAACATGAATTAAGTAAATAACACAATGGAAGTACAAGAAAACATGATCAATTCAACACACAACAAAAATAATTAGCAATAAGATAGAATAAACTGTGGTAAACACACTAGTGACAAAATGCCTCATAAGCACCTGTCCAGGCTAATGGCATACACAAACAACAAATAGCACATAACATGCTAATTAGTCAAACATATTGGAAAAGCTATAAATTATTTTCAATCACTTAAAGACCTAATGTCTAGGAACATATTGGATAAATTATGATGGTACTCTCACAACATGTGAACAAACAAAACATTTTATACCATAAGAAATAATCTGACACCCGATACACAACTAGGGTAAAAAGATATAGACTCCTTAGAAACTCACACCAAAATGTATGATCATAAATTGAAGCAATACTTAGAAAGCTATAGACATGCTACATAAAAAGGAAAGAAAACATGCAAGAACACAAATCAAATAAGATTTCTAATCACAGTCTAAATCTTGTATGTTAGTACATACATGATATAAACTCAAATTATACAAATACAATAGTAGATCATGCATAAAATAGATATACTGAGGTAAATCCACATAAAATCCCTACTTATATGGTAACATCCTCAAGTTACTTAAAGCGATCACTCAATAGCAAACAATCCACTAAATAATAAAAAAATTACAATTATGATAGAAATAAAACCAAAAATACCTCTATTATTTGGGATCTTTGTCTGAAATATAACTCTTGCTTACTACTTCTACAATGACCTGGTTCAACACATGAACCTGGCTTATCTCTTAATCCAACACCAACCAATATGGTATGATTAGAAACTGCATACTAGTAATATGAATAGTAAGGACCACCCTCAATCACTAACAACCTACCATATTTGTGGGACACACAATCTATCATAAACCATCAAGGGATACATAATCAAATATGTGACAACTCATAAAATTTAACTCAACTCATTCTTACAATGAGGTTTTCATATAAGAAGAAAAGTTTCATTATGAAAGAGCTCTGTTACATATTTTATGGATGATAAAACAATATAAAATAGGATAATTATAGAACTTGGCTAGCCACCTCACCATGGATGTCTCCAACCACCTCACCAAGGATGATGGGAGGATGGTGGAAAGGTGCTAAAAAAATCACATTTTGTTTTCAAAAACTATCAAGTAATTTTCATAAATATCTACACCCGAAATGAAAAAAAAATAAGAGTGACAACTTTGGCTTTCTCGTACACTTACTCGTCGAAAACCACAACACTCAACCTAGCATGCAAACTATGAAAACTGATAAGAGTCAAATTATTGCATTTTTGTTATGATTTAAATGTTGATATTTGTGTGAAAATTGTGTTTATTTGATTATTTAATCCACAAATGTCATTTCATGGGTATTTCATGTTTAAAGTGCAATTTCAGGTAAAATCATGATTTTGGAGAAGTTTGGGACAAATTTCAATGATCGGGATTGAGTGAAAATAAAAAGAAAACAAAGTTTCAAAATTTGGAAACCCCATCGCCAGCGAAACTCTTACAGAGAGCACGACAAAAATCTTCCCGAGAGCACATATTTTGGCATATGCAAATCTCGCCATTGGTGAGATTATTTAGCCACCGGGGAGACACCTTTAGCCACCAAGAAAATTCATCTTGCCACCGGCGAGAATCAGAAGAACCAAAATTTTCATTTTTCCAAAAATCTCAACGCGGCGAGAAAAATGTCGCACCCGGCGAGTTTCGTCCGAAAACACATTTTTTATGTTATTTTGTTCCAAAATTTCCCCCAAAACCCTAAATCTATATATACAATATGATGGAGAAAGATGCCAGGGCAGAGAGGAGGAGATCTAAGACATTTTGGAGGAGAGAAGGCAATTTTGGAGAGAAAGTTTGGAGAAGCTTCAAGGATTATCACCATTGTTGCTACCAAGTGTTCATCTTCAAGATTTTTCGTCTCTTCTCCTTAGCTTTTATTTTCTGTATTTTATTCAGATTTTTTATTCATTGATTCAATTGAGATAATTTTTCTTCTTATTTCCATTATGAACTAATTCAATTTTGCTAAGGCTATGATGTAGTTGATTCAAGAAAATCTGATTTCTTTTGTTATTGTTATATGAGTTCATTGTTTTCAAGTTGAGTATTCATTTCCATGCTTAATGCTTTTAAATTTCTGGCCAAGATTTAGATGATTTGTTGCATTATTTTGAGACCAAGAGGAGATGTGTAATGAATTCTTCTTGTGATAAATACCGTATGTTGAATGTGAGTGTGAGACCTAATGCATGATGTATGTGGTTATTCTAGAAATTCCATAAATTGTAATGTACTTGTTTGTGATTAAATCTTCATAGAAATATAGTTGGTTTTCATAGATAAGTAATTCTAATATAACTCTGAGAGAGAGTATTAGGTAAATTTGGGTTTTTCAACCATCACTTTTAGCTTTGATTCTCATATAACATGACTTGAAATCGAATTGAATTGATTTAGTGAAATCAAATGCCTTAGCGTTTTTAATCATTTGTTAACAACATTCAATTGTGTTTTTTTCATTTAGTTTTAAGTTAATTTGCTTATTAAACAAATTTCAACAATTCGGTTTTCAAATAAAATTAGGATTAGTCAATTTCGGTACTTAGTAACGCCATTCCTTGTGGGTTCGATATCCATACTTTTATACACTTTATTACTTGAACGATTCATACACTTGCGAAACTACCTAATCTTAGTTTTAATTTGAAGTTAATTTGCTTTATCATTGTTTCATTTTTAATTTTGTTTTAAATTGAGCTTGTTGAGTTGTGTTAATTGTTTGTTCATTTACAGTTGTTGATGCTCGTTTGCATTATTTATTTTAGTCATTTCTTGCAATTTTTTAGTTTGTTTATTTTTCTCTTTTATTTTATTTATCATAAAAAAGGTGTAACTTTATGTTGTTTTGTGCTAGTTGATTTTCTGGTTGTAGGATTTTTGTATGAGACGTACAAGAAGCCTTAACCTTCTTCCATTTGATCCAGAGATTGATAGAACATATAGGCGTCTAAACCGAGAGAGAAGGTGTTCAACCTCAGCTCCTAATAGACAATCAGCCATGGATCCACCATTTGTTGAGGGAGGTGGAAATCGTAGAGCTTTAAGGGATTATGCTGCACCTAATGTTGTTAGAACTGCTTCGGGTATAAGGAGGCCAACTGTTCAAGCCAATAACTTTGAGATAAAACCATCCTTTATCCAAATGGTTCAATCAAATCAGTTTGGGGGAATGTCAAAGGATGATCCAAATGCACATATTGCTTATTTTCTGGAGGTGTGTGATCTTTACAAGATAAATGGTGTGTCTGTAAGATTGAGGATTTTTCCTTTTTCACTTCGGGATAAAGCCAAGGAGTGGCTAAACTCATTACCACCGGTTTCAATTACAACATGGAATGAGTTGGTTTAGAAATTCTTGTCCAAGTTCTTTCCTCCTGCTAAGACGGCAAAATTGAGGAATGAAATCACATCTTTTACACAGTATGACCAAGAATCATTGTATGAAGCTTGGGAAAGATTCAAAGAAATGTTGAGGAAGTGACCACATCATGGTATACTGATTTGGCTGCACGTCTCTACATTTTATAATGGGTTGGTTTCAAACTATCGGGCGATGATTGATGCTGCAGCTGAAGGGTCTTTAATGGGAAAAATGTAGGAGGAAGCTCATGAGTTGTTAGAGATTATGGCAAAAAACAAAAATCAGTGGCATTCAGAGCGAGTAACTGCAAAAAGATCAGCAGCAGTGCATGAAATAGATTCAGTGAATGCTTTGTCGGCTCAAGTTCTTGTTCTTTCAAGAAAGATGGATTCTTTGTTGTCCAAGTTCGAATCCAAAGCAACTACACAATGTGATTTATGTGGTGGAAATCATGCTAGTATCAAGTACCAAGTTGGAAATCCATTTGCTTCACCAAATGCTGAGCAAGCAAATTATGTTTCAAATTTCCAAAAACCCCAACATAACCCATATTCGAACACCTACAATCCAGGTTGGAGAAATCATCCAAATTTTTCATGGGGAAATAACCAAAGGGGATTCAAACCGTCATCATATTCCTACCAATCCCAAGAGTAGAAACAAACAGTTTTGGAAGGAATTTTGGGAAATTTCATTGAGGAGTCAAGAAAAAATTCCAGAAATCAAGAGGTAATCAACAGGGATATCCAAAACTAACTAGGGAAGCTTTCAAAGCAGATTGTAGAAAGGTCTCAAGGATCGTTGCCTACTAACACAATAAATCCCAAAGACCATGCAAAGGCTATCACATTGAGAAGTGGTAAAGAACTTGAATGGCAGAGGAAATCGGAGAAAAAGATGGAAGAATCTAAAGAAAAGCCATCAACATCCCAAGATGTTCAACCTCCCCCAAATGCAAAATATGAGCCTCATATCCCATATCCTCAAAGATTGAATAAGAAAAGGCTTGATAATATTTTTGATAAATTTTTGGATATTTTTAAGAAATTTCATATTAAAATTCCTTTTGCAGAGATGTTGGAACAAATGCCCAAGTATGCAAAATTCATGAAGGAAATTCTATCAAAGAAGAGGAAGCTCGGAGATTATGAAACGGTCATGCTAAATGAGGAGTGCAGTGCAGTTCTTCAAAGAAAACTGCCATAGAAATTGAAAGACCTAGGGAGTTTTACTATACTTTGTACTATAAGAAGTTGCAATTTTGATAAAGTCCTATGTGATTTAGGAGCAAGAATTAATTTGATGCCACTTTCTGTTTTTAGGAAACTAGGCCTGGGAGAAGTGAAGCCCACTTCAATCTCTCCACAATTAGCGGATCGATCGGTGAAATATCCTCAAGGGGTAATTAAGGATGTTTTAATTAAAGTTGACAAATTTATTTTCCCTATAGATTTTTTGGTGCTTGACATGGAAGAAGATACAGAGGTACCGTTGATATTGGGGAGAACCTTCCTTGCAACTAGTAGAACATTGATTGATGTTCAGTAAGGAAAGCTTATTCTACGGGTGCAAGATGAACAAGTGACTTTTGATGTTTTTGAAGCAATGAAATTTCCAAGTGAGGTACATTCTTATTTTCAAATTAACACTCTTGATAGGTTAATCTCAGAAACGTTTGAGGAGAGAACTCCATTGCTACCACTAGAAGCTTGCCTTGTGAAATCTACAACAATTAAGGAGGAAGATGACGGAGTGAGACAATGTTCCGAATTACTGGCAACACTTGATGAATATTTGTCCAGTGATGGAACATTCAAGGAGTTGGGAACAAATGAAACTCCAACCTCAGTGGTAAAGAAGGAAGCCAACAAGATTGAGCTAAAGCCACTGCCATCCCATCTAAGGTATGCCTATCTTGAAGACTCTAAATATTTTCCTGTTATTATTAACAATTCTTTGAATGATGAAGAGGAAAACAAGCTATTAGGAGTTCTTTGGACTCACAAAGTGGCAATTGGATGGACAATGGCAGACATCAAAGGGATTTGCATGCATAAAATCTTGATGAATGAGGATTATAAGCCCACAATTCAGCCACAAAGGTGCTTAAACCCAACAATGCAAGAAGTGGTCAAGGCTGAGGTGATTAAGCTTTTGGATGCCGAGGTAATTTATCCGATTTCAGATAGTGCTTGGGTAAGCCCAATTCATTGTGTACCAAAGAAAAGAGGAATCACAGTTGTAGAAAATGAAAAAAATGAGCTTATTCCAACAAGGACAGTGACTGGGTGGAGAGTGTGTATTAATTATCAAAAGTTGAATGAGGCCACCCGAAAAGATCATTTTCCTTTGCCATTTATTGATCAGATGTTGGAAAGATTGGCTGGACATGCTTATTATTGTTTCTTGATGGATATTCGGGGTACAACCAAATTTCAATTGCACCAGAGGATCAAGAAAGACAACATTTGCAAGCCCTTATGGTAATTTTGCATATAGAAGAATGCCATTCGGTTTATGTAATGCACTTGCAACTTTCCAAAGATGCATGATAGCGATTGTCTCTAATATGGTCGAAAATTTTATTAAGGTTTTTATGGATGATTTTTCCTATTTTTGGCCATTCTTTTGATAATTTCTTGCATAATCTCTCTTTAGTGTTGCAGCGTTGTAAAGACACAAATTTAGTGCTAAATTGGGAGAAATTTCACTTCATGGTTCAAGAAGGAATTGTTCTTGACCATCGGATTTTAGCAAAGGGAATAGAAGTAGATCATGCAAAGGTGGAAGTGATCAAAAAATTACCACCTCTAACAACTGTAAAGGGCGTTAGAAGTTTCTTGGGAAATGCTGGGTTTTATAGAAGATTTATTAAATATTTTTCAAAAATAACAAAACCTCTTTGCAGTTTGTTAGTTAAAAATGCACAGTTTGATTTTTCTTCTGATTGTTTGCAGGCTTTTAACCTTTTGAAGGAGAAGCTCACTTTGGCCCCTATAATTTGTGCACCGGATTGGAGTATTCAATTTGAGGTAATGTGTGATGCCAGTGACTATGCTTAGGTGTTTTGGGCTAAAGGAAGAATAAGTTGTTGCATGTGATTTATTATGCAAGCAGGACATTGACAGATGCACAACTTAATTATGCAACAACTGAGAAAGAGCTTTTGGTAGTAGTGTTTGCATTTGATAAGTTTGGATCTTATTTAATTGGGTCTAAAATCATTGTTTATACTGATCATTCTACTCTTATGTATTTTCTAGCCAAGAAAGATGCCAAACAGCGATTACTAAGATGGATTCTTCTCTTGCAAGAATTTGACTTAGAAATTTGGGACAAAAAGGGGACCCAAAATTTGGTTGCTGACCATTTTTCCAGGTTAGAGGAAGATTACCTTGAGGTTGAAGGACAAATAAATGAAACATTTCCTGATAAGCAATTGCTTGCTATCCGAATGGCTCCATGGTTTGCTGATTATGCAAATTATTTGGTCAAGAAAATTTTACCTCCTGACATGTCTTCTCAACAAAGAAGGAAATTCTTTTCTGATTTGAAACATTATTTTTGGGATGAACCTTACTTGTATAAACATTGTATAGATCAAATTATTAGAAGATGTGTGCCGGAGGAAGAAATGCAAAGCATTCTTCATCAATACCATTCGAAAGAAGTTGGAGGACATTTTGGTGAACAAAAACTGAGCTAAAATTTTGCAATCTAGATTCTATTGGCCTTCATTGTTTAAAGATGCTTTCAAGTTTGTTTCAATGTGTGATGATTTCCAAAGAAGCGGAAATATTTCACAGAGACATGAAATGCCCTTAAATAATATTTTGATAATTGATTTATTTGATGTTGGGGTATTGATTTTATGGGACCTTTTCCTTCATCTCATTCTAATAAATACATTCTTGTTGGTGTAGACTATGTCTCTAAATGGGTGGAAGCAGTTTCCTTGCCTACCAGTGATGTTAGGGTTGTGATCAATTTTCTCAAAAAGAACATATTTTTCAGATTTGCCACACCTAAAGCAATTATAAGTGATAAAGGTAAGCATTTTTGCAATAACCAATTTGAGGCTTTGTTGCATAAATATGGAGTAACACACCGGATAGCAACACCTTACCATCCTCAAACTAGTGGACAAGTTGAAGTGTCAAACCGAGAGTTGAAGAGGATCCTTGAAAAGACCATAAATAACTCATGCAAGGATTAGTCAAGGAAACTAGATGATGCACTTTGGGCCTATAGGACAGCTTTCAAGACACCTATTAGCATGTCTCCATACCGATTGGTGTATGGAAAAGCTTGTCACCTTCTAGTTGAATTGGAACATCGAGCATATTGGGCAATTAAAATTCTGAATTTTGATCTTAAGGTAGCAGCTGAAAAGAGGGTGTTGCAATTGAATAAGATGGATGAAATGAGGAATGATGCTTATGAGAATGCCCGAATATACAAGGAAAAGATGAAGGTTTGGCATGATAAGCACATTTTGAGGCGAAACTTTAAGGTGGGACAGAAAGTGTTGCCTTATAATTCCCGTCTCAGACTTTTTCTAGGAAAGCTAAAATCTCGTTGGTCAGGACCTTTTCTAGTAACCAAGGTGTTTCCTTATAGAGCAATTGAGATCAATCATGAAACAAAGGGAACTTTCAAGGTGAATGGACAATGGTTGAAGCCATATTTTGACGAAGAATTCAGCAAGCAGAAATATTCTCTAGAGTTACAACAACCGCAGTAAAGAATGACAGAAAGTCTAGCTAATGACTATAACTTAAAGCGCTTAATGGGAGGCAACCCATCAGATTTGTTTTCTCATCTTCTATCTCATTTTATTTTAGCAATTTTAAATTTTAAATTTTAGCTTAAATTTTAAGTTTTGGTGAATTATTAGTTAGATTTTAAATTTTTCACTTCATTTTATGATAATTTTATTTTTAATTAAATTTGCTTATTTTATTTGTCTTATAGGTAAAAAATGCGACTGTGATTGATTTCTTTATGATTGATTTTCTTTTATTGTTAACCCCTTGATTTAACAAATTATTGTGACTGTGATGGTGCACCTAACTCTTTTTCTCTTTGTGATGACGATAGCCATTTGTAGTTTTTCTTTCTTACATTGAGGACAATGTAAGGTTTTGGTTGGGGGTGTGGTAAATGGTAAATCTTTTCTTTGCTTCATTTTTAGTAGTTTTGTTTGTGTGTTTATTTGTGTTTAATTTTGATTTTCCATTTATTTTTCTGCATTTTGATTAAATTTCTTTTATTTCTTTATTGTCTTATTTTTATTTTTTATTTTATTTTTTTCTCATTTGCATTTTACTTGTTTTAATTTGCACGTTGATGATAATAGTGTGATTGTGATAACAAGTAGCTTTTAGAAGACATTAAATTTTTCTTCGATTTAAAGATAATTTCAAATATTGATTTTACCTAGTTGGCGACTCTTTTGGTATGTGGTATGATTTGGTTGATTAGTCTAAATGCTTAGAGAAGTCTTATGTGAAAATTTTTCATGGACATTTTTGTGATCTCAACAAACTCTAGAACTCATTTGAAAACCTCTTGAGGCAAAATAATTTGGAATTGCACTGTTTAGGATATGATGTAGGCCATTTTTGGATCGATTGTGCCATTTTAAGCCTACCTTGTTATCCTTATATCACTAGTTACCTCTTTGAGCCTATTTAAATATATTGTTAGCCTTATTTTTCTTTGTTTTTACCTTCTATAACCTACCTTTTATTTAGCCAATATATATATATATATAATTCCTACCTTATTTGTTAAGAGCACTTAATTTTGAACATAGACTTTTCAAGAACAATTGGAGTAAGGATGGAATAAAAAATTTAAAAAAAATCTTCTACATATATTGAAAGAAATTGGTTGAGGGTTATGTCTTTTCAAGAGCAATTGGAGTAAGGATGAAATATATATATATATATATATATATATATATATATATATATATATATATATATATATCTTCCACATATATTGGAAGAAATTGGTTGGGGGTTATGTCTAAAAAAAAACAAAAAAAAGGCCTTCACATTCTAGTAAATAAAAGAGTGTTAGTGATGGATGTACTAAGGTGAAAGATTGAGGAATAATTTTGTTTATCTTTGGAAAAATGGGTTATGATCGGAAGAAACAATTTGGGTTAAATTGTGTTACTCTTTTACTTAATTGGTTGTGTTTAATCTAATAAGTGCTATTATTTGTATTTTGACACTTCCCGTTCTTTCTTAACCAAATACCTAAGCCTAACATTACGAGCCTCATAAAGTCCTATTGATCTGAAGTGGTGTATTTTCCTTCATTAGTAGAAAGAGTTTTGAAAAGTGAGCCTATGGAGTTTGAGATTTCACCTTTTTTTTGTGGATGTTGTGCATAATATTATTCGGGCATTATGGCCATTGGTTTGTGGTTTGATGGATGTTTAAGATTCAATAACAAAAGTGAAATTGCCTTTTGAGATTTCTTAAAGCTTAGGTGACATTTAATTATTCTATGTGTTGTGTGTTATTTACAATTTTTGAGACATTTGTGCAAATTAATTGTTGTATGATTTTCTTGTTTTGAGTTAGGATAGTTATAGGTAAGTTGTTTGTGGGTATCATCATTGGAAGCCCTCACGAGACTACAACTCGTCCTACTAGGGCCGCCTAGGGGTTTAAAGGCTTATTGCATACGCTTAATGTAATTTTGTAAATAGAATAAATTTTCTTTGAATTTTTCTTTTAATGTCTCCTTTGAATTTATTAAATAGATCGTTTTTGTTGCTAGAGACTAGCAAGAAGCTTGTTGGGGGTTGTTGATAAGAGTCAAATTATTGCATTTTTGTTATGATTTAAATGTTGATATTTGTGTGAAAATTGTGTTTATTTGATTATTTAATCCGCATTTGTCATTTCATCGGTATTTCGTGTTTAAAGTGTAATTTAAGGTAAAATCATGATTTTGGAGAACTTTGGGACAAATTTCAATGATCAGGATTGAGTGAAAATAAAAAGAAAACAAAGTTTCAAAATTTGGAAATCCCGCCGCCGGCGAAAATCTTACAGAGAGCACGGTGAAAATCCTCCCGTGAGCATGGATTTTGGCAGATACAAATATCGGTGCTTGCGAGACACCTTTAGCTGCCGGCCAAATTCATCTTGCTGCCAGCGAGAATCAGAAGAACTAAAATTTTCATTTTTCCAGAAATCTCGCCGTGGCGAGAATAATTTCATCGCCGGTGAGTTTCATCCGAAAACACATTTTTTATGTTATTTTGTTCCAAAATTGCCCCCAAAACCCTAGATCTATATATACAATATAATGGAGAAAGAGGCCAGGGTAGAGAGGAGGAGATCTGAGACATTTTGGAGGAGAGAAGGCAATTTTGGAGAGAAAGTTTGGAGAAGCTTCAAGGATTATCACCATTGTTACTACCAAGTGTTCATCTTCAAGAGTTTTTCATCTCTTCTCCTTAGCTTTTATTTTCTGCATTTTATTTAGATTTGTTATTCATGGATTTAATTGAGATAATGTTTGTTCTTATTTCCATTATGAACTAATTCAATTTTGCTAAGGCTATGATGTAGTTGAATCAAGAAAATCTGATTTCTTTTGTAATTGTTATATGAGTACATTGTTTTCAAGTTGAGTATTCATTTCCATGCTTAATGCTTTTAAATTTTTGGCCAAGATCCAGATGATTTGTTACATTATAATGAGACCGAGAGGAGATGTGTAATGAATGCTTCTTGTGATAAATATCGTATGTTGAATGCGAGTGTGAGACCTAATGCATGATGTATGTGGTTATTCTAGAAATTCCATAAATCGTAATGTGCTTGTTTGTGATTAAATATTCATAGAAATATAGTTCGTTTTCATAAATAAGTAATTCTAATATAACTCTCGAGAGAGTATTAGGTAAATTTGGGTTTTTCAACCATCACTTTTAGCTTTGATTCTCATATAACATGACTTAAAATCGGATTGAATTGATTTAGCGAAATCAAATGCCTTAGCATTTTTAATCATTTGTGAACAACATTCAATTGTGTTATTTGCATTTAGTTTTAAGTTAATTTGCTTCTTAAACAAATTTCAACAATTCGGTTTTCAAATAAAATTAGGATTAGTCAATTTCGATACTTAGTAACGCCATTTCTTGTTGGTTCGATATCCGTACTTTTGTACACTTTATTACCTGAATGATTCATACACTTGTGAAAATACGCATCAAAAACCAACCCCATGGTATAAGTAAACATGATCCCATACAAAATGTACCTAACTATGTACATGTGTGCATTACTAATCCATAGTAACTAACCTTACAGAGAAGAAGAGATAACACTAAGTAAAAATAAACATACATCATGTTTTATACACAAGAAGCCAACACAGAAACACTAAGAACAACAAGACTTACAATTAGGATTTTTAACATCTAATAAAATGTCTTGTACTTATATTTATTGCTTAGATTGAATTATTTAAGTAGAAATTAAAAGTGCATGCCTATTTCATTCATGCATGACTTTCAAAAAAGATATATACCTAGATTTCCTAAAGCTAATACAAAAAGAGCCAAATTAGTCACTCACCAAATCATACAACATATGTCCAAACTGTACATGAATCCACTCTCTAAAAAAAGAGAAAGAATATATATATAGTACAAACTAAATACTACGATCTAGAAAATCTTTCATTCATTCTCTATGGCATATTTTCATTTTATGATTTTAACTAATGCATGAAAATATTATTTGATTTCTTTATATATCTTATTATTTGATTCCTTTCATGAGATCAAATATTACACACTATCTTTGATTCTTTTCTTCTTTAAACTTATGTGAACCCATAAGTTTATTTCTTTACATATAACTTTGATTGGGTGCTTGAACCCATAGGATAAGTATAATATTAAGAGTATGACTTATGAGGATTAGAGTTGAAGGATATTTGGATTTCTAACACTGAAATTGGGTAAATCAATATTGATACATTTTTTATATGGAATATGAATTTTTGATTTTCGGCTAATTTCTACAATAAATTATGATTCTTTGGGATGTTAATTTAACATATGCTTTGAATTTTGATTATGAACTTAAAAGATACTAAAAGCATGAGAAGTTTTGTTATTTTAGTTTTACTTTGTAATTTTAGTTTTTTTCTTTTTTATTTGTTATTTCTTTTAATTTTTACATTTAGTTTGATACTTATGGGTGTCATCTTTGAAAACTCTCACGAGACTTAAACTCATTCTCTAGGAAAACCTAAGGGTTTAATGGCTTGTTGCATATGCTAATTGCAACCATGTCAATCTACGGAAGTAATTTAGGATAGTTAAATTTATGTATTTTAGTTTTTTTAGTTTTAATCACTTTTCTTATTAGAGACTAGCAAAAAATTGGTTGGAGGTTGTCATGAGTACTTAAAAACACTAAATATTACATGATTTAATTATATTTTAGTGTCAAAATAGACTTATATTGGCATAATTATATCATTATTTAAGAAAATATATATTTTTAGAATCACATATATGTTTTGTTTTTTTCTAGTATTTATGGCTTCAAAATGATTCAAATAATATACACTTGAAAATTGTACCTAGAAGCACTCAATTACAACTTAGGAGAACACAAGAGTAACATATGTAAGCCTTACATATGTACGAACCCAATGTAAGAGAATGAAACACAAAGAAATTTAAGAAGTACAGTTTAACGTGCATTACGACAGTGTAACTTGTGTGCCATGTCACGAGCTTCTCAGATCAAAATTTCATGTATACCAGAATCAATGCATGTCTTGATAGGGATAAAAGTGTGCCATGATGTGTGACCTTACAATCCACTTTTCTCTCCTTTTCTCAGCATTTTTACCCCTTTTACAAATCATATCCCACAACTAAGAAACAATTAGCTTGTAAAAGAAACAAATTCTATTAAACAATTTGTGATAGTTTAGATTTTATTTCTTATTTATGTAGTAATTTTTTCGATCCCATAAACAATATAGGTAGATCTGTTTGGTGTTTTTTCAAATATAGATTGGCATTGAAATTTTATACTTTGAAGGATACGCTTGAGGTAATAATTTTAAATGTATTCTTTTATTTTAAAATTAATTTATATATCCTTCTAAATACTCTTTGTAATTTACTAATCATTTATTAAATCTAAGCATGTATGGATGAAATTACTATGGGATATTAGTTATGTTGTTATACTTGTGACATAGTAATTTAGGTAAATATTTTTTCTAAAATAAATTGATTTTTTATTTCTTCATTCAAGACTTATTCAAAGTTTATTACAAAAATATATATTGACGATATATTTTTTTGTAATAAATTTGAATATAAAATTTAGATTTAGGATTTAATTATCTAAATCTAATTTCAAATCTATATTATATTTCAAATATTTTTCTAATATTTATTACATAAAAATATATTGACGATATATTTTTCATAATAAATTTAAAATCTAAAAGTTAGTCCTCAAATACATCAATCTTAAATCCAACTTTCACACCTTGAATAAGAGTATAAATTATATGCTCCGCCTAAAACAGTTACTATTTCTATATAAAAAAAATCATAATTTAATATTAATCAATTGGTAGGCCCTTGCCTAAGGATATTAATTTATTTTTATTAATAAAGAATCTGGGCCCCATCTAGGGACATTTTCATATAAAAAAGAAAAAAATTAGTAATATTATTTATATCTTTAATAACTTAAATGTTGAGCAAACGTAATTAACTAACTAATATATCCTATAAATTCTCCATTTAATGATTAAATGTTTACCTACCTAATATTTGTTGAATCAATTTTATTAGGATTTTCAAAACCCAAACAATTGTGATAGAATGTTTAGATTTATTTTTTTCAATTTGAAGAATTTTGTATAGAATGTTTAGGTTTTTTTTATTTTAAAATTTTGTTCAATTATTTAAAAAATCAGTTAATTCCTTTTTTGATCAACCTTAGAAATATATTAATCGGTTTTTACAAAGTGATTCATGTATTTGTGAGCTATTTATAAATATATAAAAATTTATATCAAGTTTTTTGTTTATCAAACACAATGCTCCAATTGATAAAGGTATAGGCATATATTTCTTTGGTTGTGAACTATCAATTTACATTTTTTAGTGAATTACTTGGTGCCGAATAGTTTCCTTAAGCAACCTATGGATGGTATCATATAGGTGTGGATCTTATATAGGTTTATCATGTTAAATGTTGTATTATATATGATCACATTATATGATCACATATTATGAGTGTACAATCCTCATTTACTAAATATGTTTACACATAGGAGGTCTTGAATTTATTGGAAATCTTTTATAACTTTCCCATTATGTTTGCCTAATTCACATGTTGCGTGATGATACCACAAAGTCTATAGTGCACGCCATCACTAGTGTGTTAACCACAGATTATTCTTTCTTAATACACATTATGAAGCTTGCTTGATTAAGTAGAATAGAGCTCACAAAAAGATTCATAAGTTGGTATATGAGGTCCTCTTCTAGATCCTGGTTACCTATCTAGGTCAAAAGTTCAATTCTCTTAAGTCAAATTGTTCCAACATAATGGAATTTCATTATCAAAGTGAGATGGGGAAAACTCATTCTACTTCGTTGACATTGGACTAAATTCCAATAAAACTTTGTAGGACCAATAAACTTCATTTTAGTAAGGTTGATACATTACGGATTAAGCATGTTTTATCACTCAAATAAATCATCTATATTAGTTGTCCAATCAATAAAGCTATTAAGGTTAGGTTTTCTATCAGAATTCAGGAGCATCCAATTTGACTTTTTGATGAACTTCAATAAACTCATTGTAGCCATAATGAATATGCCAAGTGTATGTTGTGTGGTATTAGGATGGCAAGGCATATCTAGGTAAATTGGATGGGTGGGCAGGTGTGGATTATAGTATATTGGTGGAGGTGTGTAAAGGTATTCATAAGGGACATTATAATTTCCAAATTAGAGGGATGGTTGTATTTCACTAGGTCGAGATGTTTCACTTGAGAAGTTAATATTGCCATGATCGGCAACTATAGGGTTAGGAAAAAGACTATCATTCATAACTTTAAGTTTGAACTATGGGTTGTGGTTAAGGTTTTAGGCCATATATGATTCATTGAATGCCTTATCTTTTTTGCTTGTTCATTGATGACAATAGTTGAAGAAAATAAGCCATTTTTGTCTAAATCATCTTCTTTATTTTAGCCCTAATTATGTAGTTAATGTATTTCCTTAGGATTGAGTCAAATCTTTGATTTGTGATTTGAGTGTAATTTATTCTTGTTCAAGCCCATAAATCTTCATAATAGTAAGATAAAATTAAATAATATGAAAAACAAAAAAAATGTTAATTGCCTTTAATCATGGTTTACTTCTTTCTATTCACTAGAGTTCATCAACATTAGTGGTGATAACTCTACAAAAGTAAAGTTAAATATCATGAAAAATTTTAATTTTATGTTTAATTATTTCAATGTAGGTGGAACAATAGGAAATGGAGTGAAAATGAGACAAAAACGTGAAAAAGCAGTCTATATCGCAATAGGCATTTTTCGATGCCTCGGTGCGCTTTTCTAGTACTCATTCAGTGAGCTCCATGCTGTAGTGGGCACTTTTCTATATCTCAACGTGCCTATTTTCACTAGTGATCAACGAGAACTATGCCCTAGTGCGTACTTTTTTATGCCCTGACACGTGTTGTTTTTCTAGTTGAATTTTGCCAAAAGTAATCCATTTTTGATCCAGCTTTTACCCTCAATCCTTGGATCTTTTAAGAGTTGATCTAATAGCCCATATTTGGTGTTTTTTTCCTTTTATTAACCATAATAAAGCATAATTAAAATATAAATTTAAGAATCTAAAATCTACACCAAATGGCAAAGAGAGAGAAAAGAGAGAAAAATTTCAAGAGAAGATTAAAGAAGAACAATTTTGTGAGAAGATTAGTGCTACAAATCAAGAGATTGAGTATATCTCTTCTTATTCTCCATTCTTTATCAATTTTTGTGTCTTTATTTATAAAAAAATTGAGCTTGATGAATTTAATTATATCTATCTAATTTATTAATTTAGGGATGTATGAATCCAATTTTTTATATGTTGATTTAATATTTTACCTCAATCATAATTGCAATTCGATTTTTTTGCTATTAGTTTTCTACCTAATAATTGATCTGTAAAGTCAATTAAATATATTTGAGAGAATTATTTAATTATTTGTCTTGATTAAATAACATGCATAATTTCTAGGCATAAATGTATGATTCTTATATGTATGATCAATAATTAATGAATTTAATGAATAATATGCAATCTAATTAATATAAAAATGTGATTAGATTAATTATTATATAGTGTGTAATTTACTTGAAAAACGAATGCATACTAGTTTAGATTTAATTGATCATATAATTGATTGGTAATTTTTTTAGAAAAAATTGTAGTGTTTCACGTACTTAAAAAATCTTAAGATTAAATATTTCTAGGTAGTTTTCTCGTATATTTTTGTACTTGTTTAGTTTTGATTTTAGTAATTAGTTGTTATTTATTTTTATGTTTTCTTGACGGTGGGTTTTGGGCCTATTGGTGGTGTTGAATTTCGATGATATAGCAACAGTGGCTGGTGGTTGAGTTTGTTGTGTGTGGTGGTTACGAGTGATGTTTAATGAGTTTGATCTGTTCTGTTTTTAAAATACGAATTGTTTCGTAATAAAATATGATATGATATGGTTTTGTTTAGGAAAACAAAATCTAATTAGCCTGATATCAAATTAATGTAGAACATAAGGATAAACAGTAAAGACATAGATGAAATATGAGAAATAATATATGACCTAGGGTTATGAGTTTAAACGAATAAGATTGGGGAGAAACAATTATATTTAAGAAATTTGGTGTAAGAATTGAAGATCAATTATGTATATAATTGAAAGTTAAAAGTATTATTTTGATCCTTTTCAAACCAATAATATTTTATATTTGTGATAGGGATGTTTATGATATTAACCACAAGGAAATAATTTGATATTTTTAAAATTATAGATGAGTTTTTTTTAAAGAAAAATAAACATTGCATACTAACATATTTATTTACATTGAACATGACCCAAATCCTTATCCATTTATTGACCACTTTGGAGCATATATTATTGTAATATAATTCAAAGACATTTTGGTCAAACCTTGAAGAGTTAACACAACATAAGTTTTTTTTTTTTTTTTTAATGAATAAGATAATTGTTACATTGATGTAACATCACATTGAAGCTACAATTGCATTTACAATATAAGGCTCCCTTATAAGTTGAACCGTGGGTTTTTGAAAACGAGAGAGCACTTTGGAACAATATCCAAGGAAGCGAATTCCACTCTCAGGTAACTTCCTTCTCCACTGCACAAATCCTTAAAATTAATCAATGCCATCTAAAATCCTTAAAATTCTCAAACTAAAAGATATTATTATTTCTCTTTGAACCAAAAGAGTAATAAACTTTAACAAAGCGTTAATTTTATATTATCTTTTAAACACGAGTCTCGTTATTAAATCATGTAAGACATATAAGTGTTTATGAAATATATAGTTTAATTTAAAAAAAAATGCTATTAAATCAAATGAGACCTATAATTATTCATGGAACATATAATTTATTTTTTTAGGGCACATATAGTGATGATACAATTATGGTGCGAATTTTCCATAATATATGCATATACGTACCGTTCCTTTTTGCAGAATGTGTTCCTTGTCATTGACTGGCTCAACAGCAGTAGTAGTAGTAGTAGTCGTCGTCGTCCTCTCATAAGCAGCGTTGCTTTTTCTATCATTGACAAGAAGGAAAGCACATTTGCAAGTAAAATATGTAAAAAACAGACCAAGAGAAAACACCATTATTGATTCAATGACGATAGCTGATCCCAGAGCTGCATGTAAATACAAGTATGTTTAGTCATTTATTTATCATTTTAGGTAATTAATAGATAATTAAGATTTACTTACTATGAGCCACAAATGTACTCATTGGCCGTCTTCTTATTAGATTAATGGTAGCCTCTGTATATAAAGGCATTGATACCTTTTCTACACAATCTTGATAACATCCATAGTTTCCCATGTCACTTACGGTCAATGTTAACACTGCACCATGTTCTCCACCCTATAAAACATAACCAAAAGAAAAGTTCGAGACTTAAATAATATGTATAGGTACCAACGATCTAGAAATATATATATATATATACATACACATGATAACATGCTATCTAAAAATATACGTACAAGATAACATACGATCTACAATCACTTCGATTATTTTTATTTTAAGGCTTCAATACGTACCAACAATCATAAATACAATTCCTTACGTTCAGAATACCAATTCTTTCAGAAAAAACTGAAAAAATTAAAAATTACTTACATGGTAATTGAGGTGATTCAAAACATTGTTACAATCATTAATAGTTCCTTGGAATCTAATTCCATTAGCTTTAACAGTAAAATGTTTTGAGATGGTAACATATGTCTGAACTGGTTGCCATTGATAACTACCATTCATTCTCAGCTCAATTGTATTTATCAGTTCTGCTGGTAGACTTGTTACCAGAAATCCCTCGTTCACTTCCACAGAAAATGTTACCATAAAGTAGGCATCACCTCCTGAAAAATTAACCTTGATACTAAGTAAAGGCATACATCGAAAGAATATGAAAATTCAATTGAGTATACAAGTGTTTGGGCTAATTAATAATCATATATACCAGGAAAACCCTGAAGATCTGGATCGCCAATAGAAAACTCAAAGTGGTCTCTATCACTGTCATATATGAGTGACTCTTCTTCATCACTCTTCAACATGATCAGTTCAGGGAAATTAATGAATGGGGGGTCATTTATAGGATCCACGAAAATCGGAACGTCCAAATTCTTTACTCCATTCTTATTCTTCGTAGAGATTCGAATTGTATCACCACCATAAAAGTTCTCATTTCTAATTTAAAAATGAAAAAAAAAAGAAACTAGATAAGCTACTGGTAAAATCTTTTTTACCCTCAAAACTAAACATATGTTTAACAAAGTATCGAAGGGTCAAATATGAAAGGACTATTTGTAAAAGGTAATATGAGGCAATTTTCCATTAAAATATATGAAATTCAACGTTGGAAGAAAAAGATTATACGGGCATAACAGTATACAATTTTTTATATAATTGTCCCAGAATTAAAATATAAAATTCAAAATCAAAACTGTTAGAAAATCGTTATAATTTGAAGACGATTTTTATATGCAGATGACTCAATGAGTAGATAATAAATAATATCTAAAATTAAAACTGTTTTAAAAAATATATAAATTAATTAAATAAATATAATATATATTATTTACGAACGAGACGAATATCCCGTCTTGAAATTATTATTTTATGATCGAGTAATACTTAAAATCGTTCTCGTTCCTAAAATTAATCGAAAAAAACTTAATTAACAATACCGATAACTGTATATATTTGAACCCGCATTTAAAATAACCATTCTTACCCTTATAAATGGTTAGAGTGAAGAAGTAATATGTTTCAGTTACGAAGAAAATAAAATTGTGGAAACGCAAACACTACGTTCAATAAAGGAAACAAAGTAAATGAATTGATAATACCCAAGATACTGAATTGACTGAAGAGCATGATTGACTACTTCCAAGGTGCCTTCTAAGATCAAACCCTTTACTTTTTCTTCTCCTTTGTGTACAAAAAGCTCATTCCCTTCTGACCAAAACAGCATCAGCATAGAAGAAAGAAAGAAATTCCCCGATATTGAGCTGATATTAACAGATATATTCTCCTTCATATCTGAATATCTTATCTCAAACCCAGTGAAACCACTGTAACAATAAAGAATTGCAAGTTTATAAATATCTTATAACTATTATAAACTAACAAGTTTGTAATTTCAAAAAAAGATTATCATTATAATCCATAAGTATCATGTTACATTTTGATTCATAAATTCTACTATAAGTATCAATTTATTTATTTATATAACCTAGCCTATATCATATCTTTTAATTCTATAAACTATTAATTAATTGTTAAAATATAATCAAGTTAACTTTTAACATTCTTCAAAATAATAATCGATGACATCAATTTCTTTGAGAGAGTTGCCAATATTTAGCTCTTTCCCTTGTGCCCATGTGCTTCCCCTATTGAAATTTCGAAGGCCTATTTCATTTCTCTTCGTAAAGGAACTTGAAAAACATAATACCTCTTTTAATGAGTCAATGTAAAAAGCCTCCATCTATTTAATAATTGTGTTAATACAGTTATTTAAGGATTTTATTATCCCTCAAACCTTGCTACCTTTTTTAGAGATACATAACCATATTCAATATTTCATGCACTAAATGCATCTCCATTGTGATTATAAGTGTCAAGAAAAATAGCAAATATTAAAAAAAATTATATAAATAGTTTCACACAACCTTTCATAGAATCACATTAGATATATTGTTTCCTTCCATCTCTAATAGTATCATTTTTTCTCATTGATTGATTTTATTGTCTGAAAAGTTGATTACAAGTAAAGCTACTCCACTATTAAACACTTATTATTTCTTGTAAGTTTCTATATTATTCTATGTTATTAATTAGTACTAACAGGAGTAAATTTTGGGTCTAATTTGATTATCCAAATATATAATTATGGGTAACAATAAAATAATAAGTAGTGAGAAAAATAAATAACACATAGTTATTTAAGTGATTCAACATTTCAATTTGAAAAATCTACTCCACTGATAACGGCACACCAAGGAAAATCCATTAATAATCAAATAGAGATACAAACACCAATTTTTAGAGATTCACAAAATTATACCAAAAACCCAAATAATATCCAGAAAATAACTCTCTCTAATTCATTTGCAATATACAACAAGATAAATTAATAAACTTGCTATTTAATCAAATATTACCATACAAATGCATATGGCCTTTCTTCTAATCTGCTCTACAAAATTTGAGAAGAAGAGGGAGATTTCTTGGCTAAAAATGGAATTTTGTAGCTCTCTCTTCTATGCTTTCTTTTGTTCAACAGTTGCAAAATTTATTTGCTCTCACTTTTTCAATTCCACAGTTTGCCTTCTCTTTACCACAAATAACATATATATTTATATAAAGGCAAAGGGTTTGTGAGGAAAAATTGGCCCTTAAGTTTCGGGCCAATATTTAACGCCTTGACTCAAAATAGAAAACATGTTCTTCATATGAAATTCTTTGGATTATCAAATAACCGTTGTCCAAAGCTCCGAAGGGTGATCACCTACTACAAACACAAATCAAGTCCAAGCAATACTTAAACTTGTTAAATGGAATTGGTTTGGTTAACATATTAATTGGATTCTTTGTAGTGACTATCTTATTGACAACAATAGCACTCTGAGAGACAATGTCACAAACCAAGTGATATTTGATATCAATATATTTGGTTCTTTCATGATACATAGTATTCTTGGTCAAGTGTATCACACTTTAACTTTCAGAAAATGCAATAGAAGTATCCTAATGTAAACCCAAATCATAAACCAAATCTCTAAGCCAAATAGATTCTTTCACTAATGGCGTACTCACAAGTTTAAACTCTTTCATACCAAAACGTTCAAGAACTTTTTCAATATAACTTTTTTGAATCAAATAAAGCTTACTCGTTTGTCTATTTCTGTAAATTTTCTTTGCTACACCCAAATCTTTCATCTCAAACTCACCACTAAGTTGAGACTTTAATTTCTGAATCTCAGACTTATTCTTAAAAGCAATAAACATGTTATCAACATAAAGCAACAAATAGACAGATGAACCATCATGGAATCTTTTATGATAAATACAATTATCATAATCACTACTAGAGTAACCATGATCAATCATAAAAGAATCAAAATGCTTATACCACTGCCTAAGAGATTTCTTCAACCCATATAAAGACTTTTTTAATAAACAAACATGATCTTCCTTACCTGGAACAACAAACCCCTCTAGTTGATGCATATATATTTGTTCCTCAAGCTCACCATCTAAGAAGGTTATCTTGACATCGAGCTGTTCTAATTTCATGTCAAACAATGCAACCATAGCAAGCAACACACGAATAGAGCTATGTTTCACAACAGGTGAAAATACTTCATTGAAATCAATACCTTTCTTCTGATAATAACTCTTTGCAACAACACGTGCCTTGAACCTAGTTACTTCAACCTCATGTATACTTTTTTTTTCTTGAAGACCCATTTGTTTCCAATAATCTTCTGGCCCTTAAATGATTTCACCAATTCCCAAGTATGATTCTTATGAAGTGATTCAATCTCTTCATTCGTAACAACTAGCCACTGAACAGACTCATCACAAGTGACAAGTTCATGATAAATAGAGGGTTCATGCACTTTAATAGACTCTGCCAAAACAATGCAAAAGAAACTAAGTCTGTATCTACGTATCTCTGATGGCGTCAAATATCTCTTATTTCTTTACCCTTAGCGATACTATATGGTTGCTCATGTTTCTCTTCTGCTATATCATGAGTAGAATCATCTATCTCATCCACAGATGGTTGATCTGAAGTGCGCTCTTACACTTGACTAGGAGCTTCATTCTCAAGATCCATCTGCTCATTAACACCATGGTCTTTACCTACAACGATAGATTCTCTTTTTTTCCAACATGGAAAACACATCAAACTTAACATCTATACTAATCAAAAATTCAGGTGACTTGGGTTCAACACATTATAATCTGTAAACCTTCACTCCACAAATATACCTCAAAAATATGCATTTTAATGCCTTAGGCTAAATTTTATCATCATTAACATGATCATAAGAAGAACAACCAAAAAATTTCAAATCAGAATAATTAGTAGGAGTGCCAAATAATACCTCAAACAGAGTCTTCAACTCAATTGCAGTTGACGGACACCGATTCACCAAATAGTAGGCATGGTTATAAGCTTCAACCCAAAAAGATTTATCCAAGTTAGCTTGAAAGAGCATACAACTAGCTCTTTCTAAGAGAGTCATATTCATACATTCTATTACATTTTGCTATGGTGTATGGCGCATAGTGCAGTGTCTCATTATGACATTTCTTTCACAGAACTTATTAAACTGACTTTTACAAAATTCCAAATCATTTTCAATTTTCAAATGCTTAATTTTCTTGTTTGTTTGATTTTCTATACAAGCCTTGAATTTTACAAAATTTGAGAACACAACATTCTTGTTCTTAAAAAAATACACCCATACATAACGGGAGAAGTCATTAATAAAAGTTAACATATACCAGACACCACTCTTAGACACAACATGAGAAAACCCCCCAAAATCTGAATGAATATAATCAAAAGTACCTTTCGTTTTAGGGATGGTTGTATTGAATTTGACCCTACGATGCTTTCCATAGACACAATGCTCACAGAAATAAAGCTTCCCAGTTTTCTGACCACCAAGCAAATCCTGTTTTCTCAAAATAGACATTATTGCCTCACTCACATGCCCTAACTACATATGCCATAATTGAGTAGTATCTGAATTTTGATCTGATGAGGAAAAAACTGAAACACTACCTATAAAGTGCTACCCTGAAGCACATAGAGATCACGCGATAATTGCCTTTTAATAACAACGAGAGCACCCTTACTAACTCTTAAAACTCCACCTTTAACTACATACTTGTAGCCTTGTGAATCAAGAATACTCAAAGATATCAAGTTCTTTTTCAAATCTAGAATATGGCGAACATCTTTCAAAGTCCTAACAATACAATTATGCATCTTAATTCAGATAGTACTAATACCATTAAGACAACACGCCCATCAATTGACTGATAAGAAGCAAACCACAACATTTTTACCATCAGAACCAAAACTATCTACAACACCATTAGTACCAGAAGATGTTGTGGTAGATTTTCCTTTACCATTGAGTTTTGGCCAATTTACTTTCCAGTGTCCTTCTTGACGGCAATAGTTGTATTTATCTTTTCATTTTCTAGATTTGGATCTAGACTTATCTCTATTATTACTTTGTCTTTTTCTAGATTTTTGCTTATGACAAATAAACCATTGCTATTATCATTGTTGGTTATAGACACCTATTTCTTCAACTCTCTGGAATTCAAAGTTACTTTGACATCTTCCAAAGAAATAGTGTCTTGCCCATATAATATGGTATCAACAAAATGTTTAAATGAATGAGGTAAAGGTGTACCTTCTAACATTCTAAATGTATACAAACGCTGCTTCAAATATAACCGACTTGTCAAAGACTTGGTCATATAAAAGTTTTCTAATTTAAGCCATAACCCAATGGGAGATTCCTCATCACCAACCTCGTGAAGTACCTCATCAGACAAAGATAACTGAATTGAACTGAGAGCATTTTCCATTAATGCACCTTTTTCTTCGTCAGTCAATCTTTCTAACAATTTATCAGTCATATCTTCCTTCTATAGAGACTAAAATCATTCCTGTCATTGAATTTCTCAATTTTGTCTTTTACCGCCATGATAGAAAATCCAAAATTAAATAAACAGAAGCACAACCCAAAAAATATGAAACCAATCAGATAACCAGAAGTTTAAAATAAATCCAAAAGAGAAAACTTGATCAATTCCAATAAATAACAGAATAACTCAATGATCTGATACCAATTTGTTATTAATTAGCACTAATGGAAGTGAATTTTGGGTCCAATTTAGTTGCACAAATATATAATTATGGGTAACAGCAAAATAATAAGTAGTAAGAAAAATAAATGACACACAATGATTTAAATGGTTAAACTTTTCAATATAAAAAGTCTACTCCCCTAACGATGACACACTGAGACAAATTCACTAATAATTAAATAGAGATACAAACACCAATCTTCATAGATTCACAAAATTATACCAAAAATCCAAATAATATTCAGAAAATAACTACATATAATTTATTAATAATATACAGGAAGATAAATTAATAAACTTGTTATTTAATCAAATATTATCATACAAATGAATTTAATACATATGACATTTCTTATAATCTGCTAAGTAAAATTTGAGAAAAAAGAATGGTAGATTTTTTTGGCTGAAAATGAAATTTCGTAGCTGTCTCTCCTTTGCTTTCTTTTGTTGAGCAGCCGAAAATTTTTCTTTGCACTCACACTTTTTCAATTCGTCAACTTGCCTTTTCTTAACCACAGATAACTATATATATATGAGAAAAAATTTGACTTTAAGTTTTCGACTAATATTTAACATTGTAAAATTACAATATGATCTATTTAATTTTATTTATTTGTCCTCTTTTCATTTTTATATTCACAATTTATCTAAATTTTCTTAATTCATTAAACATCGATATTAATATTCTCTTTAGAAACAAAGATGTTTATCGCAACATTCTAACCTAATAAAGTTATTTTGATTTCGTCTCTTCATTCTATTTTAATGTTTTATTAATAAAATAAACACCCAGGTTAATTTTCAACACTATGTTAAAGGCATGTATGTTTTTGATATATATATATATATATATATAATTTGTCTTTTAAAACAGGTTGTTTATTACCGCATTATAATATTGTAATTTTTTATATTATTGTAAAATTACAATTTTTTTTTGTCTCTTTTTTACATTCTTATGTTTCCTTAATCAAATAAACACCCACATTAATTATCTCGTATAATTTACGTACAAGGCATGTATGTATTATTTCTTAATTTCCAATATTATCATTATTTAAAATTAAAAAATAAATACATACCTTCAAATTTAAGATAAATTAATAATTTCCAATATTATCATTACAGTAAGATTACAATTTTTTTTTTTTGGTTTTTTTTTTGGTCTCTTTTTTATATTCTTATGTTTCCTTAATCAAATAAACACCCACATTAAACATCCACATATGATACGTGTTCCATTAATTAGAGAGGTGTAAACTCACTACCAATGTATTCCTGTAATCTAATTCAATTATAATATAATTTTAGTTTATTTATTTTTTAAATTATATTTAATGAAAAATAATTAATTATGTATAATTATCTTTTATTGTTAGAATTAAAAATAATTAAAATACTATTAAAATAATTGAATCTATGTGAATATATTTAAAATTTATAAATTCTCTATTATTGAAAATTTAAAAAAGAAAAAACAAAAGAGTCATGCACGTTATAATAATTGTCTATTATAACATAATTAAAAGAAAAAATCAAAATATTTTAAATAAGTGTTAAATTTTAATTTATTTTTTAAATTAAAAAAATAAAAGTAAAAATAAAAAACTAATCAATAATATATTAATTGTCTCCTATTATAAAATTAAAAAAAAAATAATAAGTTTCATAAATATGTGTTAAATTTTAATTTCTTTTCTAAATTATATTTTGTGTTAAAAATAATTAATTATGTGCTTGAATTAAAAGAAAAAACAAAACAAAATATAAAATAATTGATTCTACGTGAATATATTTAAAATTCATAAATTCTCTCTCAGTGAAAATTAAAAAAAAAATAAAAAACATAAAAATTGTAATAATTATCAATTATTACAAAATTAAAAGAAAAATCAAAAGTTTCTTAAAAATTTATTAAAATTTATTTTATTTTTAAATTATATTTAGGGTAAAAAATAATTGATTCTATATATTAGTTATCTTGTATTTTAAAAATTAAAAGGAAAAATAAAAAAGCTCCTAAAATATTTGTTTCTATGTTAAAGAGAAAATGAAATTAATATTTATTTTTCAATATATAAATAGATCTAAAATTTATAAATTTTCTTTAAGTGAAAATTTAAAAAAGGATAATAAAAAAACTCAAAAAATATAAGAATTATCTATTATTATGTAATTAAAAAGAAAAATCAAAAGTCTAAATTGTTATACTTAAAATAAATAATTGCAATCTATAAAATGTGATTAAAAAAGTTATAAAAAAAATTCACATTTTACTCTCTTTTATAATTTTATGATGCATCCAATATTTTGAGGATTTTAAAAAATTTCAAATTTTTTCTCATAATTTTGAATATTATTTACGTCGAATGTATTATGTATTAATAATACATATATTGCATACAATCAAGATGATTTCTAAGTAATTCTTTATTTTATGTTTTAATTTAGTTTTAGATTATTCATTATACTTATTTTTGCTCTACCTTATTTTTAAATTGATAACTTTGATTATGAGATTTTTGATTTTTTAAATCGATGATATCACTAAAATCTATAGACTTAATTGATAACTTTAGAAAGGTATCCAAATTTTAAATTGACAACTTTACATTGATAACTTTTTTAAATTGATAACTTTCCAAAGGTGTCCAAATTTTAAACATTAAAAAAAATTCAATCATTTGCATTTATATCTCTATTTATGACTTATGTATTATCAAGTTTAAAGTCCGGGTTTTTGTGTTAAAAAAAATTCAGATTATCTCAGAAGTTGTTTAGCCTATAAAAAAAATCATTATTTTCACGTTTACTCTCATAAACACTTTTAACATAAACTACTTTTATACATATCCCACAAGTTTAACTTACCCGAATTGGGGACTAATCATATCTTCAGCTGCTTGCAATTGACTTGGAAAGGAAACAAACTGTGGTGGAATTGTGAGAACAGATATATTGACAAAAGCAGTAGCAAGGTTTCCATTTATATCAGACATTGTGTAAACAAACGAATCATTTCCATAATAATCCTTATGTGGTGTATATCGAAGTAGACTTCCATATTGTAGAAGTGAACCCCGGCTTGCCTAACAATAAAAAACACATAAAAACAAGTTAGTTAGTTGATTTCCTATAAAAAAAAAACAAGAAGAAGAAGAATATATTGTACTTGTGAGAATTGAAGAATGGTTGCATTGTCACCAGCAAAGTAGTCATTTGCTAAAACATCAAAAGCAATTGATTCATCCTCCCAAACACTTACTGTATCATTATATGCTCTAGGAAAGTACTCACCTAGAAGAAGAAGAAGAAGAAGAAGAAGAAGAAGAAGAAGAAAACATGAACCAAAAATAAATAAATAAGTTAGCTTTAATGAAGGAATATTAAGCTTACTAGTCAATCAAGTACATGCAGTTCCACAACAAGAACATACTACTGTATACATTGACTACAAAGGGGCATGGAGATAGACGTTTTCCATCAAACGAAGCACACATCTCGCACGTTCCAATATGCTCAAACAAATATTGGCCGGTGTATGACCCATCATTGTTATCCACAAATGGCCAACTTGAAAAGCCTGAATTGTTATTTGACACATTCTCTAGTTTCAGTTTAGATTGTTGTGACAAAACAGGGTTTTGAAAAGAATCCATGAGCTGCACAACCACTTCATTCTTAATCATCTTTGGAACTTTGGGAGCAAATTTTACTACGCCAGAAACTGATACATTTACTACACCTGCACTTAATTAAGGAAAGCAATCATCTCAAGGCGTCAAAATGAAGTGTGCAAAAGTGAGATATACTATTAGTAATTAGTGTTAGAGAAATTCTCAAAAGAAATTCCTCTCCTCCACCACTCCAATACCTGTCACCATCCCACATATCGTAATATTTTTATCTAAATATACATATATGAAATATACGAAAGAACAAGAAAATCCAAAGAAAATTGTTCATCTACATTTCATCCTTTATTTGGTCAACAACGTCTAAATTGTGCTTAACCAAATTTAAGACACGGATTTGCATCTCATTGCCTCTCATCTGATTTTTTTAAAAAAAATAGTTACTGAATTTCGTTGAAAGCAGAGAAGCATCAAAGTTGCTTGGCATTCTTATGACAAAAAAGTTAGGAGAATAGAGAGAGGTCCCAGAGAAAAAGCCAAGGAATGAATGATGATACTTAGACAAGATTCAAGAACCATACTTGATGCTACTTGTTTCCTAAATGGGTGATAGCCACATAATAGAATATTTCCACAAAAGACATGTATTCCATAAATCCCACTCTTTGCAGGTGTATAGACCACATTAAAGGAAGCTGCAAGAATTCTCAAGTGTCCCATAGACTGCATAATGAAACCATATATCAATAATTGATACCCAAAAGTGTAAAAGGTGAAACGATCAATTACAACTCTTACAGAATCATTTGCTTCAGGAGATGGTGCAGGAGCAATTGCTATCTCTCTATGTTCAGTATATGGTATTCTTCCAACACTTTGGCTATCTGTTGAACAATAAAAGCTCTCGTAAACTAAAAGCCAAGAAACTAGACTAAACTTTTTCTCAGGTCCACAATAACTTGGTTCACTTAGGTCTTGAACTTACATAAGTTACACTTTGGTCCCAAACTTGTTGAGCGGTTACAATTAAGTCATAAGTTACAACTTTGGGGATTTTAGTGTGGCTAATTTGGTTGCACTTAGGTTCGGGGTGTGATAAAAAAGATGTCAGTGTAACCAATCAACATGTTTTGGGACCTTAGAATGAATTTAGCCGAAAAACGATGTCAGATGAAAACAACATAGTAGTAACAAGATCATGATACCATTGACACTCTGCAAAGGATATATGCTTGGCTGTACATTATATGAATCATTCTCCTTTACAATTTGTACTTGAAGCCTCTCTACTTCAACAGGAGAGGGATAGTTATAAATGTCATTCAAATAAACCGAGAACTCCATAGTTTCTCCAGCAATTGAATTATTCAAACCAGATCCATTAACAACACTATTTGATCCATTGCAGTATCCTATTAAAATCAATTAATTACCAAAATAATAATAATACTACTATAAAATCATCTATTTAGAAAAATACGTAGGAAACTCTGAATTAGCAGAAACACCAAACATACCTATAAAGACAGTATAAGAAAATGGCATGTTAGAGATACTTTTATTATGCTTCATGTCAGATATTGTGAGCATGAAGTTCCCTGGTTCCAAATTGGTGAAGGAAAACAGTTGAATACCAGTCTCCACTTGTTCAAAGTACAAATCTGTCAATGGTATCGACAAATTTGTTTCCTTTTCAACAACCTCAGTATCGAATGGAATAAGTCCTGGAACAAGGTTTCCATAATGATCATGTTGGTGTACAAATATTTCCATCTTAGAAAATAGTTGCCATGCATTTGGTTCATATGTCCATTTAGCCACACAATTGAAAACATCTAGTGGTCCTGTAAAAAAATTAGAAGTCATAGCATCATGGGTTACATAAATGGCGAAAACAGTTCGAGTCAAAAAGATTAAAAGAGAGTTACATGAATAACATATCGATTTATGGTTATGTTTGTATAATTATAATAGGAATGATAATGAGAATGATTCAAGACATGTGTTTGGTTTGATTATTGATCTATGATGGAATGTAAACCATTAGGAGTATTGGAGATAAAATTAAGGAGTAATTTAATGAGTAATTTAAGGAGTGTTAACTTCTTAATTCAAGGAGTAAAACAAGGAATCCTTAATTTAAGGAGTAATTTAAGGAGTAATTCAAGGAGTAAAACAAGGAATCCTTAATTCAAGGAGTAAAACAAGGAATCCTTAATTCAAGGAGTAAAACAAGGAATCCTTAATTCAAGGAGTAAATCAAGAAATCCTTAATTCAAGGAGTAAATCTCCTTATATATAGCTATATAAGTGTAATGAAAATATAAAAGAAAGAATACAATTTTGAGAGAGCTTGTTTTATTTAGAAAGGCCTTTAGGCCTTGGCCTTTGGCCTTGACGTTTCCAACACCAATTTTCAACATGGTATCAGAGCAAGTCGATCTTCTTGAAAAAAAAATTGTTATTCTTTTGCTCAAAGTGCGTTTGATACTCTATCAGAGCGATTTCTTATTCTATTTATTTTTTTCAAACCAAATTTCTTGACAATGATGGATTGAATCTCTCCTGCAGCTCCTACCTACCCGATATGGAGGGGAAGTATTATGGTAAAAGGAAAGGTCCCACATTGAAACCAAGCTCTTGGCGATGATTGATTAAATATCTCCTATAGCTTCTACCGACTTGATGTGGAGGAGGAGTATTATGGTAAAAGGAAAAGTCCCACATTGAAACCAAGCTCTTGGCGATGATGGATTAAATCTCTCCTGCAGCTTCTACCTACCTGATGTGGAGGAGGAGTTTTGTGGTAAAAGGAAAGGTCCCACATTGAAACCAAGCTCTTGGCGATGATGGATTAAATCTCTCCTGCAGCTCCTACCTGCCCGATGTGGAGGGGAAGTATTGTGGTAAAAGGAAAGGTCCCACATCGACAACAATAATTTTGTTTTTTTGTTTTTTTTTTGCTATCGTAATCAGTATTTTTGTTAGTTTTACCTTTGGTGCCTTGGCTTCTCATCAGTTTCAACGACTTCTGTGCAAGCTTAGATCCATAAACCTTATGGATCCAGCTTGAGGGGGAGTATTGGAGATAAAATTAAGGAGTAAATTAAGGAGTGTCAACTCTTTAATTTAAGGAGTAAATCAAGAACCTTAATTTAAGGAGTAAATCAAGAACCTTAATTCAAGGAGTAAAGCAAGGAGTTGTGATCCTTAATTTAAGGATTAATTTAAGGAGTAAAACAAGGAATCCTTAATTCAAGGAGTAAAACAATGAACCCTTAATTCAAGGAGTAAAACAAAGAATCCTTAATTCAAGGAGTAAAACAAGGAATCCTTAATTCAAGGAGTAAACACAAGAAATCCTTAATTCAAGGAGTAAACACAAGAAATCCTTAATTCAATTCAAGAACCTTAATTCAAGGAGTAAAGCAAGGAGTTGTGATCCTTAATTTAAGGATTAATTTAAGGAGTAAAACAAGGAATCCTTAATTCAAGGAGTAAAACAATGAACCCTTAATTCAATGAGTAAAACAAAGAATCCTTAATTCAAGGAGTAAAACAAGGAATCCTTAATTCAAGGAGTAAACACAAGAAATCCTTAATTCAATGAGTAAATCTCCTTATATATAGTTATAGAATTGTAATGAAAATATAAAAGAAAGAATATAACTTTGAGAGAGCTTGTTTTATTTAAAAAATCTTTTAGGCCTTGGCCTTTGACCTTGACGTTTCCAACACCAATTTTGGACACTAACATTAGCAGCAGGAATGCTTATTCCTCCTACATCCCTCGAGAATGCATTTTCTTATTCCTCCTACATCCCTAGAGAATGCATTGGAACGCTCTATTTTACTCACACATTTACATAATCATTTATTATAAATTAAAAATAGTTTATTTTCTAATTTTATTTTATTGTATAATTTTATTATTATATTGATTCCACTATTCAAAAAAACATAATAATAATATTATTATTTCTATTAAATTCAACTTTATTATCATTCTCATTCTCGTTAAGTTTCATTTTACGAATCAACTATATTAAATGCAAAACACCATACATACATACCTGGGTTCACCTTAAAAGGTAGTGGACTACCAATCAAGGTTTGGTTATCGCCCTGCACATTCAAGAAGAAGATTCCAGATTTGACCAAAATAAAGTCAATGATGATATGACCAGACTCATCCCAACCATTAGTAATGATATTGGGCACATCAGCAATTGAATCATTTCCATAAAATACAGACACAGTAAAGTTATGTGAATTTGTATCTTCTTTGCTTGAATTGATCAGATTCCCAAATGCATCTTTTGGGAGAACCACAACTCTTACTCTGCTTCCTGCTTCAAACTCACTAGTGTAACCAACCCAAGAAGCAACGCATACAGATGGGTAGATTTTCCCTGATTTAATTTTCAATCGTATAATTAATTAAACACGTAAATATGCCAAATCCATAAAAGCCACAAAGCAGTTTCTCAAAAATTATAGATAAAACCTGGATCAACTGTGAAATGCAAAGACGAGTCCAATACTTGAAAACGGTCCTCGGTTATAAGCACATTGAATAATCCAGCCGTTACGGTGGTAAAGAAGATCTTCAAATTTTCTGGGTCATCTTCAAAATTAATAAAAACCCCTGATACAATAGAGCTATTCCCGACCTTGTCATTCACTGAGAGAATAGGCTTAAAAGCATTTTTGTCAAGCTTGTCGAAATTGCTCAATACTTTGATTTTTATCGTGGCAATTTCGCCGGCTTTGAACGTGTCTTTGTCATCCAACCAACTGAACGCCAAATCAATTTTTGTAGCATTTTCTGCAAAAGTACAAAGAACAGTTGAGTTGTTGTATCAATAAAGATGTGAAAGTAGAGTGAAGAGAAGAAGAGGTTCATTCAAAACCTGCGCTTGAAAGCTTAATGTGAAATGCGAATATGATGACTGAAATGATTGTGTATGTGAAGATTTGAACATCCATGAAAGATCAATGTCAAATATTTTCAATGGAGATTTGAGTTCTTGAGGTTGAGAAAGGTCGGAGTAATGTGGCGGTTGGAATTTTTGAGCAGTTTGTGACGGTTTTTTCAGCAGTGGTTAGGATTTTGGGCGATAGAATAACAAATTTTTTTTTTCTTCTTTATATTAATTGATTTTCTAGCGTTGTAATAAAAATCTGCCAACACAAATATTAATTAATTACTTTCTAGAATATGTAAAAATAAATAAAAATTTGTAAGGTTTGAAAAGCTTGGAGTTTCAGCGTGTGATATAAATGACTATAAATGTTGAATATAATATATAAAATTTAATAATTTTTAGGTGTAATATTACAAATTTATTAATTATTGAAAATATATTAAAATTTAAATTTAAAAAAAAATAAGAAATAAAACATATATTTATTTTTTTGAGTTATTAGATATTCATAAATCAATGGATTAAATCATTACAATTCTACTCAAAAGGTTGGAAATACAAAATAATAACCAAAAGTTAGATTGCTTTAAATTATTTAACATGCATTGCATGTGAGGAAATAATAGTAATTTCATTATCTTCACTCATCCACGTTTTCCAATAAGCTTCTGGCCTTCCTCAATCAGAGACTAGAGATTTTATGTTGTCCCATTCGTTTGATCCAATGCCATCTTCAACTTTGTTGTCTATGTATAACAATTATAAAAGTTTATTTACAAACATAAAATATTTACACTTAAAATTATTTTTAAGTTTGTTATTAAATTTATTAAAAAAAGTTAAAATTTTATATATCATATATATGTTTTATAATTACTACACATAATATTATATTCATATATTTAATAATAAATGTTTATAAATTTTGAATTATTTTTAGGGTTAAAATATTTATTTAAACTTAAATCAATTTATAAAATTATGAATTAATAATCTTAATGTATATTTTAATATTTTAAGGTTGTATTTTAAAAATAATTTTTTATAATATTAAGATTTTTAATAAATTTTGAAAAATTATGTATAAAAAATATTCAACCATATTAGTTTATTATTATTATTATTATTACTATTACTATTATATGAGTTATTGGCTGAACCGTTGATAAAGAAGACGCTGTCAATATGTCAAAAATCTGTCGATCTACTGAAAATTGCTATAAGCTACTGAAACCTAAAAATAATCAAAGGAGTGGCGGCAAACGTGATGTAGGTATATGTATATATATATTAGAATGACGGCTACATCAGAGTACTATTGATATTTAAAGGTAAGCGAATGTAATTGATAAGAGGTAATAAACATACATGGTGGCTGTCAGTTTTGTTTTTGAAGGACATGAATTAAAGTAATGATAATTGATTAACATTGCTACAGTTTTTTTATGTACATGAATTAAGATAAAGGTAATCAATTAATATGATTATTTTTTTAATTTTAATAATATGTTAATTTTAAGCTTATGTGTTTATTATTCTATTTGTTTAATATTTTATCTTCGTATAGGTTATTTTCTTTTAAGATATAATATGTTTAGATTAAATAATTTTATATAAAATCATGATCATTTAATTTAATTATTAAAATTTAAAGATGATATTTTTATGAAACTTGTGTTTAATTTGATTGCTTGAAGATTTACTAGTTGATTTGATTTAATTGATATATCTATTTTAAATAATCTAATTAAGATTATTTATTATTAAATTCGTTTTAAAACACATACGAGTACTTGTATTTTTGTACTAACCCTTTTTTAGTTTATTCATGAAAGTATCTGATTGATAAGAAATTTATTGAAATCTTGGTCTGAATACTGTTCACGTTAATATTAGAATCTGTGAAAATAGAACATGAGCTCGTAAGTAAAGTACATTAAGACAGAATGCTAGGAAGGGTAACATAAGACTGAGTTTGTACTTGAACATTTGATTTTCATAGTAGAAAATTAGTTGGTCTAGTGGATAGGTTGTTTTCCTCTTAGGTTATGGTTGTGACCTAGGTTGTTTTTATTTAAAAATATCGTGTGTTATTCTTTCATTCCCACACTTTATTTTTATACGCAATTGCATGCCTTGTCGCTTTGTTTAGGTTATTATTTTATAAATTGATAAAAGTTGAAAATAATTTATTCACCCCCTTGCGTTAATTAGGATCATATTTTATAAACTTTCAATTAGTATGAGAGCTAACACTAGATACACTTAGTGAGTTTGGTCCTTATGGACACACCCCTACTTATGGACCAAATGAAAAGGAGGTAGGTCATCTATTAAACCCTCACTCTTTGATGGGTATAATTACCCTTACTGAAAGGCTCGTATGCAAGCCTCTCTCAAACAAGATGAAAAAGTCTGAGATGCTATTCTTAATGATTGGGAACCACATTCAGTAACGAAAGATGGTGTAACAATCATAAATCCAAGAAGATGCTAGACCATTGAAGAACACACTCTTAGTAGGGCAAACTAAAAAGGTCTAAGCTCAATCTTTGTTGCAATGTCGATGGATGAGTTCCGTCACATCTCTATCTGTGAGACTATTAAAGATGCATGGAATGCACTTGCTCTTGCTCATAAGGAAACTTTCCAAGCGAAACAAACAAAATAAGATTGCTAGCATCTCAATTTGATTCCATTAAAATGAGCAACACTGAAACTTTTGGTCAATTCTATGCTCACTTTTGTGATATCACTAATACTTGTTATAACCTTGGTGAGAAAATTCCACAACCTATAAAAGTATGTAAACTCCTAAGCTCTTTAACATTAGATTACAAGATGAAAGTTACAACGATAGAAGAAAGCAAGAATGTGGACACATTAAACATTGATGAACTTATTGGGTCAATCCAAATCTATAAGCTTACTCTTGATCTACCCAAGAAAAACAAGGATGTGACATTCAAAAGCTCCAAAAAGGACATCTCTGATAGTGATGGGGTTATGAATGATGAGTCACTAGTATAGTTAGTAATAAAATTTAAAAAGTTACTAAAAAAGAAGGGTCAACATAATAATCAATCTAACATTGGACAATCTAGTTGTTCGAGGGACTGAAAGTCAAGGAAAATCAAGCTCTTAGTCCTGATGGTAAGAAAACTATGCCCACTAGTCTTCAATGCTTTACTTGTAGGGACTTTGGTGAAGTTTCTATAGAATGTGCGAACAATAACAAAAAGTTAGAAAAGCTTTTATTGCCACACTCAGTAACACAGAAAGTGAGTAGAATAATGCTAGTAACTCAGAGGATGATGACACTAATTATTATGCCTTCATTGCAACTAACAAAGCACACCACAATGACTTCGACTCTAACTTGGATGAAGAAAATAAGGAAGTAAACTCTTCTCTCTTACTGTCTATGTTTAATGTATTGAATTACGATGAACTATTCAAATATTTTCTAGGTACCAGGAAAGAGAGAGATAAACTACTTGTTGAAGTAACTAAACTTAATGATATCATTAATGTTCACAAAACAATTTCTCTAGCTTAGAGAAAGATGAAAAGGAATTGTCCTAACATATTAATTCTCTGAATATGAGACTTGCATAAACCAATGAGGAAAAGAAAAATCTTAGGCAAGAACTTAGTATTGGTAAAGAGACGGTGAAGAATTTGATTATAGGTGTTGAAAAATTGATCAAAGTCCTAGACTATGGAAAGCCACATAGAGATAAGAGAAGTCTTGTATAAATAGATGAACAATCAACACCTTTATCATCCAAAACTCAATTTATAAAATCCATTGTTACTCTGGCAGGGAAGGTAATTTATATACCTTATTATTCTGAGCAAATTTAATTTGTTCTCATCTGTCATCATTATGGTATGAAAGGACATATTAAACCTAAGTGTAGATTTCTTTATACGTATGATTCTATCACGAGTACAAATGTTTCTAGGAAACCTCAAAAATTTTCCAAATGTAAATTTTTTACCTCAAGAACTACACAAAAATGGGAACCTAACAAACCAGTAACTCAAACATCCAAAATTAAAGGAGGATGTGTTAAGAAGTTCGATTTGCACTTCTTTGTGGCCTACATAGCGTTTAAAGCTAAATCAAATACCGCCTAGTATTTTGATAGTGGATGCTCTTGATATATGATTAGGAACCGTTCTTTTTTTAAAACCTTTGAACAATACAATGAAGGGACAATTACCTTTGGTGATGGTAAAACATCAAAACTTGTTGGAAAAGGCTATGTTCAAATAGAGGGTATCTCTAAACTTGATGAAGTTTTATATGTGGAAGGACTCAATGCAAACTTGATTAGCATAATTCAAATATGTGATAATGATTTCAATGTGCAATTTACAAACAATCACTACATTGTAACAAATCGAAAGGGTGAATGTACGATTAAGGAAATTAGATCAAATGACAATTATTATTGCATTGACACATCACCCACAATAACATGTAACCTAGCTAGCAATGATTCAAATACCTTATGGCACAAAAAACTAGGTCATATGAATTTTAAAGATATCATTAGATTAAGTAAAATTGAGACTATGCTTACTTTACCTATTCTTTCAAAAATTGAAACATGTGTACGTGGATCATGTCAATTGGGTAAAAAAACTAGGATCGCTCATAAGAAGATCAAGAGTATCAATACAAACATAGTATTGGAATTGATGCATATTAACCTTATAGGTCCTATGAGAATAGAAAGTATTGGAGGTAAGAAATATATCATAGTTGCAGTAGATGACTTTTCTTGCTACACTTGGGTAAACCTTCTAAAAGATAAGTCAAATGATTTTGAGTCCTTCATCTCATATTGTACAAAAGTGCAGGTTAAAGAAGGTGAAAAATAGTAACCATCAAGAGGTACAAAAGTACATTATACCAGAATTGGCTATTTGTGTCTTTTTTATCATACAAATCTAAGAATGAAGATTATAGATGGCCATAATAATTTCCCACAAACCATACCTATTGTTTAAGAAATTATGTGGATTAATTTCATTAACAATTATGACCATTTGAAGATTTCTATATTTATTTGTATATTTGGGTCTCATATAATAAACTACTTTCGTAGTTAAGAAATAACAAGGGTGACACAAAAAATCATCATTCGACGTATTCTCTACATACCATGTCAATATTTGTGATGTCTCCTTTCTCTTTTTCATATCGTGAAGATGAAGAATTGGTTAAAAGTACCATAAAACCTTTACTATCACACCTTTCTTCACATTTGTCCCATCAAGAGTCATCTTTCACCTTGAATGGCCATAAATTGGACAATTTAAGGCATCCTTGTATTTCTTTCTATAAAAAATACAATGGTTTTGACATGCATCAATATTCTCATAATCAACGCCAAAATGATTTAAAGTTCTCTTAACTTCATACATAGCTGAAAGTAATTTATTTCCATAAGGTAGTTAGTATGTAATTGCCTTTAACATTTCAGTAAACCCATTATAAGATATTTCGTGTTTTACCTTGACATATATGATGCATAAAAGCTTGATAGTCAAATTTTATATTTATAAAAAGCTTGGAAGTGTATGAATAATTTGTAATAAGTAATAAGTATACTCCTAGGACTACCTTTCAAGAAATTATAGTAGTTTTAAAAAGTTAAATTATTTTCTAATTTAACTTAGAAGAATAAGTCCTAAATAATCTAAATATTTGTTGTTTTGAGGAATAGAATTGTATATTCTAAATTAATTTCATATATAAAGAAAGCAAGTAAATTAAAGCATTAAATTAAAGCAAAAAATTAAAATAGATAAACTAAACTATAGCGGATTCTAGAATAATGGATGAATATAGGATTTTAACAAGCATAATCATTCATGAACAAAACGAATTAAATGATTCAAATAACGTGTTATATTTACTGATTTTTCATTTTCTTTTAAATAAAGGAACTTCCACGGTTATGGTAAGTTCAAACAATTCTCAATTAATCAATGACTTCTTAGGTGGAGCTTGAAATCGATTAACTGCAAACTTGAGAAAAATATATAAATCAAGGGTCTCACTAAATCAATAACTTATTTAATTGGGCTTGAAATTAATTAATTGATAAATCCAAATTAAATATATCATTTTAATTATAAATCAAAATTTGATTCATTAGTGATTTATACTTGATTTATAATTAAAGTTATGTTTTTAACCATCGAGTTTAATCTCATTTAATCAATAACTTCCTTAGTGAGACTTAGAATTGATAAATGAAATGAAATTAAACTTTTATTCATTTATACACAATTAAATACAGATTATAATGCTTAATTCTAAAATATTTTGTTTAATTATAAATCAATATTTGGTCCATCATTGATTTATTATAAAAGATTTCAATAATATGAACAAGAAATAAATAAAACTTGTATTTATTTAAATCATAAAATTGTTATTCCAATCGTTGGAAGCCAAAAAAAAAAACTAAAACCTCGTATTACAACATTAACCAATCATAATTATGATAATAAAAATTAATTCAACTATGAAAGACATCAAATTACAGAAAGAGATAAAAGTACAACAATTAAAAATACTCATTTTGTTAAAAATGATTCCAGATCTTCAAATAAGTTGTCACTGGCTTCTCCAAATCCTTGGATCTTTTTCACAATGAGGATGTTCTCTTTCTGTATCTGTATATGGTGGTGGAACGACTTTAAAAATTGGATCTAAAATGACCTAACCTATAACCGTTGGAAAAATTGAAATATAAAACTTAGACTAAACCTAATAGAAACTATTGTATTTATATGGAGGGGCTGGGTATATGGGCTTGGGTAAATTTTAATAGAGGCATACCATACCATGACCTTTTCATTGCCATGGCATAGATGACATTCATCTTTTTCCATTTCATCCCAAAAACATCACACCGTGGTACCATCGTGCCCTGTGAATTTCTACTAAATAGTTTGCATTGTGACACAATATAATCCTTGTCAAGGCACACTTCACTTTTCTTCAATTTTACCTTGTATACCTTACAAGTTTATTGGTACATGTAATGCTTACAATCCTTATTCTTTTAAGCTCCTAGGGTGCAAAAGTAAAATCCTTCAAGTGTTGTTCATGACTAAAATCAATAAAATTTCTCATGCTTTAGTTTCTTTTCAATTCATAATCAAAATCTCAAGCATAAGTTAATTCAACATCTCAAAGGATAATAGTTCATTATTTAAACCAATTACACATGAAAATTCATGTTTTATTACAAAAATATATCAACTTTAACTCCCCTAATGTTGGTGTTAGGAATCCCAATTTACTTTGACTCGAATCATCACAAGATATACTTTCAATATCACACTGATCATATGGGTTCAAGTTCTCGACAATGTATGTGCAAATGTAAGTTTTGTAAAGAATAAAGCAAACAAGGTTCGCATATAATAAACAAGAAATGCTCAAATGTGCAAACATTGATATCATGAAAAAAATCAAATGTTAGGATTATGAATATACCGTACTACTAATCTTATGCATCAATCAAAATCATCAAGAAATTTTTTTAAGTACATGCTTCAAGATGAATAAAAATACATTTACTTCAAAGGGAATTTTTTTCTTAATAACCATCTCACTATTTTAAAGAATTTAGTGTCATAATTTTTAGCTATACTATTTGTTTTTCTCTTCTTCTTCTTTTTTGTTCTTTTGGTTCTTTCTTATTTTCTGTAGAAAATAAACCCATATACATATGTGTTTTGATAAATGGATATTTTGGATTTTTTTGTTGTTCTTAGGGAACCCATATATATCTCTCTTTTTGACTACAAGTCAAGCATGAATGAAGATAAACACACACTTAAATTCTACTAAAATCATTCAATCTAAGTAATGAAAATAAGTACATGATACTTTGTCAAATGTCAAAAATCCTTACATTCAATGCAAAACCTATAGAGTTCATCTAACAATTTAAAATAATAAGAAAAATGTCTAAAGGAGTAGAAGAAATGTTGTCACTTAGAATAAACGCATATAGGCTCAAAATATCTTACAAGGTAGTCCCTAATATTTAATTCTTAAATACAACTTTGGATTTATCTCAATCTTAACATCCAAGCATGAAACACAAACTATGAGTATAATTAATTCTTACAATAATCCATGAAATATTTAAGATATTAAAAAAATAATACAAAAACTCAATCATTTACTTTGAATTAACTAAAAACATGATAATTTGTATAAGAAATTTTGTTTTTTAATTTGTTCCTACTTGAACCCCCAAATATAAACTAAACATTATTCTCAATATCTTCAACTACACAAATGTTCAAAAATGCAATGAAAGGGCCATGAGAAGTTTTTGAAAAGTATTAATATTTCATAACTTTATTTCAATTAAATGTGAATAAATAGATTTAATTATACGTGTCTTTATCATTATCTATGCAAATATATATATTCGGAATCACAAATATTTTATGTTGTATTTTTGGTATTTTTAGCTTCAAATATATAAATTAATCAACAAATGAAGATTCACCTGAAGCACTCATTTACAGGACCAATGTATGTAAGCCTTACATGTAATATCGACTAGTTTGTAAGGGGTGAAAACAAGAAGCACATTTGAGCATCGCGAGAGCCATGGTGAAGAAATAGTTGGGTCGCGGCACACTTCTCACTACTTAAATTCAATAGGCACAAAATCTATTATGTCTCGTTGCATGAAAATATTGGGATACGATATGAACTATTTGGAGGTAACATGAAGCAAAGCATTATAGGACTTGGGCTGCGATAGTGGAATAGCTAGGGCACGATGCATGATTAATTTTCTAACCCAAAGACCTTGCTAGAGAGCCTCAATTATAAATAAACACATTGTGTGCTAGGTTTTGTATGCAATCACAATTAGGAAATATGACACGTCCTTATATCTTTAATTGGTCTTGTAGATCTTATATGTATTCATTTAATTTTATATAAAAATTCAATCTTTGTGTATTCTTATGAATGGTATTTTTAATTTACTCATCATTTATGAAATCTGAACATGTCTAGTTGATTATTATTTTGGGATATTAGATTTGTTGTCATGTTTTTAAAGATTAATTTAGGTGAATATTTTCATAAAATAGATTGAAACTATTACTTTATTCAAGCTTTCTACTGAATTTATTATTTATTAATATAATAACGACATATTTTTTCACAATAAATTTAAACTATGAAAGTTAGGTTTTAGAATCTAATTTTGATACCTTGAATAAGAGTTTAAATTATATGCTCCACTTAAAATAGTGATTTAAATGATTTGTTATTTCCTTACAAATAAAACATAATTTAATCTATTCAACTAGTGATCCTTGCCTAAGGATATTAATTGGTTTTATTAATTAGCTAAGTATTCGCATAAATTCTTCATCGATTGTTAATTGCTTATCTATGTAGAATTGTTTGAACCCATCTTATTTCTATCTTTTATTATTTATGTTTTGTGACATAATGTTTTCATTTATTTTTCATATTTATTTTTAAGAAGTTTATTGAATATTTAAAACCATATAGTTTCTCCTTAATTCGATCTATATGATATGCTTATCACTTATATATATGTGATTCGTACACTTGTGAGCTTTTTATAGAAGATAAAATTTTACCATTAAGTTTTTATACATCAAATTTGTTGCACTGTTGTTAGGAAGGAATAATGTTTTAAATTTTATTATCAAAATTTTAAAAAAAAATTTGTAAATATTCGTGTGTTGTTTAATTTAAAAATAAATTAAAAAATTAAAATTTTACAAAATAATCTAAAAAACAATTAAAAACAATTAGAAATTCAAAAAAATATTTTAATTTATTTTTACTTCTTTTATTAACTTTACTCTAGGTATTAAATTGTTATTTTCTTTTTTCTTTTTAATTTAATTTAATTTTTATTAAATTCTTTTAGTAGTTTATTTACTAACTAAATTATTTTCTTTTTCTTTTAGTATTTTTTGCACTAATTTAATTTAATTTTATTTGAACTTAA
Organism: Hippophae rhamnoides; assembly: GCA_033030585.1. Classification (NCBI taxonomy): domain Eukaryota; kingdom Viridiplantae; phylum Streptophyta; class Magnoliopsida; order Rosales; family Elaeagnaceae; genus Hippophae; species Hippophae rhamnoides. Next base: position 44,593,677 of record CM065438.1, on the reverse strand, counting down.
TTTTTTTATTTTTTTGTTTTTATTTAATTATTTACTAACTTAATTGTTTTTATTTTTATTCTACTTTATTTTTTTAATTAATTTTATTTACTATTTCCGTATACTAACTTTTGATTATAGTATAATATATTTTATTTTCTTTTACTAACTTGTTATAGTTTTTCATTTAATTTTTATTATCTAACCATATGCTTGTGTCATACGTATTATATTTTTATTATTTATTTATTATGTCTTAATTTAGTAAATTTAATTCTTTTCTTTAATTAACTCTTTTTATTTATTATGTGTTATTATAATTTCTTTCATTTTATTTTTTATCATTTAGTATTTAGTTTTTAATTTAGTACATAAAATTAGATTAACTATTGAATTAAAAATAAATAAATCTGAGTTGCAACATGGCCTTTTTTTTTGCAACGGCACAAGACTCTTGGGATACAATTGGATTGAAGGAAAACTTTTTGCATTGCAGTTAAGAATAGGTGAGCCGAAACTCACATTCATGTCCTTACAATAAGAGGATAAATCTCAAATATATTCAAAGAACATGATAAAGGATTCAATGGTACAGGTAGATAATCTTATGAAACTTATTGTTTTTGTAATCGTAGATGTGCAAAAAACTCAATGACGAGGGGGACATTGAGTGAATTAAATTCTACAAATTATAATCTCCCAAGGAAGCGTCTTGCTAAGATGTTAAACTAATACTTGATGAGAGGCAACCCATCGTTTTAGGTAGTATTATTTTTTCTTATTTTAATTTTATTTTTTTCTTTCTAGATGTTATTTTACATTTAATGTTATTTATTTTATTTCCTATTAATGTGAACCCATTTTTATTTTATTTGAAAGTGTAAATTCATAACTGTTTGTTATGATTTATGAGAAGTATGCAACATTCTGTCTATGTGATAAAATTGTTTGAGATGATGGATGCACCATGACATATGACACCACTACTTGATCACATTGATTTTAGGAAAATGAGTAACTTTTCTCTCCTTTGTCTTTATTTTTAATTTACATTTGATACATTAAAGATAATGTAGATTCTAATTTGAGGGTGGAAGAAAAGTTACACATAAACTTAGGTACTTTTATTAAACATGTGTTCACTTTTGTTTAGTTTATTTAGGTTTACTTAGTTGTTTAGGGATATTTAGGTCCCATTTAATTTTATTTTTTTGCAAAATTATCATGATTTTAGTTGATTTAAAGTGAATGATTGATTGATATCTTAAACATGTCATGGAATATTGTGAGAATTTGTTTTTTTATTTATAGTTTGTGTTTCATGCTTAAATAATGAGATTATAAACTAAAAATTAGTGTTTAGGAATCAAATAGTGGAGACTACCTTATGAGTATTTTGAACCTATATCGTTTTATTTTGAGTGATAATATTTTTGTATTTCTTTAAAAACTTTTCTTATTAATTCAAATTGTTAAATGATCTTTGTAGATTTTGCATTAAATATTAAGATTTTTTAACATCTAATGAAGAATCATATACTTATCGTATTGTTTAGATTAAATGATTTGAGTAAAATTTAAAAGTATATGCCTATTTCATCCTTGCTTGACTTATTAAAAAAACAGATATATATGGGGTTGCCTAAAACCAACAAAAAAACCAAATTTAGCCATTCACCAAAACAATAGATATGTATATGGGTCAAATTTATTAAAAAAAAAAGAAATAATATTAAAAGGAGTATAAAAAAGAGAGGAAAAATATAGTATAACTAAATATTATGACCCAAAAGTTCTTCAAGTAGTGAAATGGTTATTATACCAAAACCATAGATATGTATATGGGTCAAATCTATTAAAAGAAAGAAAGAATATTAAAAAGAGTATAAAAAAGAGAGACAAAATATAGTATAACTAAATATTATGACCCAAAAGTTCTTCAAGTAGTGAAATGGTTATTACAAAAGAAAAATAGGAAATAAATCTCCTTGAAGTCATCGCATTTTCATTCATCTTAAGGCATACACTTAAAATATTTACTTGATGATTTTAATTGATGCATGAGAATAATAATGTGATTTCTTCGTAAATTCAATCATTTGATTTATTTCATGGGATCAATGTTATGCACTTCTTGAGCCTTGCATGTTTAATCATATGTGAACTGATTAGCTCATTTCTTTACATAATTTCTATTCTCATATATCTTTGTTGAGTTATTGAATCCATAGGATTAGTGTAATATTGATAGTATGAATTGTGAGGATTAGAGTCAAAGCAAACTAAGATTGGGCGAGTCAAAGTTGATATATTTTTGTAATGGAACATGAATTTGTGATTTGTATATGATTTGAACAGTAAATTATGAACCTTTGGGATATTAATTTAACTTATGCTTTAGATTTAATTATGAACTGAAACTGAAGCATGAGAATTTTTTTAATTTTATTTTTACTTTTACTTTTTATTTTTTTTATTCTTATTTAGTATTTTTTTATTTGTTGTTTGGTTTTATTTTTGTTATTTATTTTTAGTTTTATATTTTAGAATGTTTATGGGTATTATCCTTGAAAACCTTCACGAGACTTAAACTAATCTACTAGGACAACTTAGGGGTTTAAAGGTTTGTTGCATACACTAAATGCAACCGTGTTAATCTATGAAAATGATTTATGTTTAATTTCTTTATAGCTTTCCTTGCTAGAGGCTAACAAGAAGCTAGTTGGGGGTTGTGATGAGTACTTAAAAAACACTAATATTTCATGATTTTATTTTACTTAAATATGAATAAATAGATTTGATTATGCATACTTTTATCATTATTTATGCAAATCTATATGTTCGAAATCATTAGTATTTTCTATTGTATTTAAGGTATTTTTAGCTTCAAATATATAAATTGATCAACATATGAAGAATCATACCTAAAAGCACTCATCTACACCTTAAGAGCTTTAAGGAACAATGCATGTACGCCTTATATGTGATATCAACCAATTTGTAAGGGGTGAAAATAAGAAGTAAAGTTGAGCATCGCATGCCGCGGTGAAGAAATAGTTAGGCTGGGACACACTTTTCACTGCTTAAATTCAATGGGCACAAAGTCTATTCTATGCTACAATGTAGAAATATTCAACCATGGCATGACGTGTTCAAGAGTAACACGAGGCGAAGCATTACGAGACTCGGGTTGTAGCGCTAGAATAACTGTGCCATAAAATGCGATTAATTTTCTAACCCAAAACCCTTACTGGCTTGCCTCAACTATAAACAAACACATTATGTGGTAGGTTTTGTATACACCCATAATAGTTTTACATATTAGGATTTAAGAATAGCTACAGTTCTTATTCTTCTTTAGTTTTTATAATAGTTTAGATTCATAAACAGTAATAGGCAGATCTTTAGAAGGTATTTCATATCATCGAAAATACATAAGATATTTGTGTATCAAAAAAGATCATTGGTGGGGAGCAAGACACAACCGTCTATCTTTAATTGGTATTATAGATCATATTTGTATTCATTTAATTTTATATACGGATTAAATTTTTGTGTATTCTTTTGAATGTTATTTTTAATTTATCGATCATTTATTAAGTATGAGCATATCAGACTGATTATTATTATGGGATAATACTTTTGTTGTCATCTTTGTGAAAATTAATTTAGATGAATATTTTCATAAAATAAATTAAAATTATTACTTTATTCAATATTTTTATAGAGTTTATTATTAATTAATATATTGATGATATATTTTTTAGTAATAAATTTAAGATATGAAAGTTAGATTTTCCGATCTAATTTTGACATCCTGAAGAAGAGTTTAAATTATATGTTTTGCCTAAAACAGTAATTTAGATGGTTTGCTACTTCCTTAGAACAAAACATAATTTAATTTAATCCATTAGTGATAAAGATATTAATTTATTTTATTAACAAAAATTCTGATCATCACCTAAGGATATTTTCATACAAAAAAAAGGCAAATCAATAACCTTAATTTATATATTAAATAACCTAATTAAATTATGATCAAGTATAACTAACTAGCTAATTATTCTCATAAATTCTCTATTGATTGTTAATTACTTATCTGGCTAGAATTGTTTGGATTAACCATATTTCTATCTTTTATTATTTATGTTATTAATTTAGAATTTTCAAAACCAAAATATTGTGAAAAAATGTTTAGGTTTATTTTTCATACTTCTTTTTAAGAAGTTCATTGAATTATTTAAAACTACATAGTTCCTCCTTAAACTAACATTGGTAGTATGCTTATTGATTATTATATATGATTCATACACTTCCGAGCTTTTTATAAAGTACAAAATTTGACTATCAAGTTTTTGTACATCAAGCCAAACAGAAAATTAACTAATAACAAATAAAAAAACTACATTAAAAAAAGTAATGTTACCTTAAATGATGGGTTGTCTATGCCCAAACGCTTAGTTTAACGTCTTAACAAGACGCTTCAAAAGGTGATGATTCATCTACTTAAATGCACTCAATGTCCTTGTTTCTATAAACTCCTTCCAATTATGGTTTTACATGTTTCTCATTCACTTTGAATGAAATTTGACTCTTTAGATCCACTAATTCCACAGCTCTACATGGAAAGACTTGAACAACTTGAAATGATCCAATCTAGCTTGACTTTAACTTTTCTTGAAACAATTTAAAACGAGAATTAAATAAGAGAATTTTCATTCCATGATAAAAGGACTTGTGAATTAGGCCATTGTCATGGTAAAGCTTAGTACATTCTTTATAGGTTTTGCATTTTCATAGGCTTCATTCCTAATCTTTTTTAGCTTATCAAGTTGAAACAAGTGTTTCTCTCCTAATTGATCATAGTCAATATGTAATTCTTTGCTTGCCCAATATGCCCTATGCTCAAGCTTAATGAGAAAATGATATGCCTTTCCAAAAATCAACCGGTAAGGACTCATACCAATGGGTGTTTTATAAGATATGCAATATGCCTATAATGCATAATTTAACTTAGTTACCCTATCCTTTCTTGAAGGCCACACTATCTGTTCCAAGATATGCTTGATTTTTTTATTGCTTACCTCTACTTGATTGGAGGTTTGTGGATGGTATAGAGTATCCACCTTGTGTGTGATATTATATTTTTTCAATAAGCCGTCAAATAGCTTATTGCAAAAGTGGCTCCCTCCATCACTAATTATGGCCCTAGGTGTCCCAAACTTACTAAATATACATCCTTGAAATTTTTTATAACACATTTGATTTAGTGGGTATAGCTTCAACCCACTTGGACATATAATCAACTACAACCAATATATATTCATACCCAAAAGTAGGGGAAAAAGAACCCATAAATTCAATCCCCTAAATATCAAAAAGTTCAATAACTAAATTAGATATCAAAGGCATCTCATCACATTTTCCTATGTTACTAGTCCTCTAACATCTAACATAATGCATGTAGAAATTACAAGCATCTTTAAATAAAGTTATCCAATAAAAGGCCAAAATGCTTTCATACTCCTTCTCAAGCACACATGTCATGATGATTTGATTTTGGCAAAGCTTGAGCAAATAAGGTTCATCCCAAAAGTAATGCCTACAATCATGGAAAAACTTTTATTTTCCTTAAAAGTAATGTTAGGTCTTAAAATACCACTAGCGATATAATTTACTGTCACCATACCATGGATTTAGGCTTATTGTAAATAGTTTCTCATCAAACAAAGTTTCAATAATTTTCATTTCTTTATCACTCTCAATAGTAACAAAATCATAAATTAATCTAGATAGATGATTAGAGACTACATTTTTACTTCTTTTCTTATCTTTGATCTCTTAGTCAAATTGTGTAAAAGCAAAACCCAACCTAATTAGTCATGGCTTAGCATTCAGTTTACACAATAAATACTTCAAAAAAGTATGATCAGAAGGCGTAATTACTTTAGACCCAACCAAATAAGATCTAAATTTATCCAATGTAAACACAATAGTCAATAATTTGGGCATTATTGAGTGTTTTACTAGCATAACAAATGACATGTAAAGGCTTATCCACTCTTTCCCCAAGATGGCCCCTATAGCTAAATCAGAAGCATCGAACATAATTTTAAAAGATAAAGACCAATTTTGTCTAACAGATTACATAAAGGAGAACTTATTTTAGAAATATATTTAATAAATCTCCTATAAAAACTACTTGTCCTAAGAAACTCCTAATTCCCTTCACATTAGTGGGGGTGGTAATTTAGAAACTAAATCAATTTTAGCCTTATTCACTTCTATACCTTTACTTGAAATAATATGTCCTAACATAATGTCTTGTTTAACCATAAAGTGATTTTCTCCCAACTAAGATTTAAGTTGCGTCCAATGCATCTTTTTTTGATCTAAAGTCAAGTTATGCAAACAATCATTAAAAGGGGTTCCAAAAATAGAAAAATCATCCATGAATATCTTAATGAATTTCTCCCCCATATCTAAAAATATAGACATAATGTATATTTGGAATGTTGTGAGGGCATTTCATAGATTGAATAGCATCCTTTTGAAGGCCAATCTCCCAAATGGACAAGTGAATGTGGTCTCTTCTTGATCTTATGGTGCAATTCGTAACTACTAATATCTTGAAAGAACATCAAGAAAAAAATTCATACCCAACCAATCTTTCCAACATTTGATCAATAAAAAGAAGGGGGATGTGATCTTTCTTATTGTACAAATTCAGTTTCCAAAAGTGGATACACATTCCCCATCCTATGATGATTCGAATAGGAACTAACACATTTTTTTCATTTTTACCATCGTAATGCCATATTTCTTTGGTACCATATATACCGGTATAACCCATTTGATATCTACAATAGAATAAATAACTTTGACCTCTAATAGTTTTAAAATTTTAGTTTTCATTATGTCTTGCATAGTACGGTTAATATTCTCTAGGAGAACTTCTTTTATAAGTTTGGTATTGTCCTCTAAATTAATTGAAGATTCTCATGCATGGGAACAATTACACGAATACCAATTTTTCTTCCGACACAAATAGGTAATCAGGACCTAGATGAGGAATGGACAAGTCAACCCATGGAATCTTTTCGTGAGCTCTATATCAATGCGGCCAATCAATCCTCACAATATGAATTAAGAAATTAACGCAATGAAAGTACAAAACAACAGCTCAATTCAACATATAACAAAAACAACTCACATATGCAACAATATAAATCTACAGAGTACAAACTAGTGAAGATGTGCCTCATAGGCTCTTGTCTAGACTAGAAACATACATACCTGGAAAACAATACATAGCTTGTGATACATGCATACATACCAAAAGCTAAAAGGATTTCTAATCACTTTAGGACCTCATATGTGGAAACATACTCGATAAATGATGATTGTAATTTCATAATGGACAATCAAACATACATAGCAAACCCTAATAAAGAGTCCAACACTTAGTACACATACAGGGTGAGGAGAAACAAGTTCCCTAAAGACTCATACCAAGCAGTATACAGATAAAAGGAAGATTATACTAACAAATGATTTAAACAAACATGTCTTCTAAGAAAGAGTCTAAGACCCAACATACAATTAGGTTAAGGAGAATTTGACTATTTAAGGACTCAACCCAACCTTAGAAACATCGAAGATAAAAACACCTAAAAAATAATACAACTACAACATAAATAAATATAGGTGATGAGTGCTCAAAAAGCACTAAAATTACCATGATTTTATGCACATTAATTGACTAAAAAATATATATATTTATATGTTTTATCATATATTTATATAAATTTATCTTTTTGGAATCACGGGTATTTTTATTGTTTTTCAGGTATTTTCGCTTAAAAACGCAACTTGAAGACTCAAATAAGAATACTGGAAGCAATACATCACAAATATATCAATAAATAAATGGGGAAAGGGCAACAAATATGGAAAAATTTGACAAAATGGGTTGAAAAGGTCAAAAATGTCAAAAAGGAGAAAATCGTGCCCAGAGCAGCCCATCCTGCGCGCGCCAGCGCCCAGCCGCGCCGAGCCGCGTGCGCAGCACGGCCCACGTCCGCGCGCATCCGCGCATGCTGTCACTGTTCACGCGCGCGCCTGTGTGCGCCCCAGCTGCCCTCCGCGCACGCCGACGCCATTTCGCCCCATTTTTCACGTGCAGTCGCCCCCATGACGTCATGCTGACGTCATCAATGACCTCACCATGTGCACTACGCGTTTTCACCATTTTTTAACATTTTTTCACCCACTTTTTTTCTCCATTCTCACCGATAAATACCCCCCTTCTCTTCACTTCATACCACACCTAAAAACACACTTCTCTCTTCTTTCTTTCTCTCCATTTCTTAGTTTTTAGTTTTTTTTAGTTTTTCTTATGTTTTAGCTAGTTTTTCTTATGTTTTAGCTAGTTTCTCTTAGTTTTAGAGTTCTTTCCTTTTTGGGAAGAACTAGTTATGTTTTTGTAATTTATTAGCTTTTTGATTCAATAAATGGGAGTGCAAATTCCATTTGGAGATTTTCCAGCAACGGGAATGGCATCGAAGTACTGTAAGGATTTTATTTTCTTTGCAGTTATTTTTTATGCTTATTTCTTACATGTTATATTTAATTTGTCTATGATTAAATTTAAATGTGCTGGCTGTTTGTAAACATGATATAATAATAACGTTGTTATGCTTGCGAAATATTAAATAGGTAAAAATCTCTAAAATGAATTGATTTTATTTTTATTCAAGATTTTATATTAAGAATGTTAGAGAGAAATATATTATTTTTCATTACAAACTTAAATCTGAAAATTAGATTTTAAGGTTTAGTTATCCGGTCTGATTTAGAGTAGTGCTCTTTTATTTGTTAGTACAATCGCCCGGTAGTTAGAGTGAAGCTCTATTTCAAAAGTTTTTATAAGAATTATTATCTGAAAATGTATTGACAACACGTTTTTAGTAGTGGTTTTAAAACTTGAAAGTTAGTACTCGGATAACTAAATTCTTAGGTTTAATTTGGACACCTTGAATAAAGTTTAAACTGTCTAACCCCACCAAAGGTGGCATTTAAATGGTTCATTTTCAATCTCTTAGAAAAAGGAATTAATTTAATTAACCAAATTAGTTATCAACCTCACCCATAGGTGTTAATTGATTTGTTTAGTTAACAAAGAATATCTAACCCCACCAAAGGTGGTATTCATACAAAAAAGTGAGAATCAATAAATATCAATTCATATCTTTAATAACCTAGATAATATGAGCAAGCATAATTAACTTAGTTATTATATCCATAAATACTGCACTATTTATAAAAGATAAAATTTGCATGAATGTTTATTGAATCTATGTTTAATTTTCTGTAATTAGATTAAAAACACAAAAACCCCAAAATATCGTGACAGGATGTTTAGGATTTAATTTCGTTTTTAAAAGTTTGAATAATAAATTAAAAACCACATACATTCCTTCCTTAGATCGACCTTGGGAGTATACTTATCATTTTCTACAAAATGATTCGTGCACTTGCGAGAGTTTTATAAATATAAAACCAAAGTATTGGCAGAATCGGCGATGCCGGTTTTCGTTCATCAAGTTTTTGGCGCCGTTGTCGGGGATGGCATCAAAGTTTTTGGCGATCCCGATTCTGCTCATCAAGTTTTTGGCGCCGTTGCCGGGGATGACTCCGTTGCGGGGATGGCATCAAAGTTTTTGGCAATCCCGATTCTGCTCATCAAGTTTTTGGTGCCGTTGTTGGGGAAGGAATAGCGTTTTAATTTATTTATCAAAATTTTAAAAATATTTTGTGTTGTAAATAATTGTGATTTTTTTTTGTTTTTGTAAAATAAAAAAAATAAAACATTTAATCAAATTTCAAATTTCATTAGAAATAATAATAAAAAATTAAAAATAAAAAAAAATTAAAAAATTAAAAATAAAATTAAAAAAATTATAAAAATTATAAAAAAATTATAAAAAAAATTTGTAGCATGAATAGTAAAATAATTTATAAATTTGAAATTTGAAGTAAAAAGTTTTTACCGTTAATGAATAGTAAAAAATAAATAAATAAATAAATAAAATTAAAAAAAACATTTCAAAAATTTTAAGTTAAAAAATAAAACAAACAAATACATAAATAAATAAATAAAAAATAAAAACAAATAAAAATAAATAAAAAAATAAAAATAAATAAAAAAATAAAATAAATAAAAATAAATAAAAATAAATAAAAATAAAATAAAAATAAAATAAAAATAAAAATAAAATAAAAATTTTAATTTTTTTTAGTTTAATTTTTACTATTTTTTTATTTATTTTAAATCATAATTTTATTTTTTTTTATTTTCTTTTACCTTTTTCAATTTTATTTTATTTTATTATTTTATTATTTTTCTTTCTTTAGCTATTTTTTTTTCTTCTTGATTTTTATTTAACTTACTTAACTTAGTTTTTTTTTACTAACTTAATTAACTTAGATTTTTTTTAACATTAACTTAGGTTTTTACTTAAATTTTCATTAACTTAATTAACTTAGTTTTATTTTTTTTAATTCACTTAACTTAATTAACTTTGATTTTTTACTTCACTTAAATTAATTAACTTTTTTTTCACTTAATTTAATTAACTTATCTTTTTAATTAACTTAGATTTTTACTTAAATTAACTTAATTAAGTTAACTTTTTAATTAACTTAGATTTTCATTAACTTAATTAACTTAGATTTTTACTTAAATTAACTTAATTAAGTTAGCTTTTTAATTAACTTAGATTTTCATTAACTTAGATTTTTACTTCATTTAACTTAATTAGATTTTCATTAACTTAAATTTTTTACTTAACTTAACTTAATTAACATAATTTTAATAGCATGAAAAGTAAAGATCTAAGGGAGTTCTGTCAAGGAGACTAGTTCTTGGAAGCCTTTGTGCCACTAGTCTTTCCTGGGAACGTTGTTCTGTCTAGGAGGATGGTTTTTAAGGAGCCTTTGCACCACCATTCTTTCCTGGGAGCACTCTTGGTTAATACTGATTATGTTATTTTTTTCTTAAAACAAAACAAAAAAAAACAAAAATTTCTAAACTATCTCCAAAATTTTAAAGTTTTAATTACAATCTAAGGAGTTAGTTGCTTTGTTTGATCTAGGTACAATTGTGTTTTAATGACTTAATTATTTGATTTGTACCTAGACGTGGGTTATCTAAAACTCAAAGTATGCCTCTAGTTTTAAGTACAGAAAGAAATCTGAAAATCAATAGGGCATGACTGAAAAAGTATAGGTAGACAACCTTGTCTTACCTGAAGGTTTGATTGACTCAATGATGAGGGGACATTGAGTTTACTTAAAATGCAATCCCCAAGTTACGTCTTGCTAAGACGTTAAACTAAGCGCTGGATGGGAGGCAACCCATCATTTTAGGTAATTTTCTTTTATTTCTTTTATTTACTTAATTGTTTCATTTTAATTACATGTGAATAATTTTTAAATTGTTAAAACTAAAAATATTTGTTGAGATGTTAGAAGTTCACAGCGATTTACTACTTGCACATTCTCAAGAAATAGGTAATCTTTCTTCTCTTTTCTCTTTATCTTTAATTTACAGTTGTTACATTGAGGATAATGTAAGTTCTAGGTTGGGGGTGGTGAAAAGTTACCATGCTTAATTAAAAAAAAGTTTTAACAATTTAAAAATAAAAAAATAAAAAAAAAATAAAAAAAATAAAAAATATACTTTTTCATTTTTTGTGTGTTTGGTTTTATTTCTATTTTGTGTGATTTAGTAATTTTTGAAAAAAAAAAATTTCTCACAAAAATTATCATTTCTTTAAATCAAATTTAAGTAAATAGTTAAGTATCTTGTACTGTTAGATTAATTTTTGAAAACATATCATGAAATATTTTGTAATTATTTTTTATAATTAGTTAGTTTTTGTCATAACTAGTATTTCTTGATAAGATGTAGAAATTATATTAAACCCAAAATCGGTGTTTATGAATTTTTTTTAGTGGAGACTAGCTTTGTGAGATATAATTTGAGCCAATTTCCTTTATTCAGAGTGAAATATATATTTTTTCTACTCCAAACACATTTCTTATTTCTTCAAATTTTTAGATGATCTCTATAGGTATTAGCATTGAATGTATGAATATTTTTTCTCATCTTAATAGAGTATCATATATTTTTTATTATTTTTGCTTAGATTAAATGATTTGAGTAGAAATTGATAGTATATGCTTATATCTCGTTCATGCATGACTGCTACAAAACAAAAGACATATCTGGGGTTACCTAAACCAAGATCAAACATAAAAGCCACAAAATTAACCACTCACCAAAATCCAAAAAAAAAAATGTACAATCTGTACATGGGTTGACTCTCTAAAATATATATATTGAGAAATATCTTCAGGAAAAAAATAGAGAGATAAAGAATATATAGTATAATCTACATACTATAACCCACATTGCCTACAAAGTTGTGAGTAAAGGATAATTATAAAAGAAGGATATAGGAAATAATTCCCTAAAAAGTCATTGCACTCTCTTCATTTGTAAAAGGCATATATCTTGAAATTCTTTCTTAATGATTTTGATTTATGCATGAAAATAATTTTTATATATGATATCTTTATAATTTATACATTTGATTCCTTTCATGAGATCAATGTTAAAATAACACTTTGAGCCTTTATTCTTTATACATATGCGAACATATTAGTTCATTTCTATACATCAACTCTTTCGCATATAAAATAGTATGAGTGTTTGAACCCATAGGATTCAGTGTTTTGAGAGTATTGACTTGTGAGGAATAGAGTCGAAGCGAATTCTGATTCATGAAACTGAAATTGGGTGAAACTAAATTGATACATTTTTGATAGGAAATATGAAAATGATTTTCGACTAATTATTATAATAAATCATGATTGTTTAAAGAGATTAAAATAACTTATGCTTGAGATTTTAATTATGATCTTAAAGGAGATTAAAAAGTATGAGACATTTTTGTGATATGTTGTTAATTTGTGATTTTGTTGTAAATTTAATTTTTAATTTGTTTGTTTTTATTGTTTCTTTTGATTTTACATTTAGTTCAATGTTTGTGGGTATCATTACTGAAAACCCTCACGAGACTCAAACTCATCCACTAGGGCAACCTAGGGGTTTAAAGGCTTGTTGCATAGGCTAAATGCAATCGTGTCAATCCACGGAAGTGATTTAGGATAGTTTAAATTTTAGTTTTTATCGCTTCTCTTGCTAAGGGACTAGCAAGAAGCTGGTTGGGGGTTGTGATGAGTGCTCAAAAAGTACTAAAATTACCATGATTTTATGCACATTAATTGACTAAAAAATATATATATTTATATGTTTTATCATATATTTATATAAATTTATCTTTTTCGGAATCACGGGTATTTTTATTGTTTTTCAGGTATTTTCGCTTAAAAACGTAACTTGAAGACTCAAAGAAGAATACTGGAAGCAATACATCACAAATATATCAATAAATAAATGGGGAAAGGTCAACAAATATGGAAAAATTGGACAAAATGGGTCGAAAAGGTCAAAAATGTCAAAAAGGAGAAAATCGCGCCCGGAGCAGCCCATCCTGCACGCGCCTGTGCGCGCCCCAGCTGCCCTCTGCGCGCGTCGACGCCATTTCGCCCCTTTTTCACGTGCAGCCGCCCCCATGACGTCATGCTGACGTCATCAATGACCTCACCATGTGCACTACGCGTTTTCACCATTTTTTAACATTTTTTCACCCACTTTTTCTCTCAATTCTCACCTATAAATACCCCTTTCTCTTCGCTTCATACCACACCTAAAAACACACTTCTCTCTTCTTTCTTTCTCTCCATTTCTTAGTTTTTAGTTTTTTTTAGTTTTTCTTATGTTTTAGCTAGTTTTTCTTATGTTTTAGCTAGTTTCTCTTAGTTTTAGAGTTCTTCCCTTTTTGAGAAGAACTAGTTATGTTTTTGTAATTTATTAGCTTTTTGATTTAATAAATGGGAGTGCAAATTCCGTTTGGAGCTTTTCCAAAGAACGGGAATGGCATCAATCTTGTAAGGATTTTATTTTCTTTGCAGTTATTTTTTATGCTTTATTCTTACATGTTATATTTAATTTGTTTGTGATTAAATTTAACTGTGCTGGCTGTTTGTAAACATGATATAATAATAACGTTGTTATTCTTGCGAAATATTAAATAGGTAAAAATCTCTAAAATGAATTGATTTTATTTTTATTCAAGATTTTATATTAAGAATGTTAGAGAGAAATATATTATTTTTCATTACAAACTTAAATCTGAAAATTAGATTTTAAGGTTTAATTATCCGGTCTGAATTAGAGTAGTGCTCTTTTATTTTTTGGTACAATCGCCCGGTAGTTAGAGTGAAGCTCTATTTCAAAAGTTTTTATAAGAATTATTATCTGAAAATGTATTGACAACACGTTTTCAGTAGTGGTTTTAAAACTTGAAAGTTAGTACTCGGATAACTAAATTCTTAGGCTTAATTTGGACACCTTGAATAAAGTTTAAACTATCTAACCCCACCAAAGATGGAATTTAAATGGTTCATTTTCAATCTCTTAGAAAAAGGAATTAATTTAATTAACCAAATTAGTTATCAACCCCACCCATAGGTGTTAATTGATTTGTTTAGTTAACAAATAATATCTAACCCCACCAAAGGTGGTATTCATACAAAAAAGTGAGAATCAATAAATATCAATCCATATCTTTAATAACCTAGATAATATGAGCAAGCATAATTAACTTAGTTATTATATGCATAAATACTCCACTATTTATAAAAGATAAAAGTTGCATGAATGTTTATTGAATCTATGTTTAATTTTCTGTAATTAGATTAAAAACACAAAAACCCAAAATATCGTGACAGGATGTTTAGGATTTAATTTCGTTTTTAAAAGTTTGAATAATAAATTAAAAACCACATACATTCCTTCCTTAGATCGACCTTGGGAGTATACTTATCATTTTCTACGAAATGATTCGTGCACTTGCGAGAGTTTTATAAATATAAAACCAAAGTATTGGCAGAATCGGCGATGCCGGTTTTCGTTCATCAAGTTTTTGGCGCCGTTGCCGGGGATGGCATCAAAGTTTTTGGCGATCCCGATTCTGCTCATCAATAGGCAATTAGTATAATAATGTAGTACATATAGAATTCACTTAACAGAAAGCGAGTGATAAATATTTAAAACTTTCTAATTAGAGTTTAAAATTAAGCATGTTTGTAGATAAAAGGAAGATTATAGTAACACACATGCTAAATAAGCATGTCTACTAAGAAGGAGCCTAAGACCCGATACACAATTAGGTTAAGGAAAAGCTTATTTATTAAGGACTCAACACAACCTTATAAACATCAGAGATAAAAGCACTTGAAAAATAATCATAACTGTAGTATGAATAAATAGAGACAGACGGTATAATAAAGTAGTAGATATAGAATTCAGTTAATAGAAAGCATTTGATAAATATTAAAAGTTTTCTAATCAAAGTTTAACCTTCAGTATATAGAGACATACACCATTTAAGCTTTGATTCTAATAGCCACACATTTAAGCATGCATCATTCCGGGTATAACGAGATACACCCTTATAAAAACCCTATCTATATGGTAACATCCTTAAGTTCTTTAAGGAAACCACTCTGTAGAAAATAATCCACTAAATAATACATTAGCTACAATTCAAAAATAAATAAAATCACTATTACCTTTATCAATTGGGGCCTCTATCTTAACTGCTATTATTGTTCTTGCTTGTTGCATATGCAACAACCTAGTTTGACACACGAATCCATCTCACCTTCAAAGCCAATACCACCCAATGTGGTGTGATTAGAAACCATGAACTAGTAAGTGTAAATTGAATAAGAAAACATTGCACAAATGTAACCACTAGTTAGTACACGACTTATAGCTACACAGGCTCCTCCCATAATAAAAATTTGTACTAGGGAATCTATCAGCTGACACACGGGTCATATACAATCCACTTACAAATATTATCTCAAGTACTTACCACTCATAAGCACGATTTTTCTCACACAATTACAAATCACTAATATTGAACAACACTCTAGGTATTAGTGATCCAAAAATAGAAAAATAAGATATCAATTTGACAGAGCTTTGCTACATTTTTTGGATACAAAATAAGAACATAATGGAGGGATATTTATAGAACTTGAAATAACCACCTCACCATCCATGATACAATGAGACTTATATTAATCTTATGCATAAACATAGCCAGACTAATACCTCTAATGTCTCAAATACTCCATCCTATAGCTTTATTGAATTTCCTAAGTTGTTTAACTAGTTTTTATTTTTGAGCCAGAGTTAAAAGAAGAAGAAATAATAATTGGGTGTGTCTCCCCCCTCTTATAAGAGCACATATTAAAAGTGCTTAGTTAATTATTTTAGCTCCAACTTAGGCGAAGTATTTTCTTCCCCAAATAGGGTCTTAGGTAGATCTAAGGGTGTACGAGGCTTCTCTATTGGTTCAACATTATCTAAAAATTTATGATACCCCTTAGTTTACTCATCTAAGTCTTCCTCTATCCTATCAATAATTATAGCATATTGAGGTTTATGCTTCATCTCATCCTACATAAAGGTATTATGAGCAAGTGTATCCACATAATCAATATATGAACACTCATCATCAATAGAAATAGAAGTAATAGGAGAGGAATAAAAAAACTTTGGAATTAACAGTTTCTTCCAAGACTATCATATTTAATTTTCTATTGTGATCATCTATAATAGTCTTAGTTGTGGCCATGAATGGCCTACAAAGAATAATAGTGTGGTCATTATCTATTGATAGGTTTTCATGCATATCTATTATAACAAATCAATAAGTATTATTAATTTATCTACCTGTACAAACAAATCCTTAACCACCCCTTTTGGACATTTGATAATCCTATCAGCTAATTAAAGGGACATGATTGTTGGCTTCAACTCCCATAAACCTAATTACAAATATATTGAGTAAGGCATGAGATTGATACTTACCCCTAAATCCAGCATAGTGTTAACCACATTTTTATCCCATATAGTAATATTAATAATAAAACTACTAAGATCCTTTAATTTTAGTGGAAGGTTTTGGTGAAGTATTGCACTAACAACTTCTATACAATTACTCTTTCATTAACATCATACTTTCTCCTCTTAATGTTTATTTTTTTTAAAAAAATTTGGCATAGGAAGGTACATTCCTAATGACATCTAAGATAGGTAAATTAATGTTAGCCTTAGAAAGCATATTAAATAAATGAAAAAAATTGTTTATCTTGTTCAATGCCCTAAAGATGGTGTGGGAATGGTATGGGTAGTTGGTATTGTTCTGGTGCCTTTTGCAATGTAGATGGGGTAGATTACTCTCCTTGAATTTCCTTAAAAAGTTTTGCAATTATTTCATTTATGTCCACACCTTCCTTGGGCACTACTCGTACTTTACCTATGTTTCCTCCATTATTAAACAAATTATTAGAAATTTTAGAAAACTCTTTATTCAGAACCTTACCATTCCTTAGAGTTTTCAAAGTCTGAGCTTGCTAAGATTAACCAGGAAGCTTCCTTTTTCTTGTCTTTGTATTTTTTCAACTATTTGCCCAACTTTTCCTTCTACCCTCTTCACAGATGCCTCTAAAGAGTCAAATCTTTGATTAATTTTTATGTCATTATCTCAACTTACTTGAATGAAAGCATTCAAGTTATCCTCTAAGATTAGCTTTTCAGATGGGTAGGGTGGTATGTTTTGGTTTATGTTTAGGCCTTGCATTTTGTTTTGAGCATATGATGGGTTCATGTTTTCTTCTTATGAGAAATTATAGTGATTTTTCCACCTATAATTATAGGTATTGGTGTTAGGATCACTCATGGGTCTCAATTTGTACCCTTAAATAAGATAAATTTCATGACTAGTACCTGTATAGAAATCACCTGCAAAAGAGAAAACATTTGCACCGTGCCAATACATACCACAAACTCCATATACCTATTGATTTGGTGTGTTCTTGGCTATTAAGATATGAACTTGCTTCATCAAGCCTGCTAGTTACATGGCCATCTTGTTCTCGAAGCCTATCTCATTGATTTCATACGTCTTTAAGGCTATTATATCTCTCATAGCTCCACTTGCAACATTATCAACTATGAATTGACACTGTTATGTCAATAGATAGTAGAAAAAATTGATTTTGTAGCTATAGTGGAAAAATGTGGTGTGGACATGGGGTGAGAAGTATTTTGAACTTATTCCAAGTGTTATGGAATGGTTCTCCTTCCATTTGAGAGAATGCAACAATTTTTGCTCTCAAATTTGAAGTTTTCTGATGAAATAATATCTTCTTATGAATTTATTGCAATCCTAAGTTATTAGGAATCATGGTAGAAGAATCATTGAATAAATCTTAGCCTTTTATTAAGGGTGCATGGAAAACATTTCAATTTTAATTAGTCCTAAATAAGCCCATGCAAAGGAAAAGTCTATACAGTTGAATATAAATTTCTAATGAAGGTCAACGAATCTTCATTAGGAATTCTATAAAAGGATGGGAACGTGGAAAAATGGACATGTTTCAAATCATAGTTTCTAACTAACTTCTCCAATTATATAGAGGGAGTAGTAGTATCAACGATTGGAATTACAAACTCCATTAGTATCCCCCTTGATAATGCATCACCTATTTTTAAAGGCTTTAGTTGTGACTCAAGTAATTGCTCAAGAAAAATAAAATTAAAATAAAATTAAAATTAAAAAGTAAAAGCAAAAGAATTAAAGATAAGAAATAAAAATAAACAAATAACAAAAAGAACTAAAAATAAAAAATAAACAGGATAAAAGAAAATAAAAAAGGAATAAACATAAAAAATAAATAACTAAAAAATAAGTAAATAAATAAGAGAAAAAAGTAAAAATAAAAATATATTTTTTAGTCATATATTGTTTTTATACTAAACAATGTGCTAAGCAATAAATAAATATATTAAAACAAATAACAAAGAATTAAAAATAAACACAAAACAAAAATAACATAAATACACTCAAATATTTACAAATTCATAAAATAAAAAGAAAAACACAAAAAATACAAAAAATAAGTAAAAAGGAAAACAACAAAACAATTTAAAACACAAATTCTCCAACAATGGAGCCAAAAACTTGATAGTCAATTTTTATATTTATAAAAAGCTCACAAGTACATGAATAACGTATAATAAGTGATAAGTATACTCTCAAAATTGTCTCTCAAAGAATTGCGATAATTTTAAAAAGTTCATTTATTTTCTAATTTAGTTAAGAAAAATAAGTCCTCAATACTCTAATAATTTGTTAGATTGAGTAATAGAATCGTAAATCCTATCTAAAAAATCAAGTAAATTAAAGCAATAAATTAAAATAGTAAGCTAAAGCAACAAATTAAAATAGATAAGTTAAACTATAGTCAAACCTAGGATGATGAATGAATATGAGATTTTAACGAGCATAACTTTTCATGAACAAAACGAATTAAATAATTCAAATAATGAGTTATATTTATAGATTTTTCCTTTTACTTTAAATAAGTGAATTTATACAGTTATGATAAGTTCACACAATTCTCAATTAATCAATGACTTTTTGGACTAGACTTCAAATCGATAAATTGAAAAATGTGAGGAAAATATATAAATCAAGGTTTTAATTAATTAATAATTTCCTTCGATGGGATTGAAATTAATTAATTGGTGGACTTAAGGTAAATATATTCTTTAATTATAAATCAAGATTTAGTGCATCATTAATTTATAATTGAAAATATTTTTAACCATAAAATTTAATCTCACTTAATTAATTACTTCTTTAGTTGGACTTGAAATTGATAAATGAAATTAAATCAAACTCTTTTTCACTTATATACAATTAAACAATTATGATTTTTATAATGTTTAATTCTAAATATTTTCTTTAATTATAAATCAAGATTTCATCTATCATTGATTTATAATTAAAGATTATAAGAACATGAATAAGAAATAAATAAAAATCATATTTATTCAAATCATAAAATTATTCTTCCAATCATTGGAAGCCAAACAACTAAAATCCCATGTTATAGATTTAGCCAATCATAGGTAAATTAACAAAAGTTAATTCAATTATGAAAGGCATTAGATTATAGATAGAGAAAACAATTTCAACAATTAAAAATATCCCTTTTGTTGAAAATGATTTTAGATCTATAAATAAGTTTTCACTGGCTTTTCCAAATCCTTGGATCTTCTTTTCAATGAGGAGGTTTTCCTTTTGTATCTGTGTATGGTGGTGGAATGACTTTGAAAATTGGATCTAAAATAACATAAGATGCAGTTGCTGGAAAAATTGAAATATAAAAACTCAGACCAAACCTAATACAACTAATGTATATATAAGGAAAGGCTGAGTACATAGGATGTAGGTCGATATTAAAGGAGGCACACCACGGTACAAACTTTTTGTTGTCGTGGCATATGTTTTGTTCAATTTCTCACATTTAATCTCAAACAAGTCATGTCGTGGCATCAATTAATACACGCCATGACACATGATACTCTACATACCTAATGAATTCTTATCTAACAGTGTGTGTCGTAGCATACTACAGTCCTCACCCTGGCACACATAACTTTTTTTCAATTGTGCTTTTACACCTTACAAACTGATTGGTTTTTCATGTAAGACTTACATGTTTTATTCTTTTAAGCTTATATAGTGCAAAAGTAAAATGCTTCAAGTGGTTGTTCTTCATTTATTGATAATTTTATACATTTGAAGTCAAAAACACTTAAAATACAACAGAAAATATTCATGATTCTAAAAAAATAAATTTGTATGAATAATGATATAAACATGTATATCTATTTATTCATTTTTAAGTACAATAAAATCACAAAATGTTATTATTTTTTAAATACTTATCGATATATATCTTTAAAAATCTAGAAAATTTAGTATTTTTGTGCAATGTAGGTAAAATGACTTCTTTCATTTTTATCTTTATATACATCAACATAATGTATCATTGGCCTCCTTGATTGATAATACACTTCATTATTACCATAACTTTCTTTTCTTATTCACCGAAAAAAACTAATTATCATAAGCTATTAAAATACTCTTATAAATTATTAAATTAAGTAGTCAACTAGAGCATAAAAATTATACTTAGCTTTGTTAATATGTGACAAAAACCGACGCAAATTGATAAAAAAAGAAAAATATATTTGTGTTGGTTTATACAAAAACTGATATAAAATATTTAAAAAATATTTGTGTTGGTATATTGAAAAATCTACACAAAAATTACCAAAAAAAACATATATTTCGTATTGATTTTTACAAAAACCCAATGCAGGAAAAAAGAAATTAAAAAAAAATAAAAAATTACAATTTTGCTTCAGTTTTTAGAAAAACCGACGCATAATGTAAAAACATTTGCATTGTTTTTTTTTTTCACAAAATTATGTATAGGTCATTAAACCCAACCTATTTTCTCTGAGATCTACTTTCTCTCTCCCTTATTTTCTCCCCAACTGCCACTAACCCTGTTTCAGCAACCAGCTGCTGTCGCCATAGACTACCGTCGCCATTCCTTGTTGTCCAGGCATCATGCGTCAGTCCCCCCGGTGTTTCATGTTCTGACATCACTATTCGATATTATTTGTTTTCCTTTTATTTTCGTATTTTTTATTACTTTCTTAATTGCCGAATACTATTTTTATGCTCAAACAGCGTTATAAATCACTTGATTACGTTGAAATTTGTTATTGTTGTAATATTCCAAAATGTTTTGTTAAATATTATATTTTTTACTAAATTCAAATTTATTATTATTATTTTTTTAATTCATTTTTTATTTATCAAACACTAATATTAAGCTGAAATAATATTATAAATTATTAGGTTAAGTAATATTTTAAGTTATTTTTGTTAAATATATTAATTTTTTAATAAATCCAAATTTATTATTATTTTGTAATTTATTTCTTTCATTTACTAAACACTAATATTAAGTTCAAATAATGTTTTAAATTACTAAATTTTGTAGAAAAATTTTATTTTTGTTAAATATTTTATATTTTTTATTAAATCCAAATTTATTCTTTTATTTTAAGTTTTTATCAGTATTTTTACTTCTAGAATAATATTAGCATATAAATGGTATAATTTTGTGTATTGGTTGTTATTAATTTATATTTTAAATCTACCATACAATGATACCATATATATAGATAATGTAAAAAGCATTTATAAATTAAGTGTTTGATTTAGATAACAAAACATATTATGATTGATGTTTGTTTATCATGTATACATATTCTAAGGACTATAAGTGTTAGTTATTTTCATGAATAAAATATTTACAGGTAAACTTGTTTTTAAACTCACTATCAAGTATAACAAGCAAAGTCGAAGAAATGTTAGAATTTTAGATAGTCGTACTTCAGGTATATCTTTTATAACTATAACACATAAGATTATACTCATGTATTTAACATCACATATTCATAAATCTAAAATTATTTTTACTGCTAAAATATAGAATAAGATATATACTAAAATATTAAATAAGATATAGCTTAAATCTTAGCCTAAAAGATAACATAAAATATATTTTAAAAGAACTCTTTTTAAATAGGAGTCTTCATGATTATTGAGGCTACTTTCAAAAAACTCTATTTTAAATAGACTTCTTCTTAATTAGTGAGTATTACTAATCTTATTTGTAATAGAAAAAATATTATCAATTATATAAGAGTCTTCTTAATTAGTGAGTATTACTAATCCTATTACTAATAGAAAAAATATTTATCAATTACGTAGGATTAAGGGTTTTAGTTTTTCCTATAAATAAAACTCATTGTTTATTGTTTTAATCAACCACGCAAGAGCATTATTCTCTTCTTCTTAACTTCTCTATCTTTTTTTTGCAAATATAATATTATAATTTTTTAGACTTCTTTATTTAATTAATCTATCAAATATTAGTGGTTATGTTTGATTGATTAATAAGCTTAATTAGTTTATGAAATTTTGATAATATGTTCTTATAGCTTCTTCTTTATTTTTGTTCTTGAATTGTTAGATCAAATAATTGTGTTTTCCATATCATAATTATTTGATTTGATTATTAATCTTTAAAAAAAATATTTTTATTGAACTTGTGCTTGATCTTGTTGCTTTAAGATTTGCTAGTTGATTTGATTTAAGTGACATATGTTTTGGAATCATCTAGTTAGGATTATTCATTATTAAATCCATTCTAGATCACACATGGGAACTTTTGTTTTTGTGCTAACCATTTTGCAGTTAATTTGTAAATGTATCTGATTGGTGGGTGGCTTATTGAAATATTAGTCTAGAAAATGCTCACGCTAATATTGGAAACTATGAAAATAGAGGGGTGACTCATAAGGTATATTAGGACAATATCCAATAGAGGGTAGCATAAGACCGAGTTTGTACTTAAACATTTTTTTTCATAGTGGAAAGTTAGGTGGTCCAGTGGATAGGTGATTTTCCTCTTAAGTCATGGTTGTGGACTAGGTTGTTTCCACCTAAAAATATCGTGTGTTATTTTTTTATTTTCGCACTTTATTCTTACACATCATTGCATGTCTGACTGCTTTGTTTAGGTTATTAAATTATAAATTGATAAAAATTAAAAATAACCTATTCACCCATCTAGGTTAATTAGGTCCATATTTTATAAACGCTCAATTGGTATCAAAGAAAATGCTAGACACACTTAATGAGTTTGATCCTTAGGGACACACACTTCTACTTATGAACCAAATGAAAGAAGGTGGGTCATCTTTTAGACCCAAAATATTTTATGGGTATAATTACCTTTATAGGAAGGCTCACATGTAAGCCTTTCTCAGACAAGATGAGAAAGAATGGGAAGCTATTCTTGATGGTTGGGAACCACCTTCGGTAACGAAAGATGGTATAGAAACCTTAAAGGCAAGAAAATATTGGACCACTGAAGAACGCACCCTTAGTAGGGTAAACCAAAATAGTCTAAGCTTAATCTTTGTCATTGTGTCCAAAGATGAGTTCCATCACATCTCCGACTATGAGATTGCTAAAGATGCATGGAATGCACTGGCTCTTACTCATGAGAGAACCTCCCAAGTGAAACAAACAAAATTGAGATGCTAACATCTCAGTTTCATTCCATTAAAATGAGAAACACTGAAACTTTTGGTCAAATATATGCTCACTTTTTTTATATCACTAATGCTTTATCTAACCTTGGTGAGAATTACACAACCTATACAAGAACACAAACTTCTAAGCTCTTTAATAGTATACTACAAGATGAAAGTTACAGGGATAGAGGAAAGCAAGAATCTGGGAATACTAAACATTGATGAACTTGTTGGGTCAATCCAAACCTATGAGCTTACTCTTGATCCACCTCACAAAAATAAGGAAGTGGCATTCAAAATCTCTAAAAAGGACACCTTAGTTAGTGATGAGGATATGAATGATGAGTCACTAGTCTTGCTAGCACGAAAATTGAAGAAGTTTCGTAGAAAGAAGAGTCAAAAGAATAATCAATCTAACAAAGGACAATATAGTTGTTTAAGGGACCGAAAGTCCATGAAAATCAAGCCTCCTAGCTTTGATGGTAAGAAAACTAAGCTTACTAGTCCTCAATGCTATACTTGTGGGGGCTTTGGTCATATTTCTATAGAATGTGTAAACAATAAAAAGAAATTTGGAAAAACCTTTAATGCTACACTCAGTGATACAGAAAGTGAGTAGGATAATGCTAGTAATTCAAAAGATGATGGCCCTAACTATCTTGCCTTCAGTGCAACTACCAAAGCATACCACAATAACTCTGAATCTAGCTCGGATGAAGAAAATGAGGAAGCAAACTATTCTTTATTATTGTCTAAGTTTATTGTATCAAATTATGAGGAACTATTCATGGATTGTCTAGGTGCCACAGGAGAGAAAGATAAACTACTTGTGGAAGTAACTAAACTTAATGATATCATTAATGTTCACAAAATAAATTTCTCTAGCTTAGAGAAAGATAGAAAAGAATTGTCTAAACATATTAATGCTCTGAATCTGAGTCTTGCAGAAACCAATGAGGTATACAAAAATCTTAGGCAAGAACTTAGTATTGGTAAAGAGATAGTGGAGAATTTGACCATAGGTGCTAAAAAATTGACCAAAGTCCTAGACTATGGAAAGAGACATGGAGATAAGAGAGGTCTTGGATACATAGATGAACAGTCAACACCTTTAACATCAAAGACCACATTTGTAAGGCCCTTAAAATCTAACCCTACTGTTATTACTTATGCATAAAGAACTATTGCACCTGTGGTAGAAAAAGTTGTTAAGTTTATGCCCGTTTGCCATTATTGTGGTAGGAAAGGTCATATAAGACCAAAATGTATATTTTTGATGAATTCTCCTGAACTTAATCATTCTTTTCATGTTTTAGATAGAAGGACCCATAAGCATAATTCATTTATGCATATTGCATCATATTTGAGGATGAATGGAAATTATAATAACATATTCAAAAATTCTACCAGGAAGCATGAAGTCTTAGGTTTAAAGAGGCAAGTAAAGTTTAGTATTTTTAATGCTAGGACTCATTATCATCATCCTACAATTCATATTGCATTTTCATTTGGGATAAAACCTACAGTAGTTAAGTCCCATCCTAATGATATAGAGAAACCAAAATCCAAGAAAATTTGGGTTAGGAAAAATTATTTTATTCTTCGTCACCTAACCTTCTATTATTCTTTCATCTAGATATTTTTGTTAGAGTGCTTAAATGACCCTAGTGAGCAATCTCTATTGTTTTTATTTTATTTATTAGTTAAACTTACAGAGAGAGAGAGAGAGAGAGGTAGAATCCTTACCTCACCAACAAGGTATTGGACTTATTCAACATTTACAGACATATAACCTTATTTTTAATGACTTACCTCATTTTGATATTTATTGTATAAATTATTCTATAATTTTGGCTTATGCATACATATATTCTTGTACAAGTGATGATCGATGTTGATATGAATTTATTCACACACTCATAGACACACATATATGCTATGCTTGAAGTTTATGAATTCTCTTAAAAGACTTTAGGAATTCAACTAATCTTGATTGTAAAATTGTGTTGAGTTTTAATTCTTGCTTTCTAAAATTTTACCGTATGTAGAAACCTAATATTAAGAGGGCTACCTACTATGATGTGTGAAGCTACCACAGTGAGCGAAGAGGGCTACCCCATAACTAGTGTGAAAGTCATCATGCTAGGTTTATGGCTCGTCCAAAAAAAAAAAAGATTATGCAAAAAGAAAATGCTTATAAAACTTGTACTTGGAATGCACAAAAAGAAAGATCCAATAAAGGTTAAAAAAATATCATGTGCCTCATTTATAAAATAAAGAGAAATTTAATTCCTCTTTTGGTAGATATATTTTATTTTGTGAGATTGAAAAGTCCACTATAATTTTACATGATAGGTGATATTTATTTTTTTGAGTCTTTCTTGATTGGTCATAAATGAATTAATTGATATATTTGTGTAGTTTAAATATATACATTGTTTTTAAGTAAATGTCAATATGTCCTTATAAGTGCAAAATATGCTTATGTGCCTCTTCTGCTCTACTTTATTATTTATATAATAAATAATCAAAATTTGAGATAAATAATGACGAGTTCTCAATTAGTTGTGTTCTCATTTATGATTAAATGCGTTTAATATTTATGTGGCTATTTATGAAAATAAAAAAAATCAGATTTTTATTTATTTACATCTTTTTATTTATTACCTTTTTAATTGATATTTAAGTTAGAGAGTCATAGAATTTATAGGGAGTTTAACCACATTGCACTTCTATATTACTCTACTTTTATGTTGCTCTATCTTTAGGAGGAGTTTAGTTTCATTGCTTTGTCTAATGATTTATCCTTCTCTTATGTCAAAAAGAGGGAGAGTATGTTTCACTTTTATATTTTATTTTGTTATACATACGGAGGGAGAACATATTTATTTAGGATTATGTTAAGCTTAATTGGTATGAATGTATGTACTACATGATTAATCTTTACACTTCATTTATTTCTATGTAAACTGGACTAATGTACAATGAGACTTTCAAGCCAAATTGTCATATACTTTTTTATATAATTTCAGTTACTTACAAGCTTGTCAAGTTGCAATAAAGATGGATTCAACAGACCATAGGATAGCTCCATGGACATCATTTTATTTTTAATGTTTTTTATAAGTGTCATATAGTGAGTGAGAGGTTTTGCCACATGAAAATTCCAAAGGGGGATTTTTTAAGGACTATAAGTGTTGGCAATTTTCGTGGATAAAATATTTACATGTAAATATTTTTTAAGCCCACTATCAAGTCTATCAAGCAAAGTCGAAGAATGTCAGAATTTTTGATAGGCTTACTTCAAGTATATCTGTTATAACTATAACAAATAGGATTACACTCATGTATTTAATATCATGTATTCATAAATCTGAAATTGTTTTTGCTGCTAAAATATATAATAAGATATATGCTAAAATATTAAATAAGATATACCTTAAATCTTAGCCTAAAAGATAGCATAAAATATATTTTAAAATAACTCTTTTTAAATAGGAGTCTTCTTAATTAGTAAGTATTACTAATCCTATTTGTAATAGAAAATATATTTATCAATTATATAAGAGTCTTCTTAATTAGTGAGTATTACTAATCCTATTTGTAATAGAAAATATGTTTATCAATTACATAGGATTAAAGGTTTTAGTCATTGCTTATTGTTTCAATCAACCACACAAGAGCATTATTCTCTTCTTCTTAATTTCTCTATCTTATTTTTCAAATATAAGATCATAATTCTTTAGGCTTCTTTATTTAGTTAATTTATCAAATATTGATGGTTATGTTTGATTCATTAATAAGCCTAATTAGTTTATGATATTTTGATCATATGTTCTTATAGTTTTTCTTTATTTTTGTTCATGAATTGTTAGTTCAAATAACCTTTTTTGTTATATCATAATTATTTGATTTGATTATTAATCTTTAAAGAAGCTATTTTATTGAACTTATGCTTGATCTTTTTGCTCTAGGATTTTCTAGAGTATTTGATTTAAGTGACATGTTTTGAATCATCTAGTTAGGATTATTAATTATTAAATCCCTTCTAGAACACACATGGGCACTTGTGTTTTTATGCTAACCATTTTGCAGTTAATTCATCAACATATCTGATTGGCGGGAAACTTATTGAACGTTGGTTTGGAAATCGCTCATGCTAATATTGGAAACTGTGAAAACAGAGTAGTGGCTAGTAAGTAAGGTACATTGAGGCAGTATCCTAGGGAGGGTAGCATAAGACCGATTTTGTAGTAGAACATTTGTTTTTCATAGTTGAAAGTTAGGTGGTCTGGTGGACCAGTGGTTTTCCTCTTAGGTCATGGTTGTGGCCTAGGTTGTTTCACCTAAAAATATCTTGTGTTATTCTTTTATTTCCTCACTTTATTCTTACATGTGATTGCATGCCTAGCCGCTTTGTTTATGTTATTAAATTATAAATTGATAAAAATTAAAAATAATATATTCACCCACCTCTAGGTTAATTAGGTCCATATTTTATAAACTTTCACATATGTATGTATGTATAATACAGTAAAAATATTTTATATTGAAAAATCAACTATACTTATATAGAATGGACAAGTCTTGGATGCAACAACCTAGCTTTCTAAAGAGTACCTAGAAGATGTTTATTTTTTCATAGAATATATTCATAAAAATATTAGTGATGATGATGTGATTCGATGCTCTTATTTTAAGTGCAACAATTTGAATATTTGATAATTGTATTTTATATAGTTATTTTCATCAATTTTATTAATGATAATCGCTATGTTCTTTACATTTTTGTTTAATTTTTGTTAAATAAATTAATATTTACCTTTTATGTATTAAGAAATACATTTTTAATAAAATTGAATAATTTGTATCGAAAATGTACTTAATTTCATATTTATGTCCACAAATATAATTTCAAATAATATAGTTCTTAATTACAATTTATAAAAATCGAAAATATAATTTAAATTGAATTTAGGCTTAATTATAATTATTAAAAGTTTAAAAATTTAATTTAAAATTAGCAAAGGTCTTAACTGTAATTTAAGAAAGTTCAAAATGTAAATTGAATTAAATTTGTGGGTCAAAATATAATTAATTGAAGTTTAATTTTTGTACAGGAGAGACGAAGTCCACGCACAAGATCACACTTGCCCAACGTGGACCATCAGATCAGAGAAGAAACGGCCAGATTCGCGCGTTTCAAGCACACCCGACCAGAGCGAGTGGATGCAGGATTCTATCTATCACGTGGCTTGGTGCTCCGAGTGGGGCCCACCTACCGCGTAGGCCGGCGTGCAAGTGGGACCCACGTGTCTGAAGCATTGCAGCCGCTGTTCCCCATCTTCGCGCACCCTTTTTCCCTGCGGTCGATCCACGTGCGCCCGGTTATTCCACCAACCAGAATCTGCCCCGTGTCCCACTTTATCTATAAGCCAATAAGTTTATGACACGTGGCCAGTTTCGGTGAACGCAAAAGCGCAGAATCCCGGACGCGTATCAGGAGTTGTCTCCCACGTTTCTCGTGCCGCAATCCGGTGCGGCATTTCTTCGTGAGCCCGTCCTTGCTTTCCTGTGATTTGCTGCCACGTGTCCCACCAATCTATTCTGCGAATCAAACGCTGACACGTGGCATGCACAACGAATTAAAAAATGTAGAAACGGCTCCTTGTCTCACGTGTGAATTAAAATAAGGTTTCGATTTTCGCATGATTGCGGATTTTAAGGGGAATGTCGGGGTTTTATTTTCGATACAAATTGTTACGCGTGTATGATATTTTAATATTTTTGATGTATTTTTTTGGTGCTATAAATAGGTGATATTATGATAGAGTTAAGGAGTTTTTAGGTTGGGTTTAGGGGTTCAATTTAGGGGTTGGACTGTGGAACACGCAGAAACCATTTTGGCTTCTGTTGTGTTTCGCGTGTGTCAAATATTTTCGTTACTTGATGTCTTAATTTCCTTCTTCTAATTTTTCTGCATCTGTTGTAATTTTAATTTTTAATTAATGAAGTAATTTAATTTTTCTAGGGTTGCATTTGATCTAAATTTATGAAGCTTTGATTTTAATTATTTTTTGATAGATTTATAAGACGTTTGATTTGTTCATTCTATTTTGTGCTTAATGCTTTTTGATTATTTACGAATTTTATCAAAACGATTTGTGGCACATTAATAAACTTGAGAGAGGCATTTTTGTGTATATTGCTCGTAGATAGAATGACATGTATGATGAAGGATAGGAATATACCCTAATTGTATGTGTGGCCATTTGAAAACTTAGAACGTAATGAATCTTGGTGAATTTAATTCTCATAGAAATATAGTGAATTAATTTAACGAGGTGTGTCTATACAGAGCTCGGAAGAGATGTATGGATAAAAATAGAAGTTTTCGGTTGACAAATTATATGTACTAAAAAATATAAATCAAAAGAAAATAATATGATTAGAGTGGATTAGTTTGGTGAAAAATTGCAATCCTAGATTTCTTTTATTTTGTTAACTCTTTTCATATTTTTCTAAATCAACGATTGTTTTGGATAAAATCAGAGCGATACAATTTTAGTACTCAACAAACTATAGTAACAAATCTCCGTGAGAATGATATTCTACTTACAAATTTTATTACTTGTGACCGTGTATGCTTGCACGTTTTTATGTTCTCTAAAAGAGAACAATATTCGATGCTCTTATTTTAAGTGCAACAATTTGAATATTTCTCCTACGAAGGACTTATATGAAGATCTAGTATGTAAAGGTATTTCAACAAGTTATGATAATTGTTTTTTCATGAAGAATACATGAAATTGATAGTGTCAATAAAATGTCCTATCAATCAAGAAGGCCAACAATACATGAAGTTGACATTGATGTATATGAAGAAATGGTTGAAATGGTCCATGTTGTGGAATAAAAGTTTATTAAGAATCCCCAAGTATTTAAGATAATGTTGAAAGATGTAGTGAAGTCACTCTAACCAAATTGTGCAAAAAAAATACTAAGTTGTCTATATTGATAAAGATGTATAATGTTAAGGCAAAAACATGGGTTAATTGATACTAGATTTATTGAAATGTTGAATGCATTTATGGACTTGCAACTTGATAGGAATGAATTATCGTTATCTAGATATGAATTTAAGAAGACTTTAAATCATTTTGGCATGAAATATAAAAAGATTTATGCTTGTTCGAACAATTCCATTCTTTATAAAAAAGAATACGTGGATCTCTTAACTTGCCTAGTTTGCGGTGATTCAAGCTGGAAAATGACTTCTAATGGCAATGTGAAGAAAGGTGTGCTAGAAAAGGTTTGATGGTACTTCCCACCGATTCATCATTTTCAAAGAATGTATAAGAGTAAGGAGACATCAAAAATACTGACATGGCATGTAGAGAATAAATCCAAGGATGGTTTTTTGCATCACCCTTGTGAATCCCCATCTTGGAAAGTAATTGATGACATGAGACTTTAATTTGAAAATGACCATAGGAATCTTAGATTTTCCATATCTGCTGATGAAATTAACCCACATAACTCCCTAAGTAGTAAGTATAGTTGTTGGTTAGTTATTATGGCCATCTATAATCTTACTCATTGGACTTGCATGATTTGTTTTATGTTAAAATTGTTGATATTAGGTACAAAACAACTTAGTTTGGATATTGATGTGTTCTTGAAGCCTTTGATAGATGACCTAAAGACCTTATGGGATGAGTACATAAAATTGTATGATGCGTGTAAAGATGAGTGCTTCGTATTAATAGTAGTGGTTTTATACTCAATTAATGATTTTTCCATAAATGTTAATTTATAGGGCATGCAACTCATAGATATAAAGCTTGTCCAATTTATAGGGATGATAACACAAATTTATATTTTAAAAGAAAGTTTTTGATGGATGTGAACTCCATTCCTTATATCCTAGAATCAAATAGGAATTAGAGATATTGCATGAAATTGAAGGAATGACACTTAAGGTACATGGGGTGAAAAAGGCTTTCTAAAAAGTAATTAATCAGACCCAAATTAAAAAGGTTACTAAAAAGAAAGATGTACATTCTTCATGCAATACCAAAAAGGGTAGGAGGAAAAGAAAAAATACAAAAGTTGTAAAGGAGAAAACTGTGAACGTAAAAATTGTAAAGAAGAAAATGAGTAGTGATGGAGATATCAAATGTTGGAAGAAGAAATCCATTTTTTGGGAAAATAAATCCATTTTTTTGGGAGTTACCTACTAGAAGAGCTTACATGTATGTCATTGTTTAGATGTGATCATATTGAAAATAATGTGTGTGATAGCATAATTGGTATGTTGCTTGAAATTCCTAGAAAAAACAAGGCAAATCTTAAGAGTGGACTTAACCTTGTGTCTATGAGCATACGTAAAGAGTTGAAACTGATTGAGAAAAAGGAAAGAAAATGTACATACCTACCTCTTGCTTCTTATACATTATCGATGATGGAGGATGTATTATGATGTTTTTTGGAAGTGGTATTCTAATATAAGAAGTTTTGTGTCTTTGGCAGACTGTAAAATTTATGGTCTTACATATTGAGATATAAAATTTATGCAACGATTGTTTCCTATTGAAATTGGGTTGATTCTACCAATGCATGTTAGACACACTATCACCTGTTTATGTTTTTTTTTTCAATTTGTTATGAAAAAATCAATTTGTATTGATGAACTGGATGTACTCCCAAAGGAACTAGTTAAGACTATTTTTCCTATTGAGAAGTTTTTCCTACTTATTTTTTTATATTATTATACATCTAATAGTTCACTTGGTTCGGGAAACGAAATTGTGTGGTCCTATATACTTGTATTTGATTTTGATGTATTTTGAAAGATATATGGGTCTGTCGAAGGGATATGTGTGTAATCATAATCGACTTGAGGATTGCATGACTAAGAACTATATGGCTAAGAGGTCATTTAATTTTGTTCTAAATGCCTTAGTGGTGTTAATGCTATTGGATACATACCCACAAGTTTTTCATGGATCATGATATGTTAGAGGTTGGTGTTCCAATATCTATTAATCATAAAGTTTCTATCAATGACTTTGAATGGGAGCAATCTCATTGATTAATACTTGGAAATATCATGGAGGTTGAACCATACATGGAGTAAGCATCCTAAAATTTTCACATTAGTTTATTGATATTCCTTTATTCTTTAAACATAATAATACTTACAAAGTTTTGTCATTATTAGAATGTGCATGAATATTTCAAAAGGAGACTTGCATTATAAGCGAAGAAAAGGAGAGAAATTATTGAAAGATGAGCACAAGAAAAATTTTATCATTTGTTTGCATGAATATGTAAGTGTTTACGAACATATAAATCAATTTCATTTGAATTTATGAACATGAATATTGTTTGATCATTGTAAATCATGCAATGGATAGATTGTTGATATTTTAAATCCTTATCATTTGATAACCGAATCTTTGGAGTGGCTTACACATGGTCCAAAATATGTCATGAAGAAGCATCATGGTATTCTCATCAATGGGTGCAATTTATTACTAAACAAAGGGATAACTTGTGTGTAAATCAAAATAGTGGAGTGAAGTTGGTAGTAAAAACTTGGCAATTTGTGAGCGCCAAAGATGGTAATCTTGTGCAATTTGATATGACATATTATAGGATAACTAAAGAAATTTGGTAGGTTGATTATGAGATGTTCAAAGAAATGGTGTTCTTATGTGATTGGGTGAAAGACACAATCAATGTTATATATAAAGTAGATGAATTGGGTTTTACCCTTGTTGACCCATCAAGAATAGGTTCCAAAGATGATTGTTTTATCTTGGCCCATCATGCAATTGTTTTTATGTGGATTATTCAATTGATATAAGATGGTTGGTTGTATTGACACCACATCAAAAGGAGTTACTATGGAAGTTATAACTCTACAAAAATAGTCATTTGGCCACTTCTAAACCACTTATTTGTCTTGTTTTTGCTAAAATGTAATGAATAAGATTAATTTATGTTTAATATGATAATGTAGTTTAAGAGATATTAAATGGATCAATAATAGGCAAATATTATGACACGTATAGGATCACAAGAAAGTAGATTAATCTAGACATCTATAAATCAATCAAAGGTTTATCACTCAATCAATCGATAAAGAAATAAATCAATTGAGGGTTTGTTACTTGATCAAGTGGTAAGGATTTTAATGCATCAACCTTAAATTGAATTCCAACATTCAATCTCAACCCTTGGATTAGAGTAATGCGAATCCTAATCTAATGATGATCAATTTCATCCTATTAGAATCACTATAATGAGGTCATAAAAAACACACATTTAAGAATCAAAACCTTAGCAGTGGCTAAGAAGAGAAAAGAGGAGAATTGTTTTAAGTGGAGATTAAAAAAGACAACTTTGTGAATGATTCAATAGAAGATTAGTGCTAGAAATCAAGGGATTGAGTGTAGATCTTCTTCTCGTCATTTCTTTATCAATTGTATTATCTTTCTTTATGAAAAATATAAGCTTTAAAAATATGATTACGTCTAGCTAATTTATTAATCTAGTGGTCTTACGAACCAAATTTTATACATGTGATGATCTAATATTTTATCCTAATTGTTATTGCAATTCAATTATATTATTTAATCTTATTTATTATTTGGCCATTAATTGATTTATAGAGGAAATTAAATAGATTTGAAAAAATGATATAATTATTTATCTTGATTAAATAACATGCATAGTTCCTAGGTAGAGATGTATGATTCTTATATATGTGGTCTATAATTGATGAACTTAATCAGTAGTATGTAATCTAATTGACATGAAAGTGTAATTTGATTAATTACTATATGGAGTGTAGTGTACTTAAGAGAGGAATGCATGCTTGGTTAGATTCAATTGATCATATAATTGATTGATAACTATTGATGACTCTATAAAAGTAGAGTCATTAGCACACTCTTTTACTTAATATTTACATATTTTATTCAATAAATAGTATTTTAGGGCTAAAAATATTAAAATATAAACTTTTTAATGTAAAGGGGTGAAAATATACTTTATGGAATTTTTTTATTTTTTATGGAGTTTTTATGAATTTTAATGCATGATTAATCAGAAGTTGCCACGTGGCCTATCACGAACTATAGGAGCTAATTAGGTAAGCCATGTTGATGCCACGCAAGCAAGGAAAACAAATCACATTAAGTTGCGTGTGAGGATCGATAAACTGTATGCCACATGTCAGCACAACATTCAATCTAAGTTCGGAGCTCCGTCAAACCTTCATGCCATGTGTAATCATGCGATTCCACACCATTTGTTACCATGAATCATGTTGCGCCAGGTGGCGTTGAATCAAACTTGTCTCCCCTACTACGTGTCTCGCTCTGATTCGTCCAATGAATTACGTGTGCCACATGTCATAGTGTGATTGGATGGTGATGTTGATTTTTCTTGTTTTGATCTCAGCCTTTGATTTGAAGCTCATCTGACACCCCTTATTGCACATGAGCTATATTTAAGCCCCTAATCACCCCCATAAACCTTAATGAGCCATCATTAGCATAATTATATTGGGGAGATTTTAGCGATTTGCATGTTTAGAAAATTGAGGGATTAAGTATTCCTAGATATTTTCTCATATATCATTTAATTACCAAATTTGATTTAATTAATTATTGATATTTAATTTTAGTTATTTTAATTTTGCTTCATTAAAATATAAAAACACAAAAAAAATTGATTTTTATTATTTTTAGTTTTAAAGATTAGTTTCTAATAAAATAATCTCTATAGGAACGATCTTTTCTTATTATTATATTACTTGTTGCGGTACTTATACTTGCATATTCATTTCACACAATTCATGTATGGTGATCAACTATATTGGGGGGAATTTTAGTAATTCACATGTTAGGAAATTTGGGATTAAAGATTCTTGGATCATTTTCTCATATATTATCGTAGTTATTGAGTCTTGTGATTTAAAATTAGTTGTCATTTTATTTTTTAATTTTTATAATTTTCTATTGTCCAAATAGTATTCGTAATAATTATATTGATACTTGGTTATAAATTACACAACTTCTTGTGCGATCGATATCCGTATTTATTTACATTATATTACTTGCACGACTCGTATACTAGCAAGTTGCATCGTGTTGATCAAGTTTTTGGCACCATTGCTAGGATGTTTAGTACTTGTAATAAATGCCAATAATATTATTATTATACTAGTTTAGACCTTTTAGTTTTTGTTTTAGTGTTTTTGTTGTATACCCAAGTTAACAAGTGAAAATCTTGTTCATTTTGATTCGAAGATAGATAGAACTTTACTAGGCTTAAAAAGGGAATGGTTAGAAAAAGATCAATTAGGGGTTATGGTAGAACAAGGGGATCAACAAGCTATTATTGTCCTTAAACCTTTATGGATTTTGTAGTCCTATGAGTATATATAACCCACTCATTTATCAATAGACCGAACATCAATGCTTACAACTTTGAACTTAAGCCAAGAGTCATTCAAATGGTACAAGAAAATTAGTTTCAAGGGTTAGTGAACAATGATCCAAATCTTCACTTGGCTTTATTCTTGAAAATATGTGACACCTTAAAGATGACTGGTGTATCACATGATGCAATGCACCTTCGCTTGTTTCCTTTCTTACTGAAGGAAAAAGCTAAGGCAGAATACCTATTGTGTTAATAACTACATAGGATCAATTGGCTTAAAAATTCTTGTCAAAATTCTTCCCATCTGTAAAGACAACTAAGCTTAGAAATGACATCACTTCTTTTTAGTAATTTGAAGGGGAATCACTTTATCAATCTTGGGAATGCTACAAAGTGTTGTGAAGAAAATTCCGACACTATGGTCTTCTTACTTGGCTACAAGTGCAAACATTATGTAATAGATTAATAAGGCAGCCAATAACCATAATTGATGCTGCATTTAAAGGAGCATTGATGAATAAAATTGAAGAGAAAGATTTTACATTACTTGATAAGATGGCATGTAACAATTTCCAATGGTCTATAGAGAGGCTAAACCAAAGGAGAGTGGTTGGAGCCATAGATATAGACACCATAGTATTATTGCAAGCTCAAACAAATGATATACTATTAGGTTTAACTAAGATGTTAGATAGTGGGAGTATCGGTTAAATATGGTACAAAGCCTATTCGTGGTGTATGATTATTGCATTGTACTTCATTCTACTCAGGTATATGAGAACCTTCCTGAAGCTATAAACTATGTCAACAATCAAAACCATCAAGAAAACTATACTCAATCACAAACAACCAAGATGGAGAAAACACCCAAATTTATTGTGGAACAATAACAACAGTTTAGGTTGTAATCATTTCAATCGTTAACCCTGCCCATTACTAGGTTTTTAGCAACCACAAGCCCTAGAGAAGAAACCATCTAGTGAGAATAGCATAAGTTCTTTAATAGTAATGATGAAAGATTTGATCCATTTAGTAAATACAAAAGTGGATCACATAGAGTCCACTTATGAGGCTTCTATCAAAAATTGGATATTCAAATGGGGTAACTGACCCAAACCACAAGTCAAAGGCCTCAAGAAACCTTCCAAGAAATATGTAATTTCATCCAAAAAGAAAAGGTAAGGAACATTGTAAAGAAATAGCCTTGAATAATGGTAAAACCTTAGAAGATAATGAGGAAACTAAAAAGGATGGGGAGAAAAAAGTGGAAAAAGAAACTACTAAAAAGGAAGTGATTCAACCAAAAAAGAGAAATCTCTACAAATCCACTATTCCATTCCCTTAAAGAGTCCAAAATCAAAAATGTTTTTTCAAAATTTCTAGATGTCTTCAAGAAGTTACATATAAACATACCATTTGTAGATGCACTTAAACAGATCCTTTCATTTGCCAAATTCATGAAGGACATCCTATTTAAGAAAATGAAGCTTGGATATAATGAGACAATAACCTTAATTGAAGGTTCTAGTGCTAGCCTTGAGAGAAAAAATACCAAAAACCTTAAAGATCCGGGTAACTTTGACGTCTCTTGCACAATTAGGAATATATATTTTGGCAAGGAATTATGTGACTTAGGTTCAAGCATTAACCTTATGCCATTATTACTTTTAAAGAGATTAGGCGTTGGCAAAGCCAAACCCACTTCAGTAACATTGCAAATCATAGATAGGTCAATCAAGTGACCCCGAGGTGTGGTAGAAGATGTATTAGTAAAAGTGGACAAGTTCATCTTTTCAGTAGATTTCATTATACTATACATGAAGAAGGACCATGGCATTCTTATCATACTTGGCATCCATTCTTAGTAACCAGAAGAGTATTCATTGATGTACAAAAATGTGAGTTTACAATAAGGGTGTAGAATGAACAAGTAATATTTAATATTTTAAAGCAATTAAATTTCCTAATATTGATAATACTAGTGATTGCTTTAAGATAGATTTTACTAATGAACCAACCAATGATGTACTTAATAATATATGCCCTAGTGATGCTTTAGAATATGTTCTTATTAATTTTATGAACACACATGTTGTGAAACACCCACTACTACAAAAACAGGCTTTAAAGTCGGTTAAAAACCAACTTTAAACAAATTTAAAGTCGGTTCGCTGAATTGAATTTAAATTGAGTGACTTAAAATGTAAAGTCGGTTCAAGCGGTGAACCGACTTATAATGAATTTAAGTTGGTTCGGTGTAGAACTGACACTATCCATGTAAGATATAACATTGGTTGACATGGAAAATCGATGCTACATGCATGGATAGCGTCGGTTTTCCACGTCAACCGATGCTACATCATATGTGGATAGCATCGGTACTACACCAAACCGACTTTAAATTCATTATAAGTCGGTTTTTTCTAAAAACTGACTTTACATAGTGACTTAAATACCCCTTTTTGTAGTAGCGACCATGACAATCACTTAGACACATAGATTCATGATGAGAATTTAACTACATCCATTTAACACACATATGATGGGATGAACAACTCAAGACTCAAAGTATTTTCAGGTAAACTCAAGAGTAGATGGTTAGATCCATTCACCATTACTAAGGTAACAAACTGGAGCCATTGAATTAGAGAACAAAAACAAAGAGCAGTTAATGGTTAAGGGATATAGAGTAAAGAACTATCTTGGAGACCAATTGCCAAATGAAAAAAGCTATGATGACCTTGATAGATGCACCTTAGGATATTATATGAATATCTAGCCAAGGATGTTAAACGTGGCCCTTGTTGGGAGGCAAGCCAATGTTGTTTTACATATATGTTTTCTATTTGAATAAATGTAGATGGAAATGGCGCAACAAAGATTGAGCAGTTTCAATGATGAATGTGGTGTGCCAAGGCTAAGAAAGTTTTATTTCCTTTCACTCTTTTTCATATTCATATGTGCATAATGGGGACAATGTGCAATTTAAGTGTGTGGAAGGAAACTTTGTTCTATACTTTAGTGTTTAGTGTGTATTTCATTTTTTAAGATATTATTTTATCATGATTTGCATAGAAATTGATGTATACATGGAAACCAAATGCATGCATATTTATTATGAAACATATGAACCCAATGATAGAATTATTTGGCATGATTTGAATAAGGAAAGTAACATGCTCATACCTTAATCATGTGTATGTCAGTTAGTTTTCATTAAATTGATTCAGAGTTTTATGCACATGTTCATGATTGATTTTGGTGTTCTCATTTGGAAAACAATTCGGGTGAGTTATGTTAGTTTATAAGGTCTACCATGTTTTAGAATCTATATGATCATCCCTTAAGGCCAAATCCTGAATAGTATTAAGCCTTTATTGAACTGATTGATCCTTTCAAGCTAACCATTTTTTAAATCATCAATCACCCTTTTGAGCCTTACTAAGAACCATTCATATCTTTAAGCCACATTTTTAGCCTAATGAATAAGCATTACCTTTTCCTTCTCACCTTTAGCTAGCATGAAAAATGCAATCATGTGCTATGCTATAAAGTGAGGTGAAATGTCATGCACCCTACTTCTTCACATTTACAAAAAAATGTAATTACCCATCTAAAAAAAGAATAAAATTAAAATAAGTTTGGGGGTGTTGTGAGGCTAAAAAGTAAAGAAGAGATGTGGATTAAAAGAATGAAAAAAATGTTAAGATAGAGTGCACAAAAATATCAAATAA
The DNA here is from genome assembly GCA_033030585.1 of Hippophae rhamnoides. Classification (NCBI taxonomy): domain Eukaryota; kingdom Viridiplantae; phylum Streptophyta; class Magnoliopsida; order Rosales; family Elaeagnaceae; genus Hippophae; species Hippophae rhamnoides. The sequence goes on along the minus strand of CM065438.1, from coordinate 44,553,264 downwards.
AAACTCAATTGAAGTTAAATATTGCATGATAAATTAAAAGAGAGCTAATGTGTTGAAAAGTGTAAATATATCCATTTATCTACCCTTACCTAAGCCTTACACTAGAAGCATGTAAAGTCCTATTGATCTTTAGCTAAATGCATATTTACCTTGGTAGAGAAGGATGTGAAGAATAGACCTATGAAACTAGTTCTAAGACTTTGTTGATTAGCATGCTCATATAAGTTGATTTCATGAGTGCATTGGATAACCTCATGTGCAACACACACACAAGAATCAATTCATCAAAAACCTTGAATATCCTTGTATTAATAGAACGATGATTGATAGATATGTGAACTTCCTTCTCATAGAATTATACGACTGTTGAGGGGGATAATTTCAGCTGAACATGCATGTATTAATAAATATATATTTATGAATATGCTAGCTGTCTCATTTTAGCTACTTAGACCTGTTTTTCTTGAGGGCAAGCAAAGAGTTAAATTTAGAGGTGTGATAAATCTACGAAAATAGAGTTATTTGGCCACTTTTGAGCCACTTGTTTGTCTTGGTTTTGCTTAAATACCATGAATAACCTTAATTTGTGTTTAATATGGAAATATAGTGAAAGAGATATCAAATAGACCATAAATAGGAAAAAATTAGGATAAATATAGGATTAGAAGAGAGAAGATCGATTTAGACATCTATAGATCAATCAAAGGTTTATCACTCAATCGATCAAAAAATGAGTAGATCGATCGAGGGTTCATCACTCGATCGATTGAGTGGCAAGGATTTTAACATGTCAGCCTTAAATTGAATTCCAACTATCAATGTCAACACTTGGATTAGAGTAATAAAATCCTAATCTAATGAGGATAAATTTTAACCTATTTAAAGCACCATAGGGAGGTCATAAACTACACAAAACTAAGAATAAAAAACTTAGTAGTTGCTAAGAAGAGAAAAGAAGAGAAAAAGTTCAAGAGAATATTAAAGGAGACACAACTTTGTGAAGGATTTAAGAAAAGATTAGTTCTACAAATCAAGAGATTGAGTATATCTCTTCTTCTTGTCCTTTATTTATCAATTATATTGTCTTTCTTTATGAAAAATATGAGCTTTAAGAACATAATTATATCTAACTAATTTATTAATCTAGGTGCCTTATGAATATAATTTTCTACATGTGATGATCTAATATTTTATCTCAATTGTTATTGCAATTCAATTATATTATTTAATTTGATTTGTATACTATTAATTATTTTGTCAACAATTGATCTATAAAGGAAATTAAATAAATTTGAGAAAATTATTTAATTGTTTGTTTTGATTAAATAACAAACATAATATTTAGGTAGAGATTTATAATTCTTATATGTGTGATCTATAATTAATGAACTTAATGAATAGTATGAAATCTAATTGACATGATATTGTAATTAGGTTCATTACTATATGGTATATAGTGTATTTGAGAGAGGAATGCATATTAAGTTAGATTCAATTGATCATGTACTTTATTGATGATTATATTATGAGAATTTTAGTGATTTATATGTTAAGAAATTGGGGGATTAAATATTTTTAGATCATTTTCTCATATATCTTCATAGTTGTTGAGTCTTACGATTTAAAATTAGTTGTCATTTATGTTTTCAGTTTTGTAACTTTCTATTATACAAATAGTATTTTTAATAATTATATTGGTACTCAGTCATAAGTTACACAACTCCACGTGGGATTTATATTCGTGCTTAGGTACATTATATTACTTCCATGACCCGTATACTTACGGATTGCATCGTGTTGATTAGAAAGATGATGTACTTGACTCTTTATCCAACCTTGAATGTTTCACTACTCATGTTCCAAATTTAAACCTAGATTCTAATAATGAGAATGATGATTCACGAATATGTCTACGTAAGAGATTAATGGTACTTATCATATAAAGAAAAATATGGAGTAACTTAGTAGTTGCATTATAAGGTATATACAATGTGTTTACTTAATAATTTTTATGAAATTTATTCATGTTTATTGTCTAACATATAAGTTTTTAATTAAATTTTTTTATCTTCTTTGTTCAACATCATGGATGATGTCATTGTTCCCAACATGAATAATCTAAAGATATAGAGATGGAGAATTTTGAAGATATATGCAAGATAATAAGAAAGGAAGGGTGGTACAATATACCTTATCAAATTGATTACCTAGATGCTCTCCAATTCTTGGGATTGATGAAAATGGAGTTTCTATAAATGATATCGGGGAATAATGTAAGATAAGGTAAATTGGTTAGAACCAAAATACCATTCAATATTCTTGATGGGAGAAAAGTTAAAAAATATGAGAAACAAAAAATATGAAGGAGTATTAAGGTAATACTTTAAAATTATAACAAATGTAGTAATTTATGAAAAAAAAAACTACTTATAATTTTATTTTAACTTTTTAAAGTTAGGTATAGCCTTCTTTAGAGTTGGGAAAAACATGTCTATGTTCATTATGTAAGGCCCTTCCTGAAATTCCTTAGAATAAAACAAATTCCTTAGAATAAAACATATAACAGTTATACACAAAACAACCAAAAATTCCTTAGAATAAAAATACTCATTGGAAAGACTTCGTTGGTTATAGAAAAAATGAAAAGTTTCAAGTATACTCTTCATAGATTTTATTATTTTTAATAATGTCTTTTAATATATTCAATTATTATAATTATTTTGTGTTTTTCAATAAATCTCTTGCAAGAAAGAAGCGAACAATCAAAAAAAGAATATGCTAAAACAAATTCCTTAATAGGAGTGAGAGAACTAGCATCCTTAGGACCAAAGTTAATATGATAAGGACATTAAAATAATAAATGTTATTGCAATGTGTCAAATTGATGTATATATATTGAGTATACATTTTAATGAATAAATGGGAGGCATAGTTAGGCCATGAAGTCACCTGAGCAAACCTATTCATGGTGAAGAATGTGCCTAAGAAAGGATCTAACAATGCATTAACGGATGAGCAACAAGCCTTATTTGATTTAATGGTAAGTTAAATATTACAAAAAGTTAAATTTTTATTTACATTTAATAAATATTAGCTAAATTATTTATTTTTATTTACAAAACAAATAAGGAGAAATTAGATAAATGGGATATTCCAAATGAACTTAGAAAGGATGCTTTGTTTTACACATTTGGTCTAGATCACTTGAGATGAGTGAGCAGGTTTACAATATGTAAGTCCAATGCAATATCATCATTTTCTTAGGAGAAATCCTGAAAATGTGTCAAAGAATGTACGTATAAACTTGGTGAGTATGTATAAATCATTGGAATAGAAGCTCACATAGCTACAACCTAGAGTTAATGAGAGATTGGGAGATCAACCTGTATGTAATTATGCCAATTAAATTACTAACTTCCAACCTATGGATGTTAGTCCCCCTTATGCTAACATGGTACCAATTTCTATTTCTCAATCCACCGAGGCTTCATTTTACATTAAAAAAATTTTGTTGAGTTAATTTATAATATTCAAACTATATATTATATTTGACTTATAATTAATAGCTAATTAATATTGGTCATAATTTTAGGATAAGAGGTGCTTGATGAAAGATATAACAAATGAGAGAGATATTTCTATTGTATCCACGGTACCAAATCAAGGAGTTCTCGTACATCAAGCCTATTGAAAATAATTATAGGATCTTAGTAGAGAAGATTTATGAACCTAAGTGAATATTGGTAGTTTCAAATAGATATTATGAAACATTAAGCGAGCTAGAAGGTTTATCTATAGCTTGGCCTCCTCATCTAGTTCATCTAAATCCCGACCCAATAAGATTTTTATTTAATTTATTGAAATACTAAGAATCATTATTTAATAAATTATTTTAAAAGTTTTTATTGTTTTATATGTAGGCTCTTGTTGAATAATAAATCATCAAACAAATATTAAAATCGATCATAGTAAACAACCGTCGAGCTCCAAGGTAGTAAAAGGATGACATGGTTAAGATAGAAAAAACCTTGAAAAAACATGTTATATATGCCTAAAATTATAGTCAGAACTTAGCAAATTTAATGATCTTGGTAAGTTGTGCTCATAATCTTACCGATGATTGAAAGGTTCCATTTGCCTTACATATTTCAGTGTTTGAATATCAACTCATAAATATGGCAATTGATGGCTTGATACCTTGATACCTTTATTTAAACGGATTGTATTAGCCAAGATGTCATCCAAGTTTAGATAAGGTAACATTCAAAACATATCTATATATGATTTTAATGAATAATCATGTCTTATTATATATTTTACTTATATTCAATATATGAAGATGTATGATGCTTTGATTTTATCAGAAGAAACTCAACTATACAAGTTATTTGACTCATCCTTAGTTGATGAAATTGGAGATATTTTGATCTTAAACAGAGCTACAAGAGTATGCAATTGGTCTTTAGAGCTATAGTGTATCAAAAGTTTCTTATTCCATATCCCACAAGGTAATTAATTTATGTTTTAGCTTATAATAGAGCTATATTCATTTAATGGGTATAACTTTTCTTGTTTACCTATTATATTCATCATTGGGTTTTGGTTATCTATGAGCCATATTTTCATAAGAGCTATTATTTGGATTCTTTGAAAGACATTCATATAGAAGATGTTCACAATATTCTTGAAAATTTAGATTAATTGATTAAGTATTATAACCCTAAAATATTAAATTGTCCTACATATTTACTAATATTACATGTGAATCGTATAAGGTTCATAGACTTTGGTGTGCGAAAGTTTGAAATGTCAAAAAACAACAATTAGTATGGTTACACTCAAAGTAAATTATAGATTTCACATTTAATTAGTTTTGTTAATAATTTATATTAAATATTAAATATTAAATATTTAGCTAACATAAATTAATTTCAATAGTGTGTCAATAAAGTTGGTGTCAAATTGTGCGATTTTATGTCACGAAGTTCATGAATGAAATCATACATAATTTATCAACACCTATTATGAAATTACATGTAAGGTTTCTAACATTAATTTACTTATTTTCATTTTAACAATATTTCCCAAATTACATCAACTATATATTGAATTTGATTCTTTCTCATTTATAATATAATAATGTAGACGTTCCATACAAGTGCATATCTTTGATTGATAATGAACATGGTCAAAATACATGTTATACATTATGGTTCATAATGAAGATGAAGATGTTGAACATTTATTGTATATGTATTTGCTCATGTTATTCAATAAGTAGTATTTTATAGTAAAAAGGGGTGTAAATATGAGTTTTGGAATTTTATGGAATTTTATTTGAATTTTTTATGAATTTTTAATGCATGACCAATCAAAAGCTACCACATTGATGCCACATCAACAGAGACGCCTAATCGCAGATCGCTAGGTGCATAGTGTGACGTAGCGCTACACTACGCTCATCTAGTCATTCCACTCATACGACACACCATCCGTAACTGTATGCCATATGTCATGCTCTTATTGGATGGCATTGTAAATTTTCCTCTTTTTCATCTCAATCCTTGATCTGAAGTTGATCTAATTGTCCATATTCCACCTGAGCTATAGTTAACCCCCTAATCACCCCATAAACCCTAAGGAATTATAATTAACATAATTTTTATTAGTTTTTGGAGCTAAGAAGAGAGATAAACACAGAAAAATTCAAAAGGAGATACAATTTTGGTGGAGATTCAAGAAGAGATTGGTACTACAATTCAAGAGATTTATTGTATTTCTTCTTATTCTCATTTCTTTATCAATTTTTATGTCTTTTTTTTAATGAAAAATATGAGTTTTTTGAGCAAAATTATGTATAGTTAATTTATTAATCTAAGATTCGTATGAACCCAATTTTCACCATGTGATGATCTAATATTTTACCCCGATTATGATTTTAATTTAATTATACTTTTTATTCTAATTTTTATACTATTAATTGTTTGGCCAACAATTAATCTATAGAGGCAATTAAATAAATTTGAGAGAATTATTTAATTATTTGTCTTGATTAAATAACATGTATAGTTTCTAGGCATAGATGTATGATTCTTATGTATGTCATCTATAATTGATGAACTTAATAAGTAGTATACAATTTAATTGAAATGAGAGTGTGGTTAGGTTGATTACTATATAATGTGTAGTTTACTTGAGAGAGAAATATATGCTAGATTAGATTCAATTGATCATATAATTAATTGATAATTATATTGGAGAGATTTTAGTGATTCACATATTTAGAAAATTGGAGGATTGAGTATTCTTAGATATTTTCTTATATATCTTCTTCGATACTAAATCAAATTTAATTATAGTTATTTATTTTTAGTTCTTTTAATTTTATTTTCTTAAAATATAAAAAACAAAAAAATTATTTTTTATTTTTTGTTTTAAAAATTAGTTCTAATAACATAATCTCCATGGAAATAATATTTTCTTATTATTATATTACTTGTTGCAATAAATATACTTGCATATTCATTGCACACAATTCGTTTGTCGATCATGTAACAAAGATGTCTTGAGATATATAATATCTTTTAGATTTTCTTCATTTTTTGGTTTTTCTTTTATATAAATTAGTTATTGATTTCTTTTCTTTAGTATATTCTTCTTTCATAATTTATGTAGATTATTAGATGAGTGGTAAAAAAATTAATAGACAATCAAAATTTTTTGTTTCTCACAGCATGTAATTGTAACTAATCTAATAAATATAGATCCACCTCGATCTTCTCTTTCATGATATCTCTTTTTTTCCCTTAAGTGTGCATGTCAATTAGATCCAAATCTATGTCCTTGAATCATTTCAAACTATAGTATCCATAAGTTCCCTTTAAGGTTAGAGTGAAAAATAGTAATTTCTATTTAAGATGGACTTTTATTTATCATAATAGCTTATTACAATTGGAGAACTAAGAACATTGAAAAAGGTTTTAGTTACTCATTACTAGATGAGAGATTACAAAGACAAAAAAGATAAAAGCTAAGTGAATGAGTCTATTAGAGACTGTGAGAATATGCCTCCCTTTGAAATAAGAGTTTCCTTTTATAGACATAAGAGTTCTCTTTTACATAGGTAAGATTTCACTATTTTACCTAACTTTCCTAGTTAACTTCTACATTATTGAGGTTGGAGCACCAATTTCCTAGATATTGACACTACTTCAATTTAGAGTCAATTGTTGACATTGATTCTTATGATGTTGAAGTTTCCATGTTGTCTTTGTTATTTCTAATGCAATAAATGCATTTGTGGTCCCTAGCTTGCTGTTTGGCATAATTACAGAATACCTTCTTGTTTTCCATACCTACTTTCACTTCATTGTAATTGAAGAAACTTCATATTTTCTTATCTTTTTGCCTTCTACTTTGGTGATAAGTAGGTTAATATGTGAGGTGATAATCACTTTGCACGTAGAGTAATTAAATTTAATCTTAAAGAAGGTGTTAATTTTACTTAATATATAGCAGATCTGGCTTAACATCTGATCACATTCTATGCTTCATTCCTCTAGACTAATTCCTTTTTTGACAAAACTTTGGGATGATTAAATTTCGTTTTGGGGTTGGAAAGTCCAAGCTTAATGAAATGATATATAGTTACTAAATTTTCTTGTTCCAATCCATAATTTAACTAAAACACTGTTAAATAAACAAGCTTATCTATAGCCATAATTTTTCTTCTAAATATTTTAATGGATTTCATTAAGTTCTCAAAAACATAATTTAACTCATTCAAAATATTTCCTATGTACAAGTTTTCTATTAAGCTAGTATGAAATAAACATTGGATCTGCTCATTCTCTAATATTGAATATGCAACCTATACAGAATTATTTCTCTATACTATAGAACTTCATATCATCAAGATGTTCCTCAATAGGCTTTCTGGCTAAGTTGTACAAACTTAACCATGGTTGTCTTGTAAGATTTCTATACTGGTCTTTTTCTTCTTTTGAAACAAGAAAGTTTCTATTTTCTTCTTTGAACAGTGCCAATCTAGGTACTTTTCCAAGTGACTTCAATTTACTAGGACTGGCTTATTGATGTACTACTTCGGAATAATTCCTGGCTATTTATAAAGGAGAATGGTTTTGGCCTTCTATAATTGACAAAACTAGCTTATGCTTCTATTCTTTTACTAAATGATTGGTGGATTAGTCCACTAAAACTTGTTATGGCTATGCTAGCTTATGGCCAAATAGTGTAGATTCCTAATTTAAGGCCATTATAGACTACATAAATCTTAGTCTTTAAAGATTGACATTCTCCCTTTTCCATTTCATTTTCCCAATTGAGCATTTTTTTCTTTTTTTGTAAGGAGATTATCTTCTTCTTCACCTATTTTTGTAATTTTAGTAAATTTATTTTCATCTTGGATAGAGGAAATAATCTCATTACTTTTAGAGTCTGAGCATTTAAGTTCTTTCTTTTTATCTGAGGGGTTAGCCTTTTTGATCTTATCCTGTAAGGATTTCTTAAAATATAATATATCAAGTTGGTTTTGTAGGATTTTGATATTTGTTTTTCTTAATCTTGATGTCTATGTCATGGTGATCCATTCCTACAAGAACAAAAATTATTAGATGTGTTAATTCTCTACTTAATGCATTAGCTAAACTATTTTTTTTTTGGTAAATGTTCAACATCAAACTAAAAACATTGATGTCATCTAATCAATTCACCTTGTTTATAATCACACGTAATATTAATTCTCAAGAAATATTCTATGTTTTTATTATCAATTTGGCAATGGATGTTGAACTGATAACATTTATTGCATATTTATTTATAGCATTTTTTATATCTAAATATTATTTTTCATTACTATGATAATTTAATTCTAGACTTTAAAAAGATCCTAATGTATATCTACAAAGATATTCGTCTTTGTCATCTGCTTTTGCTTTTAAAATTGCCCCATAATGTTAATGTGAAGAGTCTATTTCTATTATTATTTTATTATCTGAACTTAGATGATATAAAGTTGACAAGATTTTTACTTGTGATCTTACCTTGTCCATGTACAGTGTATCATGTTCAGTCAATTTCCAAAAATAATATTTTTTAAGTTTAGTTTGTAATGAGTTTCATATTTTTGCAAATTTTTAAATGTATACTTCTACATAAATCAAACATCCTAAATGTTTTTGTTATTAGTTTTACGATGTTTTTCATCTTATATTTCCAATCCTAAATACTTAATTCTTTTATTGGGCAATTATAGCCTTCTTTCATGATAGAACAAGCCATTATGTACTACATTCTTGTAAGACATTAATAATATCCAAGAAATATTTGTTCAAGTCATTACTAAATAATAGAGGTGTAAATTAAGATAAAATGTTAATGAGATTCATGATACAATTAACGCACAAAAACTTGATAGTTGATGAGTTCTTAAAAACCACTAAAATTACCATAATTTATTGTATTTTAATTTATTAAATAGATTCATATTTGTATGATTTTATCATATTTTTATATAAATTTGTCTTTTTGGAATCACGAGTATTTTTATTGTTTTTCAGGTATTTTCGTTCAAAAATAATGTAAAGACTCCAAGAAAAATACTGAAGGTAATAAATCACAAATATGTTGAAAAACAATGAGAAAAAGTAAAAACAAATGGAAACTTTTGATAAAATGGGTAAAAAATGTCAAAAATGCTCTGAGTCACACGCATCTACCTAGTTGCACCTATGTCACGCAGAAATCTCGCCCAGTCCACACTAGCCGCATGCACCGCGTGTATGTCACACTACAAATCAAGCCCAGTCCACACCAACTGCATGCGCTAGCGCTTGTCCTGCCGCAAATCTTGCCCCACATGCGTGCCAGCCTGCCCAAAGCCCATCCAATATCAAATTTTGAGATATTTTTCCTTTTTTGTAGCTTTTTCCTCACATATAAAAGGACTATCTCCCCCATTGTAAAAATCATCCCTCAAATCCAAAAAAACACAATTTTCTCAACTCTTTCCCTCTCTAAAAAGTTTTCTTAGTTTTTTTAGTTTTAAAGTTCTTCTCATTTTGAGAAGAACTAGTTATGCTTTTATAAATTTCTACTTTTGATTCAATAAACGGAAATGCAAAACCGTTTGGAGGTTTTTCCAACAACAAAATTAACATCAAAGTTTTGTAAGGATTCTTTTGAGGTATAATTTTAAAATGAATTTTTTACAGTTATTTTTTATGTTTTATTCTTATATGTTATATTTAATTTATCCGTGATTAAATTTAACATGTATGGCTATTTATAAATATGATATAATAATAACATTGTTATGCTTGCAAAATATTAAATGGATAAAACATCACTATAAAATAAATTGATTTTGTTTTTATTTAAGATTTTTATAAAGAATATTATTTGGAGGAGTACATTACTTTTAATAACAAACTTAATATGAGAGTTAAAATTAAGATTTAATTATCTAGACTTAATTTTGAGTAGTAGTCTTTTATCTTAGATTTAACTATTTGGATATTTAGAGCAAACCTCTATTTCAAAGGTTTTTTTTCAAATAATTATTATTTGAAAATATATTGACAATATATTTTCTTAAATAATTTTAAAACCTTAAAGTTATTTTTTAGATAGTTAAATTTTTAAGTTTAATTTGGATACCTTGAATAAAGTTTAAAATGTCTAACCCTACCAAATATAGCATTTAAATGTTTCATTTTTAATCTCTTAAAAAAATGAATTAATTTAATTAACTAAATTAATAAGTAACACCCATAGATGTTAATTGATTTGTTTAATTAACAAAGAATATCTAACCCTACCGAATGTGATATTTATAATTAACTTAATTATTATATGCATAAATACTCTACTCTTATGAATAAAATAAATTTGTATAATTGTTTATTGGATCATGTCTATAGTTATTTTTGTTATTAGATTAGAAAACACAAAAATCAAAATATCGTGACAGAATGCATGTTTATAATTTCATTTCATTTTTAAAATTTTGAATAATAAATTAAGAACCACATATGTTTCTTCCTTAGATCGACCTTGGGAATATACTTATCATTTTCTATAAAATGATTCATGCACTTACGAGAGCTTATAAATATTAAACTAAATTATTTACAATTACAAAACCAAATTATTTATTAAAATTTTAAAAACTTTCTATTTTGTAAATAATTTTTATTTTTTCAAGCTTTAAAAAATAAATTTAAATTTAAAATTGAAAAAAATCTAAATAAATTGTAAATCAAAAAAATATAAATAAAAATTTAAAAAAATTCTAAATAAACATTAAATAAAAAAACTTTAAAATTTAAAATTTACAAAAAAAATCTAAATAAATTGTAAATAAAAAAATTTTAAAATTTAAAATTTAAAATTAAAATTTAAATTAAAAAAATAAAAAATCAAGAGATACTGTTTTGTGAACCGTAAATCCGAAAATTCAAAATTTAAATTAAAAATAATAATTTAAAATTTAATTTATTTAGTTATTTTATTTTCTAAAAAACAAATAGAAAATAATAGAAAATAATAATTAAAAAAAACTTTTAACTTTTAATTTTCATTTAATATTTAGTTTTAATTTTTAAATTTATTTTAAAAAACAATAAAAATAAATAAATTTGTAATAGTATGAAAAATATAGATATAAGGGAGTTATGTCTAGGAGATTAATTCTTGGTAGAATTTGTGCGACTAGTTTTTCTTGAAAACGTCGTTTTGTATACGAGACTATGTCCCACCATTTTTTCATAGTAGCACTCCTCATTAATACTGATTATATTATCAATAAAAGATTAATTAATTTTTAACTTTAAATTTTAATTTTAATAAAAAAATATTAACTTAATTTTTAAATTAGATTTTAATTATTAACTTAACAATGATTAACTTCTTTAGATTGTATTAATTTTAGTTTATTCTTTTTTATTTATTATATAGTATTTTTGTGTATTAACTTGTAAATGTTGTATGATATAATATGTATAAAAATGTGTTTGTATTGTATATTAAATAGAGTGTGTTATATTCTGTACAATTTAATCATATATATTTATTTGTATAAAAATATGTTTGTTTTATATATTAGATAGAATGTATTATAAATATTTATTCTATAAAATTTAATCATGTATATTTATTTGTAAAATAAATGTGTTTGTATTATATGATAGATGGGTGTATTATAAATATGTATGGAAGTATGTATAATTATATGTATCAAATTTTTTATAAAAATTGTTTGTATTATATATATTATAAAATCCATATAATTATTTTATTTTATTTGTTTTCCTTTTTCTTTATTTTACTAACTTAATTTTTATTTTACTTTATTTTTTCTTTCTTTTCTATGTTTATTTTTCTTTTATTATTTGCTTTTGTTTGTTTGTTTGAAGCTATGTCCAAAATTTCAAAGTTTTTAATCACAATCTGTGATAAAATGAGGTATTTGTTTTGTTAGATCTAGGTACAAATGTATTTTCATGCCTTAATTATTTGACTTGTACTTAGAAGTGGGTTATCTAACAACTACAATCATGTCTCTAGTTTTTAGTAAATAAAATTTTGAAAATTCATATGGCATGACTTACAAATTATAGGTCGACAAACTTATCCTACATGTAGTTTTGATTGACTCAATGATGTGGGGACATTGAGTTTACTTAAAATGAAATCCCCAAGTTACGTCTTGCTAAGACGTTAAACTAAGCGCTAGATGGGATGCAACTCACCATTTTAGGTAATTTGATTTATTTATTTTCTTTTGTTTATTTTAGTTTAATTACGTGTGAATAATTTTAGAATTTTACAGCAATCTATTTGTGTAAACTTTAATGATGAACATGATGGATGCATTTGCATTTCTCCATCACTACTTGTAAATCCTTAGGAAATAGGTAACTTTTCTTCTCTTTTTTCTTTATCTTTAATTTACAATTGTTACATGGAGGACAATGTAAATTCTAGGTTGGGGTGATGGAAAGTTACCATACTTAATTTCAAAAATTTTAACAATTTTAAAATTTTTTATGTTCACATTTTCATTTTTATTGTGTTTGATTTTATTTTCTTTGTGTGGTTTAGTAATATTTAGAATTTTAGGATTAGTTTTTAAAAAATTTCTCACAAATATTTATCATTTCTTTAAATCAAATTTAAGTAAAATGTTAAATCTTTTTCATTGTTAGATTAATTTTTGAAAACATATCAAGGAGTATATGGTAATTAGTTAGCTTTTGTCATGACTAGTATTTCTTAATAAGGTGTGGAAATTATATTAAACCCAAAAATCGGTGTTTAGGAATCAAATAGTAGAGACTACAATTGTGAGAAATATTTTGAGCCCATTATTCTTTATTCTGAGTGATAAATATTATTTTTTCTACTCTAAATACTTTTCTTATTTTTTGAGCATTATTAGATTATCTCTATAGGACTTAGTATTGAATGTTTGGATTTTTACATCTTAATGAAGTGTTATATATTTATTTTCCATTTTCTTAGATTAAATGATTAAGTAGAAATTGATAGTATATATTTTTCTTCATTCATGCATGACTTCTATTAAAAAAAGAGATATATCTAGGGTTACCTATACAAATATAAACATAAAAGCCAAATATTAATCACTCACCTTACCATATAAAAAATGTACAATCTGTACATGGGTCCACTCTCTAAAAAGAAGGATTCTCTTATAAAAAAAGAATATAAGAGAAAGAAAGAGAGGAAAATGAATAGTATAATCTATATACTATGACCCAAAAATCCTAAACAGTTGTGAGAAATGGTTTAATCCAAAAGAAAATATAGGAAGTAATTTCCTAAGAAGTCATTGCATTTTCTTACATTTTCTAAAAGGCATATTACTTGATATTTTTATTTGATGAATTTGATTGATGCATGAAAGTAAGGTATAATATTTTATAAATCCTTACATTTGATTCCTTTCATTAGATCAACTTTAAAATAACATTTTGAGCCTTTCTAACATATTAGTTCATTTCTGTACATCAACTCTTTTACATATAAATTAGTATGATTGTTTAAACCCATAGGATTAAGTGTTTTTGAGAGTATTGACTTGTGAGGAATAGAGTCGAAGATAATTTAGATTCCTAACACCAAGTTGGGTGAAATTAAATTGATACATTTTTTATATGAAATATGAAAATGATTTTCAACTAATTATTATAATAAATCATGAATGTTTAGGAAGTTGAAATAATCTATACTTAAGATTTTAATTATGAAATTTAAAAAAGATTATAATCATGATATATTTTTTGTATTTTATTTTATTTATTTTGTTTTCACTTTTTTGTTAATATTTGTGGGTATCATTACTGAAAACCCTCACGAGACTTAAACTCGTTCACTAGGGCAACCTAGGGATTTAAAGGCTTGCTATATATGCTAAATGCAATCGTGTCAATCCATGTAAGTGATTTAGGATAGTTTAATTTTTATAGCTCTCCTTGCTAAGGGACTAGCAAGAAGTTGGTTGAGGGTTGTGATGAGTTCTTAAAAAGTACTAAAATTACCATAATTTAATGTACTTTAATTGATTAAATAGATTTTATATTTGTATGATTTTATCATATTTTTATATAAATTTTTCTTTTCAGAATCACGGGTATTTTTATTGTTTTCAGGTATTTTAATTCAAAAATAATGTAAAGACTCCAAGAAAAATACTGGAGGTAATAAATCACAAATATGTTGAGAAAAAGTTAAAAAAATGAAAAAATATTGACAAAATGGGTCAAAAAGGTCAAAAATGCTCAATGCCAAGCACATCTGTCCAGTCGCGTGCGCATGACACACCCCAATCTGCTGAGCCTCACATGCACTATTCTTAGCCCCATGCTCTCCAGTGCTCGTGCCGTCACAAATCTCGCCCCACATGCATGCCAACCTATCCAAAACGCATCCAAGATCAATTTTTGAGATATTTTCCCTCTTATTTAGTCATTTCCTAACCTATAAAAGGACCCTCTCCCCATTGTAAAAAGCATCCCAAAAAACACAATTTTCTCAACTCTTTCTCTCTCTAGCTTTTTCTCTCTAGAAAATTTTCTTAGTTTTTTTAGTTTGTTTTAGTTTTAAAATTATTCTCTTTTTCAGAAGAACTAGTTATGATTTTATAGATTTCTAGTTTTGATTTAATAAACGGAAATGCAAATTAGTTTGGAGGTTTTTTTAGAAACATAATTAGCATCAAAGTTATGTGAGTATTCTTTTGAGGTATAATTTTAGAATGAATTATTTACAATTATTTTTTATGTTTTATTCTTATTTGTTATGTTTAATTTGTCTATGATTAAATTTAACATTGATAGTTGTTTGTAAATATGATATAATAATAACGTTGTTATGCTTGCGGAATATTAAATGGGTAAAACATATCTATAAAATAAATTGATTTTGTTTTTATTCAAGATTTTTATAAAGAATGTTATTAGAAGGAGTACATTACTCTAAATAATAAACTTAATATAAGAGTTAAAATTAAGATTTAATTATCTCGACTTAATTTGAAGTAATATTATTATATTTTAGATTTAACTATTTGGATATTTAGAGCAAACCTCTATTTCAAAGATTTTTTTTACAAATAATTTATTTGAAAATGTATTGACAACATATTTTCTTAAATAGTTTTAGAACCTTAAAGTTATTTTTCAGATAGTTAAATTCTTAAGTTTAATTTGGATACCTTGAATAAAATTTAAAATGTCTAACCATACCAAAAGTGGCATTTAAATAGTTCATTTTCAATCTCTTTGAAAAAAAAGAATTAATTTAGTTAACCAAATTAATTAGCAACTCCACCCATAGATGTTAACTGATTTGTTTAATTAACAAAGAATATCTAACCCCACCAAAGATTATATTTATATAAAAAGAGAGAATCAATAAATATCAATTTGTATCTTTAATAACCTAAATAGTATGAGCAATCATAAATAACTTAATTATTATATCTATAAATATTCCACTATTATGAATGATAAAAATTTGTATATATTGGATCATATCTATGATTATTTTTTTGTTATTAGATTAGGAAATACAAAAATCAAAATATTGTGAGAGCATTGTTTGGATTTAATTTTATTTTTAAAAGTTTAAATAATAAATTAAGAATCTCATATGTTTTTTCCTTAGATCGACCTTGGGAGTATACTTTTCATTTTCTATAAAATGATTCATGCACTTGCGAGAGTTTTACAAATATAAAACTAAATTATTTGCAAAATCGACATTGCCGATTTTGTTCATCAATAGTCAAATTTTATATTTTATAAAAAGATTGCAAGTCTAAGAATCACTTATAATAAGTAATAAATATATTCCTAATGTTGGTCTTGAGATAAACTACGTGATTTTAAATAATTCGTCAAATTTCTTAAAAAAACTACGAAAATAAAACCTAAACATTTTATCACAATATTTTGTTTTGAAATTCTAATATAATAATATATAAATAAAAATAATAAAGCATAAAGATAGGTTTGATTCAAACAATTCAAGGTAGATATGCAATTATCAATAAGTGGAGAATTTATGAGAATAATTAGCTAGTTCATCATTCTTAATTAGAATTAATTAGGTGTTAAAGACATAAATTCATATTATTATTTTTTCATTTTTGTATGAGAATATCCTTAGAAGGGATAAAATATTTTCTTAATCAAATCAATTAATATCCTTATGCGAGCATCATCATTGATAGATTAAATTATGTTTTATTTATAAGAAAATAGAAAACCATTTAAATTATTACTTTAGCTAGAGAACATAATTTCGATCTTTATTCAAAGTGTCAAAATTAGATCTAGTGGCATTCTGAAACCTAACTTTCATATATTACATGTTTTACTAAAAATATGTCGCTAATATATTAATCAATAATAAATTTTCTAAAAGTTTTGAATAAAGAAATAACCTCAATTTATTTTATAAAACTTTTATCCTAAAATAATCCTCATAAACATAGCAACAAAACTAAATTCCTATAATAATAATCAATTAGACATGCTCAAATTTAATAAATGATCAATAAATTAAAAATAGCATTCAAAAAATACACAAAGATTAATCTGTATATAAAATTAATAAACATAAATCATATCTACAATACTAATTAAATATAAATGGGTTTGCCTCTTGCTCTGTAACTATGATCTTGATCCTAAATGTATTCTTAAATTTCTAATATAGAAAACCTTCAAAAGATCCACCTATTATTGTTTATGAATCTAACCTATTTGTAAAAAGCTACATCAAAATAATAAAACTCAACTCTGATAGCTAAGAGAAAACTAAAAAAACTCTCAAATCTAATATTATGATACGTTATACTCAATGTTAATCTAGAGAAAAAAAAACACATATATAGGCTTTGCACAAGCACTTCATGCTGAATTAAAATAGGCACATTGTGGCCTAGTTTTTCCACTATCATGGTCCAAGATATTTAGAGCTTTCCAAATGTTATTTCGAATAGGTCATGTCATGGAACACTTGTTCCATGCCACGACATAGAAAGTGTAACATATCCAATGAATTTATGCAAAGAGGAATACATCATAGCACATTAAATCTTCACTATGGCATGAAATGCTTAACTTAAATTCTTATTTTGCACCCTTTACATTGATGAGAATGACAGATCGTTATAGATTTCAAGTGGACCCATTATAAGATCAAAAATAAAGAACTTAATGAAGCATTAAATAGGCTTATTTGAGCATTAATTAATGATAATGAGCTACCCAAATGGTGTACAAGGCATAGAGGGAGCCATTCACTTAAACTAGAGAAATTCAGAAAATTAAAGGCTTATTTTGGTGCAAGAATTAGCCCACCATGGCTAGGGTTCTCGGGAAGATTTTGTAACTTTAACTAGTAACATGCATGCCGTGATAGAGGATAAAGGGCACCAAGGCCAGACCCTTTCTGATCTTAAAGCTTCACCAGGTTTTCCAGCCATGTCACAACATGATTTTAGGGCCACCATGGCCTGCATAGTTTTTATTATGATGAATGAAACGTATGATGCATGAATCCAACGATGAAGATTTATTTTGTTTTTGGTTTTTCATATGTAACCTGTAAATAGAACATTGTTGTTACCCATTAGTCATTTTACATCACATTTTACAAACTTTGATTTTAATATCACATTGAGAGGCTTTAAATCTCTATGTTTCTCTAAAAACTAACTTAAACCTCGTGGCATCCTATTATCTTTTCATTTTGGTGAGTAATATCCATTATGTCAAGGTGAGTTCTATTAACTAGAATATTAGTTTTCTAGATCTATTTCAATCTCGTTGTTTGATTATTGGCCATATCTCTTATATTTCTCAAATCAAAATATCGTGTTTTGGGTTACAAGGTCTATGCTCTTGGGTTCGCATTATTTGGTATGAGAGCTCTAGGTTCAAATTTCATATTCCTATCCTTTTATTTCCGTTCTTTTATTTTTGTGTTCTTTTATTAATTTATTGTATAAAATATATAAATATATGTATATTCTACTGTAATTCATATTCATCTTCTAGATTATTTTTCTTATTTCTATTAATTTTTGAAGTTTTTTGTGTTAATTTGATAATGAAAATTTTTCTAGATTTTGTTTCCTTGTTCATGTTAATTTCTTGAATTTTTTTGTGTAATTTCCATATAGTAATTTCTAGACTTTTTTGTCTTTTAGTTATTTTTTTGAAAAAATTTCTTTGTTATTTTTGTATCGTAAATTTTTGAAATTTGTATCCTAATTTTTGTGCTAGTTTCTAAAATTATCTTTGTTATTTTTTATCGTACATTTTTAGATTTGTATCATAATTTTAGTGTTAGTTTTCTTGGTTTATGAGTAGATTTATTTTAGTTAAAAAAAGGAAAAGGCCCGAAAAAAGGGATTGAAATATCTACCAAAACAATTTTTTGATACAATAAAAAACTTCTGGAATTTTTAATCCTAAGAATTCTACCTTATTGTTATTATTCATCATTTGTCTCCTTAAAGTTTCCTTGAGCAATTAATATACTTGTATTTTTGATGTCCCCATCTTGTTCCAATTCGTGTCTATTCTAGTTATTGGAATTCTAAACACCTTGAGTTTGTTCAATTATGCTTTGACTTAATTTTATAATGTGAACTATCATTTGTGATAGTCAATTCTTTATTATTTGGAATACTTGGTCAGTTTGGTTTGCTTAGGAACTAAGGGCGCATAAGAAATCAATCGAGTACTAAACATAAGAGGTAGGTGAGAGGAATTAATTTTTTTATTATTAACAACTTGTTGTGTTAGTTTTTCATAATTTCCAATACTAATAGATCGAATAGTCTAGAAGAAGATCGAATACAACATTCATGATGAGTGCTTTGCAACAATCAATTAAACGAATGAATGCAGTAATTGTAAATATGACTAATATGATAGATAGGAAAAAAGCCACAATAGCCAATCTATAATAGGAAGTTTCAAATGTTAGGGCCAGATTTACAAGCTCAAGTAGACGAAGATCTTGAAGATTATAATTGGGAGGGTAATGGAGAATTTGAGGAAGAGGAAAAATGGGCACCTATAAGAGGGAGGTATGGAAATAAGGGAGGTAGAAATTGTAGGCGAGGTATGTAGAGGCCACAATATGGTGTTGATAAAAATTTAGGAAGCATCAAAATGTAGATGCCACCTTTCCAAGGAAAGAATGATCCTGAGCTGTACTTAGAGTGGGAGAAAAAGGAGTAGCACATCTTTGAGTGCTACAATTATGATAAGGAGAAAAAGATAAAACATACTATCATTGAATTTATTGACTATTCATTAAACTGGTGGGATCAATTATTGAATAGTAGGAGAAGGAACCATGAAAGGCCAATTGATAATTGGAAAGATATGAAGAATAATATGAGAAAAAGATTCATTCCTAGCTATTATAATAGGGAATTGTAGTAGAAATTACAAAGGCTTAATCAAAAATTTGAGACAGTAGATGAATATTATAAGGAAATGGAGGTGGTAACGATAAAAGCTAATGTAGAGGAAGATAGGAAAGCCATAATGGCCCAATTTTTAAGTGATTTGAATCAAGATATTGCCAACATTGTGGAACTTCATCATTATCCAGAGTTCGAAGAAATGGTCCACAAGTAAATTAAAGTGAAGAGGAAACTAAGAAAAAGAAGTAACGGACATTACACCAAAGACAAGTCCTACTACACCGAAATCGATTCCTACTACACCTTGAAAATCTAATTGGAAGAAAGATGAATGGACAAGTTCCAAGCTGAGATTCAAATCCTTCAAAGACAAAGAAGTGGAGACAAGAAAGGATAATGGTAAGATTGAAACCCCAACTATAATAATGATGAAAAGAATGAAGATGAAAAAATTCCTCCACTAGAGGAAGATAGTGATGAGAAAATAGGTGTTGTGGATGGTGAAGCACTAGTGATAAAAAGATCATTAAGTGATCAAATCCAAGAAAATGACATAGAACAACAAATAGAAAATATCTTTCATACGAGATTCCATATGAGAAATAAGGTATGTAATGTCATTATTGATGAGGGAAGTTGACCAATATAGCTATTACTACCCTAGTTGAGAAGCTAGAGTTACCTATGATTAAATACCCTAGACCATACAAGTTGTAATGGTTGAATGATAGCAAAATATTCAGGGTAAATAGGCAATTATTAGTGTCCTTCTCCATTTGAAAGTACAAATATGAAATATTGTGTGATGTTGTTCCAATGAAGGCTAGGCATATCTTGTTAGGTAGGCCATGGTAATACTATCAAAAGATTAAGATTAAACATGATGAGTATAGGAACAAGTACTCTTTTTATGAAAGATAGTAAAACTATTACACTTGTACCCCTTACACCCAAATAAATGTTTGAAGACCATTTGAAAATGACAAAAGAAAATGAGAAGACTGGAAAGAAAAGGAAGGAGAAAATAGAAAGGAAAAAAGAAAGGAGTGAAAAAAAGAAAGAAAGAGAGAATAGTGAAAAGAAAGAAAAGAGTGGGAAAGAATGAGAGAAAAACATGTAAGTTTTTATACTAAGGCAAGTGAGATTGATAGAGCTATTTTTGCCCAATGGTCCATACTTGTACTTTTTTATAAGGAGGCTAATGTTTCTACCAATAACTTTAATTTTTCTTTGCCTAGTGCTACTATTTATTTGTTGTAGGAATTTGAAGATGTGTTTCTGTTGTCTTTTTAAGAGAACATGAACGTGCAAGTATACACGGTCACAAGTAATAAATTATAAGTAAGATATCATTCCTACGGGGATTTGTTACTAATATTCATTAAGTACTAAAATGGTTTCAACCTAAATTTTATCCAAACAATCGATAGTTGGATGGAGTTTAACTAACTAATTTTTGATAACAATATATAAGAAAATTATAGGATTGCAGTTTCACCAAATTAATCCACTTGAATCATATTATTTTCTCTTGATTTATGTTCTCACATTTAATTTGTCAACCAAGAACTCCTAATTTATCCATATGTCTCTTCCGATAACAAATAGACACATCTCGCTAAAATAATTCACTATATTCCTATGAGAATTAAATTCACCAAGATTCATTAAGTTCAAAGTTCTCAAATAGCTACACATACAATAAAGGTATATTCCTATCCCTTATATATATATGTTATTCTATCCACGAGCAACACACAAAAATGTCTTTTCCAAGTTTATTTAAGTGTCACAGATCAATTGATTAATCTTCCAACAATCAAAAGCATTAAGCACAAATAGAATAAACAAATTAAACATCTCATAAATCATTCAAAAATAATTAATCCAAGCTTCATAATGTAAGTTAAAGGGAAACCCTAGAACAATTAAATTAGTTCATAGCAAATATTAAATTAAAATATGAAAATATTAAGACATTTAAGGAACATTAAATGAAGAACAACAAAAATAATTAGAAGTATTTCATCTCTGCGTTCTCTATTTTTCTTCCTAAGCAGAACCATAACAAAAGCCAAAAATGGCTTCTGCGTGTTCCACCTTCCACCTTCCTAGTATTATAATAACCACATATTTATAGCTTCTAGCCTTCTACTCTCTTCAAAAATATACCAAAAATATTCTTCAGATACGCGTGCAAAAAATGGGAGACAAAAATATTCTTCAGACACGTGTGTAAAAAGTAGAGACAAAACGTGCAAAATAGGCTGGACAGCGTGCGCAATTTTTGACTTCTTTATACAATATGCATGACACGTGGTGAGCTCTGATTCGTAGGAAGAATAACAAGACACATGGCAGCTTGGTATTGGGTGGGATGAGAGGGCGCATGCAGATTAGGTGGACTGCGTCGCACGAGAAATATGCGCGTTGGTCTGTGCGCAATAGCTAGCCTCCACTCGTATGGAGCGTGGGATGCACGCACGATCTGGGCCGTTCGTTTTTTGATCTGATGGTGGGTGAAGGAGACATGTTTCAGGAAAACATCTGCACAAACAGGTGGGCCCCACTCTGCCCGCCAAACAGTGTGCCATAGCTAGAAATGCAGCCAATCACCCATGTAATGCTTGCATCTCACTCGCCTGATCCTCACCATTGATTGTCTGATCTGACGGTGCATGAGGCATATTGAACAATGACGCGCGTGGTACTACTTCTCCGCGCAGAAAAACAAAGTTTGGTTAATTGCATTTAAGCCCTCTTTATTAATTCAAATTAAATTTTAAACTTTTTTTATTTGCAATTAAGCCCTCTTTTAATTCAAATTATATTTTCAACTTTTATTATTTGCAATTAAGTCTTTTTAATTCAAATTCTTTAATTTTCTCTAAAAATATATTCCTTAAAAAACTAACAGTAAATATTAATTTAAGAACTTAAAATTAACTAAAAACATTATGAACATAGCAATTATGATTAATAAAATGGAAAAAATAACTCAAAAACATAGAGTTATCAGTTTCCTAAAGAGATTCCTTATGGAGTGTTATCAAGTAGGGGGATTGATCATCAAATTGACTTCATACCAGGGGAATCCCTTCCAAACTAGTCAACTTATAGAACTGACCCAGAATACACCATGGAGATTCAAAGGTAGATTGAGGAATACTTGACCAAAGTTCAAATCAAGGAGACCTTGAGCCCATGTGACGTTCCAGTGCTACTTATACCTAAGAAGGATGGTTCAAGTCTAATATGTATTGATTTCCCAACCATCAACAACATTATGGTAGAGTATAGACATCCTATTTCTAGGTTATATGACATGTTAGATGAATTGCAAGGATCTTGTATACTTACTAAAATTAATCTCAAAAGAAAATTCCACCAAATTAGGATGAAAGAGGGTGATGAATGGAAAATTACTTTTAAGACTAAACATGTATTGTATAAATTGTTAATCATTCCCTTTGGATTAACCAATGCACATAGCATTTTTGTGAGACTTGTGAATCATGTCTTACTTACATCCATTGAAAAATTTGTGGTTGCCTACTTTGGTGATATTCTCATTTATAGTAAAACTTTAGAAAAGTATATTTCACATTTGCGATCTATACTTGAGGTATTAAGAAAGGAAAATTTGTATGCTAATATGAAAAAGTTTTGTTTTTATGTGGAAAGGTTATTTTTCTTGGATATGTTGTTAATTTTAAAGGTATCGAGATGGATGAAGAAAAGGTAAGAGCTATTAGGGAATGGCCTACACCTAAATATGCTACTGAGGTAAGGAGTTTCCATGGTTTGGATAGTTTTTATTGTAGATTTGTTAAAGATTTTAGTACACTAGCTACACTATTAATTGAGCCTATTAAAAAGGCTGTTGGCTTTAAGTGGGATATGGAACAGGAAAAAACTTTTAACATGATGAAAGAAAGATTATGTTTTGCACTTGTTTTAGCTTTACTTGATTTTTCTAAAACATTTGAGGTTAAGTGTGCTGCTTCAGGTATAAGTATACAAGTTGTTTTGTTGTGGGAATGGAGACCTATTGTATATTTTAGTCAAAATCTCAAGGGAGTAACCCTTAACTACCCAACGTATGATAAGAAATTTGATGTTATGGTAAAGACTCTTGATACATGGCAACACTACCTATGACCCAAATAATTCATCATTCACACGGATCAATAATCCTTAAAACATTTGAGGAGTCAAGTTAAGTTGAATAAAATACATGCCAAATGGATGGAATTCATTGAAACATTCTCTTAGGTGATCTAATACAAGAGAGGTAAGGAAACAATAATGGCTGATTCATTATCTCGGAGGTATGGTTTAATTTCCACATTAAATGCTAGGTTGCTAGGATTTGAATATATTAAAAAAATGTATGCCAATGATGATGATTTTTATTTTATTTACAATGCATGTGATAAATATACCTTTGGTATGTTTTACGAATTGGATGGATACTTATTTAAGGAAAAATAATTATGTATACCTAACTATTCTATGTGTGAACTTTTAGTTAATGAGGCCTATAGGGGAGGTTAATGGGACACTTTTGCGTTAATTTAGAAACTCTATATGAACATATCTTTTTGCCAAAGATGAGGCAGAATGTAGAGAGAATATGTTCTAGATGCAATACTTGTAGGCAAGTTAAGTCTAAAGTCTAATATCAACGACTATATACATCCTTGCCCATACCTAGAACACCTTGGGTAGATATTTCTATGGATTTCATTTTAGGATTTCCTAAGCTAAAGAAAGGAAGAGTCCATTTTTGTGATTGTAGATAGGTTCTATCAAATGACATACTTCACAGCGTGTCATAAAACCGATGATGCCACTCATATAGTAAAGTTGTTCCTTAGGAAAATTATTAGGCTATATAGGATACCAAAAAGTATTATGTCTGATTGAGATGTTAAATTCCTTAGCTACTTTTGGAAAATTCTATGTGCTAAGTTAGGGACTAAACTTTTACTTTCTATGCATTCAACCACTAACTATTCACCATTTGAAATTGTTTATGGTTTTAACCCATTTACTATTATGGATTTGTTACCTTTTTCATTTTCAGAAAAAACTGACTTAGATGGTAAGAGGAGGGCTAAAATGGTGAAAAAACTCTATGAAAACATTCATGGGCATATTTTAAAGAAGAACAAGAAATATGCTTCCAAAGCCAACAAAGGATGGTGAAGAGTCATTTTTGAACCCAATGATTGGGGTTGAGTACACATGATGAAAGAACGATTCACTGAAAAACAACTGCCCAAGTTGCATCCTAGAAGAGATGATGTATTCCAACTACTTGAACAGATTAATGACAATGACTATAAGCTAGATCTTCCAGATAAGTATAATGTTAGCACTACTTTCAATGTTTTTTGATATTTCTTCTTTTGATTATACAGGGGATGATTCATGGTTAAATCCTTTTGAAGAGAGGGGAAATGATGATAATGATGGACCATTACATATTTCGAGTGGACCCATCACAAGATCAAAGACAAAGTAACTCAAGGAAGCCTTAAATGGGCTTATTTAAGCATTAGATCATGATCAAAGAAAGGCTCAAATGGAGTATAAGGCATGGAGGTATCTAGTCAATTAAATTAGAGGAATTTTAGAAATTTAAAGTATGCCACAGTACGTGAATTAGCCTGCCATATCCAGGGGTTCTCAGGAAGATTTTGGAACATTACATAATAGCATGCATGCCTTGGTAGAGGATAAAGAGTACCATGGCCAAACCCTTTCTGATCATGAAGCTTTGTTAGTTTTTTTGCAGCACTATGACATGATTTTAGGGCCACCATAGCCCACAACATTTTTATTGTGATATTTTCTAGCGTGTGATGAATCCAACCATGGAGATTTATTTTCCTTTAGGTTTTTCATATGTAACCTATAAATACAACATTGCCATCAGTCATTAGTATTCTTATATCACATTTACAAAATTTTATTTTAATATCAAGTTGAGAGCTTTTAATTCTCTTTGTTCCTCTAATAATTGACTTATTAAGGAATTTGCAAACCTTGTACATCCTATTATCTTTTCATTTTGGTGAGTATTATCCATTGTGTCAAGATGAGTGCTATAAATATGAATATAAGTTTTTTGGGATATATTTCAATTTCGTTCTTGGATCTTTGACCATATCTCTTATAGTCCTCAAACCAAAATATCTTATATGTGGGTTGTAAGGTTTGTATTCTTGGGTTTGCATCATACATACTGGTTGGTTCTTCATGTAAGGCTTACATGACTTATTTTTCTAATATCTTAAGGTGCAATTTGAGTGCTTTAGGTGTTGTTCTTTATGTATTGATCGATTTATATATTTGAAGCTAAAAAAACTTAAAACACAACAAAAAATAGCATGATTTCAAATATATAGATTTGCATAAATAATGATTATAAGATGCATAATCAAATTTATTTCGCACATTTAAGTGTAGTAAAATCATGAAATATTAGTGTTTTTTGAGCATTCATCAACAATCTATTAATTTTCAAAATCTAGATCATTTTGCTTCCCTTAATTTTTAAAGAGATGAGATAATAATGACACGATATTAATTGAGATATCTCATTTTTTTCCTAATGGGCTTAAATGAGATAAATAAGGATACAAAAATAATAGAATATACCATACATGATTATTTATAATGTAAGTTTAATAAGAAAATAATACAATATATGTTTAAAGTTAGACCCATTAGGGCTACAATATAAATAAAGTGAAATGAGATGAGATGATATTTAAATGAAATGAGACAAAATTATATCATGAATTTATTAGGGACACTGAATGAGACATGAGATAAGATGACATGAGATAATCTACTTTACACACTATGCCAAAATATACTATTGAAGTCGATTAATAACCAAATTTAAATTGGGAGACATCAAAATTTAAAGTCGGTTCATGGGTTGAACCGAATTTAAGCTTAAAGTCTGTTCAAACCGTGAATTGACTTTAAATTCTGTATTTTTTCTTTTACACATTTTACTCATTTTCTACTATCGTCAGAACCTGTATTCGATCACATAATAGCAGAAAAAACCAAAATATGTTTAAAAGAGTTTAAATATTACAAATAATTGAAAAATTAAATATTAATTAATTACTTGAGAATTAAATTTATTACAAAAAAATAATTTACATAGAATACATACATACATACATACATACATATATATATATATATATATATATTACAAATAAAATGATATCGCCTCTTTTATCATGGATCATGTGATATTCCCACTTTATTTCAAGGAGAAGAAGCTTGGTTTGCTTAGAATCACCAGCAATGTCCCATTCATAGTGACCAAGGAATAGGCAAGAGAGATGAGATGGAGTTTGGGCAAAAAATAGGTCCATATAACAATTCATTCCCCTAAATACATGAGCATATACAAATCCATCAAACAAGCTGCCCAAACTTCACGGACACAGGAATAGAGAAATTTAAGCATTATAAAAATTATCATGATGTTGTCCTATTCTATTCAAGATCATCAAATTCTTCTCTTGTTTTTCTTATGATGTTATAATTTGAAACATGTGTTCTACCCCTTCTTCTTGTAAATAATCAAAAATTTGCATATCATAGCCTAACTTGTTCCAACCAAAGAACTACATGTATTTAAATTCAAAATAAGAATGTATATCATGAATTCACAAAAAATAACTTATATATGTTAAAAGAGTATATTAGTAAAAGAGATTACCACATCGACATCGGAATGATATAATAATAACCTCATCCCTTTGAAATCATATTAGCACTATATTAATCTTTTATATATAAAATATGAAGCTATCTAGAATTAAGCTGGTATTTTTAATGCTATAAATATGCTAACCATATGTCTTTAAAAAAATACTTAGTACTTGTTTTAATCTAAATGGTATAACTGTCTTTTGGATTTTTTCTTGTGGGAAACTAAATACTTTTAATTTTTGTGATTCTTTATCAAGTCTTATTTGTCAAAATCCACTTTTGCAATCAAAACTTGAAAAAATTTATTTTCTTTTATTAATGATAATAAATTTTTATTTTGAATAAAATATACATCATCAATGGTTTCTTTATTCCATGCTTTGAAGTTTATTACCATTTTATTTTTTTCCAATTATTTTTTTATTTTTTTAAACTAAGAATGATTGGCTTAAGTGAGGTGAATTATTGGGTATTATGATGATTGATTTAAAAAAATTTGAAATTATTTTTCAAATTCATCTCTAACCTATGGAGTATAAATTACTTGTTTCAATCTTATGAATTTGTTTGGATCTTTGAGTTTTATACTTACTATTACTTTAGACCTATTAATTTTAAGATTTAGAAAGTTTTTTTAGCATACATTTTTTAACAGTTTTCTTATACCTATTAAGGCTTTATTTTAATTTATTTCGTTGAGAAAAGAGTTTTCTTTCTTTTCTATGTGTTTTCTAAATAAAGTTTTTGCTCTGTATCTATCTCACCATATATTTTGCTTTTTATGTTATTGCATTAAAGTTGGCTTTGACATTGTCAAAAAATTTCTTACTTTTGACACATAAATAGATCTACCATCTAGTGTTGTTAGATTTATTTTGTCTAAATATATTGTAAAAGGTTGATAAAGGTTTAGAAAATTATTTCCTATTAATCAATCAAATCATGTTTCTTTTTGATATATGGTAGGAATATGAAAATTTTCTTATCATATCATTATATCTATATCATTTAAGATTTTATTAAGATTTATTGTACTACTATTAGCAATTCTTACAATTACATCTTTTCGTGCTTGTTTTCAAAGTTTTTCTAAAAATACATATTTACCAGATACATATATATTAACTCGTGTATATATATGTGTGTATGTGAATGGTTGTGTAACCTTTAAATTTTAATTCTATTTCGAAGTATGTATTGTTTGGATTTGTAATACTATACAAATCATTCATCATTTGATAAAAAGTATACATATTTTGAGTCAGTTATTTCTTCCTCATTTTCTTCTAATAGATAAATAGTCCAAGCATCATCTATATATGATTTCTCTATCAATTCTAATTTCATATTAAAAGCTTCTTCTAAGATTTTTGTTTTATGTGAAAATTTATTTTTAAATTATTTTTTATGTTGAAGCCTCTTAAGACATTCATTAGCATAATGTCCTTCCTTATTGCAAATTTGACATCTACATTTTTTTTTCTTTTCTAGTGGCTTATATCTTTTTTTCTAAAATATTTTTCAATAGGGTTTTTGGTTATATTTTCTTAATTTATATATTTTGAATCTTTTATTTTTTTTATACGTTTTCTTATAAGTCTCTATGTTACATCCCTATTTTTCTAGAATCCTAAAATTTCTTGTATCATAACAGATTTTATCATTTTCTCTTATTTGTTTATATTATCTTCTATCTTGACACTTAAATATTATCCAAGTCTTAAGGGTTCTTATTCTTCCTTCTAAGGTGTAAAGTATAATTTCTCTATTCCTTTTATTCCATCAATTGTTTTATAGTTTTATGTAATATTTTAGGTAATTTTTGAAAAATTATTTCCTTATAAGTTTTTTTGCATAAAAGGTATAAATTTTTGATAATATATTTATATTCAAAAATAAAGAAATCTATATAATACATGTCACATATCTCCATATTTTTCAAATATCATTTAGCTTCCTCAATTTCATATTCACCGAATTCGGTAATATGCCTACATTTATTTTTTCCAATAAATTCCTTATATATCTCATTTACTATAATAAATAGGTATTGTTCACCTATATGAGCACTTCCTTACATTTTTAAATGTTTTTGTTATGTTAAGTTTTAAACCAAATTTTAACACTTTTAGTCATTTTGTGAGCTATCTCACAAGGTAAAGGATTTTACTATGTAATCAGAGAGGTTTGTATGATTACAATCATTCCATTAGATTATTCATCTAAATTTTTTTTGTCTCTTATACAATCTAAATTTTTTTTGTCTCTTATACAATCTAAATATAAAATGTTTGATGTATACATTTCATAAGGTTTGAATTTTACTAGAATAATGTATCTAGTTTTAATATTCTTCCATTTTTTGTTATTGTTCTCTTCTATATAGAAGGTATGTTTCTTCTGGTCTTTGGCTATTTCTTTCTTACCTATATGATTTCATAATATAATAGGTTTCATATGATTTTTTGACATTATATTTCTGATTCACAATTAGTTTTACTAACTATTATCATATCA
Organism: Hippophae rhamnoides; assembly: GCA_033030585.1. NCBI lineage: Eukaryota > Viridiplantae > Streptophyta > Magnoliopsida > Rosales > Elaeagnaceae > Hippophae > Hippophae rhamnoides. The sequence goes on along the minus strand of CM065438.1, from coordinate 44,522,999 downwards.
TCATCTTCTTTGTTTGTAGAAAGTTTGTTTCTTATAATTTTTTTCTAGTTTTTCATCTATTAAAGTTAATAGGTTAACTAATTTTTCTATATTCCTATTTTCAGGGTTCATATGTTCTTTTAATTATTTTATATTTTAAATTGGGATCATATCGTCTTCTTTATTTTTAATTTTTTCTCATTTTTTCTTTTCTCATTTTTTCTTATAAGATATGTTGTGAATTTTAATTTTTAATATTTTAAATTTTTATGGACCATTAATAATAAGCCATCTTTTTTATTATTTTCTTATCTAATAGTGCTAATTTCATTGGTGTATTAATTATTTCTCTAAAATATGTTTTTATTAATATTTAATTAGATTCCTCTTAAATGAATGTATCTAAATTATGTGAAAAATTTTTGATAGATTTTCAATAATTGTTTCTTTGTCAATTAATGGTATGTTATATATATATATAATAGTAATAGTAATACTCATTCGTTTATTACTTATTCTATAATAAACTATATATTTCGTTGGGAATATTTTTATGATTCTTTAAATCTATCTTTTTTCTTAAAATTTAATTTAATTTTTTGTATTTTTTCAAATTTCTTTTTGTTGAATATATTTTATTGTGAAAAATCTTATAAGATTTCTCGTTTTTCTATTTATGTTATATCTTAATTTTCTATTATTTCATAATGTTTTATTATTTATGCCATTTTTAGGGATAATGCAAATACAATTGTTTTTTGTTTTATTTTATATTTTATACCTGGTGGTATGTATTTAGGAATATATGACGGATTTAAGTAGAGCTAGTCATATCTTTTCAATTTCACCTAGGCCCAACCGAATTGCGGATTAGAGCTTCAGCAAGTTTACCTAAAGATCTGACCCAAGCCTGTAAGTACTTTTTGTGATCAACAAGCTCTGCCAGACCACGAAGACACATTTGTTTTATGATGATTTCATTATAATCAATAGATATAAAATTCATGGTACATTATATTATAAAATATAAATAAAACAAGTCCATAGGCTAGTTCATTAGCCTTCTTATGTATTCGTACACTTTCAAACATAACTAATAATTGCTTGAAATATTTAATTAATGTCGAATTCTTCTTAAGATATCCTTGAATAAGGAAACTTATTGAGTTATCACAACGAATCCAATTGAATTAGTGTCATCAAAAACCCACTTGTAAAATTTATAAAATAAACTTTTCTTCTTTGAACTTTTTCTTTCTTTCTTTCTAAGTCATACAAGAGAACTTGGTAAATGACAACCAAAAACATATAACAAAATTAGGTGGTGCATGTCACTGTTACTTTTTGTGGGGAAAAACTTTTTATAACGAAATATGTATGTTAAACAATTTAATTGAATTTGATAAATTTAGATTAAACCTCACAAGTTACTATTAATTAAATAAAATTATATCAAATCACATTTAAATGTATGTGTGATAATTTAAACACACATGTGTAGTGATGAGTAAATTTATTTTTCTTTTTACTTTTATATTTTGGTATATAATGGAAGTATGTCTATGTCACATAGATATAATCTGTGACTTCACATCAAATGACATCATGGTGTGCAAAAATTGTTATACACACGTGGATTGTGTTTCTACATCTATGCTTAATTTTAGGACATCCCAGCTCAGCATAAAGAAGAAATAGTTCCTAATTTATCTTTAATCAAGTTCTCTTAATTCACATACCCATGTCTGTTATATATCTACATCTTTCATTTTTTTTTTAAAAAAAAAGAAAAGTACGTTCTCTCAATTTTCTTTTGATTAATGTGTATTTTTTGCTTTGGCTTTTCATCTAGAAAGCTCATAAAGTTTGGCACAATCTTTGTGCTCTATGATAAGTTGAAGCTATAAAAAAAAAATGGATGGGATAGATATTTAGGTTTTTGTCAAGTCATTATTAGATCACATGGTGAATGTGTAGTAGTGTGTGAGCCAATTGATAGGCATCAAAATCTTGGCCCATTTTGGTGAATAAAACTATATATGGTATCCACACCCTAGTCATCTTCATAATTTACCTTGTATGTCTAGCTAAAAAGTAATATAAGCTACTTTAATTTCTTTTTCACTCATATATCACCATCCATATATGCATTTTTCATGGCCGAACTATACATCATCGTCCAATAGATATGATTCTCTCCATTTCTTTAAACTAACACTACTTACACTATTGCTTCCGGATTGATGTCGGAAACTGAAAAATGAAAAGTAGAGGAAAATTAAGGGTAACAAAGAAGAGAAGAAAGACAAGTTACATATATATATATATGTATGTATGCATGTGTATTATATAGTATGTGTTGGGGGTGATTTTTGTATCAGCTTCAATTCGTGTGACAAAATATTATTGATGCAAGCCACGATTTCACTGATATCAGCGTTCTCTTAATATGATAATTATTTTCTCTATTAAATATTAATAAAAGATATTATCATATATGGATTATTACTCAATATTTGAATAATATTCTGCAAATGAATGATATTTTTTGCCATATCTACGTAATTAACATGGCCTAATACTCCATCTTTCCATGTACACACAATTCTTTCTCAAAGCTATGGTAATTTCTATATGTCAATTGCACAAAACTTTAGAATTATAGTGGATTTGTAAAAATTAATATCGTTACTGTTGAATAATTGACCTTAATTCAAGGAGAAAATCATGGCTTTATTCAAGGAACCCTTTAAAATTCAAGAAGTAAATATTCCTATAAATAGATGTATAATTGTAATGAATTTATCAATTAAATGTTCATTCCAATTGAGAGAAAAGCTTTAGTGAGAGAAAATTGAGAGCAATTTTCGTAGATGTAATTAGGTTGCGAGTTGTGAGTTTGTAAACATTTTGTATAATTTCTCTCATTTTTAGTAAAAAGATCTGTAGCAAGTCCGAAGACGAAAGCAAGATTGGCCGAACTCCGTTATCAAATTTGTGTGTTATTTTTTCTGTCAATTTTCTACAAGGTTACTATTCACATGAATAGTAACATTTATCGACAATATTTGTTTGTTGATGCAGGTATTCCAATACACGGTGGTTTGCAGAAATAGTCAGAAATGATCCGAAGGAAGTCAAATTTGAGTGGGAGTAATGGCCGCAATTGAAGGAAAGGTGAAACTTAAGAAATTCGATGACACAAATTTTGGGTTTTGGAAAATGCAAATAGAGGATTATCTTTATCAACCTCTCTTAGGGAAAAAACCAGAGGTTATGAAGGAAAATGAATGAAATCTTCTAGATAGACAAGCCCTCGGAGTTATTTGATTGACGCTATCCCATAATGTTGTTTTTAACATAGCAAAGGAAAAGACCACGGTGGGTCTTATGGTAGCTTTCTCCATTATGTATGAGGGCCATCAGCCTCAAACAAAGTGCACCTGATGAGGCGTTTGTTCAATTTACAAATGATGGAAGGTGCATTGATAGCTCAACATCTCAATGAACTCAACACAGTCACAACCCAATTGAGTTCAGTTGAAATTGAATTTGATGAAGAAGTACAATCATTAATACTTTTGTCTTCTCTACCAGAAAGTTGGAATTTTACTGTCACAACTGTGAGTAACTCGTCAGGAAGCAATAAGTTGAAATTTGACAATGTTCGTGATTTGGTTCTCGGTGAAGAGATCCAACGTAGAGAGTCGGGTGAATCATCAACCTCTTTAGTTTTTGCATACAGAGTCAAGAGGAAGAAATTCAACCAGAAGGAATGGACATGGAAGAGTAGACTAACGAGGTAGATCAAAGGACAGGAGGTCCAAATCTAGGAATCCTAATAATTCTCATAGCTCGAAGACTATCGAATGTTGGAATTGTGGGAGAACCGGGCACTACAAAAATCAGTGTAAGAGTGCACCAAAGGACCAATAAGTGAAGGTCGAGAAAAATGTTACTTCTACCTTAGGAAGAGATCATGCATTGATATTCTCTTTAGAGAGCAAGGAAGAATCTTGGGTGTTAGACTCTAGAGCATCGTTCCATGCTACATCACAAAAAATATTCTTCGAGAAATATGTCCCTAGAAACCTTGGAAAGGTATATATTTGTGATGATCAACCATGTGCTATTATTGGCAAAGGGGTAGTGAAGATTAAGTTGAACAGGTTTGTTTGGGAGATGAAGGATGTCAGATATATTCCCGACCTAAGAAGGAACTTAATCTTAGTAGGATATTTGGCTAGTGAAGGTTATACTATGATCTTCCATGGTGATGATTGGAAGATTTCAAAGGGTGCAATGAAAATTGCACTCTTTACATGATAGTAGGGGCACATTGCTCGATTGCAGTTGTAGTAGGAAATGAAACACCAAATATGTGGCACCAGAGACTAGGCCATATGAGTGAGAAGGGGATAAAGATTATGCACTCAAAGGGAAAACTTGTAGGTCTATAGTTTATGGAGATAGACATGTGTGAAGATTGCATACTTGGAAAGTAAAAGAGAGTCAGCTTTTAGACAAATGGTAAAACCCCAAAGAAGGAAAGGCTAAAGCTCATTCACTTTGATGTTTGGGGACCAACAACTGTCTTATCCATTGGTGGGAAATACTACTTCATGATTTTCATTGATTATCACTATCAAAAGGTATGGGTTTACTTTATAAAGAAAAAGTCTAAAGTATTTGAGGCTTTCAGAAGATGGAAAGCTATGGTTGAAAATGAGATAGGTTTGAAGATCAAAAAGCTCATAACCGACAATGGTGGTGAATATGAAGACACCATATTCAAAAAAATTTGCTATAAGCAAAAGATCAGAATGGAGAGAACTATGTCAGGCAGCCTTAACATAATGGTGTAGCTTATTTGATCAATCAATGCTCATATGTTCCATTAGAGTATAGAATATCAGAGGAGGTATGGAGTGGAAAAGAGGTAAAAATATCATATGTAAAAGTTTTCGATTGTGTAGCAATTGTGCATATTAGTGGTCAAGGTAGGAATAAGCCCAAATCCAAGAAATGCACCTTCATCAGCTATGGTAAGGATGAGTTTGGCTATCACATTTGGGATGACAAAAAAAAAAGTGATCCATAGTAGAGATGTGATTTTCAACGAAAGGGTGATGTATAAGGGCATTTATAAAATAGACGCCAAAGACTTAGCACAAAATGAGTCAGTATTTGCAGATGCAGATGATGTCCTAGATAGTTCCGTAAAGGAACCAATTGTAACAAGTCCTCAGCTAGAGGAACTCGTTGGATAGAGTAGTACGCAATAGTTTGACATACCACATTCTCCTACTCCAGTTCTTGTATTGAGAAGGTCCTCACGATCTCATGTGCCTAACATGAGATATATGAACTATATGTTGCTGACTGATGGAGGGGAGCCTGAATGTTATAATGAAGCTTGTTAGACTCAAGATTCCAACAAGTGGGAGCTTTCTATGAAAGAAGAAATGAAATCTCTCATCTCCAACCAGACATGGGAACTAGCTCAGTTACCCATAGGGAAGAAGGAAATTCACAACAAATGGGTATATCGGTTGATAGAGGAGCATGATGGTTCTCAGAGATACAAAGTCCGACTAGTTGTCAAAGGATTTTAGCAAAAGGAATGAGTTGACTATACTGACATTTTTGCTCCCGTTGTGAAGCTCAATACTATCAGATCAGTGTTGAGTATTGTAGCCATTGAAGATATTCATCTTGAAAAGTTGGATGTGAAGACGACATTCCTTCAAGGAGACTTAGATAAGAAGATATACATGTACCAGCCAGAAGGTTTCTCAGAAAGAGGGAAAAAAGATTATGGTATGCAGACTTAAGAAGAGTTTGTATGGCCTGAAACAAGCCCTAAGATAGTGGTACAAAATGTTTGATAGCTTCATGCACAAGGAAGGTTTCCAAAAGTGCAATGCTCACCATTGTTGCTACTTCAAGAGATATAGGTCCAGTTATATCATTTTACTAGTTTATGTTGATGATATGTTGATATCAGGTTCAAATATGGATGATAAATTCAAGAGATATAGGTCCGGTTATATCATTTTACTACTTTATGTTGATGATATGTTAGTATCATGTTCAAATATGGATGATATCAAAAGGTTGAAGTAGCAATTATCAAAGGAGTTTCACATGAAAGACTTGGGTCCAGCAAATAAGATTCTTGAAATGCAAATCACAAGAAATAAGAAGAGAGGATCCTTGTAGTTATCCTAGGTAAACTATATCAACTGTGTTTTGTAGAGATTCAACATGGGCGATGCCAAGCTAGTTAGTACACCTTTGGCCAATCATTTTTGCCTATTTGATTGCCACACACGAAGTGTGTGTAATGAATACGCAAGTATACGTATCACAACAAGTAATATAATGATAAGAAAAAAATCGTTCCCAAGGAGATTATTTCATTAGAAACTAATTTTTAAAAATAAAAATATATAAAAATAAGTTTTTTTTATATTTTTATATTTTAAGGAAGCAGAATTAAAACAACTAAAAGTAAATAACAATAATTAATTAAATCAAATTTGGTAACTAAAAATATATATGAGAAAATATCTAGAAATACTTAATCCCCAAAATTTCTAAACATGCTAGTCGCTAAAATCCCCTCAATATAATTATCAATTAATTACATGATCAATTGAATCTAACCTAGCATTTATTCCTCTCTCAAGTAAACTACACACCATATAGTAATTAATTTAATCACATTCTTATGCCAATTAAATTGTATACTACTCATTAAGTTTATCAATTATGGATCACATACATAAGAATCATACATCTCTGCCTAGAAACTATGCATGTTATTTAATCAAGACAAACAATTAAATAATTCTTTCAAATCTATTTAATTTCCTCTATAGATAAATTGTTGGCCAAAAACTTAATAGCATACAAATCATATTAAATAATATAATTATATTAAAATTATAATTGGGATAAAATATTAGATCATCACATGGTAAAAATTGGGTTCATAAGATCCCTAAAATGATAAATTAATTACACACAATTGTGTTCATAAAGCTCATATTTTTCATAAATAAAGACGTAAAAATTGAAAATAAAAGAGTAGAAGAAGAAATACAATCAATCTCTTGAATTGTAGAATTAATCTCCTCTTTAATCTCTACCAAAATTGTGTCTTCTCTTGAATTGTTCTATATTTTTCTCTCTTTAGATCCAAAAATTGACCAAACTTATGCTAATGGAGACCACCTAGGGTTTATGGAGTGATTAAGGGCTTAAATATTTCTCAGTAGATCAGCTTCAGATCAAGGGATACAATCAAAACAAGCAAAACTGACAGTTTCAACCAATCATAGTTTAACACAGGCATCAAAATTCACTGGGCGAATCAGGGAGCGACATGTGGCAGGGGAGACCGATCAGAGTCAATGCTTGCTGAGTCAGCAACACGCGGTATGATGTGATTCTCATAGATAGATGGCGTGGCGCACGGGTGGAACCCGTGGAGCAATGGTGGCCAATTTTCGAACTCGGATTAGAGGTAGTGTTGACACGTGGCCCACATTTCATCCTCATTACACGCGACGTAACGTGATTAGCTTTCCATGCTTACGTGGAGTTTGTATGGCTTGCCCAGTTAGCTCATCTGCTTGCCTGGCATGCCATATGGCAATTCCTGATTGGTCCTACATTAAAAATTCATAAAAAATCCATTAAAATCTTAAAAAATCCCTAAAATTATATTTTCACCTATTTTCCCTAAATATTTTATATTTTAATATTTTTAGACTCAAAAATACTATTTATTAAATAAACAAGTAAATATTAAGTAAAAAAGTGCACTAATGACTCTATTTTTATAGAGTCATCACTATCCAAAGACCAATCCCCTTAGACAGAGGAAGAGAGAGACTTTATGGCTAATTTTCCTTATGCCTCAGCCATTGGAATTTTGATGTATGAGATGGTCTATACGAGACCAGACATTGGCCATGTAGTGGGAGTTGTTAGCATATTTATGTCAAACCCAGGGAAAATTCATTGGGAAGCAGTCAAGTAGATTTTGAGGTATCTACAAGGCACCAAAAAAAGTGTGTGTACTTTAGTAAAATAGAGTTAAAAGTACAAGGCTATGTAGATGTAGACTTTGGAGGTGAAGTTGATCACTCAAGAAACACCATCGGTTATATATTTACTGTTGGAACTACAGCTATTAGTTGAATGTCACAGATACAGAAGATTATCACTCTATCCATTACAGAGGCTGAGTATGTAACAATGGCTAAAGCTAGTAAAAAGATGATATGGCTTCAAGGTTTGTTAACTGAGCTGAGATTCCAACAAGAGAAGAATGTTTTGTACAGTGATAGTCAAAGTGCAATATACTTGGTGAAGAATTCAACATTTCATTCTAGAACCAAGCATATTGGACATCATTATCACTTCATTAGATCTCTATTGAAAGATGATGTTCTAATAGTGGAGAATATTCAAGAAAGCAAAAATCCAGCGAATATGTTGACAAAGGTGGTGACTATTGACAAACTGAAGTTATGCTCAACTTCAGTTGGTCTACTAAAGTAACAAGACTAGAAACGCTACTGCATTGATCGAGGTGTGAAGACAGATTGGAATCAATCTTTAAGTGGGAGATTTTTGAATAATTGACCTTAATTCAAGGAGAAAATTAAGGAACAAATCAATGAGCAAATTAAGGAGAAAATCATGGCTTAATTCAAGAAACCCTTTGAAATTCAGGGAGTGAATCTCCCTATAAATATATGTATAATTGTAATGAATTCATCAATCAAATTCTAATTCCAATTGAGAAAAAAGATTTAGTGAGAGAAAATTGAGAACAATTTTCTTGGGTGTAATTGGGTTGTGAGTTGTGAGTGTTGTAAACATTTTGTATAATTTTTCCCATTTTAAGTAAAAAAGATCTACAGTAGGTCTGGAGATATAAGCAAGATTGGTCAAACTAAATTATCAAATTTGTGTAGTATTTTCTCTATTTTTCTTTCTCATAAATCTGACTTATCGAAAATTTGCATAATTTTCCAACAATTGCCTCTTGTTTTGAAAGATCATAACCACAATCAAAATGAATGACACAATGAACAAAAATTGACTTCAACATTATGTTACTTGTATTCTTCATTTTTGGTAAAGTGCATATGTCCAAACAAAATAACATGGACATTCATGGGTATGGTACTCGATATTCGACTAAATATTCAAAAATTTATAACTTTTGGTATCTTAAAAGAGTCAATGCATATATGTAAACGTAGAAAAATTTAGAAAAATGGGTGTTAGATACATATTCAAAAGTTTAAAACTCTTGATGTCCTAATAGAATAAATATAAAATATTTTATGTGTATATATGTATCAAATTTCACTTCATTTGGCATCTTGGACATACATGCGAACACTTGAAAGAGAAAACTAGAAGTGAAGAGATTAAATTATTAGTAGTCCCATAAATTGAGCTAATCATAAATTCTTATACAAACACCTAATATGTGCTTAAGTATTATATTACAACAGAACCTTATAGAAACTGTAAGCCAAAAGCTAATAATTATGAAGATGGCTAATGATCGTTCTTACAATAACTTTTTAGTATGCGTAGTATACTGTTAATTAAGCTCAACAATTAAATTTATAACCTTTCAATAGAAGAATATTTGATTTACTTTGACTATTCTAAACTATATGGGGGAGATTTGAACCTATATTTAAGAAGATATGAGTCACAATTTTTATGGTTGATACTTAAACAATTGGACTTGTGTAAGGTATATGAGTATTGGCGATTTTTTGTTAATAAAATGCTTAAAAGTAAACTAGTTTTCAACCGAAGAAACTTTCTCATTTCAAATCAATATGTTTCATGTATATACTTATCCATATGTACATTAGATTACATATTATATACTTAGAAACATTTGATACATACGTTGGTCAATTGATTGATTATTGGGTCGATCGATCAAATGGTTTTGATTGATTGAGGATCAATCTTGTATGATCTATACCCTCTCAGGTTAATTTTGAAATTGGGGTTGATCGATCAAATGGGTTGGTTTGATCGAAGATTGACCTTGTATGATCTATGTCCTCTCGGGTTGATTTTGATATTAGGATAGATCGATTGAGTTGGATTGAATTGATTGAGAATTGATCATCATCGACTAACTAGTCTCGAGTTTTTTTTAATTGTTGCTTGAAAGATCGACCTTATGAGTTCGATTTATCAAGCTTGGACTGGATAGATCAAGTTACTAGAGTTTCAATTTATAACATATTTTTTTACTTGAGTCAAACTATTCTTTTACCATATTATCTCTATTAATTATTTCTTTAGGAATTATTTAATGGACATAATGGTAATTGGTTCTTAACCTAGCGATAGGGCTTCATCTTTCCTATATAAACAACCTAATAATCCATATTTCAATCAAGCACATTCATTATATTCTTCTAATTGTTTTTGGGCTCTCTTTCTCTCTCAAATTATTTTGAAAAAGCTTAAATCATATTTTGTTTTCCTTCTTTTATTAGTCTATCAAACATTGTGTAGTTATGTTTGATTGATTAATAAGCCTATTTAATTTATGATATTGTGCTTGCATGTTTATATAGCTTTTTTTTATTAGGTTCTTGAATGTTTGGATCAAATAATTTTATGTATGATCATAATTATTTGATTTGATTATTTAACTTTAAAGAAGCTATCTTTATTGAACTTATGCTTTAACTTTTGTTCTAAGGTTACTAAATGATTAAATTTAATTGATTTATTCTTGAATATTCTATCTAAGGTTTTTTATTATTAAATTGAATCTATTCTAAGACACACTTTGCACTTATATTGTCATAATTTTTCAAGTGTTTGTTGAACAAGTGTAATTGCTCATGTGATTTTAGTTTTTGAAACGTTGGTTTGAATTCATACATCTATCTTGTGGAGACTATGAAAGAAGTAGTAGATTATAAGTAGATTAGTTTAGAAGCTTTATCTTAGAGGGTCATATAAGACTTGGCCTTGTAATTGAACATTGATTTTCATAATAGATAGTTAGGTAGTTTGGTGGACCGATGATTTTCCTCTTAGGTTATTATTATGTCCTTGATTGATCTTTTTTTCACTTTATATTATTTACATACGATTGCATGTCTAGCTTCTTGTAATTTTTAATTAGTCATAATTTAAACATTACCTATTCACCCCCTCTAGTTAGTTAATTAGATCCGTAACTTTAAAATTTCAATTGGTATCAAAGTAGGCCATTAGATATAATTAGTGTTTGCTTCGGACCTTGTTATAGACCATTTGAGAAAAGTTTCATCTACAGCCTTTGATCCTTTCTTTGATAGGTCTAACTACCCATATTGGAAGACTCATATAATAGCCTTTCTATGTTCTCTAGATGAGAGTATGTGAAATTATGTTATATATGGTTAGGATCCACTTATGGTTATCAAAAATAATATTATCACACTTAAACCTAAGAATGAATGGACCACTAAAGATAAAACATGTAGTAACTAGAACCAAAAATAAATTAATGTTATCTTTAATGCTATGTTTACTAATGAGTTTCATCATATCTCTAATGTTGATACTAAGAGTGCCTGGGATATTTTAGAGGTTATCCATGAAGGCATCACCCAAGTTAAAAGAACTAAATTTTATATGTTAGGCACTAGGATTGAAAACCTTAGGATGGAAGAAACTAAAAACTTTTCTAAATTTTATGCTAAATTATGTGCTATTGCTCACACCTCTTCAAATCTTGAGAGAATTTTCAAGAATTCAGGTGGGTTTGGAAGATTCTTTGTGCTCATTACCAGATTGCTTCTATGGAAAGGTTACTACTATTGATGAAAGTAAAGATATTAACACCATCAAAATAGAGAAATTAGTTGGCTCACTTCAAACTTTTGAGATGAACTTTTGAACTCCTACAAAGAACAAATGTGTCGTTTTCAAAATTTCCATGACTAATGAAGTGACAATGAAAATGATAAAGAGGATGAAGAGTTGGTACTTATAACCAAAAGACATGAGAAAATCTTCAACTAGAAAAACTCATAAGCTAATTGGCAACCAAGTCGTTTAAATGATCATAAGGTAAGAAGTCTAAACCCATTAGATCAAAAACTTTATTTAAATTTATGACCATAGGGTATATCTATGGCCTCGGTTATTGAAAAACTGAGACCATAGATAACAGTCTATAATCTCTTTCACTTAAACCTTTGTTCTTATAACCGTGATCATAGACCTACGATTATAATTAAAAACCGAGTGTATTATAATAGTGAAAGTTTAATTTTTTTTTGTCTAAAGCAATTTAGCACACAAAAATAACATGTATTGTCAATCTATTAAAAGTAATTATAGTATTATCATATTATCATATTGTATATTCATAAAAATTTAATAAAAAAATATCTAAAATTTGACTTACATGATAACAGTAATACATTCTTTAAATAAAAATTGTAGTATTAATATAATTTAATTATAAATTAAAAAGTAAATTTTATTATTTCAATTAATAATTATTTTTTGTGATTGTGATATTAAAAAAATGCAGGGAGTTAGTTGCCAAGATGTATTGCAAAACCGATATCTTTGATAATCTTTTGACTCGAAGATGCATCTCTTTGGGCTAAGCACTTGATGAGTAAAGGAAATATCAAGCAATGTGGACAATTTAACCCAAAGAGAGATTCTAATTAAAATGACCACTAAGATCCTAATCTAGGTGAGCTAGCTACTTACTACCATCGTGATCATTTTGATTGTTTTGAGAGAGAGAGAGAGAGATGAGACTTAATTGTTGACTAATCATGAGGAATTAACGGTGCTCTAAAAGAAAGAAAAGTCAAACTCGTGGGTCCCCTTTATAACTATTTTCTTATGAGTTACCAAAAAAATGCATTTATTTTGGATGAATAAAAACCATGAATCTTTTGTTAAAAAGTAATAATTATATTATTTATTTTCATTAGAAACGATTTTATCATTTAATATATTAGAAAATATAAATTACTTTTATCATAAAATAAGAAAAAATGAATTTAGCCATTTTGCTAATATGAATGTATTTGGATAGCACAAAAATTTATTTGTGAGATATGTAAATATAAAATCAAAGATTTAATCTTTATAATTTTAAGATATATAAACTGTGTAATATTATTTTAAATAAAAATTTAATTATTTATCATAATTGGTAAATAATTAAATTTTTATAATTATTATATGTAATTGGTTTACGTTAATAATAAGTTTCACAAATATTTCTCAATTTCGGATTCAATCTAATACTATTAGGTCACTTTAGGGATACAACACCATAAAATAATATTATTAATTAATAAAATAAGCAAAAAGTTTTTTATCACAAATTGTTACAACATCCTACAAATAACATGTAAAGGTAAATTAAAAATAATATTATTAGATAATAAAATCAACAAAAAAATCTTTTATTATAATAAATTATGGCAAGAAAATAATCGACATAAGGGATTATTATAAAATTTTAAAACATCTTATCATAATCTGTTAAGTGAGTTGTTATGTTAGACAACTTATGATAGAGGAATAACTGACCAAAAATAAAAACGGAGCCCCCAATTAAATTTGATTGATATGAAAGACATTTGATTAATTAGGGGAGCCCTCTTATGCTTGATTGCATTTAAGCTATATCAATGCAACTAATAGATTAATTTAGTATTTCCAATGAATGCCCTTCTCTTTCGCTAACATATTCTGTAATACATACACATATATATATATATATATATATATAATATTAATTTTCATAAAATAATTAATTAATGAACATTGTTATAATTTGAGTAATGTTTTCTTTTGTTTGGTCAATGATTGAAAAATTAAGACTAGACAACTTGAAATATTACTCTATAGTGCACTAAAAATATTCCCACTGCCACCCTCCTTTTTTCACTATATATTTGATGGGTTGGTTTCAAACAAGTGAATAATAGTTTATAGAATAAAGTGTAATTAATTCACTTTATTTTTATAAATTAAATATATTATTATTTTTATTTTAAATTATATTTTAATTATGTTATTGTTATATTTATTTATACTTTAATTACTTTAAATTAATTTTAATATTTTAATCATTTTATTTTTACTTAATTTTTTAAAATATTTTCAAATATATACCAACTATTTATTAATAAGGTTGAATTCGATCTTACTTGAGTTTTTTTATCAAAACAATTATCAAAAAATCAAAATAACAAAAATTGCTTAAAATGGTTAAAAATATAACAATAATGTAACTAAAATATATCAATTTTTTAAAAAATAAAACTAATATATTTAATTCATAAAAATAAAATAACCAAAATCTTAAAATGAGAAATTTTGGGGATAAAAAATCCCAAAATTTACTAAGAGACATCCTTCTAATTATAAAATATTTTTAATTAATTAAAATTATAATAAAATTACTATTTTATATTTCTATATTCTAACATAATCATGACATCTTCCGATTTCTTTCTTCTCATTCTTTATTTTTTATCTGAGACTCAACATCTACTTATCAATACAATCCCTAATATTTTAATTCTTAAAAACTCAATACTAAAAATGGAAAAGATGTATATTAAAAATAGGAAAGAATAGGAAAATCTCAAAGAAAATTGAGTTAACACTTAATTACAACATGTCTATCTTATAATTTATTTTTTTACAAATCGTCAATATATTTGATAGGACTTACCGAACCCCCTTCATAGAGTTTGATAGGTCTTAATGAACCTCCTTTAGGTAATTATTGGTGGATGTCTTAAGGATATATATCGATAAATTCACACATTTTTAATAGAATTTTTTTTCTTTTAAATCGGTAGTAAAAATGGGATGTCTCCATAATTTCTCTTTAAAAATGTTACATCATCCTTTATGAATTTACTAAAAGGTACTTGGCCGATCCCGCTGCAATTGTTTGTAGAATAACTGAATTGGAAACACTTTTTTTCTTAGCAATAGGAACAACTTACATGTGAAAAAATAATATGATGAAAATACAAAAAATCTTGCTTTGATTCTACATGTGAAATGCTTAATATGATATATTGTAACTTTATGTGACTACAATGATGCTAGTATGCAAGAAATGTAGAGTATTGAAACCATACACCAAGGTAACATAATTTGTTGTAGCAAATTCTAGATTCTTGTGTATATATAGTATATTATTACTCATTCAATAAAAGATTAAGAAATGAATGCATCAATTCTTAGTCACTCATTTGTCTTCTTCCTCACTATATTATACATTTCTTCGTGTTATCAAAACTATATCTGAAATACCTTCAAACAGCTCATGGTATCAGAGGCTTTAGCATATGAGTTATTTTGATAATAACGAGTTACCATTACAACTGATGTGTTTAGTGCTTGTCAATTGAGCAAATCACAATAGTTACATATGACATATGACCATCAAAGGTATGAAATATCATTTGATACAATGCATGTTGATTTTTCAAGGTTTTCTTGGTTATATGTAATGTCTTAAAAAAATCCAAGTTGCCTAATTGTTAAAGCACTTTGATGCCTTGGTGGAAAGATAGTTTGACACATCTATAAAACAGTTGAAGAGTGATGATGGTAGAGAGTTTAAAGCTCTTAAGAACTTGTTGTTTAAGGTGGATATGTGAGAAGAGTTTCATGCCCTTACATACCTTCTCAAAATGGGATGATGGAACATAAAAGTAGACATGTGGTGGAGATTGGGCTCTCTCTACTCACCAAGACTAGTTTGGCCTTATGTTATTATGAACATGCCTTCAAATATATTGTTTACCATATAAATAAAATGCCTTCTAAAATCATGAAATCAAAATCACCTTTTGAACTATTGTACTCTAAATCTCCTACCCATGACTACTTATCTCATTTTGGTTGTTTGTGTTACCCTTACCTTAAGCCTTACAAGTCCACAAAAATCCATCCTAGATCTACTCCTTGTGTTTTTCTAGGTTGCTCTCCTCAGCATAAAGGATACTAGTGCATGTATATTATCATAAAACATGTCTACATTAGTACTCATGTAGTGTTTCACGAAACCTCGTTTCCTTTTTTATCCATCATTTCTTTGCCTTTTCCTCGGTCTATCTCTAAGACACATAATTCTACATTTGTTCGCTTTATTGTTTTACCACTCTTTAAGTATGCATACCATGTTTTATTTAGTATGCTCTTATAGCTCCAATTGTCTATGATACACATCCACCTATGTCTACATTGATTCATACTCCTTTATCATTATCTTCTACATCATCACCTTCAACACCAAATACATTTCCCTCTTCTTTCTTTTCACCCTTTTATTCTATTTGTTATATTTCACATGATGTCTCCTCTTCATCATTTTCCATTCCTTCCAATTTAAGTTTTCAAGTGTTTATCCATGATGGTGTTGACTTTTCTGTGCATCTTCCTTACTCTAGTCATTTTTCCATTTTATCCCTTTCTATCATTTTCCTTCTACTCTACCTATTAACACCCATCCAATGACCACCAAAGCAAAATATGGTATTATCAAGCTTAATGTTCTCATTATGAAATTTATTTTACCTGAGCCTAAAAATGTATCTAAAGCTTTGAAATGTCCTAAGTGGTATGAGTCTATGAAGTAGGAGTATGGGGCATTGGTTGTAAATAACACTTGGAAGCTAGTGTTTCCAGCTAAGGATGTTAAGATCATTTGAAAAAATGGGTCTTTAGGGTAAAGTTGAAGGATGATAGGAGCTTGGAGAGATATAAAAGTATAGTAGTTTCCAAATGGTATAATCAAACCTATGACATTGACTATATAGAGACTTTTTAATCTTGCGTTAAAATCAGAACCTATTGGATAGGTGCTCGCTCTTACTTTGTCAAAAGATTGGGTGGTAAAATAGCTTGATGTCAATAATTCGTTTTTAAATAGGGATTTAAATGAAGATATGTATATGACTTAGCCTAATAGTTTTTTCCATCAGTCAAGGTCTCACTTTGTGTGCAAAGTAAAAAAGGCTCCTTATGGGCTAAAAAACACACATCAGGTCTTGGTTTACAAAATGTAACCCTTTCTTGTTGTAATATGGATTCATATGCTCTCAATCTAAGACATCCATGTAGGTATATGCTACTAGCTCTGACTTGGCCATTTTTTTGGGGTATCTCAATCAGAAGTTCATTCAAGGCATGATTGATAAGCTGCACAAAATGTTTACTCTCAAAGACTTGGGTAGTTTGAACTTCTTTTTAGGTATTGAGGTTGTGATAAGTAACCATGGGTTTTATTTTTTCCAAAATAAAAACATTAGTGAACTTATAGAAAAGTCTTAATTAGCTAAGGTAAAACTATGAATACACATCTAACATATCCAAAACTGATGGTCATGCATTGAAGGATTGTTGTGTGTTTTGCAACACACAGAAATCGTGCAAGTATACACGGTCACAAGTAATAAGATTTGTAAGTAAAGATCGTTCCTACAGAGATTTGTTACTATAGTTTGTTGAGTACTAAAATTGTATCTCTCTAATTTTATCCAAAATAATCGTTAATTAAGAAAATGTTTAAAAATAAATAAGAGAACTCTAGGATTGCAATTTTTCACCAAACTAATCCACTCAAATCATGTTATTTTCTTTTGATTTATATTTTTTAGTACATTTAATTTGTCAACCGAAAACTTCTTTTTTTATTCATACATCATTTCTGAGCTCCGTATAAACACACCTAGTTAAATTAATTCACTATATCTCTATGAGAATTAAATTTAATAAGATTCATTAAGTTCTAAGCTTTCCAATGGCCACACATACAATTAGGGTATATTCCTATCCTTCATCATACATGTCATTCTATTTACGAGCAATATACACAAAAATGCCTTTCTCAAGTTTATTTTTATGCCACAAATCGTTTTGATAAAATTAGTAAATAATCAAAAAGCATTAAGCACAAAATAGAACGAACAAATCGATTTTTCTTATAAATCTATCAAAAATAGTTAAAATCAAAGCTTCATAAATTTAGATAAAATGCAACCCTAGAAAAATTAAATTACTTCATTAATTTAAAATAAAAATTACAGTAGATGCAGAAAAATTAGAAGAAGAAGAAAGAAAATTAAAACATTTCGGATCGTAAATATTTGGCACATGTAGAACACAACAGAAGCCAAAAATGGCTTATGCGTGTTCCACCGTCCAGCCCCAAACACTACAGAAAATCCAAAACTAAACTCTAGAAAGAACTCTTTTTCTCTAACAAAACATCACCTATTTATAGCCAAAAAAATACATCAAAAATATTACATTTTTTTATTTTATTTTTTTATTTTCAAAAACGCGTAAAAAAAATATTCTCTCGAAACTAATTTCGACGCGTTTTGAAATTCGATATCGAAAAAATTAAAAATCACGCGTAGACAGGCGCCGTTTCTGCATTTTTTAAAATCAAAGTGCATGCCACGTGTCAGCGTCTGATTCGTTGAAACAAATAGTGGGACACGTGGCCGCATCTCATTCGTTGAAAGGAACGGGCGCACGTAGAAACTGAAGCACGGGATTGGGGCGCCGAGAAAGTGCGGCAACGGCTAGAAAGGGGACTTGATCTTATGCTTTCGCGTTCATTGTAACTTGCCACGTGTCTGAACATGATTTTCTTAATATAAAAAGTGTGACACGTGGCAGATTATAGCTTGTGGAATAACCGGGCGCACGTGAATCAACCGCAGGGAAACATGGCGCGCGATGGTGGGGAACAAAGGCTGCAACGCGTCAGACACGTGGGTCCCATGCTACATACCGGCCTGCGCGACAGGTGGTCCCCACACAGACGCCGAGTCGCATGAAAACGCAGAGTTCTGACCCACTCGCTTTGGTCGGATGTGATTCACACGCACGAATCTGAGCCGTTGCTTCTTTGATCGGATGGTCCACGTTGGGTGAGTGTGATCTTGCGCGTGGACTTCATCTCTCATGCGCGAAAATTAAACTTCCATTAATTGTATTTTGACCCAAAAATTTAATCCAAATTACATTTTGAACTTTCTTAAATTACAGTTAAGCCCTTTGCTAATTTTAAATTAAATTTGTAAACTTTTAATAATTATAATTAAGCCCAAATTTAATTTAAATTATATTTTCAATTTTTATAAATTGTAATTAAGAACTATATTATCTGAAATTATATTTGTGGACAGAAATATGAAATTAAGTACATTTTCGATACAAATTATTTAATTTTATTAAAAATGTATTTTTAGCACATAAAAGGAAAATATTAATTTATTTAACAAAAATTAACTAAATATTAAAAGGACATAGCAATTATCATTACTAAAATTGATGAAAATAACTATATAAAATACAGTTATCAATGATCCTCCATTGTTAGGGCATTTCAATATTGCACACTAATAAGGCCAAAAATTATTTACTTTGTCAACACGTTATGCTAGTTTTTACAATATCCCACTAATGTACATTGGTCCTCTACAAAGAGAGCCCTGAGCTATCTCAACAACGCTTCTAGTCATGGACTTTTCTTACAAGAGAGTAAGTCCTTACAACTCATTACCTACAGTGATGCAAACTAGGCTTCTTGCTCATATTATAGGAGGAGTACCAGTGGATTTTATGGGTCTCTTTAGTGTCTTCATCATCTAGAAAGCAATGTGTGATGTCAATGTCATCAACTGATGTTGAGTTTTTTCATTGGCTCAAGTAGCAGCTGATGTTTCTTGGCTTGTAAAACTATTGAAGGAAGTTTATGTGTATTTTCAAAATCCTACAATGCTATTTTGTGATAATAAAGTGCTAGCTACCTTGCAAGGAATCCAACTCTAGACTTAAGAACCAAGCATGTGGAGATTGGCTTTCAGTTTGTAAGGGATAAATTCTAAACTAGTGAGTTAATTATTGAACATGTACTAAATGAGGAGTAGATTGTTGATATAATGACAAAAGCACTTCACTCTCTGGAATTTCAAAACTTGAAGTTTAAGTTCACATTCTTGACAAAAATGAGCTTATGGGAGGATAATAAATTATGATTGTATTTGAGTGTATACTACTACAATACATACATATAGTCTCGGACATTTAGACTCGATTTTTTTAAAAACCGAAGCCATAGGGTTTTGGCCTCGGTTATTTAAAAATCGAGGCCATAGACATACATTATCAATTTTCTCTTTTTAAAATTACATCGATCAAACACCAAATTTTTGTATCATTTTTTACCTCTTTTTTTTCTTTTCCTTTTTCCCTCCTCTCTCTCTCTCTCTCTCTTTCTCTCTCTCTCTCTTCACTGGCCAGCTATATACCCTATATACGCACGTATACAAAAATTTCTTTTCCTGGCCATTATTAATTTATTTTCTATACTCTTGGTCCAAACCGTAGTTGTCCTTTTCGATCTTGATCCATCCTCTTCAGAATCATCTCAGAGCAAATCTAGGGTTGATGAGCATGAATCTCTCTACTGATTTCCCCTAGAATTTTCTATGCCAGTTCGCAAGAAAGATGAGGTTTAGGTGGTTCGAGGCACATACAAGAGTCGTGACAAAAAGGTTGTTCAGGTCTATCGTCGCGATGGTTTTCCTTTACTTTTGGATGTATTGGAAGGAGGTCAGCATAAGATTAACCTTTTCCTTTTAGTTTTTCCTTTTTCCTTTTAATTGACAAGATCTATTTTGTTGGTGTTTTTATGCTAGAGATGTTCCTACTTCCTAGGCATCCGGTAAGTAATATATTTGTATGATAAATCTCTCTGTAGTCTTTACTTCTTTGGTTGAAATTTCTTTCTATAATCTATATGCAATACTTGATACATTTTAGAATCCAGATAGGAATAGTGGTTTGATAATTTCTAGTTATGTTTTTGTATTAATTTCTTTCCCTTTTTTTACTTTCAAGCTTCTACATCAGGATTGTTTTTTGGTAATATGATATTGCTAATGTTTAGCATGGTGCTTGGTGCTTGTTGTTGGTGCTGATACTGGTGCCTGGTGTTAGTGTTGATGCTTGGCCTGGTCCTTGGTACTAGTGCTGGGGTTGGGCCTGGTGCTTGGTGCTTTATGCTGGTGTTGGTGCTTGGCCTGTTTTTTTGGTAATATGCTAATTTCTAGTGTTTGGCCTGGTGCTTGATGCTGGTGTTGGTGCTTGGCCTGGTGGTTGGTGCTGGTGCCTAGGGCCTGGTATTGGTGCTTGGTACTGGTACTGGGCCTAGTACTGGTGCTTGGTATTGGTGCTTGGTACTGGTACTGGGCCTAGTACTGGTGCTTGGTATTGGTGCCCTGCCTATTGTTTTTTGGTAATATGCTAATTTCGAGTGTTTAGTAGGGTGCTTGGTGCTGGTGCCTAGTGTTGGTGCTTGGTGCTGGTGGTGGGCTTAGTACTTATTGTTGGTGGTGGGCCTAGTACTTGGTGTTGGTGCTTAGCCTGTTGCTTTTTGGTAATATGTTAATTTCTAGTATTTGGCCTCGTGTTGGTGGTGGGCCTGGTACTTGGTGTTGGTGTTGGTGTTGTTATTGGTGTTGGTGCTGGTGTTGTTATTGGTGCTTGGTGCTGGTGCTTAGCCTATTATTTTTTGGTAATATGTTAAATTTTAATGTTTGGCCTGGTGCTTTTGCCTAGTATTGGTACTGGTGCCTGATCTTGGTATTGGTTCTGGTGGTGGTGCTTGGCTTGGTGCTTGGTGTTGGTGATGGTTTGGTGCTTGGTACTAGTTCTAATGTTGGTGCTAGTGTTGGTGCCTATCGCTTGGTGTTGGTACTGGTACTAGTATTGGTGCCTGGTGTTAGTGCTTGGCCTAATTTGGGTGTTGGTACTGGTGGTTAGTGTTAGTGCTGGTGCCTGGCACTTGGTGCTGGTGCTTGGTGTTGGTGTTGGTGTTGGTGCTGGTGCTTGGTGTTAGTGTTGGTGCTAGTACTGGTACTTGGTACTTGGTAATTAGTGCTAGTGCTGGTGCTTGGTACTTGGTACTAGTGTTGGTGCTTGGCTTGTTGTTTTTTGGTAATATGTTGATTTCCAGTGTTTGGCCTGTTGTTTTTTGGTAATATACTAATTTCCAGTGTTTGGCCTGATACTTGGTGTTGGTGCTGGTACTGGTGCTTGGTGCTGATACAATATTTCCTTGTGATGTTGTTTCATTTTCAAGGTATTCATTATATTAATTGATCAGGCTATAAGTCAGGTTATTTATGTTAATTGGGTGCTATCACTAAATTATATAAACTGTATATTCCTTGAGGTTTGCTGTCATTATTGCTAATGCATTAGAATAGGTATGATTTACATTTTTTAATGTTACGTTGATCATTAAGAACTTTGATCTCAGTATTTAATTAGTGTCTTGTGGAAAGTACTAAATTTTTCTGATCATTTTTTTTGAGAATTTTTGAATTGTTTAGAATTTCTTATAATAAAATTTTAATATTCTTTTCAATGTATGGAGTAAATAGAGTGTTCTTAATGAAATTTAAGGGATCCAAAGAAAACACATGCCATAAGTGAGTATCATTTCATTTATTGTCTTGTCAGGAATAGTGTTATGTAATTTTCTACTCAATATATTGCATACATAATCAGCACATGTTTCCAACCATTTGTCCATAAATTCCACTTCATCTAATTCTGTTATGTTTTAACCAGCACACCACCACCAACAATAACACTAGCACAATAACCCAGCACACCACCACCAACACCAGTGCAGCAAGACTCAAGACCAAGATTACTAAGAAGACCCCAAAGGCACCAAGACTTAACACATCAAAGACCAACACTAGCGTACCACCTCAACGCATCAACACCAGCACTAGCACTAACGTATCACCCCAACACACCAGCACCAGCCCAGTGCCAACATAATAACGCCTATGGTATTTTCCTTTTCTTTATACTTTTGTTGAAGTCGTTGTGGACTTGTAATTAATAGTAAAAATTCAATTTGTAATAGTAAGGTTTTATTATGTTTTAGTGTATAATAAACTCTCAAATGTAATTATACTTTTAATTTTAATATAATGTGATTTTTAATATTGTAATTAATAAATTTATTGTTATTTATATTGATTTTTAATATTGTAATTAATAATTATATATTTTTTAATTTATGCATACCCTATAGCCTCAGTTATTGAAAGATTGAGGCCATAAACATATCCTATGGCTTCGGTTATTGAAAGAGCGAGGCCATAGACATACCCTATCGCCTTGGTTATTGAAAGACTAAGGCCATAAATATACCCTATCACCTTGGTTATTGAAAGACCAAGGCCATAGACATATCTTATTGCCTCGGTTATTGAAAAACCGAGGCTTAGATATGTCCTATGGCCTCGGCCATAGGACATGTTTTTCAATAAGGCCGAGGCCATAGGACATATCTAAGGCCCTGGTTTTTCAATAAGGCCGAGGCCATAGGACATATCTAAGGCCCTGGTTTTTCAATAATCGAGATCATAGGTAACAATCTATGGTCTCTCACACTTAGGCCTCAGTTCTTACAACCATAGCCATAGACCTACAGTCACGGTTAATATAGAGTATCAAAACCATATATAATGTTAGCATAGTTTGTTGTAACATATTCTATATGCTTGTGTTTATATAGTATACTTTTACGCATTCAATAAAAGATTAAGAAATGAATTCATGAATCCTTAATCTCTCGATCATCTTCTTCTTCACTACACTATACATTTTTTTGAAATATTATACGTTATTTACCTTTTGAATTTAACAGAATAATTTTATTTATTTCTCACACCTCAATGTATTTAACTATATGATATTATGATAAACATCTACAGTATATTGTAGTAGGTCTTAGAGCTATACTTTTACACATGTGCAAATGTATTACAAGTGCAGAGGGCATCGATTGGCCCCTTCTCTTGATAAAGAAAATTTTAATTGTGATATTTTATTGAATTATAGGTAATTTATGTTCAAAAATAAAATTGTGCCCCACCTAAACTATAAATTCCAAGCTTTTAATACTCAAGAAGTACTCAATATATAATTTGAAAATATTTTACACTAAAATGATATACATATATAACATGTTTTTCAATTAGAATATAGTAATTGAGAATAATAATTAGTATTATTTTAAGAAATAATAATACTCCTAAATCTTACAATAACAAAAATACCTGTCCAAAATATTTAAAGGTCTCCAACTAGATGACATTTCACATTGAATGAGTTGAAATAACTATATTTTGATTTAAATGACATTTAACATGAACTAATATGACAAATTTTTTTAAATAGTAAAAATATATGTGTTGATCACAAGGGGTGCTATTTTTTGTGGTCACTAGTTTTAAATATACTATTTTAGTTATTTTTTCTAATATTTTTTTACTATATACATGATGCCTCTAATAAATACAAATCCTAAATCCTCAACTATCTTGTACATAATAATTAACATAAACATATTTTCTATTATCAATCAATAAATTTCTCTATAGCAAAAGATCTCTTTACGACAACCATAAGCTATGTCACCCTTCAATTTTTTTAAAGAACTTAATTAATGTGTGAATAGAATAAAAAATAAAAAATTATTAGGAAGATGAAGCTATATATCTTATGGCCCCAAGGCAAAATAATTAGAAAAAATTTACAAAATATGATTGAGTTATGCAAATATTTATAATATAATTTGAATTAGTTTTATTTCACAGTATGTTTCAAACATATGTGATCATTTTTTTATTTTCCAATCTTTTCATCACCTCATGTAATGGTGCCAAATAGTGTTAATCGTGTCAACCTTTTTGATAAACAGGTCATGTCGGGTCATCCCATTAATAAAAATATTTTTATCATGTTGGATTATTTTAAATTTAGATCTTTTCGGGCCAGGTTATCGAGTCGTGTTCGTGTTGGGTTTAATGAATAAAATAATATTAAAATATTAAGTTAATGGGTTATTTTTGGGCTATAATATCGTGTTGTGTTTGATCTATTTAACAAACGAATCGTATCATATCATATTAGGCTACTTCTTATTCAGATTGATCTCGTATCTTGTTATTATATCGTGTTAGAAATTGCTATTCCTAACCTCATATCCCTGTTAACTTTCACACTTAACATTTTTCCCTAAATCTTAAATATGGGTTCACCATAAGTATTTCTCTCTATATTGACCCACTTCTATCATGAAGTACTACTAGCTAGTAGCTACTAGGGTTGAAGATTTGTAAACATAATTTTATTTGTCATCATTATCCGCATAATTATGGTGATGTTAGTTAATATGACTAACAAGCTGGTCTAGTTAATTATTTCCATTAGGTCATAATAATTTGAGTATGTATATGATCTCAATTAATTGGAAAGTGTCGATTCGATGGCTTCAATTTGCAATTATCTCTCGATTCATGTGAAGTTGTCAACCAAAATTAGTTATTATCGAACATGCATGCAAATAATAGGAGGGTCCATACTGGAGCAAAGGAAGATCAAATGTCAAGTCTGATGTAAAACTTGTATAATTACTATTTTGCTTAAGCTTTTCCACACAGGTCATCATAATTAACGAAACCCATATATATATATATATATATATATATATATAAAGAGATGTAGTAGTTCAAATACAAAATGGACGGTTTAGACGAAGTTTAAATAAATTACATATCATCGTTGAATAAACTAAATGCGTTTTTCTATTATTTGATTTATCATGGCTTCAAGAGATTTATATTTTAAAATTAAAATTTGATACTATATAAACTAATAATTTATATTATTTTATAATCCAAGATGTATATCTCTATTATTTATTATATTTATTTTTCATTGAAAGGAAAAAAAAATATATATATATAGGTAAACTTATAAATTTATCATTGTATTATTATATTTGTATGATCAAATTAGTTTTCATCTCATTTCTATCATTGAATTATAAAATTGTTTTATTCATACCTCATATTACTATGTAAATTTTATAGATTTTTTTCATTTTATTTTTATTTTTAACAACCCAACACAATTTTATCTTAATTGAAATTCTTACGATTATACCAAACCATTCTTCCATGGTTTAATTATAGCCTTTTTTATCTGTTCCAAAAACTGATTGAGTAATACAAATGAAACAATTTCATAATTTAATGGTAGAAATGAGAAGAAAATTAATTTGATATCACAAAGGATATAAATGTAATCAGATGGGACGTATGTTGGGGTAAGAAAAAGCATGTGTTCTATCTAAACTCTCGATAAATAAATTTTTAAATGTAATATATATAAAACTATAGATAAATTATGTAAATAAAATTAAATTAAATCACAATTAAATTTTAATTTTTAAGCTTTTATACTTAATATCTCAAAAATATTAATAATTTAAATATATTTTATTAAGTTGAGATACTTATAATACTTTTATTCTATTTTATTTTAATAAAAAATAAGTATTAATTAAAACAATAACTAATATTTTTTTTATTATGTACATGATGTTTCTTTTGAATATAAATCATAAATTTATAATTAAATATAATAATTTGTTGTTATATTTTTAATTTTAATCAAAATATTGAGATTCATAGGTGAGTATAAAAAAATTGTTATTTAAGTCTCAATTACTAAAATAAAAGATGATAAAAAATTATGTGTAATAGTTGATGTTATATATATATATATATATATGATTTGACCGGAAGATTTAAAAAACGGTACTCTTGCGTGTCCCTCGTGGCGGGGCACGTTATAAAGTTGTCGGATGTGTTTTGAGTTGTTCCCCCGAGGGAATTTGAGACCAAAGCTCGGTTGATATAATATCATTTTATTTAATATATATAATTGCAAACTTAATTGTAGTTACTTAATTATTTTTGTTATTTTAGAATAAATTTTTTAATTTTAAACATATTTTATCATTAAATTATAAACACAAATTTTAAATTATTTTAATATTTATCTTTTATATTTTAAAATATCAATTCCCTAATTATATTTTCTAATCAAAATATTTTTTATGAAAATTAAAACTATCTTATTTTATGTTAATCACATTTTAAAGACAATTATTTTTGAACTATACATTGTTTTAAGTATACATTGTTTTAAGTTTGAATAACATTAAACATATTTTTCTTACTTGAATTATTAATCATCATTCAATAATTCTTAGTGATTTGATATTAAAATTCTTTATTTTAATCACAAATTCAAATCATATATTATATCATTTTATCATTTTATCTCCTTTTTTTAGGTTGCAAGAGCTCTATGAATTATATTTCAAACGCGTTTAGTTAAGGAAGAAAAATTACCCCATCCCAGAAACCAAAAGAGAAGGAGATAATATTTATTTATTTAGAGGTTATGTCTTGTATTATCAGAGTGGGTGCATTAATTATTATTAGCGTTTCATATGGCTTTTAGTAATTTGGTGTAACTAAATTCACATGCAAGGTTTCTATGTAAGAAGTGATCCTAAGAAGAAGGGGAAAAAATATTGATTTTAGAGGATGATATGATTCTCAATTTGGTCTAATATCCCACGGAGAGACTTGTGACTAAGTAGGGTGACATAGTCGAACTAGCTAGAGCTAGATGGGCGACTCGAGGTTTTTTCTTTCCACTTTTGTTTCTTAAATCACTTAATTATTCATTTCATTTTAAGTTAAAATGTACAATTAATCCCTAAACTATCAAAAAATTTGAACCATAGATCTCTCAACTTTAAAATCGTACGATTTAGTGTCTAAATTTTTAAAATTTTATCCATAAATCTTAAATTTTTGATTCATGAATATATATTTTAGTAGCCAAATTAAGATTTTTATGTAAAATTTTAAAATTTTTGGAACTAAATTATAAGATTTAAAAGTTCAAAAATATATATATTACATTTTAAAAGTTTGAGAAACAAATCGTATGTTTAAAAATTTGAAGACTTACATGATAATTTAATTAAGGTTTAATGACTAATAATGCACTACAAACTTTGTTTTAATAAGAGTGGATATTACATAAGTCTTTTAATTATGTTAAGAATAGTAGTTTAGTCTATTTGTTATTTTTTATAGGAGTTTAATCTTTTTGTTTTGAAAAAGTAACATAATGATAAATAACTCTTTTTATTTTATTTTTATTCTTCTCATATATTTAATTATTATTGAGATATTAATTTCATTTATTATCTCTAACAATAGACAACAATAATACAAAATTAATTTAAAAACTAAAATAAAAAATTTTAAAATTTGATTATTTGTCTTTTTGTTGTAACTTTCTTTTAATCAAAATATAATAAAATTGTTACAAAAAAATAAAAAAGGTACTAAACTATCCTAAGTGGCTTAGTTAAAGGATACTATGGTTGTTCGTCTCTTTTTGTAATAATCTTTACCCCTTCTCTGAATAAACAACATATGTTCAATACAATTAGAGATGTAAAATATATTATCTTACGTACCCTACACATGTATAATTAAATATCCCTAATTCATGGTTTAAAGTTATTAATGTAGAAAATATAATAATAGACAAATAAGAATTTAACTTTATATATAAAATAGAAAAGATCAAATCACAAGATTAATATATATATATAAAATGAAAGGTGAAAAATAAATGTTAAAAAAGTGATCAAATCCTATGTTACAAAGTTTTCTTAAAATATTTTTTTCTCTAATAAGGGTATTTGAGAACAATGGAAAAAATAACACCCAATATAAAATGATCAAGTAGCAATAGTTAAACACCACCAAATGCTACTATGATGAACTGATTTGTATACCTGTACTTTATCACACTAAAACCTAAGGCAAGAATATAATTGTTTTTCGAAGTGAACAAATTTGTTGAAGGAAAATATTTAGGAGAGAATGAGCTAATATTTTTTCTGTCCATATTTTTCTGAGCCAATTTATATGATCATTCTCCTTGCCCAGGTTGTATACCAGGTCATGGACTCTTTCAATTGGTATCAAAGCGGGTGCACCCTTTTGGGCTTAACCACTCAGATGTTGATTCTAGTAACTTGTTTGTTCACACACACTCACTTTCTCTATGATGGAGTTAGGAGAAACATGTATAATAGATAGACCTCCACTTTTCGATTGGTTGAATTATTCCTACTGGAAATCACAAGTGAGGGCATTTTTTGATCCCAAGGAGACCATGTTTGGTTCCTTGTTGAAAATGATTGAACTTACCCAACTAAAACCATACCCAACAATACCATAATTCCTAAACTTATGATAGAGAAGGTGAAGGAAGAAAGTAAGGAATCTAGATGGAACAACAAGGGTTTATATACAATTATCAGGGCTATGATGCCTGATGAATTTAGAAGAATTTAGAGTTGTACTTCTAAAAACCAAGCTTGGGACATTTTAGAGACTACTCATGAAGGTACATCAACTATCAAAAGATCCAAATTTTTGAAGTTGAATAGAGATTTTGAACTTTATATCATGTAATAGGATGAAACCTTTGACAAATTCTATGCTTGCTTTTCAAACATTGTCAATTGTTCCTACAACTTGGGTAGGTCTATTAGTAAGGAAAAGAAGATTAAGAAAATCATAGCTAGCCTACCTTATTGATTTGATGCCAAAGGTACTGTACATGAGTCCATGTACAAGCCTCGTGAACTTATTATTAATGAGTTATTTGGTGACTTGTAAGTCCTTGAACTTCATCACTTGTTGCCCAGACGAGTTCAAAATGGTGCATAAAAAGGAAAGAGCTTAGATTTCAAAACCTCTAAGGAAAGTGGTCCCATTATTGATACCATTTCCATTTCTGTTAGCTGTGATAATGATAATTCTGATCCTGATGAAGAGGAAATGACATTCCTCGCTTAGAGATTTACTAGGTTTTTTAGGAACAAGAAACCTTCTTTTTTTGACTACTGGAAGAAATACTTTCATTTCCAAAACTTCAAGATCTATTAGAGATTATGAAGACTCAAAAAATGGTTTTGAGAAATCAAGTAATATCACTTAAATAAAATAAGGTGCTTTGAATGTGGAAAATAAGGACATATTATTGCTTAGTGCTTTTAGAAACAAAAATGCACAAACAAATGTGCAATGAAAGATAAGGTCACTGTTTTGGAGTGATACTAAATTTATGGCTTTCGTTGCCTCTAGTAGTATTGTTGATCCTCAAACTACTACCTCAGATATTTAAGATGAGACTACCGAAGATGATGAAGTTGAAGATGAAAAAGATGAAGTGCTCAATTCTTACAATGCTTTACTTTTGGAGTATATTTAGTCTTAAAAGGATGAGAGAAATACTATGGAAAACCTTAAGGAAAAAAGAACACGAGATCAGTCCATTGAAGAAAACTCTAGACGAAAGATTGATGAACAATAATATGGTCAAACAAGAAAGTGTGAGGTCATTCAAAAACATTAGGATGATTTGCTAGAAAATTTTAATGCAAATATTAAGGAAGTTGAAAATCTCAAGGAATAATTAATAGTTCCTACTTGTGGTAAAGCTACTTAATATTTGTTAAGGCTTGTACCTACTCCTAATTTGAAGAATGAAATTGATCAATTAAAAGGTAGATAATTATTCTTGAGGGTTCAAAGGATCGTTTGATTGATTCTCTTACAAAAAACGATATTGATATTGAGAAACTATATAAGAGTGTCAAGATTCTTAATAATTTGACCTCTTATCTTGAATCCTCCCTTAAAGAAAAGGAAGTATTGGTTACGACCCTAAAAAAAATTTAGCATACGGGAGAAAGAATTGACACACTCCACCATTGTCATCGACAAAATGACTATTGGTTCAAAAATATTAAAAGGAATGATTACTAGTGTCAAGGTTTTTGGGAAAAAGCATGGAATTAGGTACAACGAGGGAATTTCAACTTCTACTGGTGGTTCTACTAAGTTTTTCAAATCTTTCAATCAAGAACCAAATTTAAAGTCTTCCACTACCTCCCTAAGAGATAAATATGTTGTATGGTCTCAACCAGATTCTCCTAGCAAGGTGAACACTTCACTTAAGGCTAACACTTCCTATCGCTCTAGTAGTGGTCCATTGCCTTTACCTACTGTCACTCCCACTTGTCACCACTGTGGTGAGCTTGGGAATTTGAGAACACACTATAGGAAATTGACTTCTCATCCTCATGTGAAAGTCAATGCGAGTATTTCCTTTTCTTCTCCTCTGCTACTACTTCTTAGAGGCAGGGACCCTATTTTCCAAACTCCTATATTTATACATGTTATCGTTATGACATTAGTGCCTATATTTCTAGCTAGTGTCCTAGATTTATGAGGAGTACAACTCAAAGTCTTCCATCTCTTTCTTCCCTATCTTTTCTGTCTAAATGTAGTTATTATGGCTCATTTGAGCATGTTCATGTATGTTACATTATGCATATAAAGCACAAAGTTGGAAGAAATAAATTTGGCTCAAAAAGCCTACATTGCCTTTTTTATATGGATGACTCATCTATATTTTATAGAGATTTTAAAAATAAATCATGAGTTTCATATAGCATATGAGTCAGAGTCTATATCCTAGTTTAGTTGCCACTTACAAATCCTTTAAATAGAGAGATGTTGTTTTATCTCTAAATTTAGGGGATTTGTTAGGGTAGAGTTTTCTATGTTCTTTCCTCTTTTTGTTTGTCTTATCTCTATATGTGAATTTTTTTTGCTTGTTGTCTACATGCTCCCTGTTTTCATATTCATGCATATATCTCTACTTCTTCTTGTTTTGTTGTCTTAAATAGAGCATTAACTGTTTTACTTGATGTTATGCCTAACTATCTGTCATATGACTAGCTTTCTCTATTGCTTACTGCTTACTTCTTCTATGGCTTTTTGCATGGGTATCATGTCACATGTTTTCATCATGTAGTGTCATTGTAGTAGGATTCTCTACCTTTGGTCCTTTCTTTCTCATGACATGACATTTAGAATGCTTCCAGTCTGTCTTACTAGGTTTTAAATTCTTGCACCTAGCATATTGTATGTTGATTATTTGTTTGTCTCTTGTTGATTTCTGTTATTCTTTTACCTATCTTTTTCTCCCTTATCCTTCTGCTTTGCCTTAGTTGTTTCTTTTAAGATAACTAATATAGTTTTCATGCATCTTTCTTTGTTGACACTCATGTTGTTTTAGTTATATCCCTGTCTAAGCTTATCTTGTGTTTTTTGTGTTAAACTTTTATTTTTCTCACATGCTTAAAGGTTTTAGTGGCATCCCTTATTTCTTCATTCTCTTAGGAATTTTACATGTGTTTTTCACTAGTTTGTCGATTTCTTTATTTCTTCTGATTAGCAATGATATGAGTGTTGCTATTGATCTATTTTGAGACACTTTCATCTTCTTGTTGGGCTTTAATTTATTTTGAGTCCTTTATTGTCATCTCACTTGGTAGTTATTATTTTTATATTTCGGGAGATTGAAAGTTTGTTTCTCTTTGCTATGCTATTGCATGTAAAATGAAGTCTAAAGGGATCATGTTGATATATGCTTTGCATGCATTTAACATGAATTGAAATGTGGATGTTTTGACATGTGTATTCCTTAAGTGCATGTATAGCTAAATTTTTCTTGTTCACTTTATCATAAATACATATTTCCTTTACACATGCTATATCTTTGTGAATTTGTATGGTTATTTTGAGAAGCTTATGTGAATCTCCTTCTTTGATGATTTGTATTTCTTAGACAAGCTCTAGAATCCACATTTAGTGTATCTCTAGATAAAATTATAAGTGCTACTTGGATAGAAAAAGGATTTAAACCATCCTTGATTCGTTTAATCCTTTCTTGCCACCATTGTTCACATATCCTTAGTCCCCCTATTTCTTCCATTATTTTATCTCTTTATTTCTTGCCCTTAAATACAGGCTTAGCCCATATTTTTATTCCTACTTACCTTATATACACTTTGTTGAGCTTGTATGTTTTAGGTTTATCTGTTTTACCCTCATGGTTTCAATATATAAAAAAAGGGGGAAGAAATGTAACAATTAAATGATGATATAAAAAAAAGGGAAAGATGAAGAAAAGAAAAAGAAAAATGAGTATTGAGAATAATTTTCTTTTAGGGACAAAAGGAATGAAGAAAGAAAAGAAAAGATATGCTAAATGATGAGAAGTATGAAAAAGGAAGAAGTGAATGATTCATTGAATATTATGTACTGTTCTCTCAACTTCATTGGAATAAACAAGAGTTATTAGAATAATATAGAACATACATAGTGTTTAGTTAGGTTGTGCACCGTGTATATATATATATATTCTCCTTCATAATCACTTCAAGTCCATGATGAAGAATCATCGTCATCAATTAGATTATTACATACATTATGCAGTTTGTTTGAGAAATGACTAATATTGGATAACGTATCAAGTATGTCATCATCTTCTAAAGCATCACAATGGTTGAACTCTTTTGTGGAGGCATTAACATAATATACTATCTTATGTCAATTTGATCGCTCATGTAAAATACTTGTTTTGCATAAAGTGCTAACATGAAAGTAGCATCAGTGTGACCTATCTTGGATAAGTTTACAAGGATAAATCCAAAATCATCTATATTATATCCAACATTGATAGCATCTAGACCCAATCACACAAGAATATTGTTTCATAAAAGACCTCAGAATTGAGTTCCCAAATTTATTGAATTATACCATAATACATTCTATCAAAAAGTACAGGATTACCATATTTTGAACTAGCAAATTGCCTAGTTTGTGAAACCATCTTCACATCACTATTATGGTTTACTCGGACATTGTCCCTAGCATGTGTAGTAAACCTCGAACCATTAATTGTGAAGCTAGAATATGATTTAACATCTAAAATTTATGTTAATTTATGATTGGGTTTGTTGACTTAAACTCAAATCTATGCATATAAAAACATGAAATGTGTTTAAAATAAAGTTTTAAAACATTATATAGAAGTACTAATGAATTCTTGTATGTGACACGTACATGGTTACAAAACCAATTAATAAGCTCTTGCTTATGCTCATCATACAACCATTTTTATCCTCCTTTTTTTTATAACAATGATTGGTCTTCAGTAAGTTAAAATGCATGATGTGATATTATGCAAGATATATCAAATATTCATAATTAATAGTTAAATAAATAGTAATTTTATTTTATACAAAAATGTTGAACCTATTATTACTTACTCTATGTACGGTTGTGCCTTATTATTATATACCAAAACGATTTCGTCTGCATTTTCCCATCGAGTATGTGATGATGAATCACAAGAACGACATTACAAATACCGATCTTGCGAAAATCCTTTTGTTGTTTTATTATTTGTAAAACTCTCGCAAGTGCACGAATCATTTTATAGAAAATGATAAGTATACTCCCAAGGTTGATCTAAGGAAAAAATATATGTGATTTTTAATTTATTATTCAAAATCTTAAAAATGAAATTAAATCCTAAACATCTTGTCATAATATTTTGGTTTTTTTTAATCTAATGAAATAATAAAAATAAACATAAACATAGATATAGATTCAATAAAAAATATCATGCTTAAAATTTAAAATAAAGTAAAAAGACTAACATAAAATAAATAAGTGAAATACAAAAATATATCATGCTTATAATTTCCTTTAAACTTCATAATTAAAATCTTAAGCATAAATTATTTCAACTTCCTAAACATTCATGATTTATTATAATAATTAGTTGAAAATCATTTTCATATTTCATATAAAAATGTATCAATTTAATTTTACCCATTTGCAGTGTTAGAATTCGAATTTGCTTCGAATCTATTCCTTACAAGTCAATACTCTAAAAACCATTGAATCCTATGGATTCAATCACTCATACTAATTTATATATGAAATAGTTGATGTATAGAAATGAACTAATATGTTCGCATATGTATAAAGAAAAAAGACTCAAAATGTTATTTTAACGTTGATCTCATAAAAGAAATCAAATGTAAGGATTCATAAAATATTATACATTACTTTTATGCATCAATCAAATTCATCAAATAAAAATATCAAGTAATATGTCTTTTAGAAAATGTAAAAATATGCAATGACTTCTTAAGAAATTACCCCTATATTTTCTTTTGTATTAAATCATTTTTCACAACTGTTTAGGCTTTTATTTGGGTCATAATATATAGATTATACTATTCATTTTTATTTTCTCTCTTTCTTTCTATTATTTTTTTTCTTTCTCTTATATTCTTCTTTTTTTATATGAGAATACATTTTTTTAGAGTGGATCTATGTACAGATTGTACATTTTTTATAATGTAAGGTGAATGATTAATATTTGGTTTTTCTTTTGTATTTGTATAGGTAACCATAGATATATCTTTTTTTTAATAGAAGTTATGCATGAATGAAGAAGGACAAATACTATTAATTTCTACTTAAATAATTTAATCTGAGAAAATGAAAAATAAATATATAAGACTTTATTAACATGTAAAAATCCAGACATTCAATGCTAAGTCGTATAGAGATCATCTAATAATTTAAAGAAATAAAAAATGTGTTTGGAGTAGAAAAAATATATTTCACTCATAATAAAGAAAATTAGGCTCCAATTATATCTCACAAGGGTAGTCTCCACTATTTGATTTCTACACACCAATTTTGGGTTTAATATAATTTTCATACCTTATCAAGAAATACTAGTCATAACAAAAACTAACTAATTATCATATACTCCATGATATGTTTTCAAAAATTAATCTAACAATTCAAAAGACTTAACTATTTACTTAAATTTTCTTTAAAGAAATGATAAATTTTTGTAAGAAAATTTTAAAACTAATCCTAAAATTCTAAAAATTACTAAATCACACAAAGAAAATAAAATCAAAAACAATAAAAATGAAAATGAAAATGTGAACATAAAAATTTTAAAATTGTTAAGCATGATAATTTTTTACCACCCCCAACCTAGAACTTACATTGTCCTCAATGTAATAATTGTAAATTAAAGATAAAGAGAAAAGAGAAGAAAAAATCTTATTTCTTGAGAATATGCAAGTAGTGATGGAGAAATGCAGGTGCATCCATCATATTCATCATTAAAGTGCACACAGACAGATCGCTATGAACTTCTAATATCTCAATAAATATTTTTAGTTTTAACAATTCTAAAATTATTCACATGCAATCAAACAAAGTAAATGAAAAAAATAAAAGAAAATTACCTAAAATGATGGGTTGCCTCCCATCCAACGCTTAGTTTAACATCTTAGTGAGACATAACTTAGGGGATTTCATTTAAAGTAAACTCAATGTCCCCACATCATTGAGTCAATCAACCCTACACGTAGTACAAGGTTATCTACCTATAATTTTTCAATCATGCCCTATGGATTTTCAAAATTTTCTTTACTTAAAACTAGAAAAATGATTGTGGGTTTTAGATAACCCACGTCTAGCTGTAAGTCAAATAACTAAGTCATCAAAACACAATTGTACCTAGATCTAACAAAGCAACTATCTCCTTTTATCATAGATTATAATTTAAAGATATTTAAATTTTGGAGATAGCTTCAATAATTTTTATTTTTTTATTTTATTATAATTTCTAAATTAAATAACATAATTAGTATTCCCAAGAGTATTCTCAAGAAATAATGATAGGCTTTCTTAAAAACTATTCTGCTAGACAGAGCAACGTTTTCAAGAAAAATAAGTGACACAAAAGCTTCCAAGAACTAGTTTTATATACAGAATTTCCTTAGATATTTACTTTCACGTTATTAAAATCTAAATTAATTAAGTTAGTAAATTAAATTAAGTGAGAATAAAAGTTAATTAAGTTAATAAATTAAATTAATAAAAATTTAAGTTAATTAAATTAAGTAAAAGTTAAAGTTAATTAAGTTAATAAATTAACTTAAATAAAAATAAAAGTTAATTAAGTTAATAAATTAAGTTAAGTTAATTATTTACGTTAATTAAGTTAATAAATTAATTTTTTTAAAATAAAATAAAATAAATAAGAATTAAAAATTAAATGAAAAGTAAAACTTAAAAATTTAAAATTTAATTTTTTTTCAAATTTTTGTTTAAAAGAAATTAATTAAATAAAATATATAGATATATATTTTGTTTTTCGTAAAATATTTTTATTTTTTATGTTTTTTTAATTTTTAAATATCAAATTTTAAATTAAATTTTTTTTTTGAATTTTAAATTTTAAATCTTAACTTTTAATATTAAGTTAAATTTTTTTCATTCAAGATAAGCAACAGTTTTTTTTTAATTTTAAATCTTAAAATTATTTTTTTAAAAAATAATTGTACTGTTCACGAAGAGGAACAATTTTTTTTTGACGGTTCACAATTGTTTTTCTGAAATTTAAATTTCAAATAATATTTTTTTCTTTTTTTCAGAGAAAAATTGTGCGAATAGTTTTTTTTTTCTTTTTAAATCTTAAATTTAAATTTAAATTTAAATTTTACTGTTCAAGATCAGTTTAATTTTTCTTTTTAATAAATTTGAAATTTGAAATTTAATTTCTTTTTTTTTTCGAAATTTTTGAATTTAGATTTTTTTGTTTTACTGTTCTAGAAAACAATATTTTTTAAAATTTAAAATTTAAAATTTTAATTAACAATTTTAACGGAATCAAATAATTAAAATTTATTGAAGGTGTCCAAATTTAACCTAAGAATTTAATTTTTCAAGTACTAACTTTTAAGTTTTAAAATCAAAACTGAAAATATGTCGTAAATATATTTTCGAATAATATTTCTTATAAAAAACTTTTGAAATAGAATTTCACTCTAACTACCAAGATTGTACCAATAAATAAAATAGCACTACATTAAATTAGATCAAATAATTAAACCTTAAAATCTAATGTTAATATTTAAGTTTGTAATGAAAAATAATATATTTCTCTCTAGCATCCTTAATATAAAATCTTGAATAAAAACAAATTAATTTATTTTATGAAAATGTTTTACCTATTTAATATTTCGCGAGCCTAGCAACGTTATAATTATATCATATTTACAAATAGCCAACAATGTTAAATTTAATCATAGACAAATTAAATATAACATATATAAATAAAACATAAACTTCTAAACAGATTTGCATATCTCTTTATTAAATAAAAAACTAAAAATTTATAAAAACATAAATAGTTTTTCTTAAAAAGAGAAATTAAAAACTAAAAACTAAAAAAAATGAAAACTTTCTAGAGAGACAAAGTGCTTAGAAAATTTTTGTGTTTTGGAATGGGGGAAGAGGGTCCTTTTATAGGTGAGCAAAAGGCTAAAAAAAGAGGGAAAAATATTTCAAAATTTTAATTAAGACGCGTTTGGACAGATTGGCGTGTGTAAGGAGTGCGAAAATCTCAGCAGGCGAGCGGTTGGTGTGGTAGACGGGCGGCTAGTGTGCAGAGGCGCATGCGAAACATGGCAAGGAGTTGTGTGGTGGGCTACACACGTTTCTCGGTGCTCTAGGCGGCTGTGCGTGTGATTTTGACCCATTTTGTCCAATATTTTCATCTTTTTGACTTTTCCTCATTTATTTTCTCATTATATTTGTGATGTATTGCATCCAGTATTTTTTTCTTCGAGTCTTTAAGTTATTTTTGAACTAAAATACTTGAAAAATAATAAAAAATACTCATGATTCCGAAAAGATAAATTTATATAAAAATATTATAAAATCATATAAATATAAATATGTTTAATCAATTAAAGTATATTAAATCATGGTAATTTTAGTTCTTTTTAAGCATTCATTAGTATGATTAATGAAAAATTTTGTACTTCCACCTAGCATAGGGTTACCTACTTGGATCATGTCACATTCTAAGAACAACTTGTGTGTAGGATTCTCTATTTTAGTGCAACCACTAATTATTTAGAACAAAACTCAATGGTCTCTTCAACAATGTAACGTTCCACCATGCATCCTTTAGGACGATTTCTATTATTTACATATTCTTTAAAGACTTTCATCTATCTTTCAAAAGGATACATCCACCTTAAGTAAGTAGGACCATATAATTGAACCTCTCGAACTAAATGAACACTCAAGTGAATCATTACATCGACAAAAAGAGGAGGAAAATATTTCTCAAGTAGACACAAATTTTCCACAAAATCTTTCTGTAATGATTTTAACTTGCCAATTGATATAGATTTCTTGCATATTATATTGAAGAATGAACAAAGACAAATTATTGATAATCAAACATGTTTTGGAAGAATTTTCCTAATAGAAACTAGTAATAACTATTGCATTAAGATATGATAGTCATGTGATTTTAATCCATAAAGATTCTTATCGGTCATAGAAACAAAATTTCTTAAGTTAGATGAGTAACCATCATGAACTTTCACACCCGTCAAACATTTACAAAACACGTCCTTCTCTTTGGTTGACATTGTATATAATTCTGGTGATAAGTATGTTCAATTCTAATCATTTTCTACCCTTGGTGTCAATTCAGGTCGTATTCCCAATTTCTTTAAATCCAATCTTGTTTAATTTCATCATTTGTTTTTCTAGGTATATTAAGTAATGTACCAATCAAGCTCTCATATACATTTTTCCCACTGTGCATGACATTTAAGATGTGACGAATATATAGGTCTTTCCAATTAGGTAATTCTTAAAATATTGATTTTTTATTCCAACAATCATGTTCTACTGATTAAGTAATATTTTCATTGTCAGCTCTTTTATTAGTTGACCTCTTTCGTTTCCCTCCATTAGTAAGAATTCTTTTTTTTCATCTTTCTATATTGTTTAAATGTCATACTATTCAATTTCCTTAATATATCAAAACCTCATAAAGGTCTCTATGCAGGATCATGATCTTCTTCCCCATCGAATGATTTCCTTTGGTATCTAAACTTGTGTCCATATGGAAAAAATCTTTTACGTCTTCTATAAGACATATTTTGTTCTTGAACATGATAAGTTGCATAAGTGCCATCACTACAAATAGATCATCCCATATAACCTTTTGTTACATGTCCCGATAAGT
This sequence comes from Hippophae rhamnoides, assembly GCA_033030585.1. NCBI lineage: Eukaryota > Viridiplantae > Streptophyta > Magnoliopsida > Rosales > Elaeagnaceae > Hippophae > Hippophae rhamnoides. The sequence continues at coordinate 44,482,946 of CM065438.1, read as the reverse complement.
TCCAATAGGCCGGAAAATCATTAATTGTCCATAAAAGGATTCCTCTCAAGTTAAATCATCTTTAAATCATCATTTCACAATGTCTTTAAATCATCATTTAGAGGCTGCAAACACACATAAATATTAACTCCAGGTTGTTTCAGTCTTAAGATTAATAATGTTAGCATCATGAATTTTCTTTTCATACACAACAAGTGAGGAAGGTTGTATGTTACCATAATTACTAGCCAATAGCTACATCTACTACAAAGGGAACTGTGTGGATTAATTCCATCAGTAGTAATGGCAAGATGAAGATTACGCAAATCATATGCAAATTTAAGGATATATTATCTACTACTTTCCAATTTGAAGAATCAGAAGGATGACATAGCATCCCATCATCATATTGATTCTCTGAATGCCAAGTTAACATATTTGATGTCTCTTTACTTTTAAACAACCTTTGAAAGCAAGAAATTGGAGGAAAGTACCAAAGAACCATTGCGGGCATGCCTTCTTAGGTGTTGTCGCATTTTTCCCATGCTTCCATCTTGATTCTTTACATATCAGACAATCATCTAATGTCTCATATTCTTTTCTATAAAGAATGCAATCATTTAGACAAGCATGAATCTTATGATATTCCATGCCAAATCGAATAAGAGATTTCTTCACTTCATACATTGAAGATGGCAACTCATTACCCTCAATAAACATATATATTAGTCCATTTAGTAATTATGTGAATCTCTTGTAATAAAAGCCATTTTTTGCCTTCACATTGTACAAATGAACCAATCCTGATATTTTAGTGTATTTCTTTCACTTTAGATACAATGGATTTTTAGCATCTTCTAGAAGTTTTTTAAAGGTTTCGGGATCATCCTTAATAACATGAAACATATTTTCCTTCTGTATATTATGTATGGAGTGTCTATTCTAATAAGATGCATATAATCCACTCACATTCTTATTTATTTCTTCTTCTTAAGTATTATCAATATCTTCTCATTGATAATACCAACATTTATAACTCAAAAAAAAAATACCATTATGAATAAGGTGATACTTAACCTCATCAATATCGTGAAATTTCTCATTTTTACATTTAACACATGGGCATCGAATAATATAATTTCATTATTACTATTTTTATGGGAAAATTTCAAGAAAGTTTCATATCTAGAAATATAGTCCTACTCAATTCTACACTTTGACATCCAATATTTGTCCATTTTTTTATTGATGATATTAAACATATTAATTAAATATGTATCTAATAAAATATAAATGTATTAATCACCATATTTAAGCTATTATTATATATAAAGTTATAAATTATTAGAATATTCATCAAAACATAATGTAAAAATAAATACATTAAATCCAAACAATTAATAAACTTATTATAACATTAAAAATATATAATAATTAATATTATATATAATACACAACCTATATAACATATAAAATATATAAAAATAAATATAAAATATATTAAAAATATACATATAAAATAACACATAATAATATATTAATAATATAAATATATATAAATAACACGTAACAAAATATTAATAATATATATAATATTAAAAATATATATTTCATGTAATTAATATATATGCATGTAATAATAATAATTTTTAAAACATTTAAGTTTAAAATAAATTAATATATATTAAACATAAAATACATAAAAAATTAATTAAAATAAATAAATAAAAATACATTCTTTTTTTCTAAGCTTTAATAAAAATACACAAATTACATAACACAAAAATATATACAAATAATCAATAACACATAATATACAATAAAATAAAAAAATAATTTTACAAAAGTTATATAAAAATATAAAATATCAATAATAAGTGTAAAATAATTCATAGAAATACTTAAAAGAGTGAAACAAGTGATAGAGTGAAGAAAATGAAGAAAAAATGTGTTTGGTAAGTGAGAAAGTAAAGTAAAATAAGTATGAAAAAATTGAGTATTATGCTTAAAAACAATGGTGGATATGGATAAAAAACTAGAGAGGAACAAAACCCAACTAACGACACTGAGAATAGTGGTTGGAAGTGACCAAAAATAGAGAAAGAAAATAAGAGAGAACACATGGTTTTCTTGTGGGAAATGAGGAGACAATGAAACTTTTGGTAGATGGTGGGAAGAAGAAGAAAAAGGGAAAGAAAGAAACATAGCATTGATCCTACATGTCAACCGATTCTACATGTGGCACGTAGCATTGATTCTACGCACTAAATGACTCGATTCATGTATAGCATCGGTTCTATGCACCAACCGATGTGAGCCATATGTAGCATTGGTTGACACGTAGAACAAATGATACATCCTATGCGTTACAACAATTGACACGTAGAATTGATGCTACTTGTTACGAGTCAGTTGACGTGGAAATCGATGCTACATATGGGACATAGCATTGATTGTACACGTCAACCGACGTTAGTCCACATGTATCATCAATTTTACATATCAACCGACTTAAAATTATGGATCGGTTGATGTGTACAACCGATGCTACACGTGGACTCACGTTAGTTGACGTGTACAACTAACACTACATCCTATGTGTAGTACTGGTTGCCATATCAACATATGCTATGTTTTTTTATTTTTTGCTATTTTTAAGTTGGTTCATAAGCATACTGATTTAAATTTATTATAAGTCAGTTTTAAGAAAAAATTGACTTTAAATCCCGACTTAAATACTCTATATTATAGTAATGTTATCTCTAAATTCCCATGTCTACCTATGTGTTTCCATGCTTCTGCTTCCTTCTTGCATGCTTCTTACTTATTATTCATTGCCTAGTAATTGTTGCTGGAATGCATGACAGATGATTTCTTGGGTAGACTGAGATGTTTTCTATCTACCCTTATCTTTGGTTTCCCATTCATTTAGTTTATTGCATGTTCCATGCTTCTACCCTACTAGTGTCTTGGTACTTCTTTGTGTCTTTTTCTCTTGATGCATGTTATATTTCTTATTGTGTTTGCTTTAATCTTACCTACTATATTACATTAGTTTTAGGGTTATAGCATATTTGTATTCCATTTGTCCCTCATATAGGGGTATTTCTTTGACTTTCAGTGTCAAAAAGGGGGAAAAAGTTTTATGCACAACTATATACTTGTTAAAATGATATGTGCCACATGGGCTTTAAGTGTAGTTTCACACTATTATTGTCAGACTCACATGCATTGAGGGGGAGTGTTGCATGAAGTTAGGAGGAGTTATGCATGAAGTTAGGAGGAGTTATGCATTTATGCTTGTGCCTATCAATGTGTACTTGTGTAGGGGTAACATGATAGTATGTGGTTTCACTACACATTATTTCTACATGATATGTTCATAGGATATGTGTTTTTTGTGTGTATGCAGAGTAGTGATGAGAAAGAATTTTTTATTTATGGAATATGAAAAGAATGATAAGATAAGGTGCAATAAAATATCAAGTAAAATCTCAATTGTAGTTAAAAAGTGCATTATGAATAAAAAGAAAGCTACAGTGTGAAAAGATCCTAAATGTCTTTATTTATCAACCCCAAACTAAGCCTTACATTACTAGCATGAAAAGCCTTTATTGATTTTTAGCTAAGTGCATATTTATATTAGTGGAAAGGATGTGAAAAATAGACTTATGAGACTTGTTCTAAGATTGAATTGATTAGCATGCTAATATAGGTTGATTTCATGAGTGCATTGGATGATATCATGTGCAATACACATACAAAAAATTTGTCAAAAACATTAAATATCCTTGTATTGATGGAACGTTGATTGATGAATATGTGAACCTTTGTGTCATAGAATTGTACGACTATTAAGGGTGATATTATTTTGCTAAATATACATTTATTAATACATATATATTTATGAATATACTACCCATGTCATTTTATGTATTTAGGCTTGGCTTTACTTAAGGATAAGCAAAGAGTTAAGTATGGGGGTGTGATGACTCTATGAAAGTAGAGTCATCAATGCCTTTTTCTACTTAACATTTGCTTGTTTTATTTAATAAGTAGTATTTTTGGGATTAAAAATATTGGAATATGAACTTTTATATGAAAATGGGCAAAAATATATTTTTTAGAGTTTTTTGAAATTTTTAATATAGGACAAATCAGAAGGTGCCACGTGGATTTCATGCAAGCAAGGAAGTTGACCTAACATCGCCATATTGATGCCATGTAATAAAAAAGGGCCAATCAAAGCATGCCACATGTACCAAGTGATGCAGGCCTTGCCATATGTCAACATGACATTCGTTTCGAGTTTCACGGCACAATCAATAGACATGACATTCATCATCATGTGATTAATCCATTCTTTTCATTACGGTGCCACGTAATCTATATCTGCAAATCACATTGTGCCACACGGTGTTGACTCAGTGCATGTTGACAACTACCAGTCCACCCATGCCATACGACAATCGTTGATTCTCCTAGTGAATCAACTATGCTATGTATCATATTCCTATTGGCTAATGCTATTAGTTTTTCCTTTTTTCATCTTAGCCCTTGATCTAATGTTGGTTTGATGATTCAAATTTAACTTGAACTTAATTTAAACCCCTAATTTCCCTATAAATTTAAATGAGCCAAAATTATCAATTTTATCAATTTTTAGCGTCAAGAAGAGAGAAAAATACAGAAAAGTTCAAAATAAGATACCATTTTGGTAGAGATTCATGAGCAGATTAGTTCTACAATTCATGAGATGGTATTTATTCTTTTTCTAATTTATTTATCAATTTTTGAATCTTTCTTTATGAAAAATATGAGTTTTATGAACAAAATCATGTCTATCTAATTTATTAATCTAGGGGTCTTATGAACCATATTTTTTACATATGTTGATATAATATTTTACACCAATTATAATTTCAATTTAATTATATTATTTAATCTAATTTTTATATTATTAATTGTTTGGCCAACAATTGATTTATAGAGACAGTTAAATAGATTTGAGAGAATTATTTAATTTTTTGTCTTGATTAAATAACATGCAAAGATGTATGATTCTTGTGCATGTTATCCATAATTTATGAACTTAATGAGCTGTATGCAATTTAATTGACATAAAAGTGTGATTAGATTAATTACTATATGATGTATAGTTTACTTGAGAGAAGAATACATGTTAGGTTAAATTCAATTGATATTGTATTTGATTGGTAATTATATTGGAGGGATTTTGGTGATTCACATGTTTGGAAAATTGAGAGATTAAGTATTCATAGATATTTTCTCATATATTTTCTTAGCTATCAAATCCGAGTCAATTAATTACAGCTATTTATTTTTAGTTCTTTTTATTTTGCTTTCTTAAAACACAAAAAAAATTTGATTTTGAGTTTTTAGTTTTAAAAAGTAGTTTCTAATAACATAATCTCCGTGAAAATGATATTTTCTTATCATTAAATTACTCATTGTGATATGTATACTGACATATTCATTGCACACAATTCGTGTCGATAAAATTCATCAAGGCTATTAGCATTGATTTATTTTAGTAGGAATTCATAATCACTTTCCTCATAATCTGAATCAATGTCAAACTTACTAGACTATTCACTAGTCATTAGGATTGTCATTGTTACTTTCTGAGTTTCTAAGGATATCATTGAAAACTCTTCTAGTTATCTTCTTTTTGTTAGTACATTCAGCTACAATATGACCAATCCCATTGTATTTAAAATATTTAGGTCCAGTGAGTTTAGTTTTCTTACCTTCAAAACTCATAGGTTTGAGTTCTCTTATGTTCTAATCCCTTGAATGGCTTGGTTTCTCATTAATAAGTGATTTATTCTGATTTAATATTTTATTGAGTTCTTTGGCTAAGAGTATGAATTCTTCATCATCCTCATCATTGTCATTATCACCATCATCAATCATGGAAATTTTGAAAGCAATACCTTTGTTCTTTGGAGGTATTCGAATGCTCATATCAAAGGTTTGAAGTGAGCCAACGAGTTCTTCTATTTTGATGGTATCTACATCCTTGCTTCCATTTCATCAATGATAGGAACCTTTTCATGGAAACGATCTAATAATGAGCAAAGAATCTTTTGAACTATCCTGAAATCATCAATTTTCTCTTCAAGATTGGCAAAGGTGTTAGTAATGTCACATAACTTAGCAGAGAATTTAGAAAAGGTATCATCTTCTTTCATCCTAAGGTTTTCAAATTGAGTACCAAGCATGAAAATTTAGTTTGTTTAACTAGAATGGTATGCTCAAAAGAAACCTTTAAAATATCACAGGCATGCTTAGTAGTGTCAATATTAAAGATACGACCAAAATCATCAGTAGATATAGCACTAAAATTAGCATTAATTAAGACCCTATTGGTTCTTGTTATTACCAGTTTTATCTTCATTGGTCCATTCATTCCTAGGTTTAAGAGCGACAACATTATCTTTGGTAACTATAGGTAGTTCTCAACCATAAATAATAGAGTTTCAGACACTTTCATCTAGTGAACTTAGAAAGGCTCTCATATGAACCTTCCAATATGGGTAGTTAGACCCGTCAAAGAAAGGATCACAAGTCGTAGATGAACCCTCTCTCAAATGATACGTAACAAAGTCCTAAACACCCATTAAGTATATCTAGTGACCAATTCTGATGCCAATTAAAATTTTATAGTTATGGATCTAATTAACTAGAGCGATAAATAGGTAATTAATGAAATTATGCCAAATTATAATTTTCATAGACTACTAGACATGAAATCATAGGTAAATAAAATAATGTGAAAATAAAGATTAACATGTGAGATTCTTATGTGAAAATAACCTAGGCCACAACAATGACCTAAAAGGAAAACCACCCATCCACTGAACAACCTAACTATCCACTAAGAAAATACGGTTCAATTACAAGGCTAGGACTTAAAATACCTTGAAAGATAATGGTGCCAAGTAATATATTTACAAGCATATGATTTCCTTCACAGCTCTATAAGAAAGGTATTCAAATCCAGACCAACATTCTGATAAACTCAAGTGACACGAGCAATCGAACCTATTCAACTAGCACCTAAAATGTTGTCACAATAGCACAAATGAAAAGTGTGTCCTAGAACAGATTCAATAATGAATAGTCCTAACTAGAAGTTTCAAGAATTTATCAGTTAATTTTAAATCATCTAGCAACCCTAAAACAAGTAGACTGAGCATAAGTTAAATAAAGATAGCTTTTTTAAAATCAAATAATCAAGTCAAACAATTATGATTTTACACACAATTATTTCATCTAAGCATTCAAAAACATAATAAAGAAGAATTTATATGAACATATAATCAAAATATCACAAATTAAATAAGCTTATTAGTCAATTAAACACAACACCAAATGTTTGATAGATTAATCAAAGAAAGAAGCCTAACAAAATATGATTTTCCAAAATAGATTAAGAGAGGGGTAATGATTAAGAGATTAAAGCAATTGTGGTTAATTAAAATATGGAGGATTAGGTTCTTTATATAGGAAAGATTAAATCCATAATACTAGGTTAAAGTCCAATTATAATTCTATCCATTTGACAATTCATAGAGTAGTAAATAACATAGACAATATGGTAATTGGAATGTTTGGATTGAGTACACAATTAGGTTAAAGTTGAAGCTCTCGTCGCTCGATTATTCCAAATCAATTTTGATCAATCAAAACCCTTTCGATCAATCCATGTAATGATTAATAAAAACTGGAGACCAGGTTGATCGAACCCAAAAATTTGATCAGTCTACCCTATATTTAAAATCAACCCGAAAGGACTTAGATCGTACACAATCAATACTTGACCAATCTATCTCCTCGATTGATTTAGCAACATACATACTAAATGTTCCTATGTTCCTAATTTGAAATCTAACGTGCCTAAGAATAAGAGTATACCTGAAAAATGTTTACATGAAGCTTGGTAGTTTTTTTGGCTTGAATAGTGACCTGAAAGAATGATCCTAAGAACTAATTATATTTAAATATTTTGTTCACAAATATCGTCAACACTCATAAATCTTACATGTTTAGTGTGTGTATGAAATATTGGATTTTGAGACAAACTCTTTGCACTAATGTTATCACAAAATACCATGGATGTTTTGGAAACTATAACCTGAAATTCAACATTTAGGGACCAAGGAAAGAGCTCTATACTCAACTTCTATTCTACTTCTAGAAATCACTTTTTATTTGGTGGATTGCCAAGATAGTATGTTGTCTCCAAGGAAAACACAATACCCACCTATCTTCTTGTGATCATCAGTCGACCCAGACCAATATGAGTCACTGAATGTATACAATTAAAGGCTATCACTCTTATATATAGTAAGGCTAAGATAAGTTGTTTTTTTGAGGTACATGAGCACACATTTGGTTACAATACAATGGAAATCTGTAGGAAATGCCATAAATTGACATAGCTTGTTTATATAGAAGAAAATTTTAGACTTGCTTAGTGTAACATATTGAAGTGACTCAACAAGCCTCCTATATTGTGTAAGATCATCAAGAAGTACACCATCATATCTACCAATAGTTCCTCTTGAAACCATTGGTGTTGCAAGAGGCTTACACATCTTGTAACCTAATGAACTTCAATAAATCCTAAACATACTTATGTTGATAGAGATGCAACTGTTCAGAAGTGATAGTAACCTCAACACCCAAGAAGTAACAAAAGGGTACCAAATCTTTAAGAGCAAAGTGCTTGTGCAATTAAACAACCAGTGGAGAAAAAGCACAAGAATCATTATCAATTATAAGGATGTAATCCACATAAACCAAAACAAACATAAGAGTTTAAGCACTATATTTAATGAACAAGGAAGAGTCAGATTTGGCATTTGAGAATCCAAGAGACAAGAGACTGGAGTTGAGCTTGTGGTACCATACTCATGGATCTTGTTTCATGCCATATATGGATTTCTTGAGTCGACATACTAAACTAGATGAATGTAAAATGACTTAGTGAGATCCCCATTAAGGAAGGAAATATTAACATTCAATTATCTTATAGACTATCCATATAATAAGGAAGTAATAAGCACAACTCTCATAGTGGTGCACTTAACCACAGGACTAAACATATCAAAATAATCCACACCTAGAATCTATAAGAAACCATTGGCAACAATCCTAATTTTGTGCACCAAAAATCAATAATTTAACCTTAAACACTACTTTCTAGGAATAGCTTTATGTCCTTAAGGTAGGGTTACAACTTCTAGGACACATTAGCCATAAGTGAATCAAATTCTTTCTACATTGAAGCCTTCTACTTAGGAATGTACAATGCATCCTTATAGTCTTTAGGTTCTAAGAGGATTAGAGTGGCAACCAATGTCTTAGGTTAGTGAATCCCTACCTTACCTCTAGGATCAACAACAGGTTCAATAGGAACACCTTCTAATTCAATAGAAATGAAAAAGTATCTAATGAAATTGGTGAAACAATAGTTGGTTCAACAGGTGAAACAATAGATGGTGTATTGGTGATGATATTAGAGTAAAAAAGAGCTCAAAGGATGGTTTTGAAGCAAGAATAATAAGGCTTGAAGAAACCAAAAAGGAATTAATAACAGTATTACGTTGAGGTACCACAAGGTGACAAGAAGATAAAGGAAATATTTTTTCATAAAATTTAACATGTCTACCAATGTAGCAGTGTAAGCTAAGTTACCCATACTGCTTGCTAGCATACCCCAAAAACACACATTCAATAGATCTAGGCTGCAACTTGTGCTTTGTGTAAGCATAAAGATAGGGAAAGCACTGGCTCCAAAAGACCCTTAGGACTATTAGATTAGGTTGCTTTCCATATAAAAAATGAAAAAAGGGTTAAGCATTCATAACATTTGTGGGCAAACTATTAAGCAAAAAAATAGTAGACTTAAATGCATAAGGCCAAAAGTGAAAAGGCATGCTAGCTTGGAAAATCATAGCAAGGTCTCTTTCCATAACATGACATTGTTTACATTCCATTATACCATTTTCTTCTGTAGTTTGAGGATTTATACGCTTATGTTACACACATTCTTTTTCAAGAAAAGTAGCTAAAGGTAAAAACTCTCCCACATGATCTATTTGTATAGTTTTAATAGAACTACTGATAAGAGTCAAATTATTGCATTTTTTTTATGATTTAAATGTTGATATTTATGTGAAAATTGTGTTTATTTGATTATTTAATCCACAAATGTTATTTCACGAGTATTTCATGTTTAAAGTGCAATTTTAGGTAAAATCATGATTTTGGAGAAGTTTGGGACAAATTTCAATAATCGGGATTGAGTGAAAATAAAAAGAAAAAAAAGTTTCAAAATTTGGAAATCTCGCCACCGGCGAGATGATTATTGCTTTTCTTGCTAGAGACTAGCAAGAAGCTGGTTGGGGATTGTTGATAAGAGTCAAATTATTTCATTTTTGTTATGATTTAAATGTTGATATTTGTGTGAAAATTGTGTTTATTTGATTATTTAATCCACAAATGTCATTTCAAGGATATTTCGTGTTTAAAGTACAATTTCAGGTAAAATCATGATTTTGGAGAAGTTTGGGACAAATTTCTATGATCGGGATTGAGTGAAAATAAAAAAGAAAACAAAGTTTCAAAATTTGGAAATCCCGCCGTCGGTGAAAATCTTACAAAGAGCATGGCGAAAATCTTCCCGAGAGCACGGATTTTTGCAGATGCAAATCTCGCCGCCGACAAGAATTAGAAGAACCAAAATTTTTTTTTCCAGAAATCTCACCGCGGCGAGAATAATATCACTACTGGCGAGTTTCGTCCGAAAACACATTTTTTATGTTGTTTTGTTCCAAAATTTCCCCCAAAACCCGAGATCTATATATACAATATGATGGAGAAAGAGGCCACGTCAGAGAGGAGTAGATCTAAGACATTTTGGAGGAGAGAAGGCAATTTTGGAGAGAAAATTTGGAGAAGCTTGAAGGATTATCACCATTGTTGCTACCAAGTGTTCATCTTCAAGAGTTTTTCATCTCTTCTCCTTAACTTTAATTTTATGCATTTTATTTAGATTTGTTATTCATGGATTCAATTGAGATAATGTTTGTTCTTATCTCCATTATGAACTAATTCAATTTTGCTAAGGCTATGATGTAGTTGAATCAAGAAAATCTGATTTCTTTTGTTATTGTTATATGAGTTCATTGTTTTCAAGTTGAGTATTTATTTACATGCTTAATGCTTTTAAATTTCTGGTCAAGATTTAGATGATTTGTTGCATTATATTGAGACCGAGGGGAGATGTGTAATGAATGCTTCTTGTGATAAATATCGTATGTTGAATGCAAGTGTGAGAACTAATGCATGATGTATGTGGTTATTCTACAAATTCCATAAATCATAATGTGCTTGTTTGTGATTAAATTTTCATAGAAATATAGTTGGTTTTCATAGATAAGTAATTCTAATATAACTCGAGAGAGAGTATTAGGTAAATTTGGGTTTTTCAACCATCACTTTTAGCTTTGATTCTCATATAACATGACTTGAAATCGGATTAAATTGATTTAGCAAAATCAAATGCCTTAGCATTTTTAATCATTTGTGAACAACATTCAATTGTGTTATTTGCATTTAGTTTTAAGTTAATTTGCTTCTTAAACAAATTTCAACAATTCGATTTTCAAATAAAATTAAGATTAGTCAATTTAAGTACTTAGTAACGCCATTCCTTATGGGTTCGATATCCGTACTTTTGTACACTTTATTACATGAATGATTCGTACACTTGCGAAAATACGCATCAACTAATAAACTTTTTTCCACCATTTTTTTATAAGTTAGGAACACATTTATGGTTTAAGACTTGGTATGCAACGTATACAACCAAACAAACTTAGTGTGATCATCAATAATAGATAGAAAATACTTCTTACCAGTACTAACTTGTTGAGGAGATATCCTAAGATCAAGACAAAGAAAAACAAATGACTTATTAATTCGAACGTAAGTAGAAACAAAAGGTTGTTTATGAATGTAAGTCCCATTGTACTCATGTCAATGTATTGGCTTTCCAAGTGCAAAACATGGTGTCTATTTTATTCTTACTTAATATATTTGTCTTCTTCTATGAAAGATTACTACAGAATAATAATAACATACACATATAATTAGGAACACTTTGTATGCGAGCATATTTACACACACTATGTGGTTGGTTTCATAGTTTGCATGCCAAGTAAAGTATTGGTTTTTAGTGAGCAATCATGCAAGCAAACTGACTTTTTTGCTCATGTTTTTGTTTCATTTTAGGTGCATGTATTAATGGAATATACTCGGTATTTTTTGGAACAAAAAATGTGATTTTTTAACACCTCACCACCAAGCTCGCCACCACCCTCTGTACTACCCTTGGCAAGGTAGTTAATGAGGTGGCTAGTGATGTGAAAAATTTGAGTTCTATAAATTCCCTTCATTTCTTCTTATTTGGTACCTAGAAAATGTAGCATGCCTCTGACAAATTGACATCTCATTTTTCTATTTTTGGATCGCTAATACCTTTAGTATTGTTCAGTATTAGTGATTCATCCTTGTGTGAGCAAAACCATGTTTGTGAATGGTGAGTACTCGAGACAATGTTTATAAGTGGGTTGTATGTGAACCATATGTTGGCTGGTAGTTTCCTTCGTTCAACTTTTTGTTATATGAGGATGTTGTGTGGCTGTGAGCCGTGTGTCAACTAGTGGTTACATTTGTGCTATGTTTTCTTATTCAATTTACACATGACTTGTATTTTTTTCATAATCACACCACTTTGGGTAGTGTGAGCTTTGGAGGAGAGCCAGGTTCGTGTGTCAAACTAGGTTATTGCATAAGCAGCAAGAAGGAGTAGCAATAGGTAGTTCACACAAAGGTTCCAACTAATAAAGGTAATAATGATTTTATTTCTTTCAAAGTTTTAACTAATATATTATTTAGTGGATTGTTTATTACTTGGTTATTACCTTTAGTAGTCAAAGGATGTTACCACATAGATAGAGTTTCTCTGTGAGTTTACCTCGTTATATCTGTTGTTATATATGATCTTCTATTGTGTTAGTATAATATAAGTTTTTATTATGTATGTTCCATCATACACAAATTTGACTCTGATTAGAAAGCTTATTTGTTTTGCATAGTTGCATGCTCTCTTTCCTTTCCTTGTAGTATGGTTATAACTTTCTAATTATTATTTCTTCTTTTTGATCATGCATTTTTGTTGTAAGTCTCTAAGAAGTCTATATTTTCTTATCCTGGTAATGTACTAGGTATTGGACTCTTTATTATAGTTTGTTGTGTAATCTATTATTGTATGCCATTAAAGTACAATATCATTTAACCAAATATGTTCCCATATATGAGGTCTTGAAGAGATTGGAAATCCCTTATAGCTTTTAAGTATGTATGATTGTCTTGTATGATGTGTGATGTTTGCTATGTTTAGGCATACTGGTAACCTAGATAGGAGCCTATGAGGTACACCGTCACTAGTGTGTTTACTATAGTTTCTTCTTTCTCACTGTAGGTTGTTTTTGTTATGTATTGAATTGGAAATGTTGTTTTGTACTTCCACTGTGTTAATTTCTCAATTCACGTTATGAGGCTTTCTTGACTGAATTGATATAGAGCTCGTAAAAAGATTCAATGGGTTGGTATTTCCATACCTCATCTAGGTCCCGGTTACCTATTTGAGTCAAAAAAACAACTTTCCTTCGTTTAATTGTTTCTATGTTTAGGAATGTTCAGTGAGATTTATAACAGGTTCATTGAAGAACCTGTTATAAGGGCAGAAGCTTGCTAAAGAGCTTATTGAACAGTTGCAAAGAAAGCATGTCACATGCATTCATGCCAAGTCTCTAAGAATGCCTTCAAAGCAATATGTTCTGACTAATAATTATTGTGTAAACTTGAAGATAGTTTAGGAGAATGAACCACGCTATGAATTTTGTAAACTCCTTTTTTACTAGAGCTCTAAAGTATCACCTTCTTTGTATCCAGATCCTTAACAACCAAGACATTATTATCAGAACACAACCTTAGAACTGATAACAAATTTGCTATAACATGTGGTGTATGCAACAAGTTAATTAATGACAACATGCATTGATGATTATGAGGTGTAAAATAACTAGACCAACAAAATAAATATTGGTATTTTAGTACCACTGCCTAGTAAGACTCTATCATTACCAAGGTATGGTCCACCATTAGAAACTTGTGAAGCCTCTAAAGTCATTTGATGACTGGTACTAGTGTCAAGCATCCATGTACAACTAGAATAATCAAATTATGCCTTCTTAATCGAGGAAGCCTAAGCAACCATAGTTGATGGTTGTGAAAATTTCTCACCTATAAGAAGATCTCTTAAAATAAAAGTAATTGTTAGCAACATGTTTAGTTTTTTCATAGACTTGATAGATAGGTGTGTCACCACTAGCTCCTATCTTCTTAAAATTACCACCACCTTTGCCAGTATTATTCACATTCTTGTTATTTACACCAGAAATGGTTTGCTAAGATTGAGTTTGTTGAATAAACTATTGTACACTCCAAAGAAGTTGTTGACCAGAGGATCTATTGGTATTGTTTTGATTTCCAATATAATACATGTTATTTCCTTTGAAATTTGCAACATTAGCTTGAATCGCCTGACTATGATCAGAGCTAGATTGTTTGTGTAACATACGCTCATATTCTTCAAGTAAGCTATGCAATGTACTTAAAGAAGGCCTAATATCACGCATATTTAGGGGAGCAACAAAATAATTATAGTGAGATCCTAAACGTCCAATCACATAAAACAAATAGATCACTATCAGTCACAGATTCTCAAATTGTAGCAAGCATATGAGTGATTTCTTTTGTCTTATTGATATCCTATAAAATAGTCATTCCTTCTTTTTTGAGATTTTGCAATTGAACTCTCAATTCCATTACTCTAGCTTAAGCACTAGCATAGAAAACATTCTCGAGTTCTTTCCCTTACTTTAAGGTTGTAATCTTACGCATAACATGAGAACTCATGCATCTTGTTACAGAAATAGAGATCCAGTTCTTAAGAAGTGAATTAAGTCCAATCCAGTTCACAAAATAAGGATTCAAAATCTGAGTATTACCGATGAATTTGAAAAGAATATGTATTGATTCATCAATCAAATTCTCTAAACCATAAGCTACAATGTAACTTTTCATTTGTTCTTTCCAAATCAAATAATTATCATAATTAAGTTTAACAAAAATTGAAATTGATGTAGGAGGTAAAGAAATCAAACCTTGTGCATAAGCATTTGGTAAGATTGATGGAGAAAAATTTCTCGGAGGTAACAATGGAGTTCTAGATCCACCAAGCACATGTGAACCATTAGATGGACCTAGCACTTCAACATTCCTTTGATTCAAGCTCGAAGAATTATTCGATGAAGAAGATACAATATCATGACAGGATTGTTGATTCTTGTTCACCATTATTGATCCACCGAATCAATGATGCTCTGATACCATTCAAGAAATAATGCAAGAAACTGAAGTTGCAGAGAACTTAGAAGAGGAAACAATTGCTGAAAGGGTATTGCAATTCTTGTTATTGAGTTAGTTATATTGGTACTTATTTATAGATATAGTGATCTAGTGTTTTGTAAACCTAAACAATATCATAATTAATTCTTTTTACTAGCTATAATACTAAGCTACCTCACTTTACAGCAATGTTTTACATATTTTGAAATGAGTATTATGTATTATGGAGAAGAAATGGCTCAAACTATAGGAAATATATATGATATTTCACTATAAAAGTTTTTGCTATGAATATTAAATTCATAGCGAATATAGCCACAAATTCTAACCTTTTTGTTATGAAAAATTTGATTCTTGTAGTGTCATTGAGCTAAATGGATATTGTCATTTCATAAAGCAAAGTATATATTTCATACCAATTTATGTTATCACGTGACATATTTGAACAATTATTTATATACATGTTTGTCATGCATTTTGTTAAGTATGATAATATTTTCTAATATTTATAACTCTAATGATAGGCTACCCTAATTTAATTATAAAATGAATATAGTATTTTTTATTGTCCTAGCTATAGTTTCAAGTCAATATGGTAAAAAAATTAATTTAGAGTAACACTTGTAGTGTCTAGGAGGTTGCAAACATTGAACCTGAAGTGTTTAATTTCTAGGCATGTATAAGTCTTAAAGGGAAGTGTGAGTGTTTGACAAAGTGATCGGCTAGCTATTCAAAATTCAGAATATAACTAAGATTTCCCACCTTAACTAAATTTTTAATTAAGATTTGAAGATGTATTCAAAGTCCTCCAAAGATATGCAGAGGATGATGAAGTCAAAATGCCCCAACCTTTTTATCATTGTCTAGAAAGTAATTTTAATTTGAAACCCAATTTGCTAATTAAATTTTTTTTTTTGCTTTTTTCAATTAATTATTACTGCAATATCTAGGGTAGACACAGTCGTTCTAATTAAATGACTATTTTAAAATATTTAATAAATTAAATCAAGCTGTTTTTCTTAGTAAGCTCTGGACACGGACGTACGTATGAGTTAAACTGGAAGCATTCAGTCCGATTTTAACTTTAAATGTTTAGTATAAATTTATACATTAAATACGATGAAATATAATCTAAATGTATCCAATGAGAAGGCCTTTGCTCTTTTCTTTGAGCTCAACGGTTCAAATCGAATGTTGTTGGGATATAATTTTATTAGTTTTAATTGAATGTTAAAAAACATTACTAGTATTATCATTTCTGTGATATATAACGGTTCTAATTGTTATCGTGTCAAAAAAAAAATTCAATATTAAATATATTAATTTTTTTCAAAATATAAATTATAAATAATAATATTACCGAAAATCGGCCACATCGGTCCGATAACCTACGTCACGGTCTCACAACCAAGTCTTTTTATTTTTTATTATGTCTGTATAAAATATATCCAATTTAAGCTCTAATATTAAGTCAAAATTTATAAGAAATATAAGTTACTTTATTCAAAAATGTTAACTCCAAGGATAATAATGCTTATTTTTACTTTAGAGAAATAAAATGAGTAATGTAAAATACCCTAATGGATTCAAGGTATAATAATTTTTCGTCTCATTTAAATACAATTTCATCTTATTTAAAATATATCCCGCTAATTTTTAACATAATATTCTATTAATTTTTATTTTAAACTTTTATATTAGAAATAATTATTTATCATATTATTTATTATTTTTTTGTATTTTTATTTTTCTTATTTAAACTCATTTGTATTAAATGTGATATTTCAATTAGTAACGTCTCGTTAGAATCTCATCTTACGAAAAATTAATTGAAATAAGATGAGACTAGATATGTTATAAAAATTAATGAGTTATAATATATTTCTCTTTAATATATTACACCTGCAAATCTCATTGTTTTCGTACACTAATGTACCTCTAACAGATTAGCACTGATTTATCATGGAATGGGTCCAATGTTTATATATAAGCATGCAAACCATGAACAAAAAAGGGAAAATATATTAGCTTGCATTAGAATATAAAATTTGCAAACTAAGTGCAATTGATTTGGACTTGATATGGTTAATTAGAAACCCAGGAGATAGAAAATGAATGTTGGCTAACTAACAATAAGGTGAACTCCGTTATTAAATTTGTGTGTTATTTTATATTCTTGTTTTCTCATAAGTTTGACTTATCGGAAATTTGTGTTATTTTTCAACAAGGTGGTTATGAATGTTCAAGAAATATTTAAAACAAAATGAATTTAATCTCAATAATAATGTCTTTAATTTTTTATAATTACAACGTATATAGAAATAGAGAACTTTATACGTAACATGATACATGGAGATAAGATTCATGACGTTGACAATATTGCAATTCCTTGCTTTTATAAACTCTATTTAATTTGTAGAATTAGTATTATTAATTAAAGCAGAGCAGTGCAGTGCAACCAAAGAAAAATCAGTCCCTAGTCATGACAGTTTTGTTAAATCTACAGATATCAGTGTTATGAAATATTGATAAAAATTAACAATATCAACCTAATATTTACTCATGCTTTTTCTTAACAAAGCAAGAAACAAAAGGCATTAAATTGATTTCAACACAAACAAAAGCAGAGACCGGCCACTAAAATTAACCCAACCACTCCTCTCTTCCTGTATAAAACCCATCATGTTCATTTCCAGCTATGTCCACTTTGCTCTCTCTCTCTCTCTCTACACTTTCTCATTGTCTCTGTAAAACACTGAACACACAACAAGTAAATTAAATTAATAAAGATGATAATTTCTTCTGAGAAATCACTCAAGTACCCGACAACACCAGAGGTACAAAATCTTCTTCTTCTTTTTTCAATAATATCTATATTAATTAATGGTTTTTAATTATCATGTTTTGTTTATTTAATTTTTCTGGGTATTTTTTTGTTTAATTAGGTGGTTGAAGAGTTAAGAAGAATATCAAACATAAGCTTACCAATTGCAGCAATGAGTTTAGTGAGTTATCTGAAAAACATGTTATTAGTAATCTGTTTGGGAAGAATTGGTAGCCTTGAATTAGCTGGTGGTGCTTTAGCTATTGGATTCACTAACATAACTGGCTATTCAATACTCTCTGGTCTTTCAATGGGAATGGAATCACTTTGTAGTCAAGCTATTGGTTCTAAAAACTTATTTCTAGCTTCTCTGACTTTTCAAAGAACAATTATTATTCTTTTTATTTTTTCGTTACCAATTGGATTACTTTGGTTTAACCTTAAACCACTTCTCTTATTTCTAAATCAAGATCCTCATATTACTAATATTGCTGCTCTGTTTTGTCGTTTTTCTATTCCTGATCTTCTTGCTATTACTCTTCTTCAACCTTTACGTATCTTTTTAAGATGTAAAGGAATTACTTGGCCTTTATTTTGGTCTAATTTAATATCACTTTTTCTTCATATTCCTATTACCATTTTTTTAACTTTTTACCTTTCTCTTGGTGTTAAAGGACTAGCTATCTCTACTTTTATAAACAATTTTATTACCCTTTTTATTCTTTTACTCATCATATCTTTATTATTTCCTTTTAATAATAATTTTGATACACCATTATTATTTTTTAAGAAATATAATTTCTACTCAGTGTGTTATTTATTGGACGAATGGAAAATGCTACTAAAACTAGCTATACAATGTTGTTTAGGAGTTTGTTTAGAATGGTGGTGGTATGAGTTAATGACACTTTTAGCTGGCTATCTTCCTAATCCCCGTATTTCTCTTGCAACTTCAGCTATAGTAATACAAACTACTTCTCTTATGTACACTTTACCAAATGCATTAAGTGCTTCGGTTTCTACCCGTGTTGGCTACGAAATTGGAGGCGGCCAGTCTAGAAAAGCCAAACTGGCAGCTTTCGTAGCCATTGGGTTGGCTATAATGAGTTCATTGCTGGGATTGGTATGGACTACTATAGGGAAACAACCATGGGGGAAAGTGTTTACAAAGGATAATGAAGTATTGAAGTTAACAATTAAGGTTTTGCCCATAATTGGTTTATGTGAGATAGCTAATTGTCCACAAACAACAAGCTGTGGGATACTTAGAGGGACAGCTAGGCCTGGAATTGGAGCAGGGATAAATTTCTATTCATTTTACTTGGTGGGTGCACCAGTAGCAATAGTGTTAGCATTTGTAGTGGAGTTAGGATTCGTGGGGCTTTGTTATGGGCTTTTGGTGGCTCAGATTACTTGTGTTGTCTCTTTGTTAACTGTGATTTCTAAGACAGATTGGGAAACAGAGTCATTGAAAGCTAGAGATTTGATGACCAAGAGTTGTACTACAACTACTGCTGCTGCTTCTCATCATGATGTTCATAATGCACTTTCACATGAAGACCAAACGTTTACTGAAGAAGGTGTTGCTTTTCTATAATCAGATTGAAGTCAAACTTGTACACAACTGAGGAAGAAAGATTTGGCATTTTACTGCTACAATTTTATATCATATTTTTATTTAATTCTTGTAATAAATTCAAAATACCTCTTTTTGTCACCATCATTTATCCTAGTATTCAATTGCCATCTAATTAACCTTCTAAACTTGAATTGTCTAGGCACCCATGTTTTCCAATTGAAGAGTTGTTGAGCTGTGAGGTTTCACCGAGACACAAATAAAATTAAGCTTGTGACCAAAATTTGAAGTGTTCTTATTTATTGGTTCCACGACTGTCATATATTCTTTGTTATTCAAAGTTTTGAAATGGATTAAATATATTTAGAGTATAAATTTGTAACCTAAACACAATATTTAGATATATAATCACGTATAAACAATAAAGTGCTTAAATTTAAAATATCACATAAGACTTTTAAGTGGAAACAACCTAGGTTATAACAATGACGTAAGAAGAAAACTACTAGTTTATCAGACTACCTAATCTATTCATTGAAAAAATTAAATGTTCAAGCACAAACTTTGTTTTATATTACTCTCTCTAGGATAATGCCCCAATGTATTTAGAAACATATGCTCTATTTTCACAACTTTCTAGATTAACGTGAGCGAATTCTGACTAATATTCTGATTAACTCCTTACCAATCCAATAATAGGTTTAACTTAAAAAGCAAGTGTCTACGTGTGTTCCAGATGGATTTCAATAAGCAACAAATCCTAATTATATTTCAAAACATAGATTTGTAAAGTAATAAAGCACAAATGTGAAGGATATAGCTCTCAAAAATTTATATTATGTGTGGTAAAGAAAAGTGGGCCAAAGATTTGAATATATGAAAGAAGTTTGAGTCCCTAAACCTAGATCACTAAGGAATGATTAAATATATCTTTATGAGGTTTTAAAAAACTTAATTAAAATATAGTTATTCGGTAATTTCACGAAAGGGTCAAAGTTAAAAAAAATTAAATCCCATTAAGTACTCACTCGATCATTGGATCAAAATGCATTAACATATTTTGACTTGAGATTACACAATCAAAGTCATGCAAAAGTTAATCGATTGAGTAAATGTAGAAATAGCTCAAGAGGGACTCGACAAGAACTAATCAACTATTTCGATCGATCAATACACTTAGACGATTAATTGATTAATGAAAATTTAGCATAAAAAATATTCTATCTGTTGTAAACATGTGATAATGAATGCATGAGTGCAAAAGGTGTGATAGTTAAGAAAGATATATCTAAAATAAAAGTATCCGAAACTAGAGTGTTTCTTCGATTTTGCTTGATAGACTTTAAAATGAGCCTAGAACTTACAGGAAAATATTTTATCTATAAAAATAACCAACACTTATAGACCTTACAAATTCTCCTTTAGCATTTTTGTTTAAAAAAACTCTTTCTTGATACATGACATATTATGATATGATGAATCCATCTTCTTTTTTTCATTCTTGTCATCTTGTATGTCACTAAAACATCACAAATAAAACATATAAACTTATCTTGGAAGCCTCTTGGATTATTAGTTTATTAAGCATTCAAAAAGTAAATAGAAGACCATATAGTAAAATATCAATAGTGAAATTGCTCCCCTTATATGCATAACAACATGGATTGCTCTCCCAATTTTTCATATACGAAATGGAAAAATTAATAATTATGAAGCACTAGTCAATTAGATTAATTATAACATCAATACTCTTCCCACAATTTAACTATGAGTGAAATATAATGCATGTGTTCATATGAAAACACATTCAACTAGGGTCGATAATCACTAATATTTTCAGTTAAATAGGCCATAATTCATATTTCATCATTAATGTTGAAGTGACCCCATCCTTTCATTACTCTAAGAGTACATAAGTGTAGTTAATTGTTTTTAAGGATTTTATAATTTTTTTATTTAATCCTTATATCCTTTTTTTTTGCAATTATAACCCTTTTTATTCATTTATTTATTTATTATCATGACTTGATAATACTTTTTTTTTGCACAAAGATTGTGCCTAATTAATGACTTTCACACTAGTAGTGAGGTAATCTTTTTCAATTTATTGGTAGATTCACACATCACAGTATATAGTTATCTTAATTAGGTATTCTACCTTAGTGTACTCTAAAGCTTGAATTCAGAATATGGATATACTTTTAACACCGTAAACTAATTAGAGTTCCAAGAAATTTAACATACAAAATATAAAGACACGATATTAGTTGAAAAATACATCATATGGATGTGTGCAAAAGCACTTTCAATTACAATTAAGCATATGCTCATTAGAGATGAAAATTATTGATTATGAAAACTAAAGCTCAACCAATCTCAATATAACTTTTCCTCAAATAGGTAATGCTTATATGACTCCCTCCTCCCTTTTTTGTATTTTTTTTATTTGAAGAGTAGAAGGGATTACTCTATAGGAAAAATTTCAAAGCACTTCTGATTCAAATCCTTGGATTTCCAAAGCCTAAGTGAATATATCTGCCAAATGTCTCTTAGTTGGAAAAAATTCCATTATGAGTACCTTTTCTTCAACTAAGTCTCTAATGAAATGATGCTTAATGTTTATGTGCTTTGTTCTAGAATGTTGAACAAGATTCTTAGAGTGCATATAGCACTAGAGTTTTCGTAGTATAAAGACATTGTACCTTATGATTGACCATAATCCTTAAGTATATTTTTCATCCAAGCATTTGTGTACATAAGCTTCATGCAACAATTTATTGCATCTTAGTTGTAAATAGTGAGATGGAATTTTATGTTTTACTATGCCAGGAAATTAGGTTGTTCCCCATATAGAAGCATCTACTTGCTAAAATCTTGGTTGTTAGCCCAATTTGCATCTGTGTAACCACTTATCTCATATGTAGTGTAAATAGTGAAATTTACCATAGTTACTTATTCCATAAACATGATGATTCTTTTCACATGGTCAAGGTTTGATTCTTTTGGATTAGTTTGATAGCGAGGACGCACATAAATACTAAAGTATATATCAGGTCTACTTGTTCTGAAGTACAATAGACTACATATCATACTCCTATATAGGGTTTGATTAATACTTTTTCCTTAAGTTTTATTTGTGATTTTTGTGCTACTATCTAAAGGGGGTTATTAATGGCTTGTTGGATTCAAGGCAAAATCTTTTAATAGGATTACAAGCATTCATGGATTGAGAAATACATATATTATTATGTGATTGTTTAAGTTACAATCCAAGAAAGAAGTTTAATTCTTCTACCATAGATATTTCAAATTCATTTCACATCACATGTACAAAACTGTCAAAGAGAGATTAGGAAATAAAATTATTGAAAGCTAAAGATTTGATCACCAATAGTTGTTCTACTACTTCTCATCATGATGTTCATAATGCACTTTCACATTAAGACCACACTTTTTCACTTAGATGTGAAGAAGGTCTTGATTTTATATAATTGGATTGAAGTCAAACTTGTAGACAAAAGATTTGGCAGAGATATGTTTCTTCTTCTTCTTTTTTCAGTTATAATTTTATATCATGTTTTTATTTAATTATTGTATTATATTCAAATTATCTCTTTTTTCCATATACATACACTTTAATTTAATAAAAATCATAAAGTGTGTCATCTAACCTTGCAAAATTCCATTGTCTAGTCATGCATGTTCTCTAATTGAAAAGTTTTTGAGTTGTAAGGTTTATGTTTCAAATCTTAATGAACATTTGAGAAGTGCAATTATTTAAAAAAATTTGAATGTTTTAATGATGTTAGAATATTTTCCAAGACACAAATGAAGTTAAGCTTGTAACAAATTTGATCTATTCCTATTTATTGGGTTCCTCTAATGTCATATATTCTTTGTTATGTAGTATCAAATCTTATTTTTTTAGCTCAACCTTTATTTTCAATTGTTGATGCTAGTTATTTTGGGAAAAAATAATTAATATTTTTGGATACCAAGTTAAAATAATAGATGTGAGATATGACGAGCCTATGCATATTAATTCTTGTACATTAAGCTTACTTATGATTTTGAAAAACCCTAAGATGAGTCAGCGTGTGTACTTTGTCAAAAACCCATATGTATCTACCTTCTCCAGTGGGATATTAGGTCATTCACCATATCTTAAAATGATCATTCCTCCTTCCCCAAAGAAATTGATTGACCCAACTCTTTCTTTGAGAAAACTTTCCAACCTTTATGTTGACTTTCTAATGCATATTTAGGAGTGTGCAAAAAATTCAATCATTGGACTAATCCGATCTGTTAAGTTTTTGACGGTTTCGATCCGACCATTGGATCGAATCGGATGACAGATTTCATTATGTATCATCCAATTCGACCAAAAATACTTAAATATATATTTATATTTTATATATTAGTCATATTTTCATTGATCATTCCTATATTGGTTATATTTTAAGGTTTCTTTTAGCTCAAATAAGTTTATTTTATATGAAAATTTAAATTTTTTATTCAAAAATATCAAAAATGAAGTTAATTAAGTTTATTAGTCGGATTGATCGGATTCAACCGATCCAATTCGAATAGATTACGGATCAAATTGCATCGGATCGGTTACGGATTATGATGTTTCAATCCGATCAGATGGCCGGATCGAATCGAATCGAATAGGATCAAATGAGTATAAAATCAACAGTTTCAATTCAATGCACACCCTATGCATATTATGTTAGTTAAGCTTCTTTAATCATGTCTATTATTGTTCATTAAATTTCAATTGTTGCCCTAAATTTCTATAACTCAACTGGAGTCGAATATTTCTCAAATGGGAAGAATAATATAATTATTCAATAATATAAATGAAAAAAAATGAATAATTATACATTTTTAGAGTTTTTTGATATTTCAAAACTTTATTATTTATTGTAGAGCTTTAAGTCCATTAATTCATTAGACTTGATAGGGGCATCGCAAGTATTGGATGGATTGTTAATTATCTAAAAGCATTTATCATAAATAAATCCTACACCATGGTGCCATTATTGTAATTATTCATAACAATGAGGAATATCTTCCATGTCCTTTTAGATTTTTAGAAGCTTTATGAAGGGATGATACTTGTAAAAAAGTTATACAATCAACCTATAATAGTTATGCCATTGGGAAGTCTTTAGTAAAACTGTGTACAAAAATAGACAACACATCTAAACATCTCAAGAAATGGAACAAAAGTCACCATGGATATTGTAAGGAATGAATAAAAGAAGTGAAGATTAAAATTGCTTGGATTTGATAGGAAGAATATACTTTAGAAGAATCACAAAAGAAGCTTACGCATATGGAGGAACTCGAGGAACAATTATATAGACAAGAATTAATATGGAGATGAAAATCGAGGGAAATTTGGATAAAAAAAGAAATTGCAATTGAAAGTTTTTCCATCTTTCAAAATTGTTCAAAAGAAGATAGAATTCCAAATTAGCTATCCAAGATAATAATGGGCATTACTTTAGGATAGGAAACAAATGAAAGATCATATAATCAATTATTTTTCACAAATGTATTAGATAATGCAACAAAGATATTTTTCATAATTGAATGAACTCTTTCCAAGAAACTTAAATGAACAAACAAATATGGAGTTATGCAAAATTCCAAATTTTGAAGAAATAATGACCGCATTTTGGAGCATTGACAACCTTAAGACACATAGACTTAATGGTATGTCTACTATCCTTTAAAAAAAATTAGAATATTGTCAAGGATAGCACTATACAATTATAAAAGAATTTTTTAATAAACCTTATCCAAAGATAAATTAAACCATGATTATATTATTATGGAAAAAGAATTAACCAACCAATATCTCCCATTATAGACACATTAACCTATGCAATGTATCTTACAAAATCATACCCGAGATATTGGCTAACAAATTAAGGTCTCTAATGTAGTCTTTGATCTCCCCTTATCAATCAGCTTTTGTGCCAAATAAATGGATCTCAATGAATAGATTAATAAGACAAGAGATTGTCCATAAAATGAAAAAAAGAGAGGAAAATGAACACCAATGGCTATCAAGATTAGTATAAATTAAGAAAACATATGGTAAAATAGAATGTGAATTGGTGCTTCTAATTATGAAGAGAATAGGATTCTCTAGTAAATTATACACTCTTATTTATCAATATTTATCAACTGTCTCATATTCCATTTTACATAATGGTTCCCATTATCCTCTCTCACCATATTTATTCATTTTAGCTACTAAACTCCTTTCAAGATTGATTTTTAAAGTAGAAACATCTAAAGAATTACATGGAATTAAATCTCCATAAATGCACTAACTATAAGCAACCTCTTGTATACTGATGATGTACTCTTCTTTTGTTGAGGAAACTAAACAAAAGATACTACTATGCTATAATTCATGCATCAATATGGATTACTATCTAGACAAAATCTTACCTTAGTAAATCTAGGTTATTTTTTTCAAGAAATGCTACATTAATCTTCAAGAATGAACTATCTCAACTGTTAAATATTGCTATCATTAAAAGAAATATTACTTATTTAGAAACTCCAGAAAAATAAAACAAGGGAGATCCAAAAGATCATTGATAGTATTTCACCAAAAATAGAGAGATGGAAAGCAAAGTTTTTATCACATGTAAGAAAAGTCACACTCATAAGATTAATACATCAATCTATTCATGTTTATACTATGAGTACACTAAAACTATCACATTCTATCTTTGACAAAGTTAATTCCCTATTAAAAAACTTTTGTTGGAGTATTGACTTTAAAAAAAATTACTATTATGATCTCAAGAAATGTAATACTCTATACCTGCCAAACAAAACTTAGCTTTATTATCTAACTAGGATGGAATATAGCAACAAATTATGATAAGTTATGGATCAAGGTTCTTAATAGTAAATACTATAAACAATCTCCATTCTTACAAGTTAATATTTTTAATAATGATTCCTTTGTGTGAAAGGGAATTTGTAGTATTAGAGATCTTCATGATAAAGGATTATGTTATCTAATGGGTAGTGGTGTAAATTTCAACATTCAAAATGATCATTAGATACCTAATTGACCAACTTTTAAGCTGCAATGCAATCCAGGTATGAAAATGATTTTTGGGCACTTTTCTCTTGATGTTCTTTCTGATGAAGTGAATATATAGAACTGACAATTACTTGATAGATTGGTTACATCATTATCTATCAATCTTTTTAGTAGACTTAGGAGCCTATATATTAATTTATTGAACAAATTGATTTGGGTCCCAAATAAGTCAATTTATTTTTCAATTAAAACTGCTTACAAACTAGTAGTTAAGACATATATAACTGAGGAATATTGACATCTCTAGGCCTTACATGAAAGATTTAAATTATTTTTATGGAGAAACATGAATAACACATTAACATTTAGACAAAATATTAAAAGATTTACAAAGGATTTGGATGATGGATGTCTTTTATGTATGTAAGAACTTGAAACATCTCGACATCTATTTCAAAGATGTAAATGACTACATATAATATGGTAGAAATGGCACACATGTATTCTTCTAAACAAATTCATCAATTTTAAAGATCGAGAGTATATGTAAATTATATTGGATCCTCTAGATGGACTAATAAGGAACAAAAAAAGATATCAAAAAAAGGAATTCACCTTAGCAGTAACTCTTACCATGTAAGCAATATTAAAAATAAAAAAAATTATATAATCTTCAATAATATTCAGCTTAACCTTTAGGAAACCACAAGGAGATTATTGAGACAGCGAAAAGAAACGAGTTTAGTTTGGAATGAAAAAGAAAACCTTAAAATAGAAGAACCTTAACTTTTTAAATAGTTTCTAAAGAAATGGTAGAAATCACCATATGATTGGATCAAGTTCAATTTGATGAGGTAGTATAAAACAATGCATACTTTTTAGCAATTATAGCTAGTTATAGCTTTGGTAATATAGCATTGTCAATAGCTTTGGCATTAGTAATCAAACTTCCTTGAATTATAATTGAAGGAAATTGTATGAATGTGATCCAATATGTCAACAAGTCAGATAATTAGGCATCATGAACTTCAAGTTCATACATAGATGAAGTTTTCCCATTGCTATCAAAATTTGTAGATTTTTCAACCATATGGATTTCAAGGAAAGGTAACTTCATAGCTTAGAAAAATGAACAATAATCTTTACATAATGTTAATAATATATTTAACTTGATTAATATAGAGACATGTAACTACAAATAGTGTATTAATAATATTGTATGATTTATTTAAAAAAACTTATTAGCAACGGTTTTCATTACTTGTCATTTAATTTATGATTGGCCTATAATACAAATATCTTGTATAGTATTCAACTATAATATTGTGATCAATTAGAATGCATGCATTTGGGAGTTCGAGAATGATATAGTTGTTATTTACACTCAAGATTAAAATAGATAGATATATGTGATCAAAATTAGAAGGTATATTTTAAACAAAAAAAATATCAACTTATTAATAATATAACTTTAATAATAAGTAGAGATTTTACGGTAACCTGAGTTAATTTTAGATTTAAAGTTATTCTCGTGTATACACGTATTTAAAATATATCTTTTAATTATTAAACATATTATTTTTATTATTAGATGTAATTATCAGTCTTTTGTTCACGCAATTGCTTATGTTTAAAATCTACGAAGGGAAGACTCTAGGGTTACCGAATTCCTATGCCATCTAGCGACAGTCTAGGCCCTAGTTAAGGAGGCTCTTGATTTGTGTGTTTTAATTTTATAAAATAAATAATAAATAGTTTTTTTATTTTATTTACGTTAAGGTAAAGCCTAATACAATTTATTGGTTTAAATATTACGTATAAGTAACATGTAAACACCAACTTCTTAACTCGTATAAAATAGAACTTAATAAACAATAACTATGCTCAAATTCATCACCATTTGAACATGAAACCCTCTTTTTATCTTAATTAATTTTATACATTAATTATTAATTCTATACTATTATTTTTAATTTTAGTTATTTTAGAATTGATAAATTTTCAATTGCTTTACTACGAACATATAAATTATAATTGTTGAATCTTTATTAGTATATATTAAATTATAATTATTGAATATTTATTACTATATATCTACGATGAAAGATGATGTACACGTTATCATATATAAAAGAATTAGTTATATTCTATCTACGTATACAATTTGTAAAAATATTTAAAATTTTCATTTTGTTAGAATTATACTCTGACATATGGATAACAATAAAAAACATACACAATTTTGATCATAATTACATCATTATAAATACACTATAGACATATTATAATTTTAAAAATACATATTATTGAGTATGTTTTTATTATTACATATACGTTATAGACATAAATATAATAAAGTAAATATTTTGAATATTTTATAAATTATCCCTACATCGTGGACATAAAATATGATTAATCCAATATAAAATGAATTCCTACGAGTAAATTTAAAGTTTATTAATTGGTAAAATATGTAAATTTATTAAATTGTTTAGAAGAAGTAATTCCCTACATGATAATAGGTATACACATAATTTGTCTTCTGTCCTATATTTTAATAACTTAAATCAGTGAAGAAGATAAAATCCTTCACCTTATTTTAATCATTTAAATTAAGTTTTTAATTTATTTTAACTATGAAGATTGTGAAAAAAAACACTTTCTTCTGGTTTACATAAAATAATTTTTTTTACATCATTTTAAATTTATTACTTTTTACAACTAATTGAGTTAATAAGAGATTTCTAATCATAGCTGATAAAAAGTATGTAATAGTTTTTTAAAATTATATTATTTTATATTAAAAATAAAGTAATAGTTAAAATAAATTCAATAAAAAATTGTATCTGTGTGTGCTTTTATTTTTTATTTAATATTTTAATATATGTATATTAAATTATATATATATATATATTAAATTATATATATATATAATTATATGTATAAATTAAATTAACATATGAATTAAATTTCATTTTAAAATAAATATACTTAAAAGAAACCAATACCTTTGTGACGAATATAAACATGAAATCACATCGCACAAATAACACACAAGCATACATTTGAATTTGTTCAGCACACAATATGTATGCCTAATCTATGGGAGGGGCCACCCTTCCGATTCTGTATGATCTCGAAGTAATTCATACACACTCAATCTTGCTCTTTGCCAACAACATGACACCTTTATTTACATAGTAAATAACCTTCTTGAATAAGCTCTTGTCACAAGTTATTAGTGTCACAATCTCACCATTTTGAACCTCTCTGATTATGAAAGTAGTCACCTCTATTTATACTATATAGAGTGGCACCCTTTACACAGATTACTAATTATCTATGTAAAGCTTACATAAGACTGATAATAGTAACTAACTTAACATCCCATGAGACTGAACATTGCTATGGATGAAATACACCAGGGTGCACTTGATATTTAATACGAGTTACACTTTTGACAAAATATCCACCTTCACTTATACACACAGATGTATACCTTCATTCTAGTCCAAATCAGTCTTCACCAACTCTAAGCAATTCAAGCCATACTTTGAACTTTCTCATTGTCACCACTTTATTTAGTATTTCAACCAGATTGTAAGCAGTTGGAATACACCACTTTTTCCTCGACCTTAGCAATTATATCACATATAAAATATAGTTTTACATCGATATGCTTGGTCCTATCGTAAAATGCTTGGTCCTATGCTTAGTCCTATTGTGAAATGTTGGTTTTTCTTAGTGACGTGTCTTCCTCTTTGTAAGGATAGTTAATGATAGTTTAATGCTAAATACACTCACTTAGTTTGAACTATGTATGCTAGCATTTTTACACAAACCATGTGGGTTGGTTCGTGTAGTATGCATATTAGGTTGCATTTTCATTATTTAATGGGTATTTGTAAAAAAATTACTTGAAATATTTTGAAATAAAAAATGTAATTAGGTGCGCTCTTTGAGCCCCTGCCAATGAGGATGGTGAGCATTACCATGGGGATAAGTACTACCCTTATTGACGTGAGCATGACGGCCATAAAGTTTTCTATTAAACTCCTCATTTGAATTTTTTTTTTGTTAATCAAAAAAATGGGAAAACTGTATAGGTTTTGAAACTAGATTTTTCATGTGTGAAAATTGCTTTCTTATTACATGTCACTAATAGTTTGAGGGTTTTTAGGTATTAGTGATTCATAATTGTGTTTGTAAGAACTATTTTTATGGTTGGGTTAATTAAAATTGAATTGACACCCATGATGTAGATTGCATGTTAGGTTCATGTGTAGGGATTTTTCATACCTTTAAGATTACATGATACTAACCAGAGTGACCGTTCACCCCATATTGTGGTGAGGCTCCAAAGGAGAGCCATACTATGTTGAATAAAAGTTAATGTGAAGATAGTATGCGGGGGTAGCAAAGGTGCAGTTAGGGTAACTGTCCCGACTGGTAAAATGTATTTACGTTTATACTTTTATCGAGTTTTATTGCTTATGCATTTACTTAAGTGAATTGTTTGTTACCTAGTGATTGCCCTAAGCAAGTTAAGATTGTTACAACATAGATAGGGTTTTTATATAGGTCATTATACTGCTATTTTCATATGTTTTACTATTGTGTTGGTACAGGTAGAGTTTTATCTTAATATACTTGCGTATAAGAAGATCTAATTATGATTGAAAAACCTTCTTTTTTGCCTTTTGCATGCTTTCCTTTCTATTTCTCCTTGCTTTTATCTCTTTTGTTATGACATATATCTTCATGTCTGTCTTTGTATACCATGTATGTTGTAGAATGAAGTGCTAGGTGTAAGTTTATTTATGCCTATTGTGTTCTTGTTATTTCTCTATGTGTTTCTGCTCCCAGTGCCTTCGTGTTTAAAGGTGATTTCCAATGAGTTTGTATCTATTTAGTCTAGTTTCTTATCGAGTCTTGTACTGTCTCAATTGCTATCAGAATAGATACACTTTGTTTGGACTTAGTTGCTCCAATGTCTGGTGTTAGAGGAGTGGTATATAGCCCTCCTTTTGGAGACTTTAGATTTGTGCCTATTTAAGGTTGTATGATATGAGATA
Source organism: Hippophae rhamnoides (assembly GCA_033030585.1). Classification (NCBI taxonomy): domain Eukaryota; kingdom Viridiplantae; phylum Streptophyta; class Magnoliopsida; order Rosales; family Elaeagnaceae; genus Hippophae; species Hippophae rhamnoides. Next base: position 44,450,841 of record CM065438.1, on the reverse strand, counting down.
TGGTATTTGATTAAAAAGGGATGGGAGTGTCCTAGTCAAAATTTAAAAGATGTCACTATGGAACCAAAGCTCCTTGATAATTGTAATGAAAAAGAGCTTCGAGATAGTGAATTTGACACTAAAGATTTACATATAATTGTTAAAGCTATGTCTACATGTGATGCTAAGCATATCTCTAGTTGTAAAAGTTCCAAAAAATCTTTGGAGTATTTGGAAATTAAGTATGAAAATTATTTTTCCAATGGAAGACATATTTGTGAGTTTAGAGGTTGGTACTCCTATATGTTTTTCTTTGATGGCTTCCCACTTTATAGTAGTTTCTTCTAAGTCTACCAATTAGGTTGATGCTATAAATGATGATGAATATTCTCTTTAGGAGTCTTATGATAAGTTTGCGCATGAGTGTTTAATCTAAAGAAGATAGTGGTTAACAATTAAACACTACTTGAAAGAAAAGGACAAAGACCATTTAGATTTATCAAATCAAATTTTAAATGTCATCTTGAAGGTGAGAAATTCATGAAAGACTTAAAGATGAGATTAAACAATCAAATAAAGTCTCTCCAAGTTCTTTTGCAACATTATGAGAAGTATTGGTCTCGCATTTGTTATCTTGAGAATTCAATTCAACAAGACGAACTGATAAGATCCTCTGTGCCCAGAGTTCTTGATTCTTCTTCATATGAATTCAAGAATGTCACTCAGCTGGAAGTGATAACTTTATTCTTGAGTATGAAAATGCTTTTCTTGATTCCCTACTTGATGACTAGGATGTTAAAATTGGTAATCCTCAAGAAAGACTTGAACCTAATAAAAATGAACTAAATTTTTGGAATCCTACTTAATGGAAAAAGCAAAGATGTATGAATCCCTCTCTCTTCAATAACTTGATGAGAAGGAAAATTGATCCAACCTATGTAACCATCAGTAAGCTATTTCTTGGTGATCAACTTCCTGATGAGATGTTGTAAATTGGAAAGTCTTATGATAACATGAGAGGTATTAGGTATATTGATAAGCTTGTTACTCCTTCCCTTCCTTATCCTCTATTTATTTTTGCTTCAAATGATCAAGTTAATGTGGTGAATGATTTTCATTTAGATGATTTAAGTGCCAAATGTGAGTCTCTTTCCCTTCTCTTTGATTCTGTAGATTTTCTTTTTGTTGGTAACTTTTCTAGATGAAGCTATGGGAAGTGATCATAAGCTCTTAAATTATGTAGAAGATCTACTAAAGCAGTCTATAAGTCTCACAAATTAAGCTTTGATGATTTAGAATGAAGATGTTTTGCTTCTTGAAGAGTAGAATGCCTCTCAAGTTAGTAATAGTGATTTTCCTAACCTAGGGTTCAATTTTTTCCATACTTTTATTAGGATGTTGGTAATTTGATAATGGGTATTCTTTGCACATGGTTGGAGAAAAGTCCTTCTTCACCGATCTTGACAATATTGAAGATTATTCAACTACTTTTGGTGATGGGATCTATTAATACTTCTGAGATTCCTGAAGTCAAGTATGTCTTTTTTGTGGATGGTCTTAAAGAAAACCTTATTAGCATAAGAGAAATATTTGATGATAACTATTTGACTAAGTTTACTTATAACACTATTAAAACACATACATATAGCCTCAGTTTTTAACCGTGACTGTAGGTCTATGACCACGATTATAAGAACCGAGACCTAAGTGAGAGAGATCATAGACAACCCTATGGCCGCAGTTTTTAAATAACCGAGACCATAGATAACAATCTATGGTCTCTCTCACTTAGGCTTTAGTTCTTATAACCATAGGGTATGTCTATGGCCTCGGTGTTTCAGTAACATAGGCCATAGGGTATGTTTATAGCCTTGGTCTTTCAATAACAGAGGCCATAAGATATGTCTATAGCCTTGGTCTTTCAATAACCGAGGCCATAGGGTAGGTCTATGACCTTATTTTTTAAAATAACCGAGGCCATAGATATACCCTATGACCATAAATTTAAATAAAAATATAATTATTAATTACAATATTAAAAATGAATATAAATTGCAATAAATTTATTAATTGCAATATGAAAAATCATATTATATTAAAATTAAAAGTGCAATTACATTTAAGAGTTTATATACTAAAATATAATAAAATCTTACTAGGTAATTCTAATATTTACAATGATTATGAAAAATAGCCCTATTATTACAAACTGATCATTTACTATTACAATCATTTATAAATGTAATTATACAAGTTGAAAGAAACTGGTCCAGCACCACATCTATATTTTGGATGGTGAAATTTACAAGTTGCTCCATATTTGCAAGTCCATATCTTCAGAAAATATTGGAAGACATGTGTGGGAGTAGACAATCATAATGATATACAAAAGAGGAAAAGCTTAAAACATAAAAGAAAATTTAACATGTTCTTTCATAAAAGTGATAATTCTTAATTTTTTTTCTTAAAAAAGGTATTTTGTAATGTGTATAATGGAAATAAGGAAATGTATAACAGACAAATAAAAGTAAAAAAAGGAGAAAAAATAGAGAGGATAACCTGTGAAACAAAAGCAGGGTGATTGAAATGATAATTGTTTACATAGCTACACAAACTAGTTCTCACATAATATATACAATCAGGATCACCAGGCATTAGGCACCAACACCAATGCCAACGCAAGGTACCAAGCACCAGAACCAGCACTAGGCACTAGCATGTGCACCAGCGCCAACGCAAGGTACCAAGCACAAAAACCAGCACTAGGCACTAGCATGTGCACCAGCGCCAACGCAAGGTACCGAGCACTAGCACTAGCACGTGCACCAGCGCCAACGCTAGGTACCAAGCACCAGCACTAGCACGTGCACCAGCGCCAACGCTAGGTACCAAGCACCAGCACTAGCACGTGCACCAGCGCCAACGCTAGGTACCAAGCACCACTACCAACACCAACACCAACACAAAAGCCAGGCACCAGGAACCAGCACATTTACCAACGTCAGGCACTAGAACTAGCACCACATTTGAAATAGGCACCACCACCAGGCTACAATGCCTGGCACGAGGTACCAGCACCAAGAACTAGCACCACCACCAACGTAGACGTCAACCTTGTCATTAACTTTGCCATACATGAAGTATTAAGGAGCCAAATAACTATAGCAAAGATTCGTTATCTAGTAGGTCATGAATATTCATAGCATATGAAATAGTCAACAAAATTATAAAAGTAGGAGTCACATACCCAAATGTTCTTGCTACATCCGTGCAAGTTATATGTGATGACGCTATTGGTACCCACTTAGCAAGTCCAAAATCCGAAAGCTAAATAAACCATTTTTTAGTAATAAATACAAGTATTATAAATTCATAAAGGTTATATATATATATATTATGAGTCAATAAAAAGAGATGTAAACGTTTGATACATGTGGCTCAAAATCATCATATAACAATATGTTTGATGATTTAACATCCCTATGAATCACATCCCAAGCACTGTGAATGTGTAGATAATCCAAAGCCTCGGCTACACCCTGATGAGCAGAATCGTGATCGCCAAATACTTTGATGAACAAAAACTTGATGAACGAAAACCGGCATCGCCGATCCTGCCAATACTTTGGTTTTATATTTATAAAAATCTCGCAAGTGCACGAATCATTTCGTAGAAAATGATAAGTATACTCCCAAGGTCGATCTAAGGAAGGAATGTATGTGGTTTTTAATTTATTATTCAAACTTTTAAAAACGAAATTAAATCCTAAACATCCTGTCGCGATATTTTGGGTTTTGTGTTTTTAATCTAATAACATAAAAATAAACATAGATTCAATAAACATTCATGCAAATTTTATCTTTTATAATGGTGGAGTATTTATGGATATAATAACTAAGTTAATTATGCTTGCTCGTATTATTTAGGTTATTAAAGATATGAATTGATATTTATTGATTCTCCCTTTTTTGTATGAATACCACCTTTGGTGTGGTTAGATATTCTTTGTTAACTAAACAAATCAATTAACACCTATGGGTGGGGTTGATAACTAATTTGGTTAATTAAATTAATTTCTTTTTCTAAGAGATTGAAAATGAACCATTTAAATGCCACCTTTGGTGGGTTAGATTTTAAACTTTATTCAAGGTATCCAAATTAAACCTAAGAATTTAGTTATCCGAGTACTAACTTTCAAGTTTTAAAATCACTACCGAAAACATGTCGTCAATACATTTTCAGATAATAATTCTTATAAAAACTTTTGAAATAGAGCTTCACTCTAACTACCGGGCGATTGTACCATCAAATAAAAGAGCACTACTCTAAATCAGACCGGATAACTAAACCTTAAAATCTAATTTTCAGGTTTAAGTTTGTAATGAAAAATAATATATTTCTCTCTAACATTCTTAATATAAAATCATGAATAAAAATAAAATCAATTCATTTTAGAGATTTTTACCTATTTAATATTTCGCAAGCATAACAACGTCATTATTACATCATGTTTACTAAACAGCCAGCACAATTAAATTTAACCACAGACAAATTAAATATAACATGTAAGAATAAAGCATAAAAATAACTGTAAAGAAAATAAAATCCTTACAGAACTTCGACGCTATTCCCGTTGTTGGAAAAACTCCAAGCGGAATTTGCACTCCCATTTATTGAATCAAAAAGCTAAAATATTACAAAAACATAACTAGTTCTTCCCTAAAAAGGGAAGAACTCTAAAACTAAGAGAAATTAACTAAGAAAAGCTAAAAACTAAGAAAACATAAGAAAAACTAAAAACCTAAGAAAAGAGAGAAAGAAAGAGAGAAAAGAATGTATTTGGAGGTTTTGAAGGTGTTTGAAGGTGTGTTTTGGAAGTGAAGGGAAGGGAGGTATTTATAGGTGAGGATGGAGAGAAAAAATAGAGAAAACAATGTTAAAAAAATGTAAAAACGCGGATTAGTGATTGCTGACGTCATTGATGACGTCAAGATGGCGGGCGGCCAGACAAGACGGGGATGAACAAGACCGCGGATGAAATGCCGCGGATGAACACGATCGCGGATGAACAAGACGCTGTACGGATGAATGTCGCGCGCACTTGGTGGAGTTGGGCGTGGGCGCGGCAGCATGGCGCGTGGCATGATTTTCTCCTTTGTGACATTTTTGTCTTTTTTGACCCATTTTGTCCAATTTTTCCTTATTTGTTGATCTTTCCCCATTTATTTATTAATATATTTGTGATGTATTGCTTCTAGTATTCCTCTTTTTTTTAAGTTGCGTTTTTAAGCCAAAATACCCGAAAAACAATAAAAATACTCGTGATTCCGAAAAAGACAAATTTATATAAATATATGATAAAACATATAAATATATATATTTTTAATCAATTAATGTGCATAAAATCATGGTAATTTTAGTGCTTTTTGAGCACTCATCACACCCACAACCATCTTATATCTTTCAATCCAACCAAATGAAAGCAGGTCCTTCCCTAATGCAATATTTTTCAAGAAAAAATACCTCAAATGGATGAACTAATGAGAAAGTAAATTGTAATTTAAATAAAGTGCATATTTTTTAAGCTACATACCATGAAGATTCTCTTCAAGGCTTCCCCTTGGTAGAAAATCATAAACCAGGAGGAGATGGTTGCCCTCAAAATAGAACCCTAAAAGAAAAATAATGTTCTTGTGATGTAAGGTAGTGATCATTTCTATTTCCAAAAGAATTGTACCACTTTCACTACTTAGATTGCAAAAATTGTCTTCACATAGGACACAACTACTCATTCTGCTACCAGAACTATTTTTTGTATGTGAAGAATACATAGGTGGTAACTTTAATACCCACTAAGCTACTGAGATTTGTTGAAGAAAATTCACAAAGTTCCCCACATCCACCTTCACCTTCACAAGCCACAAGCCATAAATCCTCAAATCACCATATTTTTTAATCATTGGCTTATGATAGCTCCAAGTGTCATAAGACACCACACCACATTTGAAAAAACATCACATGAAATCTTTCATACCTGAAATCAAGCCAAATAAGATCAAGCTCTCTTCAATTAGTCCAAACACCAGGTAGGAAAGGTTTAAAAATATTAACAATCACACGAATTCTTGCTCCCTTTAACACCAGTCCACTAGAAGAAGATAAATACACATCAATAACCTCAATCAAAGTAGCACCAATTTTACCAAACTTTCACACATTGATCCAATCATGAGACAAGCCAATCACATGAATCCAAAATGGACAAAAGCTAAAATCAACCTACCTAGCCACCATTCCAGCCAAAACTTTCTTTAACACCACCAAAGCTCCATCAAAGATACAAGGACTTCAATTGGAACAAAATAACCATCATCAACATCAATAAATTCAAAAATGAAAGTATTCTTGCCTTCAAACTCTTACTCCAACTTCATTTGCACATTTCTAGAGTTTGTTTAAAAAAAGAATCATTACCTCAACTGATATAGATTGAGACAAGAAGCATCTACCAATAAAACAAAAAACCTTCACTTAGTGGGTATTTGGAAGAAAGAGAGGGGAAAAGTGACAAACCTTAAATTGAAAATTGAGAAGAGTGACAAACCCAAATCTGAATACAGTCTGAGTTGAGAAACCAGCTACCTGAGTGAGCGGCCGGCAAGGGGAGGTGAGCAACAGGGTAGGGGAAGAGGAAGAAGATGCAGATCGCATAGCTAGGGAAAAGGAAAGGGGAAAATGAAAATGAAAAAAAAGATTGTGAAAATCTATCCGGGAAAAGGGAAAAAAATATACTAGTGATGCCAGCTACCATGAATGCCAGGCATCCAAGTTTACCAGCGTGAAACCAACACCAGCAAAGTCCACCAATGTGCGCAAAGTTTTTCATCCCATCCGAGCCAAACCACTAACTCTGATGCCAATCCAGTGATGCAACAAACGAAGAATTGTTTCCAAAGATTTCTTTCTGGCCAGAGTAATAAAGAAACAAAAGTGATGGAATCAGTTGGGAAAAAGAAAAAAAGAAAAAAAGAAAGATAGAGGGAAAATGAAAAATGACAGAGAGGGAAAAGGTAAAAAAAGAGAGAAAAAGGAAAAAAATAATAGAAAAATTTAATGTTATGTATAAAAGAGAGAAAATTGATAGGGTATGTCTATAACCTCGATTTTTAAATATCCGAGGCCAAAATCCTATGGCCTCGGTTTTTATAAAAACCAAGGATAAATGTCCGAGACTATGTGTATGTATTATAGTAGTGTAAAGAGTGCACTATGTATGACAAGTTTGATAGTGTTGTTGTTAAATGGATAAGATATGAAGATAATTGCTATTGTATTGGTATTTCTCTCTAAACCTGATTGTATCTATAGTTCTTGTAAGTTAAGCAATCAAAGTAAGAGTAAACATAAGAAGAATCAACTTCTCTTTACAACAAGACATTTGAGTTTCTTCATATAGACTTAATGGAACCAATGCAGACTACCAGCATTGGTGGGAAAAGTACATTATGGTGGTTGTAGATGACTTTCCAAGGTATTCGTGGGTTATGTTTCTTATAGAAAAGTCTCAAGCATTTAAAAATTTCAATTCCTTATGTCTCAAGCTTTGAAAAAAAGGGCGATTATTCTATTGGAAACATTATTGTAATCAAAAGTGACCATGGAAAGGAATTTAAGAATTCTAAGTTCAAGTCCTTCTATGACAACCATTGTATATAGCATTCATTTTCTACTCCCAAAACTCCTTAACAAAATGGAATTTTTGAGAGAAAAAATAGAGTTATTCAAGAAATGGCTTGAGTTATACTAACTAGTAAGAATTTGGCTAGACAATTTTGGACAGAGACTATGAGCATAGCTTGTTATTCTTTGAATCGATGTTTCTTAAGGTCTAATTCCTATCATTCTATATGAAATTATTCATGGAAAGAAATCAAATATCAAGCACTTATGGATTTTTGGAAGAACTTTCTACATTCTAAATGACAAAGAGAATCTTGACAAGTTTGAAGCTAAAAGTGATCTTAGTATATTATTGAATAATCCAGGTAATAGTCAAGCTTACAGAGTCCATAATTTGAGAATTTTTGTTATGATGGAGTCCCTCAATGTTGTTATTGATGACTCTGGTGCTACTAAAATGATTGAGTCTGATGATAGTGGTGTGTTTAAGAGTTGGGGATTATCAAGGGTGTTTCTAGTAGTAATATTGTTTCTACCCATGGTAATAGAAATGTGTTTTTTTGCTGAGCCCCCAAGTCTAGAGAAGATGAGGATAAAGATAAAGAGTCACATCTCCCTAAATGGGTGAAAATTATTCATTCTTCTTAGAACATCATTGGTGGTGTTGAGGGAGGAATCAAAACTTGGGATCAAATATAATAAACTCTAAATTATATGTGTTTTACTTCTGCCATTCTTCCTAAAATGTGATGCAAGCCTTATAGTGGGTACATTAGGCCAGCTCCATACAAGAAGAACTTAATCAATTTAAAAGTAATTATTTTTGGTATCTAGTTCCTATACTATAAGATGAACATGTAAATGGTACAAGGTGGTAGTACATGAATAAAGAGGACTAGAATGGTGTGATCACCAAAAATAAGTCGAGGATTGTTGTCCTAGGCTACACTCAAATTAAGGGTATTGCCTTCAGAGATACATTTTCTCCTATTTCTCATTTTGAATCAATTGGACTCCTAGTTGGACTAGCTTGTTTCTTTGAATTCAAGTTATATCAAATAGATGTAAAGAGTGTTATTCTCAATGATATGATCAAAGAGGAAGTTGAAGTTGAGCTACCAAAAGGATTTAAGGATCCATATTTTCCAAATCATGTAATACATGTAAGGAAAGCATTGTATGGCTTGAAACAATCTTCTTATGCAGGGTATGAGCACCTGACCAACTTTCTTCTTAATAATGGGTTTCAAAGAAGTAGCGGCAACAAAACTCTTTTTATTCAGAGAGGAAAAAGGAGAAGGGGTTGTCGATCATGTATACATCGATGAAATAGTATTTGGTTTTACAAAGGATGATGTAGTTCAAGATTTTGCCTTAACTATGAAGAATGAGTTTGAGATGGACTTGGTTGGAGAATTGAAATTCTTCCTTGGTTTTCAGGTTAAATAGTTAAAACAAATGATATTTTCGTGTCCCAAGCTAAGTATGCCAATGAATAATATTAAGAAGCTTGGTTTGGAAAGAGTTAAGTCTACTCGTACTCAAATGATTACTTCTATTAACTTTACCAAGATCCTTCTCGGAGGTGGAGGAGACTTTAGGGAGTCTGGTGTATTTGAATACTAGTTATCCTATTAATAAGTGTTATTTTATACACATTTTCTTATATCAATTATTCTGCATATATATATATTATAATGGCCTAAAAATATTTATTTTATATTTAATAGGAAAATATTAATTTTTTGGATTTTATTCAGGTTTTCTAGAATTTTTATTATTTTTATTTGATAGGTGTATTAACTTAGAAAGGAAGTGGATGAATTTGGAAAACCACCATAACTTGTGCCTCTTATTGACCATAGCAACTTATCCCATTTTTTGATAAGTGATAATTTTTCAAGATTATTCCAACTTTGCATGCGTACACTCTTACAATCCCTATCTTTTTGGCTTACACATGGTGTGTACTAATTCTCTCTTCACAAGAATATTAGTAATCTTATTTATAATCTAATTTAATTTTTATCTCTTATAAGTACAAACAACACCACACAAAATAAGGAGAATATTATATTTAACAAAATTAATATAATAATTGCAATAAGGAATAAGTAAGATAAATGAACACATCTAACGTAACTTTTGGAAAATATTTTGAAGATCTTCATACGTTTTTCTACTCTTCTTCTATTTAGTTTTCTTATGATTATAATTTTGATTCTTATGTAATCATTTAATAATGTGATTGTGGAAAATTTTTAAGTCTTAGACTATGATTTAATTAATTTAATGTCATAAATAATTTTAATTTTGATTCTTTATTCTTGATGTATTCAATTCTATATTCGAATGTCATGACAATACATGTTATGAATTAGGTGTAGAACTAATTTGTTGCATAAAAATGTTTATTTTTAATCTAAGATATTAATATGTAATCGATAATATTCTTATTCGATGTGATACCTTGTGGCTGTTGTCACAAGTAGTATTGAATAACTTCATTAAAGGTTAAGCAATTGATCTAATTTTGCTTAGTTTAGTTGTCACTTGTTTAGATGCTAATACAATAAATAAATTAAATCTAATAAGAGTTTTCGAAGTTTTTAAGGATTTATGTTGACTTATGATGGTATTCTAAATCGGTAAAAAAATGTAGTAAGTCTTAAATGCACTTAAACTTATAAAGCTAAAATTAATGATTTTTAAATAGTTTTAAATTATGAAAGTAAAACATAAGAAATTAATTTACATTCATAACATGATTATCAAACTTGTATGTTAATGATGAGGAGAGTCCCATAATAACATATCTTTTATAATTCTTTCATAACTTATTTTACTACTTTATGTTATTTTTTCAAAAACAACAAAATCCTCCTTTTACTCTTTTTAATTATCTTACTAACAAACTAGCTATTAAGAGTAGCCATTATAACCAATCATCATAGGTACAATAATCCTAATTATTTAATTACTTATCACTTATACATAATCACGTGTATTTTCATGTTTTAAATCGTGCGAAGTTTTTGGTGCCTTTGCCCGAGACTGGTTAAACAATTCTTCTAATAATTGCTACTTTTTATTTATTTATTTATTTATTTTTCTTCAAAAAAATTGTTTATTTTTTAAATTCATTTATTTTATTTAGTTTATTATTATAAGTTTTATTTTTAGTTTAGATTTTTCTTTTCTTTCCTTTTTTTTGGCTTTTCTTCTAATTTAAGAAAAACAATATTTATATGGTTTAGAAACTAGAATTTTAGCAAGAACACAATACATAGATGTTTTTTCCTGTATGTATCAGAAGTAGACAAGAACACAAGAACAAGAACAAAAATAAAGGATAAGAATCCAAAAAATAGCACCTAAAGCTCTGATACCAAATGATATGAACCAAAGAGGTATGACCAAGCTAATTTTTAGAATGTATAACAAAGAGTTTTTCCACAAATCAATGGATATTACTCACCATTAAGTTGATGGAAAAGACGTCATAAAGAGGTGCTATTTCCTTGATAAGTCTAGCATAAAAGAATCCTAACAAGTATAGATATTACTCACCATAAATGCTTGGATGCTAAACAACGCCACAAAGGTTGCCAATTCCTTGATAAGTTGCTTGAAGAGTAATAAAGAGCATAAATGAGATCTCAAATGATTTAAAAAATAAAATTTCATTAATGTCTGAAGTTAAGGTAGTTGAGCTACTTTTATGTATTTATAAGATATAAGGAAACCCTAGAAATTATTACATCACAACCCTTGATTTCATCTAAGGACTGAAAAATAAAACATTCCAAAATAATCCAAAAATAGAGCATAAATGTGCAAGAAAACCCTAGAAAATATTACATCATAATCCTTGATTTCATCTAAGGGTTGAAAAATAAAACAGTTTAAAACATTCCAAAAATGGTGCATAATTGTGCCTAGTCCAATTTGGCCAATTGTTTTCCTAATTTCCATGCTAGGATTTTCCCAATCCTTACACTCTCATTTTCACTCCCCTTGGTTATGCATGACCTGTTGAATGAGCCCATTTAAAGCCTTCTCGAGTTTTGCCTTCCTAAATCTTATGATTGGTCCACTTGGGATTTGTATGGCTCTATGATTCTCATTATAAGTTTATGCATATATTCTCATTATGAAATATCAATACCATGTATGAGAATTGAAACGCTAAACACATATTAAGAATAGAAAATAAGACATGTATTATAATAAAGGGAAGTTACCATGAATGTATGAATTAAATTTTTTTAAAGTTTATGGATGCTTATAGCTTGAGAGCTGGGTGGGCACGGGACATAGGGGACCAACAAACCCATCATAGTAAATGAATGATCATAAGTATAGAGGATCTCCATATGGCCATATTAGACAATAGGCCCTTTTGGGATCATCGATGTGTGTGTTATGACTTGATTGGTCCACACTCATGTTATGCCCAACTACGATACTATCAAGGATCTTGTAGTTGAAATAGGTTATGAAAACCATGGCCCATTGGTTACTGATAGCATAAGGATCACACAAGGGATCTACCATAGAAAGCTGAATCAACAAATGATTAAATACCCCACAAAAAGGAAATTTGTATAATGATATATAAAAAATAACTCATTGATTGCCATGTTTATTCATCATAATACATATTGTATGTGAGTTTACTTAATTAGCATTAGCTTATCCTTATGGACTATAACATTTTCAGGTGATGAATAAAAACCTGAATGATAAAGAGACTAATGGTGTGGCTATTGAGTGGTTTCCCAAATTGAGTGACTCCAAAGGTTTCTTTATTTTTAAATAATTTTTCCTTTACTATTTATATTATGACTTTGAAATTTCATTCTAGTTTATTCTACATAAAACTATTTTATAAATTATATAATTGTTCCTTAAAAGTTATTAAATAATAAAATGAATTTTACACTAGATATTTATTCATTCAATAAAATAGTCAATTAGGGTAACAGTTCCAAGTTTGTCCTTGAGATAAACCTAGGGATTTATAAATGGTATTAGAGTAAAGTTTTAAACTAATTCTGTATACTTTTGGGGAACCAGGAGATCAAACCATTGAAAGTCAAGTAAATGTCATCCAAGTTATAATTTATTTAACTTTGTTTATAGAGTTGCATATTGATTATTATTTTGTTATACAAGAAAATAGTATTGAGTAATTAAAAAGTTACTAATATGATCCCCACCAACTTGTGATGAAACTTGTAATAAGATTAATGCCTAGGACCGTTCTACTTTCAAATTTGGGTGAAAATTGTGACCTAACCCCTATAAGAGATGTGAACCTTGGTATAAGGAAGATGCCAAAATCAAGGATGAAAACTTGATTGATAAGTGAAGGGATGAACACTACAGAGAAAATCTAATAAGTTCAAATAGTTCTAAAAGAACTAAAGAGAAGTTACTCTCACTCTCTTAAGAATAATCAATAGCTTTTATTGAATGAAAAGAGTACAATTTATAGAGCCAAGGTCACAAATGTTTCGTCTTAATATTCCCTAAGATTACCCAGTAAATATTAAATGAGCTTAAGGAAACTTGCTGAAATAAAAAAAAAATAAGAAAATTGAAAAATAGTCACATGAAACCAAAATAGGGAAGTAAGCTACAAATTGACATTTTAAGCCTTTACAAATAAAATCTTCCGTCTTATAAAATGCACCTAAATGCCATAAAACTCACCTATTGAATTCTTGGATTTGAATCATATTTGTTAAGGGTTGGACAATTTGCTCATCTCCCTTAATGGGCTTTCATGTGCATGCCTCGTCCTAAATCCCTCAAATTATCCCATTTAATGCATTTTGGAATTTCTTGGCACGTGCTCTCGTAACTGGACCAATAGGAACTTGAACTAGATCTTCATTCCATGCTTTTGTGCTATCTATGTCCTCATCATTCCTTTCCTCTTGAAAAAAGATTTGTCCTCAAATCAAGATCATCACCTACAACAAAAAGGCTTAAATAAGAAACATTAAAGGTAGTACTTACATTATACTCATTGGAAAAATCCATCTTGTATGCATTATCATTGACCCGTTCCAAGACTTGGAAAGGTCTATCCTTTCTAGGTAGTAGCTTAGATTTCCTATGAATCATAAGCTGCCTCTTACACATGTGCAACCAAACCTAATCTCCAGGTTTAAAGACCACATGTTGCCGCCTTTTGTTGGCTTGTTTTGCATATTGCTCATTCTTCTTTTGATGTTGAGCTTTACTTTCTCATGAATCTACTTTACTAGTTCAATTTTTCTTTTCCCATCTAAATTCACACTTTTAGATAAGGGTAACGTTGATAAATCCAAAGGAGTTAAGGGATTAAAACCATAAATAATCTCAAATAGTGAAAACTTAGTATTAGAATGAGAAGAACGATTATAAGCAAACTCAACATACAACAAACAATCTTCCCAAGTTATTGAAAATAAAAACTTAGTTTCTAACTTTGCCTTTAAAGTCTTCCAAAAATAACTCGAGAACTTAGCATTTCTATCAGAAACAATTGTTCTAGGTATGCAATGTAAATGCACAATTTGCAATGTGTGATGCATCATTAGTTTTGTGACATGGAATAAATTGTGCCATAATTGAGAACATATCCACAACAACATAAATCAAATATTTGGCATGTCGAGAACTAGGTAAACCCAACACAAAATCCATCAAAATATAAATCCATGGTTCACTAGGAATAGGGAGAGGTGTATACAAGCCGTGGGATTGCACTCAAGACTTAGCTCGCGAACAAGTGACACATCTTCCATAAATTCCCTCAATGCCTCATTTTCATATGTGGCCAATAGAAGTGCTTCTACAAAATAGTTAAAGTCTTTAGAACTCAAAAAATTCCCATCAAACCTCCACCATAGGACTTTTTAACTAGCAATTCCTTCACTGAGCAATTAGGCACCATAATTTATTCTCATGAAATTGGAATTGATCATGCTTAAAACACTTATCATTTGTGAATTTCACACGCAATTTATACTCTTCACAAAAATCATGGTCAATTGCATATAATTCCTTAATTTGCTTAAGATAAAGTAACTTAGTACCAAGAGTAGAAAGAAAAATGTAACTATGAGAAATTTTATCTATGACGATGTTTTTCTTATCTTGTTTATAATAGATAATGTATGGAAAAATCTTAATAAACTAAACCCATCAGACATGTCTCTTGTTCAGCTTATGTTTCATATGGATTATGAATTATTTAGGCCATAGAGAGTGCTTCCATGTCTCCAAAACCCTAACCAATGCATACAACTCTTTTTTATAAGTTAGCTAGTCTGCCTGCCCCACTTAGTTTCTCACTGAAGTAAGTAATTGGTCATCGTTTCTACATAAAAACTGTGCCTATAGTAGTACCTGAAGAATTACATTCAATTTCAAATGTTGTACTTAAGTTGTACAAAGATAGTAAGGGGGTGTGAGTCAATTTTTTTTATCAATTGAAATGATTTCTCCAATTGTTTTCCCCACTTGAAACCAATATTTTTCTTGATGACTTCGGTAAGAGGTGACCAATGGGCTAAAGTCTTTCATAAATCATCAATAGAAACTTGTAAGTCCATGAAAATTTCTCACATGCCCCACATTTGTGGGACTTAGCCACTATTGGATTGCACGTACCTTCTCCTTATCAACCTGTGTACCCTATGCACTCATAATAAATCCTAGAAATAAAAGCTTATCATGGCGAATGGTACACTAATTCAGATTAGAAAACAACTTTTCTTTCCTAAGTACATCCAAAACATATTTCAAATGCTCTGCATGATCTTCCAAGTTTTTTTCTATATATGAGAATATAATCAAAATATACCACAACAAATTGTCCACATAAAACATGAATCAATAAATGCATAAAAGTACTAGGGACATTAGTTAAGCCAAATTTCCTGACTTATCACTCATACAATCCATATTTAGTTTTCAAAGCAACTTTCCATTCATCACTCTCTTTTGTTTGGATTTGATTATAGCCATTTTTCAAGTCTATTTTAGAAAATATACAAAAACCATGCAATTCATCTCGCATATCATCTAAGAAAGGAATAGGATAATGATACTTTATTGTTATATTGTTGATTGTTTGACAATCAACACACATTCTCCATGTGTCATCCATCTTAATGACTAATAAAACTGGAATCACATATGGACTTATTCTCTCTCTAACATACTTTTTTTCCAAAAATTCATGAACCTACCTTTGAAACTCCTTTTTCTCCTATGGATTTCTTCTATATGCTGGTCGGTTTGGAATGGAGCACTGGATACAAAGTTAATCTAATGCTCTATTTCCCAAATTAGACGCAGTTCAAGAGGCATCTTGTCGGGAAAGGCATCCTATAATTTCTGAGGTAGAGAAACAAAAAATTAGACAAAGTAGAATCATGATCGTTAGTGTTTAAAAATGCCTCCTAGCACAAGAGTAGAATCATCATTTGGGTTAATAACATAGCTCTCTTAAAATCTTTCTCTTTTACATAAAAATGTTTTGTTTTCTCTTTATTTTTCTCTCAATGGTTGAATCTATTGATCGACACATTTTTTGTGCAATAAATATACAAGTATACGTATTGTAACAAGTAATATAGTGATAAAAATCGTTCCCATGGAGATTATGTTATTAGAAACAAATTTTTAAAACAAAAAAATAAAAATAATTTTTTTTGTGTTTTTATGTGTTAAGAAAGCAAAATTAAAATAACTAAAAATAAATAGTAATAATAAATTAAATCAGGATTGATAGCTTAGAAGATATATGAGAAAATATCTAGGAATACTTAATCCTCAAATTTTCTAAACATGTAAATCACTAAAATCCGTTCAATATAATTATTAGTTAATTACATGATCAACTGAATATGACCTAGCATGTATTTCTTTCCCAAACTACACATCATATAGTTATTAATCTAATCATACTCTCATATTAATTAAATTACATACTACTCATTAATTCATCAATTATGGATCACATATATAAGAGTCATATATTTCTACCTAGAAACTATGCATGTTATTTAATCAAGACAAACAATTAAATAATTCTCTTTATTCTATTTAATTGTATCTCTAGATCAATTGTTGGCCAAATAATTAATAGTATAAAAATTAGATTAAATAATATAATAAAATTGAGATCATAATTGGGGTAAAATATTATATCTTCATATGTTGAAAATTTGGTTCATAAGATCCCTAGATTAATAAATTAGTTAAACATATTCTTTTCCTAAAGACAAATACATAAAAATTGATAAATAAAGGACAAGAAGAAGAAATACAATCAATATCTTGAATTATAGCACCAATCTACTCTCGAATCTTCATCAAAAGTGTATCTCTTTTTGAATTTTTCTGTATTTTCTCTCTTTTTGTCTCCAAAAACTGATAAACATTATGTAATTTTTGGTTCACTAGAAATTATGGGGTTAAATTAGGCTCATCTAGAATTTGGATCGTTACATCAACTTCATATCAAGGGTTGAGATGAAAAAGGGAAAATGAATAAGATTTTCCAATAGAAACGCGACACGTGGTATGAGGATACAGGTCATGGTCAATGCGATTGATTCAGTGCCACATAGCATGATGTGATTCACGGTTATGGTTTGCATGGCACCATGGTGGGAAGAATGAAAAAATCAGGTGACAACGCATGGCACCCCCGTTGATTGTAGAGTCATTAGCGCACTTTTTTACTTAATATTTACATATTTTATTCAATAAATAGTATTTTTGGGCCAAAAATATTAAAATATAAACTTTTTAGTGAAAATGGGTGAAAATATAATTTTTTGAGATTTTTATGGATTTTTTATGAATTTTTATTGTAGGGCCAATCAGGAGCTACCACTTAGCCTACCACACAAGTAGAGGAGTTGATTGGGCAAGCCATACAAGCAGGGATAGTGAATCATGTTACGTCACGTGTGAGGAGGACAAATCGCACACCACGTGTCAGTACGACATTCAATTCGAGTTTTGAGATCAGTTAACCCGTACTACCACATGTCGCCACACGATTATTCCCCGCATTATGCCTATGCGCCATGCCAACTGTTACCATGAATCATGTAGTGCCATGTGGTGCTAAATAAGTGAGGGTTGGCTTTGAATAGTCTCTCCTACCACGCATCACACTCATTCGCCTAGTGAATTCTGTGTGCCACGTGTCATTCTATGATTGGCCAGCACTATCAGTTTTGCTTATTTTGATCTCAACCCTTGATTTGATGGTCCAAATCACACCTAAGCTATATTTAATCCCCTGATAACCCAATAAACCCTGAAGGGGCCATCATTATCATAATTTTGGTCAATTTTTGGAGCTAAAAAGAGAAAACATATAGAAAAATTCAAGAGGGAACACAATTTTAGTGGAGATTCAAGAGGAGATTAACACTACATTTAAAGAGATTGATTGTATTTCTTCTTCTAATCTTTTCTTTATCAATTTTTATCTCTTTCTTTATGAAAAATATGAGTTTTATGGATACAATTATGTGTACTTACTTTATTAATCTAGGGATCTTATAAACCCAATTTGCATCATGTGATAATTTAATATTTTACCCCCAATTATAATTATAATTTAATTATATTATTTAATCTAATTTTTATGCTATTAATTGTTTGGCCAATAATTTATCTATAAAGGCAATTAAATAGATTTGAGAGAATTATTTAATTGTTTGTCTTGATTAAATAACATTCATAGTTTCTAGGCAAAGATGTATGATTCTTATGTATGTGATCCATAATTGATAAACTTAATGAGTAGTATGCAATTTAATTGGCATTAGAGTGTGATGAAATTAATTACTATATGATCTCATATATCTTTTTAGTTATCATATCTAATTTAATTAATTATTGCTATTTACTTTTAGTTATTTTAATTTTACTTCCTTAAAATATAAAAAACACAAAAAAATTGATTTTTTTAGTTTTAAAAATTAGTTTTTAATAAAATAATCTCTATGGAACAAAATTTTCTTATCATTATATTACTTGTTACGATAAGTATACTTGCGTAGTCATTGCACACACAATTTGTGTAGCGATCAACTGTGTTGTAAAACTCAGAATGAACATCGTGTTGAATTGTAGCATGGCACAGTATAGTACACGAGGTGTTCTACAATTGGCCCTCTCTACTTGTGTGGTTTCCACTTGGCTTTCCTAGTCAACTCCCCTACTTGCGCGGTATCCACATGGGGTCTTCTAGTTGGACTTGTATTAAAAAATTAATAACAAATCCAAAACAATTCCAAAAAATTATATTTATTGAATAAAATGAACAAATATTAAGTATAAAAGTGCACTAATGACTCTACTTTTAATAGAGTCATCACACATCCAAACTTAACTTTTCTCTTGTTCTCAAGTAAAACTAAGTCTAACTAAATAAAATGACATAGATAGTATATATATATAGCGAAAACTACCCCGTCAAAAGTCGTACAATTCTATGAGAATGAGGTTAACATATTCATCAATCAACGTTTCATCATTACAAGGATGTGCAAGGTTTTTAATGAATTGATTCTTGCATGTGTGTGTGTGTATGTGTTGCGCATGATATCATCCAATTAACTCATAAAATCAACCATATGAGCAGGCTAATCAATTCAATCTTAGAACATGTATCATAAGTCTATTTTTCACATCCCTCTCCACGAATATAAATATGCACTTAGCTAAAGATCAATAAAAACTTTACATTTTTGTAATGTAAGGCTTAGGTAGGGTCGATAAATGAAGATATTTAAGCTCTTTTCACACTTTAGTTTTCTTTTTATTCATTATGCACTTTTTAAATGAAACTAAGTTTTAACTTGATATTTTAGTGCACTTTCTCTTGTCATTCTTTTCATATTCTTTTATTCCACTTTTTTTTTAAGTTTACAATTACCCCAAACTTATTTTCAATTTTATTTTATTTTTCTTTAGAGGAATACTTGTGTTGTGATTTCTTTTTGTTTTAGTAAGGTGCATTACATTTCACCTTACTCTATAGCATAACACATGATTGCATTTCTTTTAGTTTTGTACACGCTAAAAGTGCAAGGGTAAATGTATTCTTCTTGGTTAGGCACAAAATGTGGCTTAGAGATATGAAAGGTTCTTAATTTGGCTCAAATAGGTGACTAATGATATTAAAATTGGTTAGCTTGAATGGCTCAATCAGTCCAAATAAGGCCTAAATCATTTCTTATGCTAAATAGTATTTAGGATTTTTCCTCAAGGGATGATCAAATAGATTCTAAAACATGATAGATCTCATAAACTTGAATAACTCACCACAAATTTTCTCTCAATAAGAACACCAAAATCAATCATGAACATGTTCATAAAAATTTGAATCAATCCAATCAAAACTAGCAAGCATATCACATGATTAATGTAAGTATCTTAATGAGCATGTTACATTCATTATCCTAGTCATGACAACGAATATTTATCATGATTAAAAACATTCTACAAATAAAAAAAAATTCTTATTTTGACTATGCAATTTCTTCACAACAATATTTCATTGATCTTAATTCTGCATTTTCTTGGAAAAATTTCATTAGTTTGGTTTATTTACAATCAAGGGGTATTTTTGTCTTTTGGGATTTATGCTTAGTTTTTGAAATGGTTACTAGAAGACATAAACTTCCTACTGGTGCTCCAACTCCACATTCATCCTAGTGGTGAGCTACGAATCTGAATTGAAATATCAAAGTACTTTATCTAAACATCCTATTTTACTTGAATGTGGAATTACCTAGATTGATTTTCACAAAAATTGGAATCACATGAGCCACCAGGGCTCTTGATTGGAAATCACTGTTCACACCATATAAATTATATTTTCGTATCCTAGTTCCTAAATGTTTTTGCCAAAATTGACCTAAAACTTCATCAAACAAGGTCAATAAGTTGTAGGGTTTTCATCCAAAATAATACTGTTGATATCTTAGTTTAGAGAATCAACAATATTTTGTCTCTCACAGGAACACTGGGCTTGCTGGTTTTACCCTAGACCAATATGTCATTCCCAATGAGGATTTATGGACTAAACTTTTTGGTTCACCCAATATCAGTCATAATGCTAAACAACTATACATTTTGGGTGAATTTACTCCCTTTCACCATGCTTTGAATAAAATGGTTTGTGAAACTTACTGCCATCCAAGCATTCATCTGAGATTGGATACCTGATGAGCAGAATCGTGATCGCCAAATACTTTGATGAGCGAAAACCGGCATCGCCGATCCTGCCAATACTTTGGTTTTATATTTATAAAACTCTCGCAAGTTCATGAATCATTTCGTAGAAAATGATAAGTATACTCCCAAGGTCGATCTAAGGAAGGAATGTATGTGGTTTTTAATTTATTATTCAAACTTTTAAAAACGAAATTAAATCCTAAACATCCTGTCGCGATATTTTGGGTTTTGTGTTTTTAATCTAATAACATAAAAATAAACATAGATTCAATAAACATTCATGCAAATTTTATCTTTTATAATGGTGGAGTATTTATGGATATAATAACTAAGTTAATTATGCTTGCTCGTATTATTTAGGTTATTAAAGATATGAATTGATATTTATTGATTCTCCATTTTTTGTATGAATACCACCTTTGGTGTGGTTAGATATTCTTTGTTAACTAAACAAATCAATTAACACCTATGGGTGGGGTTGATAACTAATTTGGTTAATTAAATTAATTTCTTTTTCTAAGAGATTGAAAATGAACCATTTAAATGCCACCTTTGGTGGGGTTAGACAGTTTAAACTTTATTCAAGGTGTCCAAATTAAACCTAAGAATTTAGTTATCCGAAGTACTAACTTTCAAGTTTTAAAACTACTACGAAAACATGTTGTCAATACATTTTCGGATAATAATTCTTATAAAAACTTTTGAAATAGAGCTTCACTCTAACTACTGGGGCGATTGTACCAACAAATAAAAGAGCACTACTCTAAATCGACCGGATAACTAAACCTTAAAATCTAATTTTCAGATTTAAGTTTGTAATGAAAAATAATATATTTCTCTCTAACATTCTTAATATAAAATCTTGAATAAAAATAAAATCAATTCATTTTAGAGATTTTTACCTATTTAATATTTCGCAAGCATAACAACGTTATTATTATATCATTTTTACAAACAACTAGCACAGTTAAATTTAATCACAGACAAATTAAATATAACATGTAAGAATAAAGCATAAAAAATAACTACAAAGAAAATAAAATCCTTACAGTACTTCGATGCCATTCCCGTTGCTAGAAAACCTCCAAGCGCAATTTGCACTCCCATTTATTGAATAAAAAAAACTAAATTATTACAAAAGAAACATAACTAGTTCTTCCCAAAGAGGGAAGAACTCTAAAACTAAGAGAAACTAGCTAAAACATAAGAGAAACTAGCTAAAACATAAGAAAAACTAAAAAAAACTAAAAACTAAGAAATGGATAGAAAGAAAGAAGAGAGAAGTGTGTTTTGAGGTGTGTTTTGAAGTGAAGGTAAGGGGGGTATTTATAGGTGAGGATGGAGAGAAAAAATGAGTAAAAAAATGTAAAAACGCGTAATGGACATGGTGAGGTCATTGATGACGTCAGCATGACGTCATGGGGGCGGCTGCACGTGAAAAATGGGGCGAAAACGCGTTGGGTGCGCGGATGAACAGTGCCCGCGCGCGCAGCTCTGCGCGGATGAACAGCTGTGCCAGCGTGTACTGGTACTGGCGCGGCGACGGGTCTTTCGGTAGCGATTTTCTCCTTTTTGACATTTTTGACCTTTTCGACCCATTTTGTCCAATTTTTCCATATTTGTTGACCTTTCCCCATTTATTTAGTAATATAATTGTGATGTATTGCTTCCAGTATTCCTCTTTGAGTCTTTAAATTGCGTTTTTAAGCCAAAATACCTGAAAACAATAAAAATACCCGTGATTCCGAAAAAGATAAATTTATATAAATATATGATAAAACATATAAATATATATATTTTTAATCAATTAATGTGCATAAAATCATGGTAATTTTAGTGCTTTTTGAGCACTCATCAATACCTACATGCTAAGATTTTATACTATTTTGCAAAAGAAATTGCATTCAATGTAAGTACAGTAATTAAGGACAAAATAATAAACCAATCTCAGATAGTTAATCTGAGGATTGGGCTTCTTTATGGTTGTCTTATCACCCAAATGATTCTTGCTGTAGGTGTGCCTTTAACAAGGAAATCAGATTTGGTTTAGCTGATGGGTGACAATAGAAAGTCAACCATCTTAAGATCATCTGTCTAGACATCAATGAGATAGAGATCTCCTGATATTAGAATAAGTGGTGGAGTTATAGATGATATTTTTGGAGATGAGGAAATGGAAAATATACATGTTTCTGAACCTTCTCGCTAGAACTTATTTGAAAATGAAATACATACAAGAATGGAAAAATTGGAACAACAATTAAATACTATGAATGAACGTCTATATGTTGCTTGGGTTGTATTCAGATTACATTAATCAACATGATAGTTTGTGTTTCATCTATATGTTGCTTATTTTCTTGAATTTTCTATGAGATTTCACATTAATTTTAAATAAAAATGCAACATTTATTTTATTTTGGTTTATTTGTATGATAAAAAGCAGAGAAAATTAAAACTTTGAAAATCTATAAAAAAAAGGGATATTTAATTTAAGGGAGAATTATTTTGAGAATTTATCTTTGAATTGTTTTTTGAAATATTACTCATAGGAAGATTATATTTTTAATTTATATCTAATGATTACTCACTCTTATAAATATTCTTCACTTTTTTATTGTTATATACACTGAATTAATGAACCATGAGTCTTTTAGGACAAATTGTTTGGTTGTTTATTCTTTTTGTTTTTCAGTGTATGCATGTGCTTTCGAGATTCAAGTAAATATGGTTTTACCGAATCATAGGATAGCTTCACTATGTAAATATTTTCTTTTTTCTATGGCGTTATGTATTGAGAGAGAGATTTTGTCACACGAATATACGAAAGGGGGAAATTGTAGGATTTATGTGAGTATTGGCAATATTCGTGAAGAAAACATACAAATATAATTTTAGTTTCTAGATGTGTCTTTCAAAAATATTTCAAGCCAAAAACTTATCAAGATCCAACAAACATATAAAGTATATCTATGTTCTTATGCACATTAGATTGTATAATATACATATATGAATTTTTTTAATTTAAGCTAATCGATCAATCGAGGTGTGTAGATCGATCGAGAATTGATCTACTCAGTTTAAAAAGTCCTTAATTAAATTTTTGATTGACTATATAGATTGAGTAAATAGTGGTTGATTGATGATGAACGAAAACCGGCATCGCCAATTATCGGAAATACTTTGGTTTTAATATTTGTAAAACTCTCGCAAGTGCACGAATCATTTCGTAGAAAATGATAAGTATACTCCCAAGGTCGATCTAAGGAAGGAATGTATGTGGTCCTTAATTTATTATTCAAACTTTTAAAAACGAAATTAAATCCTAAACATCCTGTCACGATAGTTTGGTTTTTGTGTTCCTAATCTAATAACATAAAATAAACATATATACAGATTAATTAAATATAAAAAAATAAACATAGATACAAATTCAATAAATATTTACCTAAAAATAAATATAAATCTGATTGATAAATATTCATGCAAATTTTATCATTTATATTAGTGGAGTATTTATGGATATAATAACTAAATTAATTATGCTTGCTCGTATTATCTAGGTTATTAAAGATATAAATTGATATTTTATTGATTCTCTCTTTTTTGTATGAATACCAGCGCTTTGGTGAGTTAGATATTCTTTGTTAACTAAACAAATCAATTAACACCTATGGGTGGGGTTGATAACTAATTTGGTTAATTAAATTAATTCCTTTTTCTAAGAGATTGAAAATGAACCATTTAAATGCCACCTTTGGTGGGTTAGACGATTTAAACTTTATTCAAGGTGTCCAAATTAAACCCGAATTTAGTTATCCGAGTACTAACTTTCCGGTTTTAAAACCACTATTGAAAACATGTTGTCAATACATTTTCACATAATAATTCTTATAAAAACTTTTGAAATACAGACTTCACTTTCTAACTACCAAGGCGATTGTACCAACAAATAAAAAGAGCACTACTCTAAATTAGGCAGGATAACTAAACCTTAAAATCTAATTTTGATTTAAGTTTGTAATGAAAAATAATATATTTCTCTCTAACATTCTTAATATAAAATCTTGAATAAAAAATAAAATCAATTCATTTTAGAAATTTTCACCTATTTAATATTTACTTAAGCATAACAACGTTATTATTATATCATGATTATAAACACTAGCCTGATTAAATTTAATCATAGAACCAAATTAAATATAACATGTAAGAATAAAACATAAAAATAGCGTAAAGAAAATAAAATCCTTACAGAACTTCGACGCTATTCCCGTTGCTAGAAAACCTCCAAGCGGAATTTGCACTTCCATTTATTGAATCAAAAATCTAAATTATTACAAAAACATTACAAGTTCCTCTCAAAAAGAGAAGAACTCTAAACCTAAGAGAATTGAACTAAAAACTAAGAGAAAAACTAAGAAAAGCTTAGAAACTAAGAAAGAAACTAAGAAAAACTCAAAAACTAAGAAATGAGAGAAAGAAAGAAGAGAGAAGTGTGGTTTTGAGGTGTGCTTTGAAGTGAATGGAAGAGGGGTATTTATAGGTGAGGATGGAGAGAAAAAATGAGTAAAAAAATGTTAAAAAAAATATAAAAAAATTAAAAAACGTGTAGTGGACATGCTGAGGTCATCAATGACGTCAGCATGACGTCATAGGGGCTGCTGCAGGTGAAAAATGGGTCAAAAACGCGTTGGGCGTAGCGGTGGGCGGGCTGTTACATTGCTGACGCGGCTTCATTGTGGCGTGGCGATGCGGAACAGCCAATGGCGCTGGGCGAATGGAGATTGAGCAGCGAGCGCGCGTGTGGCGGCATAACCTTATGTTGCCAAGGCTGCGGCGCACGATTTTCCGTCTTTTGACATTTTTGACCTTTTCGACCCATTTTGTCCAATTTTTCCATGTTTGTTGACGTTTTTCCACTTATTTATTAATTTATTTGTGATGTATTGCTTCAAGTATTCTTCTTTGAGTCTTTAAATTGCGTTTTTAAGCCAAAATACCTGAAAAACAATAAAAATACCCGTGATTCCGAAAAAGACAAATTTATATAAATATATGATAAAACATATAAATATATATATTTTTAATCAATTAATGTGCATAAAATCATGGTTATTTTAGTGCTTTTTGAGCACTCATCAATGGATCGAGCACTAGATTAATCAATTAATTATCTAAATCGATCTAGTCTTATCATAATTTATTATTTATTATACTAGATCGATTGAGAATTTACTGGATCAATCGAGCATGTGTTGATCGTAATATTGGATCAATCGATAAGGGTTTTGATCAATTGAACTATGTATTTGATGAGTCAAGCATATGTTAAGTCGATCGAGCATCTAGGGTTTAATTTTAAAACCTATTTCTACGTCAAATTGAATTGATTTATTACTATCTTATCCTTGTTCTTTAAACTCTTTTAACTGATTTTATGGACATAAGAGTAATTCCTTTGACTTGGTGCTTCAAAATAATATATTTAAGCAAACTAAAGCACACACATTTATTAACCACACAAGAGCATTCTTCTGTTCATCTTAATCTCTCTTGGTTTGCAAAAAAACATTCAATTAGGTTTTTCATTTAATTAGTCTATTAAACATTTTATGGTTTTATTTAATTGATTAATAAGCCTACAATATTTGTGATATTGTGCTTAAACTGATTATTCTAAGATTACTAGTTGATTTTGATTTATCTAATATATTATTAAATCATATAATTGGGGTTAACTATTATTGAATCTACTACAAGACACACATTTATACTTGAATTATTGTGCTAATGTTTCAGGTACCAATTAAACAGATTCGATTTCTTTTATGACTCAAGTTATTAGAACATTTGTTTAGATTCGAACACCTTGCATGTAAAGAGACTTTGAAAGAAAGTAGTGGCTTGTAAGTAGATTACTTAGGAGCATTACCTTGGTGGGTAGTTTGAGTCCTAGCCTTGTAATTGAACATTATTTTCATAATAGATAGTTAGGTGGTTTGGTGGACCAATGATTTTCCTCTTAGGTCATTAGTGTGGTCTAAGTTGTTTCTACCTAAAAATCTTGTATGGTGTTTTATATTTTTGTATTACTTTATTTACATATGATTGCATACCTGATTGTTTGCAACAATTTTAATTTATCTTAAATTCATTGATTATCTATTCACTCCTTTAGTTAATTAGATTCATAACTAAATAGAACTTCAAAAGATGAAAAAGCAAGTAAGTCAAGCAAGAAATTAGCATATAATAAGGGATCCAAGTCTAATAGTAAAACTCATATGCATACACTTAATAAGGAGAGATAAGACTGAATAAATAAAATTTAATTTGAAGTTTGTATAAATTAAGGTAAAATTGATCTATATCTCTAAGATGATTAGATTGGATAGGATTAGTGGCTAATATATAATACCTAACATTTTACACTCAGATGTATGAATGGTTGAGGTTTAAGGAAGCCATTTTTTCTCTAATCTTCCATATAATCTTATCTCAATTGTTGATACATGAGAGTGTATAATGATTGATAAAGAGGTAAAAAGTAAATACTTCTATTTGTTTGCCAAATAATCATTGATAAACTCGTTGGAATTAGTTAGAAAGCTCATCATCATTTTAGTATTTGAGATCAATTAGAAGAAGAGAAGAAAAACATAGTTAGGTATGTCATTATCTTCATACATGTCGTGAATAAATAATCCAATCAATTCTTTTAAATTGAAAAATCTGAACTAATTTATCAAATTCAGATCAGATTAAATTGACAAATTTATAGTCGGAATGGATTCGGATTGAAATGTATATAATTTGTTTGGATTTGAATTGATAGATTTCATAATCCATTTAAATTCAAATTGATAAATAATATAGTCTGTTTGGATTCACATTAAAAATATTTAAAATATATATTTTTCGATTCGCTTCTATATGCCTATTATAAAGTGTTATTCCTTATACAATGAGTTTTAAAAATTGGGAAGCTTTTGGATTTTGAATATATCTGTTAGGAATGAAACATTATTTGGAACGCTTTGGAATTAATCGAGAATAAAAAGGAAGGGAATTACAATCTAAAACAAATTATATAATGAGGTTTAATATGGAAGCTTTGGCATTTGACAGTTGCCGCTAAAATAAGTTGTAAAAAAAAATGAATAAAAACATTAATTAAAATATTATATAAGCAACTATACGTTTACGTGAAGATTCAATAAAAAATGGATTTTCATTAATAATATGGGTATAATTATAAAAATTGAAATATTAAAAATAAAAGTTATTAACATTTATTGCAGTAATATTATTTCAAAGCATTTATTTTAATATAATTATTCATTATTTAATTCTTATATGCATTAAATTTTTAAGTTTACGTTATTCTATTTTAAATAATGGTAAGTTTGTGGATTATGAAAAAGTAGGGATAAATAGAATGTTTTCCAAAAGATATATATATATATATATATATATATATATATATATATATATATATATATATATATATATATATATATATGTGAATTAAAATAAAAAATAAAGATTTATATTCTTTTAACTACTAGGTGCATTTGTGATGTAATAATTATTTATAAAAATGTCTTCGTGCATATTTTATTTTATTGGTTATAAAAATGACTTGTAAGTACTTTTTCAATAGAATCGTAAAAAACACTAACGAATGTGATACGTGCTACAACTCATCTTCACCATCATCGGACATTATATTCTTCTTCTTTTCCATGTTTTCAACTATATACATTTTGACTGCTCTCTGTTCATGGCTGAAAAACATAAAAAAAGGGTCTTCTATATGGATTTTGTATTAACTTGTAAAAAAATTAAACAACCTAAAGGATTTAAAAACTGTTAGAAATACTAAATAATTTTATTGTATTCTATATCTTCAGGAATATAAAAAATGCCTTTATACAGGAAATACAAGTAAAGTAGTTGTGCTTAAAGCCCATAACATGATATACATTAACATATATGATATACATTAACAATCCCTTCAAATTCAAGGTGAGTGTGAGACCTGTCAAAATTGTATTTCTCTGATAATTATCAGTATATTTCAGTATTATTTTCTGTTCTGTTTTTACAAGAATTTAAGATATATGTATATAAGGAAAACGAAAATTAAACAATAACCATAAAACCTGCACATCCAGGTTTTATGGATCCACTAATATTATTGTTATGCGCTCCATTGTTTTACTCCATTGAGCGTTTGTTATGCACCCGTAGTTATAGCACAGCTGTACTTCTCCTCGAGTTGGTACATATATGTCTCTTATGCCCGACTTGTCAAGTGAGTTGTAGAAGTTCCTTGCGGAACTGATTTTGTGAGTATATCGGCCGAGTTGATCTTGATTTAACAAATGGAAGCTTAATAATCTTTTCTTCAAGATTCTGTTTGATGAAATTTCGATCCAACTTCCACGTGCTTCGATGCGATCATATTGAGCTGGATTGTGAGATATGGCAATAGGTAACTTTGTTATCACAAAATAAGTTCATTTCGAGTTAGGAGCAATACCAATCTCGGTTAGAAGTTTTTCAACCAAAGGAGCTCACGTATTCCACTTGACCATTCCTCGAAATTGACGGCCTTTGGATAAGGCAACTACATTTTATGCTTGCTTCTCCGTGTGACAAGATTGCCCACGAAAGTAAAGTACCAGTAGATGGTAGATTTCCTATCCTTTATATTCCTGTGATCTGAATCTGTATATCCAAGGACTTCCAATTGACCATTCTTTGAAAACATAAGTCCTTTCCAGAGGAGGATTTTAAGTAACGAACTATTCGCATGACCCCATCCATATGCTCTTCACTTGGGCGGTCGTGAGGCTGACTCACAACACTCACATGACATAAGCAATATCCGGGTCGAGTATGAGATAAATATATGAGTTTACCTACTAACCGTTGATATCTTTGTTTATCTCTTTGGTACTTGGTCCCATATTCTCGAGTTTATGATTTTGAATCATTGGAATATCGACAGGTTTACAATCTAGTAGTCACGCCTCTGCTAGTAGGTCCGGTATATTTCCTTTGGGAAAGACATATGCCTTGTTTTGATCTTGTTACCTCGATTCCTAAGAAGTATTTGAGTCCTCCTTAGTTCTTCATTTCAAACTCATTTGTGAGTTGTTCTTGAAGCTTAGAGATTTCTTCTTTATCATCCCTGTAATGATCATGTCGTCTCATAGACTATAAGAGGCATTATCTTCCACTAATCGATGTTTTAGGAAAAGAGTATGATCGAGTTGCTTTGTTGGAACCGTATTTCTTCATTCTTGAACTACGACCTACCAAACCGTACTCGAGGTGATTGTTTTAGTCCATACAATGCTCGTTGTAATCTACGTACGATCTCTTTTCTGATGTAGGTATATCCTGGTGGGATATCCATGTAAATCTCTTCTTCAAGGTCACCATGAAGGAAGGCATTCTTCGCGTCAAGTTGGTGCAATGGCCAATCTAAATTTCTTCTGAGAGATAACAAAACTCTCACGGTTTTTAGTTTAGCCACGAGGTGAGAAGGTTTCTTGATAATCATATCATGTTTGTGTATATCCTTTTGCTACAAGCCTCGCCTTGTAACGATCAACTAACCCATCTGCTTTATACTTAATGGAGAAAATCCACTTGCATCCTACCATCTTCCTCCCTTGGAGGCAACTCGCAACACCCATGTGTTATTCTTACCAGTGCCTCAAATTCCTCTTTATAGCTTGAGCCCATTTTGGATCGAGATAAGGCTTCTTGATGCTACTCGAATTTGACACGAGGAGAGTGTTTGTGCAAATGCCATGATAGGTTACGATAACCTTTGAGTAAGATACATAATTTGCTATTGGATACAGGTTGTCGTTCTTCTCTACCGGGAGTATCGATTTGGAGGTTTACCTCGATTGTGTCTGAAAGGTAAAACATAACCAACGGATGTATCTATAGCATTAGTTTGTAAAGGTGTGATAGGATAGCTTACCTCGAGTGTTCTCGGCGGGAGGATCATTGGGTACTAGAGAATGGAGAATGCATCCAACCACTTCATCTTACGGAGATTCAATTACTACTTGACTTCAGTTCTTGGAAGTTCAAGCTCGGGTCTAGATACGAGGCTCCTCCATGTGTTAGTGCGATCAGGTATGTTGGACTCGTGTCTAATATTTCAACATCAAGCCAATTTAGTTCTTCACCATAACTCTCCTCCCCGAAGAGTGTAATTGGATGCGGTGATGGGAAAAAACATTCGATTCGAGGAAAGTGACATCCATTGGTAGTATAGTTTCTTTTAGTAAGTGGATCATAACATCGGTGCCCACTTTTTTGTACACCGTTACCCAAAGAATACACATCGGACAGCACGTGGATCCAACTTAGTTCGTTGATTTTTATGGAGGTGGACAAACGCAACACATCCAAAAATTGGGCGGAAGCATCAAAATAGTAGGCAAGGAAGATGATCGAGATAACACCTTTAATGGAGTCGAAATTGTAAGGTCTTTGTAGGCATTCGATTCGGTAGATACCTGCAATGTGTGACATCACTCCGATATTTATTAGGCATATGTGCACCGATTAGTAAGGCAGAACCGTTTCTAAAATATGCCGATTTTTTTCTCTCCATGATCCCGTTACATTTGTGGGGTTTGTGAACATGAGGTTTCATGGAGAATACCGTAGGTTGTCAAAGTATGTTCGAATTGTTGATTAACATACTCACTCCATTATCAGACCTAAGTATCTTAATTTTTTCAGAAAATTGTGTTTGAACCATGGTGTGAAACATGTGAAATGTAACAAATACTTCATCTTTATGTTTGAGAAGGTAAAGCCATGTCATTCGTGTACAATCATCAACAAAAATAACAAACCAACGATGACCCGATGACGTAATGACCCAGGGAAGGTCCCCCGAACATCGAATGTACCAAAGCAAAAGGAGCCACGCTTTATTCATGCTCGTAGGATAAGACGCCCTATGACTTTTTGCTGAGATACAAGTATCACATTTAATCCGAATGTGTGATATTTGAAAATAAGGCGGGGAGTAGGTGCTTTAAATACCCGAATGATGGATGCCCCGAATCTACGATGACATAGCCAAATCTGTCGTTCCTTGTTACCCAGCCAGTATGTTGCATGTGATTGGCTCGTCTCGAGGAGGTCATCCACGTAATATGGCCACTCCTCTCCTAGTACCACGCCTTGATGATCTCCTTGGTGAGAATATCACTTGTAGAAGGCAAAAAGTAGAATACATCGATACAACATAGTTAAGGTACGAAGTGACGACTTACAGAACATTAGTCGGTTTGACGGTGAGGGTACAAGCAAAGTATTAGATAATGATAATGAAGGAGATAAGAGTCCTTGTTCCGGCTCACATGGCCCCGGATAAGTGACCCCGTTTGCATTAGCAACACTCCGTCTTGGTTGGGTTGTATTGGAGAGATCGTTTGGGTCGAAATGTCATGTGATCTGTAGCTCCGAGTCGAGGAATCCACTCATCTTTCTCATTATGGTAGAGATGTGAAATACTTTACTTGAAATACTGGATCACTGGGAAGATTCGGCACGAGAAGTAAGGGATAGTGAGGCATTATTGGTAGCCACCGGCTGCTACTTGAGCCGGTGGTGTCCGTTTCTTAGGTGCTTGAAGATCATTCCACCGTGCGGATACCCGTAGTTTGAAGCGGTTTTCACGGGTGTGTTTGGAGTTTCATGATGGCCCACATTTCATGTCAAGAGATGGTGAATTTCCCGTGGATTTCTTGTTACCTAAGAAAGGTCTGGTGTTGGTGGCATTAGATTATGGTGTCCGCCGGCCACTTTAAAAAGCCATAGCGCTCCGGGTGTCGTATCTACACTTTGTGATCATCACGGTCTGCACTGACTTCTTCCACTACGGACGAATCCATAGGCTTGTTCCACGTGAGGGAATGGTTTGATCTGAAGTACATCACCTCGAGTTTTATCCAATCTGTCATCAAGTCCATGAGGAAGGTATACACTCGATCTTCTGTACGATGGATTTGTATTTTTGTATGTGTCGCACACTGTTCCATTGGATTAGGACGACGGAAATCAATTTCCCGCCTGACCCTTGAAGGTCATTGTAGTATTTTTCAATGGATCCTCCCGCTTGCTTCGTACGGTAACTTGACGTCGAAGATCATACAACACGAGACGTGTACGTCCCGTCATGGTAAGTGGTAGCAACCGAATCCCAAACCTGTTTCGCGATTGGGAATCGGATAAAGTTTGCAATCAGAGGAGGTGTCAATTGATCAACCATCCTTTGACAATGGCATTTCGATCGCCATCTTCTAAATGAGGGTCGGTTTCAACGGGTTGAGGAAGATCCCCATTAATATATCCCGGTTATCTTTGCGAGATATACATCTCCGCCACGCTGGGACCCGCAGGCATAGTTGGATCCTCACGACTTGATACTAATGGGAGCGATCAGCGCTTCGGTTGGCGGAGGTTGTGTGAGGCGTCCCAGGCTCTAGTTAGAACTTCCGTCATTTTCGCCGTCAAATCTTCCAACACGAGTGGTAGTTAAATCTCTGGGTTCTGCCATTAAATTTAAATTTTTCCTTCCGTTTTTCCTTTTTTTTTTTTTTTTTTTTTTTTTTACAAAGCAGCCACTATATAAATGAAAAAAAAACAGAAAACCCTAACCCTATTTCCCCATTCTCTCTCAGCGGTGCCTTTCTTCCTGCGCCGTTCTCTCAAAACGTAACCCTAAGGAAAAAAATTTCCATTCTCGCAGGCTGGAGAGCAAACCTTCTCGCAATCGGCGCGACTTTCTTCCTACGGTGAGCGGCGTCCGTCTTACAAGTGAGCGGCGCAGTCTTACTGCAAGCTAGCGGAAACCTTCTTACACGCAGCCGAGCGCGACTTTCTTCTTCCAGTGAGTGGCACCCGTCTTCTGCAAGTGGCGGCGCCACTTCCTCCTGACTAGCGGCGAAGGTAACCTTCCTTTCGATCCTCAAGTCTCGAAAAACCCTGACCATGAGTGAAGTTGATTCGTTTTTTTTTTTTTTTCAAAAGTGCGAGAGAAACGGACACTAATCATAGGTCGATAGTTGTTTCCATCTTTTCTTGGTTTCTTCTTCTTCCTTTTTTTCAGGGGGAAAGGCAGATTGAAGATGGCCACAATCGATCTCGGAACTTTGAAATCAGAACTCAACAAACCGAAAAAGCTGCCGGCTACAGATCGGTAAATCGAAATCGAATCAATCGAAAATCGACAAATCTGCCAAATTTGCAAATTAGCAATCAACGTATATGGTAGTTTCATCATAAATCGGCGGGTAGTTCATTAGTTAGCAATATCCTGGCTACGATACCTAAATGTCAAAATTGTATTTCTCGATAATTATCGGTATATTTCGGTATTATTTTTACTGACTTTTTACAAAATTTAAGATATATGTATATAAAGAAAACGAAAATTAAACAATAACCGTAAAACCTGCACATCCAGGTTTTATGGATCCATAATATTATTGTCTGCTCCCGTGTTTTACTCCATTGAGCATTTGTGTCTTGCCCGTAGTTATAGCAGCGCGACAACTCCTCCTCCTCGAGTTGGTGCATATATGTCTCTTATGCCCAACTTGTCAAGTGAGTTGTAGAAGTTCCTTGCGGTCTGATTTTGTGAGTATATCGACCCGAGTTGATCTTGATTTAACAAATGGAAGCTTAATAATCTTTTCTTCAAGATTAAATGTTTGATGAAATTTCGATCAACTTCCACGTGCGCCGATGCGATCATGTTGAAGCTGGATTGTGAGATATGGCAATGGCTGCTTTGTTATCACAAAATAAGTTCATTTCGAGTTAGGAGCAATACCAATCTCGGTTAGAAGTTTTTCAACCAAAGGAGCTCACGTATTCACTTGACCATTCCTCGAAATTGACTTGCCAACTGGATAAGGCAACTACATTTTGCTTCTTGCTTCTCCATGTGACAAGATTGCACATGAAAGTAAAGTACCCGGTAGATTTCCTATCCTTTATATTCCACTGCTTGATCTGAATCTGTATATCCAAGGACTTCCAATTGACCATTCTTTGAAAACATAAGTCCTTTCCCAGGGGAGGATTTTAAGTAACGAAGTATTCGCATGACCGCATCCATATGCTCTTCACTTGGGCAGTGCATGAACTGACTCACAACACTCACATTAGAACGGCAACAACTAAGAGGGCACGAACAGAGGAGATATGAGCAATTGGAGCAAAAGTATCTTCATATTCAATCTCATACTCTTATGTAAAACCTTTTGCAATAAAATGAGCCTTGTAGCGTTCGATGGACCCATTAGAACGAGTCTTGATCTTAGAGATTCACTTACAAACAACCACAGACTGACTAGGAAGGAGAGTAACCAGATCCCAAGTATGGTTTTTGGTTAATGCATCAATTTTCTCTTTCATTGCAATCTGCCATAAAGGGTCAGTAGAGGCCTCACAATAGGTTTGAGGCTCATGGAGTGTAGCAAGGGTAGTATAACAATGATAGTCAAGTAAATATATAGGAATGGATCTTACCCGGGTTGAGTGGCGAGGTGGAATGTCTTGTGGATGATCTTCAAGCGAAGTAGGAGTAGGGGACCTAGGCTTAAAGTGGGGTAGCTCGTCATCAACCTGTTCATCTATAACTTGTCTAGGAGAATCATAAAAAATATCTAAAGATTGAATATAGAATTCCAAAGGAGGATCAAGAGTATCTGTAGAAGGAACATGAGACTCATTTGGAAATATTTCTAAAACAGAAGAGTTAGTTAGAGAAGAGAGAAAGTGAGAGAGTTCAACAAATAAATGGTGTTCTCAAAAGACAACATTATGGGAAACACGAAGACATTGAGAGACATGATCATAGCACCGATACCCTTTTTGAGTTTCACTATAACCAAGAAAACAACAAAGTCTATATCGAGGCTTAAGTTTGTTGTGCTCATGAGGTTGAAGAAGAACGAAGCAGACAAATTTGAAGGAGCGAAGGTAATAATAGTCAGGGGGTGATCCAAAAGGTGCTCATACAAAGTTTGATTATGAATGACAGTGCTTGGCATGTGATTAATGGCATGAACAACATGAACAACACGAAGAGTAGCTTCACCCCAAAAATGGGACAGGAAGAAGAGTACAGATTGTGTCAAGAATATGACGAAGTTTTCTTTCGACTAGACCATTTTTTTGGGAGGTGCCTAGACAAGTTAGATGATGTACAATGCTATAGGAATGTAACAGAGCTTGAAAACCATATTGAGTATATTCAAGAGAATTATCAAATCGAAAAGTATTGATATGCTTGGGGAATTGTGTTTCAACCATTTTTGCAAATTTACTGTATATTGGTAAGATTTCAGAACGAGATTTGATAAGAAAGATCAAACTAGAACGAGAATTGATAAGAAAGATCAAACTAGAATGAGAATAATCATTAATAAAAACAACAAAATAACGAGATCCATCAATACTAGTAACAGGAGAAGGTCCCCAAATATCAGAATGAATTAACTCAAAAATACTATTAGCGATATATTCACTATTATTGAAAGGTAAAGTTGGTTGTTTTCCTAACTGGCATGAACTACAATCAAAATTGTCCTTGAACACAGAACCCAATAGACCTTTAGAAGCTAAACTATTAGCTAGAGAAGGTAAGGAAGAAACTAGAGTAGCTGCAGCAACAACAGAGACAAGAGTAACATGTGGAAGATGAAGATTGTCCACGGGAAACATACGCCCAACCCTAGGACCGGTCTCAAGCTCTTACCCCATCCTCGGATCCTGCACAATACACCCAAAATAGTCAAAAATAATGTGATATCCTAGTTTAGCTAATTTTCCCATAGAGCACAAATTATAGGATAGGTCAGGTACATGGAAGACCCTAGAAAACAGAGAGGTTAGAGGTCGAAACAAAACCTAGACTATTCTCATACATGGTGGAACCATCAACTATATGAATATTAAGAGGATGTGATGCAAGGTCAATTTTGGAGAATAAAGATGAGTGAGGTGTCATGTGATTACAACAAGTAGAATCAAAAAACCAAGTTTGAGACTTACCGGGCATAATTGAGAAAGCAGTAGAAAGAGATGCATTACTAGCCATACGAATAGCCTAAGTTATGATCTTTGTAGTTCAGAAGGGGAGAGGTTGATAGTGGATCCAAAAGACTAGGACTCTGCTGAAATGGAAGGCATCAACGGAGTAGGCTTATTATTAGCAACAACAATAGTAGATTTGTAGCGACGGTAACAAGTCTTAGTGGTGTGGCCAGGATGCTTACAATAATTGCAGAACTTCTTATTGCTCTACTTGCAAGGATTGTTAGAGCTAGAGGAATCATCTCACTACTGAGTTTTTTCAATGGTAGGAGCAGAAGGAGTAATAGCCAAAACATTGAACTTATTCTAGGCTTGAAAGGTTGCAAGCCGAGCTTCTTTTCTAACCAATTAGTTTACAACAGTATCAAGAGAGGGATGAGGACTGCAATTAAGAAGCTGACCTCGGATGAGTTCAAATTCCTTGTGAAGTGACATCAGGAACTCATAGAGACGAAATTCATCTCTAACTATAGCATATTATTGAGCATACCCAAATTGGGTAGGGAGAACCTGGTTTGTAAAGTCAACCTTAGAGAAAAGTCAACTATTATAAACTCTGGTAAATAGTGGTCAACTCTAGTCAATGGTGGTCAATGATGATGTCAACTGCATGCGATGTGTGATGTTATTAGAATGGGATGATGACATCAACCCTAGGTGACGTAGTAGTATGGCGTCACTATGATGTCATAGGACCTAAGCGTGGCATGTGAGGTGTGTGAATATGAGGCATAACTTCTATTGGTGATGCATGAGGGCATGTGCATGCTCCGATGCTTGCGAGACTTCTACAATTGTGTAGATCGAGGCGAGTCGATCACAATGGTACTTGTAAAAAGATTATCGGAGCAAGATGTATGGTAGAGACAGTGATTGTAGTGGTCTGTGTACTGCAAGACTCCTCAATGATGGCAACTTGGAGGCCTGGATCCCAAGGACAACGGCTGAGAGACATCGGAGGGTCAACGGTGAGTGGCTGCAACGACTATTGTGACAATAGAAGCGATATGGGTGGAGTAACATCAGAAGAGACAAGATTGCTAAAAGAAATGTCAGAGCAGTGGCTTTGATACCGTATTAGAAATACTAAATAATTATATTGTATTCTATATCTTAAAGAATATACATGGTGTCTTTATATAAGATGTACAAATAAACTAACTATGACTAAAGCCCATAACATAATATACATTAACAGATATGATATACATTAACAAAAACATTCACTATCCTCGCTATGTATGCAAGTTGAATAAAGAAATCTATAGTTTCTAATAATGAAGGAGATTAGTATCCTCATTTAACTAATTTCAGAAGTATATACGGGACACTTTAGTACTCATCATCACACGCCGTAACCTTTCATTTGTAGTCAACAAAGTATAAAAATTCATGTCTAAACCCTTAATACCTCAATGGAATTCTATCAAATGAATTTTGAGACACCTAAAAGGTACAATCTCACATGGATTTGTTCTCATATCATCTACTCAATCGACTCTACAAGGTTTTGCAGATTTTTACTGAGCTTCTTGCCCAGATGACCGGAGATCAACAACTAGAATAGTAGTTTTTGTATGAGCTAATCCTATTTATTGGGCAACTAAGAAACAACAAATTGTTTCCAGGTTAAATACCGAAGCCGAGTACAAGACATTGGCTAATACAACTATTGAAATAATATGGGTATAATCCTTGTTATCTAAGTTGCACATCTCTAAACCAGCTTGTCCAATTATTTGGTGTGACAATTTGAGCACCATGGCACTAGCAACAAATCCAATTTTTCATGCAAGAACAGAGCATGTCAAATTAGACCTTCACTTTGTTGGAGATAGAGTCTTGGTTCACAAACTGTTGGTTTTACATGTTCCTTCCAATGAATAACCAGATGATATCTTTACGAAAACTTTTTCTATTTCTCAATTCAATTTCTTAAGGAGCAAACTCAATGTCCTTGTTATGCCATTTAGTTTTAGGGGATGTAAAGGGAAGAGAAGAAGGTGACATGACAAAAGAATAATTACTTGATGAAGGCAATGATACGTCATCGAATCTGTGCAAAACTAAAAGTAATGACATGGTAAAGTAAAATGTTAACAGATTGCAAACATGTGTTGCATTACAGGCTCCACACTCCCTCAGCAAGAATCATACATATGGGTTGAGGAATGGGTGTTTGTAAGTTTAATGATTGTAACAAGATTGAAGAGTGATGATTGTACAATCTGGTGAAAGGTAGTGCAACTTGAAAATAGTTAAATAAGAATCAAACGTGATGTATAAATATATATGCAGTATAAATCAATTTTCAAAATATACAAGCCATTTACATTTTCTCTTCTTCTTCTTCAATATCATCGTGCTTAATGGAATCCTCTCAGGTTTTATAGAAATCTTCAACAATTCCTATAAAAAAATTAAAGAAACAATAACAAAGATACAAATTTAACTCTAAAAGGGAACCAATAAAAGAAAGAAACATAGAAAAATCTTAGAGATTATAGTGTCATGCTTATATTTCTATTATATCTTTATTATAAAGTAAGGCATGGTAAAATAGGGACATGGACTCTCAAATGATGAATTATGAATGGAGTTAGTAAGGGTGAACACCGGAGGTGTTAAATAAGTTGGATTGACTCAACTAGCTCATTTTAAGTGAGCTATACTCATTTCAACTTATTTATATGTAAGCTGAGCTAGGCAACTCATGAGCAACAACTTATTTATTTTCTTAATTAAACTCATTTAAATTATTTAAACATTTAATTCATATTTAATAACTATTCAATTTCTAATTTCTAATTTCTAATTCTTGATTTTTAGAGTTAAATTTTTCATTTAAAAATATTTTGTAACAGAAAAAGTTATTTGATAACTAATTTTTAGTTTTAATTTTAAAAATTGAATATTGTTTATTTGATAAATAATTTCAAATTTTAAATTTTTAATCTTTTAAATTGAGCTGTGTTGGATTGAGCATAACTTTTTATAGAAAATTTGAAATTACAAATCGAAAATGTTTTTAAAAACTAGAGTTGTAAAAATTTCTAATAGTATATGAAATGATTCATAATACTTTATGAGAGAATAAAGTTTATATTTCAAAATTGAATCAAAATTGTTCTGCCTAATCTAAATAATTATTAATAAAATAAGCATACTTCTCTAAGAAAACTCGAAATCCTTAACCCTAAAATTTATTAAAAATATTTCTAGAATTTTTTAATGATTTATGAAATGATTAATAAAATTTTGTGAATTAGTGTAACTATATTTTAAAAACAAGTAAAAATATGTTTTTTTAAATTTGAAAATCATTTGTAAAATATGCATAAATTTTTATATAAAAATCAAAATCAAAAATCGTAAAATTTATTAGAAATAAACTTCTAGAACTTTCAATGGCATATGAAATGATTTATAAGATTTTTTGAGTTAATATAGTTTATATTTTAATAATGAGTAAAAAAAATATTATACTGAATCTGAACAATCATTAACAAAATGTGTATAACTTTCTATATATAACTCGAAATAAGAATAAGTAAAATTTATTAAAAATTTGATTTCTAGAGTTTTCTAATAAAATATATCATAATATTTTATGAATTAGTATAGTTTATATTGTAAAATTATTTAATAGAATATGAACAATAGTAAATAAAATGAGTATAAATTCTCTAAAAAATTCAAAATTTTAAAATGTAACATTTCTTATAAAATAGACTATTTGATATTTTTATTGATATATAGATTTAATTATAAATTATTATAAATTGATACAATTTGAATTTTAGAGGTGAGTCAATAATTATCTCCTGTATAACCTCAATTATATTATATATATTTTTTAAGTTACTATTTGTATTGAAGTTTTGTATTTATTGGAATAAAATTATAAATTTAATTTTATTTAATTTTAAAAAAATCAGTTATTAATTTTTATTTATTAATTTGACTAATATTATCATTTTTTTCAACTTTATAGTAATAATTAACAATTACATTTTGATAACTTCATCATTTTCTATTTATTTGTTACCTTTTTAATTCAACATGTATTTATTAGATGAATTAGTCATGAGATCAAGCGAGTTACTCATTTAAATTGTGAGCTAAGTGAGTTAGGTATTTTTAGATCGTGAACTCAACGAATTGACTTTAAATGAGTTAAATTGGGCTAAATAGCTTGTTTGATATCTTCAGCAGTAATCACTCATCGCAGCAAATAAATTAACAAAAATACAAAACATTAATGGCATTCCTTTTATTTTGCATGCTCCAACTCTTTTGAGCTAATTTCATAAAGTAACTTCAATCAAAGTAGCAATTTCTACCTCAAATAAATACTAGTAGCATAACCTAATTTCATAAAGTAGCATAAATGAATCCTAGGGTTATTGCATCAAATGAACTCTAGTATATAATTTCTAGGGTGATTATTTAATTTGGTAAAAAATAATGCTTCATCCCTTTACAAATACAATAGAAGCCAATTTTGCAGCATCTGTGTTTTTTTTTTCCCTTCGTTCATTTTATATATGAGTCTAGTTTCTCTATTTCTATTATTTGTCCATCACTTCATTCTGTGTGCTTAAAAACAAAATATCTTATGTTTTTCAACAAAAGTCTTCCTATCACCTTTTCAACTATCATTATTTCTCAGACAAGTGAAATCTCGTAATTGTATTTTTTTTTTCATTAAATAAACTTTTGAA
This sequence comes from Hippophae rhamnoides, assembly GCA_033030585.1. NCBI lineage: Eukaryota > Viridiplantae > Streptophyta > Magnoliopsida > Rosales > Elaeagnaceae > Hippophae > Hippophae rhamnoides. The sequence goes on along the minus strand of CM065438.1, from coordinate 44,409,030 downwards.
TATATGAAAGTATGGCTTCGAAAATGAAATGAAATATTAAAAGCCTTATTTTTGAAATTATATATATATACTACTATAAAAAATTTGTGGGGAAAAGTAATAGCAACTTTCAAAAAAATAAATCTAAATAAATTTTTCAAACAAAATAAAATATCAAATTAATAATTAAGATCGCTCGACATTAAAAAAGAGTCAACATTCTATTATATATCTATCCACGTGTAATTATATCTCAGTTTGGAGAATCTATATTCAATTAGAGATCAGATTAGGATAGAAGACGATATATAGGTTGCTCCAAAAAAAAGTTCATTAAATATGGGTGTTGATTTATACTGGACATAATAATCTTCGTGATACATGTCTTGTACAAAGTGTCCTTCAATTTAGACCTTTTGAAAGTTCATCTAAGAAGGTCAAAATTGATGCTTACGCTTCTGTCACTCATATTTAGTTAGTCAGTTCCTAAACTTAATTTGTGATCGAATTTATATTTAAGTATTCAAATTTTATTTATTTATTATTTGATAAAATATTCGATTTCATAAATACAGAAAGTATTACATAATTAATAACATGGCTCTTTCAACATTTATTTTTTAACAACCGACAAGATATAATTATAGCACTTTGAATATCACAACTAAACAGGATACACAGGCAGAAAAACTATTTAAAAGCATATGTAGTTTTGGAAAACTCTTTATTTTTGGAGTTTTATTATGCTAACTTTTCTTAATCTTCATTCAACTCTGACGAGGATCATCTAGGCGAACAACTCTAGGAATCCACGAACTCAAAAGAATAAAAACGATTGAATTGTTAAGAACGTGTTGTAGATGATTATATTAGAACATTAAGCAAACAAAGTCCTTACGACCCCAACCTTGAGACGCCACAAACGATGATCGTTCTCTTTGATAAGTCGAATTTAAGCATTCAATCAAGAACACAAGAAGGCAAACAAAACGTTTTTTGAAATATAATTTTCATTAATGATATTCGTTATTACCTTCAAATTACATAATTATTCTTCTATATAAGCAAGGAATCCTAAAAGAAAAAACGCTAGATGAGATGGGCCTAATAGGTCTATTTAGTTGTAGATTATGCCTAATCAAACCTTAAAAAAATAAAAGGCTAAAAGATTTAAAATAAAAAACACACAATTCACTGAAACAAAAATTACTAAATATAAAAGACTCATAATTAATTAAAACAAAAATATTACTTCCTAAATTAATCCTTTCATCTAATTTAATATTCTAAATCTATCTCTTGTGTAGGATCTTGAGAATATTTGTAGGGTCTTGAGAATCTTTAGAATATTTGTAAACATAAACTTGGTTGGCACCTCAATCTCCATTATTTCTCTACTATTCAAAAAGATTCGTCCTTGAATCTTAGTTTTGTAAGCAGGTTGATTTGGTATTGTAGATTTAGGTATGAAGTCTATTTGATGATGTATGCCTTGCAAAGGATGTAATCCATGTGGAATCTCTTCAGGAAGTTGATCCTCAAAGTCTGGCAATAAAGATACGATGACACTAAGCAAAGATGAGTTAAGATCGTTAGTAGAAAGGTAAACATTTTTGTACATAAGTACAATTACTTGTTGCCTTGTCATCATTGCACTCTTAATTGTATTTTTTCAACAATTACACTCATATTCTTATTTTTCTCTCTTTTTTGCTCACTTTTTTTTTTCTATTTACATACGTTTTCCTCTCTTTTGCTTATTTTTTTCTCTTGTTTGCTTACTTTTTTCTCTCTTTTGTTTATTTTTCTCTCCCTTATGCTCACTTTTCTCTCTCTTTTGTTCATTTTTTTCTCTTTTATGCATAATGTTTTCTCCTTTTTGTTCATTTTTCTCTCCCTTTTTCTGCTTAACCTCATTTGCTATCCTTTTATTTTCCTCTTGCTCACACTTTTTTTCTCTTAACTAGCACTCTCTTGCTATCCAAATTTGGTCTTCATAAGCTTGTCTAGCCCATGTCTTCTATGTCTTATTTTATGTAATTTAGAACTGGAAAAGGATTCTAAACAATCCAACCTTGCATTCATTCTCTTAAATTTGTCATGAACATATTTGATGAAGAATTTCAAGTCAATCTCTTGTGATTCTCCTCCTTCCTTACTCATATTGTCAGCATGTAAAATAAAATGAGATAACCCACGCACTCACTCACGTGATTTCTCTCAAATAAGATTGTGTTATCACTCTCCTTTCTTTTTTTAACACTATTTTTGCTCTTTTTTTCTTTTAACACTTCTTCATGTGTTTTCTCTCAAATAAGATTGTTAACACTCTCCTATTTTTAACACTATTTTAGCTCTCTCTCTCTTTCTCTTTTAAGCACTCAAAACTCACGCAAACCTCCTTTGTGTTATTAATAAAATCAAAGAATTCAACCAATCTCAAGAAGTAACCATTTTATTGGTGACAATATCAAAATTTAGAATTCTAAAAACTTAATGGTAACGTATGAAAAGAAGAAAGTCCAAAGAGGACTCTAAGGAAAGACTCTTGACCAAAGAGGACTCTAAGGAAAGACTCTTGACCAAAGAGGACTCTAAGGAAAGACTCTTGACCAAATAGGACTCTAAAGAAATACTCTTGACCAAAGAGGACTCTAAAGAAAAATTATTAACCGAGGAGGACTCTAAAGAAAGGTTTTTGACCAACTATGATTCCTATTTTTTTTCTAAAATTATCCTTGGGAAACAAGAACAAAATAAAGGAAAAACCATTTTCAACAAGAACAAAAAAAGAAGAATTAGATTATTGAACAATCTACAACTTTGTTCTCCTTTTCTTATTTTTTTCCTTCTTTTTTGTTTTTACTACTGGTGTTGTTGTTGTGAATAGAAAATTCACAAAAAAAAAATTCACAACTCTAATGAACAAGGACCGAAAACAATGCAAAAAGTTGGGACAAATCTTTAACTCCTTGGTTAGTGGTTTAAACAGTGGAACTTGGGCTCGAAAATTGCAAGAACAGCGGTGAAGCCTAAAGTTACTCATAGGAATTGAAACAAGCTTCAATTTGATATATTATAATAGTCGTTTTGTTACCCAAGTCAAAAAGTTATGGTCGTTTAAAGTTAAAATTTTGTTTTCTCAATTTTTTTAAACTGAACAGCAAGCCTCTTCTTTTCTTTTTTCATTTTTTTGTAGAAAAAAGATAGATTGAACATAGAAATAAAGAACAAGAAAAAGATATGAAGAATTCAAATAAAACTACAAAACAAAATCTAAATAAGAAAATAATGACAACGAAATTGAAAGAAAACACAAGACTCAAAAAGACAAAATTTCTCTTTTTTGTGATTTATGACTCAAGAACGTAGACACCAATCAATTGATGAAATTTTTTTAAAATCTAGAATTCAAAACAAAGATAGATGAAGGTTGATAACCTATTTTCAACAATCAAAACTCTGATACCAAATGATGTAGACCCTCTAGGCGAATAATCTTAGGAACTTATGAACTCAAAGGAATAGGAACGATTGAATTGCTAAGAACGTGTTGAAGATAATTAGATTAGAACCCTAAGGAAACAAAGTCCTTAGAACCTAATCTTGAGACGCCACCAAGGATGATCACTCTCTTTGATAAGTCAAATTCAAGCATTCAATCAATAACACAAGAAAGCAAAGAAAAAGTTTCCTGAAATATAATTTTTATTAATAATATTCGTTGTTAGCTCCAAATTAAATAACTATTCTTCTATATAAGCAAGAAACCTTAAAATAAAAAACCCTATATGAGATGGGCTTAATGGGCCCATTTAGTTGTGGATTGGGCTTAATCCAATATTAAAAAATAAAAAAACTAAAAGACTTCAAATAAAAATCTCATAATTCACTAAAATAAAAATTTCTAAACATAAAAGGCCCATAATTAATTAAAAAAATATTGCTTCTTAAACTAAACCTTGCATCCAATTTAATATTCTAAATCTATCCCTTCATCTTGAGAAAAAATTTAAGATCTTGACAATCTTGAGAATATTTGTTAACATAAACTTTGTTAGCACCTCAATCTCCATTAACTTCAATTGTAGTATCTTTTATTGATTTCTTTGTAATAATTATGAATGCTAGTTATTTTCGTATGAATTTATTTTTAAGCTCGTTATCAAGTATATCAAGCGCAGTCGAAGAAATGTTAGAATTTCAGAATTTCAGATAGTCGTAATTCGAGTATATTATTTATAACCATGACACATATGATTACACTCATGCATTTAATAACACATGTTCATAAAATTTGTATTATTTTTACTGTTATAATATTTATTTAAACTTGAAACTATTTATAAAATTATTAATTAAATATTTCATAAATGTATTTTAATATTTTTAATGTGTTTTAAAAATAATATTTTATAATATTAAGATTTTTAATTTAACTTGAAAAATTAAAATCAAAATATATTTAATCCTATTACTACCAAGTTATTATTATTATTTACATATATAAACACATGGTTGAAAAGAGGTACGGTCAAACTGCTAAAAAAAGCAGCTAGAGTTGGGGGAATCCGAGAGACAAAACGTCATCATCATCGGCCATTAAGCTTGAGAGAAAAAGCCAAAAGCTTCTTAATTAATTTTGAAAGATCAATATTACATTTGAACCTTTTTCGCCCCACTTCATCCTAGGAAAGCCATTCAATAAATCTGATCAGAAGCTATACAGGGCAGTAGTTAAGGAATTGATATACATAATCAAGGTGATTGATTTATTTGTTGATGAATTAGATGATAAAGGTTTATCATATTCCCACAAGAGAATTCAATAATTGGTACGGAGATTGATTTGTGCTTATTACTATTTGGAAGTTAATAAGGCTTACAACCTTTACCGTAGAGAAATTAATTTATGATATATTAGTTGAATATTTGATTAATTATTTAGTAATATTTTCTATTTATTAACCTATTTGTTTCATATTTTTATGTTCGAATAGTTTCTTCTTGATTAGGTTCTTGCATATTTGACTCTAACAATTTTGTGTATGATTATGATTATTTGATTCAATCATTAAATTTTAAAGAAGTTATTTTTGTTGAACTTGTGCTTACTCTAATATTTGCTAGTTGATTTGATTCAATTAATATATGCTTTGAATCATCTAATAAGGATTATTCATTATTAATTTTGTTCTAGAACACACATGACACTTGTGTAATATTTTAGCAGTAAAAATAATTTCAATTTTATGAACATATGTTATTAAATGTATGAGTGTAATCTTATGTATTATAGTTATAAAAGATATACCTGAAGTACGACTATCTGAAATTCTGATATTTCTTCGACTTTACTTGATATACTTGATAACGAGTTTAAAAATAAGTTTACATGGAAATATTTTGTTCACGAAAATAGTCAACATTCATAGTCCTTACAAACACCCTCTTTGGTATTTTTGTGTGATAAAACCTCTCACTCACTACATGATACTCATATGAGCAATATAAAAATTAAATTGATGCCCTAGATTTCATAGTGGAACTATCCTATAGTCTGGTGAATCCATCTTCGTTACAACTTGATAAGCTTGTAAGTAACTGAAATGACACAGACAAAGGATATGACAAATTAGCTTGAAAACTTCATTGTACATTAATTCAGTTTACATAGAAATAAACAAAGTGTAAAGAATAATCATTATGCATTCATATCAATCAAGCTTAACATAAACCTAACTAAATATGTTTTCTTCCTATATGTATAATAAAATAAAACATGAAAGTGAAACACAATCTTGATAAATTTTAGGGAGATAAATGATGTTAAATAATTAGTAAACTAAAGAACACAACGTAAAAACAAATTGAATCTTTCATAGTATTTGATTTGACATAATTTTTTTCTTTCTATAATTCAATCCCTATAACTGACATTTTTAATTTCTAAGTGTCATTTTTTTCAATTATAGCAAAATAATTATCTATTGAAAAATAATTCAATCCCTGATGTGATATTTCATATTAATAATATTAGTGTAAATATTTTCTTGAAAAATATTATATTTTGTATAAAAAGTAAATATTATAATTATAACATGATTGATAGGAAATATATACATCAGTTATCCCTACATATTAAATACTTTCTTTGTAAATCATACTCTTTTAGATCATATATTATTATTGCATTTTTTTGTAAAGGGATTGGAGAAGTCTTACACAATTTATTAATCTAGTTAGTTTCACATATAATTTCATGTGTATGGTTTTGATTAGGAGTTATACAATGCTTATTACTATTGAATGCTATAAATAGGAGAGCCATTGATGTAATAGTTACTGTTATGATATACAAGTTTAAGATTCAAGGAAAATATCCTCTTCATGTTAAGGTTCTTACACCTTTTCTTGCTTTGCTATGGGATTACCTGTTGAGTAAAATTAGAATAAATAACTCTAAATTTATTATTATTAGATCCAAACAAGTAAATAAACTACTTGTATTATACCCACTATAACACATTTCAAAGACAACCCATAAATTGAAGAGAAATACAAACACTCGAAAGAAAGCTCTCAACTCATATTCAAACTAAGAATACAAAGACTTATTTGTTTTTGATAGAATGATTAAACCAAATGCAAGATAGGCTATTTATAGTCCTCGCCATGCAATCTACACCACACAAATATAAAACTAAGAAATAATCCTAGCCATACAAATATTATCACGCACACTTCTCTTTTCTACAATTCAACCACCCTATTTATTCATCCTTCAACCAACTTCATTTATTTCTTTACTTCCTTCAATTATTATGTTGGTCTTGATTTTCAACACTGCTCCCCACACGAATCTCACTATTTTTACTTGTGTCAGTGACGGCGAAACATTTCAAACTTACCAACGCTTAAGATTTTTGTGAACAAGTCCATGAACTTGATCATCTGTCTTGATTTGCCTCATTTTAATTTCTTCTTGAACCTTTTCTTTGATAAAGTGATAATGTACTTCAACATGCTTAATTCTTGCATGAAAGACCGATTCTCTACCAAATGAATTGCGATTGATTGCACCGATGCAAAGATAACGTACCGCATAATCTACCGGTTGATGTAGATTATTCATTAAATGTATCAACCATGTATACTCTTGAGCTACCATTGTTCTTGCTCCATACTCGACTTTAGTGGTTGATAATGATACCGTTGGTTGTCTCTTGCTACACCAAGAAATTGTTCCGGAACCAGCAAACACATACCGGTTGTTGATCTCATCGTTGTCATGATTTCGCGTAGTCTCACGTATCGATAACCAACTAACTTGTAGTCTCCACCTTTCTTTTACAAAAGACCATAGTCAATTGTACTCTTAACATATCTCAGTATTCGTCGAACTACATCCAAATGAGGCTTCTTTGGATTTTACATGTATCGACTCATCAAACTAACTGCATAAGAAATTTTAGGTTGAGGCAAGGTTAAATAAATTAGGCTGGTTATCAATTTTCGATACATCATTACATCTTCCAGATTTTTTCCTTCACGTGTACACAATTAGGAATTTGGTTCCATCGGAGTCAAAATTGGCTTGCATTCAAGCATTCCGAACCTCTTCAACAAATCTTTGTAATATTTTTACTGACAAAGAAATATTCATTCTCTTGTGCAATCAACCTCTAAACCAAGGAAGTGCTTGAGTTGGTCAAGTCCGCTTCATCACGGAAATGGTGAAAAAATTCTCCTTCGTCCGAAATTTTTTTTTTGCCTCATCATCACCTAGGTTATGATTAAGTCATCCACACGTACTAGCACAATAGCTAGATTTCCTTCATTGGCTTTGAAAAACAAGCTGGAATCTACAGGTGTTCTTGAATAACCACTTTATGTTAGAAATTTAGCAATCTTACCATACCACGCCCGGTGCTTGTTTCAATCTGTATAGTGCTTTCCCATGACTTACACACATATTCAAGATGATCTTGGCTCTGAAAACCCATTGGTTGGGTCATGTAGATCTCCCGATCCAGATCTCCATGAAGAAAAGCATTCTTTACATCCATCTACCATAACTGCCAATCTTTGTTGGCTGAAAGTGCAAGTAGAACTCGAATAGTTGTAATTTTCGCCACTAGACTAAATGTTTCATCATAGTCTAGTCCATACTATTGAGACAAACCACAATTATAAATTAGACTATTTGATATTTTTATTGATATATAGATTTAATTATAAATTATTATAAATTGATACAATTTGAATTTTAGAGGTGAGTCAATAATTATCTCCTGGATAACCTCAATTATATTATATATATTTTTTAAGTTACTATTTGTATTGAAGTTTTGTATTTATTGGAATACAATTATAAATTTAATTTTATTTAATTTTAAAAAAATCAGTTGTTAATTTTTATTTATTAATTTGACTAATATTATCATTTTTTTCAACTTTATAGTAATAATTAACAATTACATTTTGATAACTTCATCATTTTCTATTTATTTGTTACCTTTTTAATTCAATATGTATTTATTAGATGAACTAGTCATGAGATCAAGCGAGTTACTCATTTAAATTGTGAGCTAAGTGAGTTAGGTATTTTTAGATCGTGAACTCAATGAGTCGACTTTAAATGAGTTAAATTGGGTTAAATAGCTCGTTTGATATCTTCAGGAGTAATCACTCATCCCATCAAATAAATTAACAAAAAGACAAAACATTAATGGCATTCCTTTTATTTTGCATGCTCCAACTCTTTTGAGCTAATTTCATAAAGTAACTTCAATCAAAGTAGCAATTTCTACCTCAAATAAATACTAGTAGCATAACCTAATTTCATAAAGTAGCATAAATGAATCCTAGGGTGATTGCATCAAATGAACTCTAGTATATAATTTCTAGGGTGATTATTTAATTTGGTAAAAAATAATGCTTCATGCCTTTACAAATACAATAGAAGCCAATTTTGCAGCATCTGTGTTTTTTTTTTCCTTCGTTCATTTTATATGAGTCTAGTTTCTCTATTTCTATTATTTGTCCATCACTTCATTCTGTGTGCTTAAAAACAAAATATCTTATGTTTTTCAACAAAAGTCTTCCTATCACCTTTTCAACTATCATTATTTCTCAGACAAGTGAAATCTCGTAATTGTATTTTTTTTTTCATTAAATAAACTTTTGAATATATGAAAGTATGGCTTCGAAAATGAAATGAAATATTAAAAGCCTTATTTTTGAAATTATATATATATACTACTATAAAAAATTTGTGGGGAAAAGTAATAGCAACTTTCAAAAAAATAAATCTAAATAAATTTTTCAAACAAAATAAAATATCAAATTAATAATTAAGATCATTTCGACATTAAAAAAGAGTCAACATTCTATTATATATCTATCCACGTGTAATTATATCTCAGTTTGGAGAATCTATATTCAATTAGAGATCAGATTAGGATAGAAGACGATATATAGGTTGCTCCAAAAAAAAGTTCATTAAATATGGGTGTTGATTTATACTGGACATAATAATCTTCGTGATACATGTCTTGTACAAAGTGTCCTTCAATTTAGACCTTTTGAAAGTTCATCTAAGAAGGTCAAAATTGATGCTTACGCTTTTGTCACTCATATTTAGTTAGTCAGTTCCTAAACTTAATTTGTGATCGAATTTATATTTAAGTATTCAAATTTTATTTATTTATTATTTGATAAAATATTCGATTTCATAAATACAGAAAGTATTACATAATTAATAACATGGCTCTTTGAACATTTATTTTTTAACAACCGACAAGATATAATTATAGCACTTTGAATACACAACTAAACAGGATACACAAGCAGAAAAACTATTTAAAAGCATATGTAGTTTTGGAAAACTCTTTATTTTTGGAGTTTTATTATGCTAACTTTTCTTAATCTTCATTCAACTTCTTACGAGGATCATCTAGGCGAACAACTCTAGGAATCCACGAACTCAAAAGAATAGAAACGATTGAATTGTTAAGAACGTGTTGTAGATGATTATATTAGAACCTTAAGCAAACAAAGTCCTTACGACCCCAACCTTGAGACGCCACAAACGATGATCGTTCTCTTTGATAAGTCGAATTCAAACATTCAATCAAGAACACAAGAAGGCAAACAAAACATTTTTTGAAATATAATTTTCATTAATGATATTCGTTATTACCTTCAAATTACATAATTATTCTTCTATATAAGCAAGGAATCCTAAAAGAAAAAACGCTAGATGAGATGGGCCTAATAGGTCTATTTAGTTGTAGATTATGCCTAATCAAACCTTAAAAAAATAAAAGGCTAAAAGATTTAAAATAAAAAACACACAATTCACTGAAACAAAAATTACTAAATATAAAAGACTCATAATTAATTAAAACAAAAATATTTCTTCCTAAATTAATCCTTGAATCCAATTTAATATTCCAAATCTATCCCTTGTGTAGGATCTTGAGAATATTTGTAGGGTCTTAAGAATCTTTAGAATATTTTTAAACATAAACTTGGTTGGTTTCTCAATCTCCATTATTTCTCTACTATTCAAAAAGATTAGGTCCTTGAATCTTAGTTTTGTAATACTTGAGGTTGATTTGGTATTGTAGATTTAGGTATGAAGTCTATTTGATGATGTATGCCTTGCAAAGGATGTAATCCATGTGGAATCTCTTCAGAAGTTGATCCTGAAAGTACGGCAATAAAGATACGATGACACTAAGCAAAGATGAGTTAAGATCGTTAGTAGAAAGGTAAACATTTTTGTACATAAGTACAATTACTTGTTGCCTTGTCATCATTGCACTCTTAATTGTATTTTTTCAACAATTACACTCATATTCTTATTTTTCTCTCTTTTTGCTCACTTTTTTTTTCTATTTACATACGTTTTCCTCTCTTTTGCTTATTTTTTTCTCTTGTTTGCTTACTTTTTCTCTCTTTTGTTTATTTTTCTCTCCCTTATGCTCAACTTTTCTCTCTCTTTTGTTCATTTTTTTTCTCTTTTATGCATAATGTTTTCTCCTTTTTGTTCATTTTTCTCTCCTTTTTACGCTTAACCTCATTTGCTATCCTTTTATTTTTCCTCTTGCTCACACTTTTTTTCTCTTAACTAGCACTCTCTTGCTATCCAAATTTGGTCTTCGTAAAGCTTGTCTAGCCCATGTCTTCTATGTCTTATTTTATGTAATTTAGAAGCCGGAAAAGGATTCTAAACAATCCAACCTTGCATTCATTCTCTTAAATTTGTCATGAACATATTTGATGAAGAATTTCAAGTCAATCTCTTGTGATTCTCCTCCTTCCTTACTCATATTGTCCCCATGTAAAATAAAATGAGATAACCAGCGACTTCGCTCACGTGATTTCTCTCAAATAAGATTGTGTTATCACTCTCCTTTCTTTTTTTAACACTATTTTTGCTCTTTTTTTCTTTTAACACTTCTTCATGTGTTTTCTCTCAAATAAGATTGTTAACACTCTCCTATTTTTAACACTATTTTAGCTCTCTCTCTCTCTCTCTTTCTCTTTTAAGCACTCAAAACTCACGCAAACCTCCTTTGTGTTATTAATAAAATCAAAGAATTCAACCAATCTCAAGAAGTAACCATTTTATTGGTGACAATATCAAAATTTAGAATTCTAAAAACTTAATGGTAAAGTATGAAAAGAAGAAAGTCCAAAGAGGACTCTAAGGAAAGACTCTAAGGAAAGACTCTTGACCAAAGAGGACTCTAAGGAAAGACTCTTGACCAAAGAGGACTCTAAGGAAAGACTCTTGACCAAATAGGACTCTAAAGAAATACTCTTGACCAAAGAGGACTCTAAAGAAATATTATTAAACGAGGAGGACTCTAAAGAAAGGTTTTTGACCAACTATGATTCCTATTTTTTTTCTAAAATTATCCTTGGGCAATAATAACAAAAAAAGAAGAATTAGATTATTGAACAATCTACAACTTTGTTCTCCTTTTCTTATTTTTTTTCTTCTTTTTTGTTTTTACTACTGGTGTTGTTGTTGTGAATAGAAAATTCACAAAAAAAAAATCACAACTCTAATGAACAAGGACCGAAAACAATGCAAAAAGTTGGGACAAATCTTTAACTCCTTGGTTAGTGGTTTAAACAGTGGAACTTGGGCTCGAAAATTGTAAGAACAGAGGTGAAGCCTAAATTTACTCATAGGAATTGAAACAAGCTTCAATTTGATATATTATAATAGTCGTTTTGTTACCCAAGTCAAAAAGTTATGGTCGTTTAAAGTTAAAATTTTGTTTTCTCAATTTTTTTAATGTAGACGACAAGCCTCTTCTTTTTCTTTTTTCATTTTTTTGTAGAAAAAAGATAGATTGAACATAGAAATAAAGAACAAGAAAAAAGATATGAAGAATTCAAATAAAACTACAAAACAAAAATCTAAATAAGAAAATAATGACGAAATTGAAAGAAAACACAAGACTGAAAAGACAAAATTTCTCTTTTTTGTGATTTATGACTCAAGAACGTAGACACCAATCAATTGATGAAATTTTTTTAAAATCTAGAATTCAAAACAAAGATAGATGAAGGTTGATAACCTTTATTTTCAACAATCAAAACTCGATACCAAATGATGTAGACCCTACAGGCGAATAATCTTAGGAACTTATGAACTTCAAAGAATAGAGAACGATTGAATTGCTAAACGTGTTGAAGATAATTAGATTAGAACCCTAAGGAAACAAAGTCCTTAGAACCTAATCTTGAGGCACGCCACCAAGGATGATCACTCTCTTTGATAAATCAAATTCAAGCATTCAATCAATAACACAAAAGCAAAGAAAAAGTTTCACGAAATATAATTTTTATTAATAATATTAGTTGTTAGCTCCAAATTAAATAACTATTCTTACATATAAGCAAGAAAGCCTTAAAAATAAAAAACCCTATATGAGATGGGCTTAATGGGCCCATTTAGTTGTGGATTGGGCTTAATCCAATATTAAAAAATAAAAAAACTAAAAGACTTCAAATAAAAATCTCATAATTCACTAAAATAAAAATTTCTAAACATAAAAGGCCCATAATTAATTAAAAAAATATTGCTTCTTAAACTAAACCTTGCATCCAATTTAATATTCTAAATCTATCCCTTCATCTTGAGAAAAAATTTAAGATCTTGACAATCTTGAGAATATTTGTTAACATAAACTTTGTTAGCACCTCAATCTCCATTAACTTCAATTGTAGTATCTTTTATTGATTTCTTTGTAATAATTATGAATGCTAGTTATTTTCGTATGAATTTATTTTTAAGCTAGTTATCAAGTATATCAGCGTTTAGGTCGAAGAAATGTTAGAATTTGAGAATTTGAGATAATGTAATTAAGTATATTATTTATAACCATGCAATACGTATGATTACACTGTTTCATTACATTTAATAACAGCGTATTTCATAAAATTTGTATTATTTTTACTGTTATAATATTTATTTAAACTTGAAACTATTTATAAAATTATTAATTAAATATTTCATAAATGTATTTTAATATTTTTAATGTGTTTTAAAAATAATATTTTATAATATTAAGATTTTTAATTTAACTTGAAAAATTAAACTCAAAATATATTTAATCCTATTACTACTAAGTTATTATTATTATTTACATATATAAACACATGGCTGAAAAGAGGTACGGTCAAACTGCTAAAAAAAGCAGCTAGAGTTGGGGGAATCCGAGAGACAAAACGTCATCATCATCGGCCATTAAGCTTGAGAGAAAAAGCCAAAAGCTTCTTAATTAATTTTGAAAGATCAATATTATATTTGAACCTTTTTCGCCCCACTTCATCCTAGGAAAGCCATTCAATAAATCTGATCAGAAGCTATACAGGGCAGTAGTTAAGGAATTGATATACATAATCAAGGTGATTGATTTATTTGTTGATGAATTAGATGATAAGGTTTATCATATTCCCACAAGAGAATTCAATAATTGGTACGGAGATTGATTTGTGCTTATTACTATTTGGAAGTTAATAAGGCTTACAACCTTTACCGCAGACAAATTAATTTATGATATATTAGTTGAATATTTGATTAATTATTTAGTAATATTTTGTATTTATTAACCTATTTATTTCATATTTTTATGTTCGTATAGTTTCTTTTTTATTAGATTCTTGCATATTTGACTCTAACAATTTTGTGTATGATTATGATTATTTGATTCAATCATTAAATTTTAAAGAAGTTATTTTTGTTGAACTTGTGCTTACTCTAGGATTTACTAGTTGATTTGATTTAATTAATATATGCTTTGAATCATCTAGTAAGGATTATTTATTATTAATTTCGTTCTAGAACACACATGCACTTGTGTAATATTTTAGCAGTAAAAATAATTTCAATTTTATGAACATATGTTATTAAATGTATGAGTGTAATCTTATGTATTATAGTTATAAAAGATATACTATCTAAATTGATATTTCTTCGACTTTACTTGATATACTTGATAACGAGTTTAAAAATAAGTTTACATGGAAATATTTTGTTCACGAAAATAGTCAACATTCATAGTCCTTACAAACACCCTCTTTGGTATTTTTGTGTGATAAAACCTCTCACTCACTACATGATACTCATATGAGCAATATAAAAATTAAATTGATGCCACTAGATTTCATAGTGGAACTATCCTATAGTCACGGTGAATCCATCTTCGTTACAACTTGATAAGCTTGTAAGTGGCGAAATGACACAGACAAAGGATATGACAAATTAGCTTGAAAACTTCATTGTACATTAATTCAGTTTACATAGAAATAAACAAAGTGTAAAGAATAATCATTATGCATTCATATCAATCAAGCTTAACATAAACCTAACTAAATATGTTTTCTTCCTATATGTATAATAAAATAAAACATGAAAGTGAAACACAATCTTGATAAATTTTAGGGAGATAAATGATGTTAAATAATTAGTAAACTAAAGAACACAACGTAAAAACAAATTGAATCTTTCATAGTATTTGATTTGACATAATTTTTTTCTTTCTATAATTCAATCCCTATAACTGACATTTTTAATTTCTAAGTGTCATTTTTTTCAATTATAGCAAAATAATTATCTATTGAAAAATAATTCAATCCCTGATGTGATATTTCATATTAATAATATTAGTGTAAATATTTTCTTGAAAAATATTATATTTTGTATAAAAAGTAAATATTATAATTATAACATGATTGATAGGAAATATATACATCAGTTATCCCTACATATTAAATACTTTCTTTGTAAATCATACTCTTTTAGATCATATATTATTATTGCATTTTTTTGTAAAGGGATTGGAGAAGTCTTACACAATTTATTAATCTAGTTAGTTTCACATATAATTTCATGTGTATGGTTTTGATTAGGAGTTATACAGTGCTTATTACTATTGAATGCTATAAATAGGAGAGCCATTGATGTAATAGTTACTGTTATGATATACAAGTTTAAGATTCAAGGAAAATATCCTCTTCATGTTAAGGTTCTTACACCTTTTCTTGCTTTGCTATGGGATTACCTGTTGAGTAAAATTAGAATAAATAACTCTAAATTTATTATTATTAGATCCAAACAAGTAAATAAACTACTTGTATTATACCCACTATAACACATTTCAAAGACAACCCATAAATTGAAGAGAAATACAAACACTCAAAGAGAAAGCTCTCAACTCATATTCAAACTAAGAATACAAAGACTTATTTGTTTTTGATAGAATGATTAAACCAAATGCAAGATAGGCTATTTATAGTCCTCACCATGCAATCTACACCACACAAATATAAAACTAAGAAATAATCCTAGCCATACAAATATTATCTGCACACTTCTCTTTTCTACAACCTTCAACCACCCTATTTATTCATCCTTCAACCACTTCATTTATTTCTTTACTTCCTTCAATTATTATGTTGGTCTTGATTTTCAACACTCTCCCTCAACACCAAATCTCACTATTTTTACTGTGTCAAGCTGACGGCGAAACATTTCAAACTTACCAACGCTTAAGATTTTTGTGAACAAGTCCGCAACTTGATCATCTGTCTTGATTTGCCTCATTTTAATTTCTTCTTACAGAACCTTTTCTTTGATAAAGTGATAATGTACTTCAACATGCTTAATTCTTGCATGAAAGACCAGATTCTCTACCAAATGAATTGCCGATTGATTGCCACAGTACAACGGTACTGCATAATCTACTGGTTGATGTAGATTATTCATTAGCTGTATCAACCATGTATACTCTTGAGCTACCATTGTTGCTGCTCCATACTCAACTTTAGTGGTTGATAATGATACCGTTGGTTGTCTCTTGCTACACCAAGAAATTGTTCCGGAACCCAGCTTAAACACATACCCAGTTGTTGATCTCCTGTTGTCATGATTTGCTGCATAGTCTGTATCGCAGTAACCAACTAACTTGTAGTCTCCACCTTTCTTTTACAAAAGACCATAGTCAATTGTACTCTTAACATATCTCAGTATTCGTCGAACTACATCCAAATGAGGCTTCTTTGGATTTTACATGTATCGACTCATCAAACTAACTGCATAAGAAATTTTAGGTTGAGTCAAGGTTAAATAAATTAGACTGCCTATCAATTTTCGATACATCATTGCATCTTCCAAATTTTTTCCTTCACGTGTACACAATTAGGAATTTGGTTCCATCGGAGTCAAAATTGGCTTGCATTCAAGCATTCCGAACCTCTTCAACAAATCTTTGTAATATTTTTACTGACAAAGAAATATTCATTCTCTTGTGCAATCAACCTCTAAACCAAGGAAGTGCTTGAGTTGGTCAAGTCCCTTCATCTGGAAATGGACTGAAAAATTCTCCTTCGTCCGAAATTTTTTTGCCTCATCATCACCGGTTATGATTAAGTCATCCACACAGACTAGCACAATAGCTAGATTTCCTTCATTGGCTTTGAAAAACAAGCTGGAATCTACAGGTGTTACTGAATAACCACTTTATGTTAGAAATTTAGCAATCTTACCATACCACGCCCTGGTGCTTGTTTCAATCTGTATAGTGCTTTCCGCAGCTTACACACATATTCAAGATGATCTTGGCTCTGAAAACCCATTGGTTGGGTCATGTAGATCTCCCGATCCAGATCTCCATGAAGAAAAGCATTCTTTACATCCATCTACCATAACTGCCAATCTTTGTTGGCTGAAAGTGCAAGTAGAACTCGAATAGTTGTAATTTTCGCCACTAGACTAAATGTTTCATCATAGTCTAGTCCATACTATTGAGACAAACCACAAGCTACCAATCATGCCTTGTACCTCTCGATTGACCCATCTGGACGATGCTTTATCTTGTAAACCCATTTGTAGGATATGGATTTCACATCTTTTGGCTTTCGCACCAGATCCCAAGTTTGATTTTGCTAAAGTGCATCGATCTCTTCTTTCATAGTTGTCATCTGATGAATGAAAATCGGCATCGCTGATTCTGCCAATACTTTGGTTTTATATTTATAAAACTCTCGCAAGTGCACGAATCATTTCGTAGAAAATGATAAGTATACTCCCAAGGTCGATCTAAGGAAGGAATATATGTGGTTTTTAATTTATTATTCAAACTTTTAAAAACGAAATTAAATCCTAAACATCCTGTCACGATATTTTGGGGTTTTTGTGTTTTTAATCTAATTACAGAAAATTAAACATAGATTCAATAAACATTCATGCAAATTTTATCTTTTATAAATAGTGGAGTATTTATGGATATAATAACTAAGTTAATTATGCTTGCTCGTATTATTTAGGTTATTAAAGATATGAATTGATTTTATTGATTCTCTCTTTTTTGTATGAATACCACCTTTGGTGGGGTTAGATATTTTTTGTTAACTAAACAAATCAATTAACACCTATGGGTGGGGTTGATAACTAATTTGGTTAATTAAATTAATTCATTTTTCTAAGAGATTGAAAATGAACCATTTAAATGCCACCTTTGGTGGGGTTAGACAGTTTAAACTTTATTCAAGGTGTCCAAATTAAACCTAAGAATTTAATTATCCGAGTACTAACTTTCAAGTTTTAAAAATACTACTGAAAACATGTTGTCAATACATTTTCAGATAATAATTCTTATAAAAACTTTTGAAATAGAGCTTCACTCTAACTACCGGGCGATTGTACTAACAAATAAAAGAGCACTACTCTAAATCAAACCGGATAACTAAACCTTAAAATCTAATTTTTAGATTTAAGTTTGTAATGAAAAATAATATATTTCTCTCTAACATTCTTAATATAAAATCTTGAATAAAAATAAAATCAATTCATTTTAGAGATTTTTACCTATTTAATATTTCGCAAGCATAACAACGTTATTATTATATCATTTTTACAAACAGCCAGCACAGTTAAATTTAATCACAAACAAATTAAATATAACATGTAAGAAATAAGTATAAAAAATAACTACAAAGAAAATAAAATCCTTACAGAACTTTGATGTTATTCCCGTTGCTAGAAAACCTCCAAACGGAATTTGCACTCCCATTTATTGAATCAAAAAGCTAATAAATTATAAAAACATAACTAGTTCATCCCAAAGAGGGAAGAACTCTAAAACTAAAAGAAACTAGCTAAAACATAAGAAAAACTAAAAAAACCTAAAAACTAAGAAATGGAGAGAAAGAAAGAAGAGAGAAGTGTGTTTTGAGGTGTGGTATGAAGTGAAGAGAAGGGGGGTATTTATAGGTGAGGATGGAGAGAAAAAGTGGGTGAAAAAATGTTAAAAAATGGTGAAAACGCGTAGTGCAATTATGGAGGTCATTGATGATGTTAGCATGATGTCATGGGGGCGGCTGCATGTGAAAAATGAGGCAAAATGGCGTCGGCGCGCGCGGAGAGCAACTGGGGCGCGCACAGAAGGCAGCAGCAGCGCACGCGCGTGCGCGTGAACAGTGACAGTGCGCTGCAGTGCGCGCGGATGTGGGCCATACTACGCGCGCGGCTCGGCGCGGCTCAGCGCTGGCGTGCGCGGGATGGGCTACTCCGGGCGCGATTTTCTCATTTGTAACATTTTTGACCTTTTCGACCCATTTTGTCCAATTTTTCCATATTTGTTGACCTTTCCCCATTTATTTATTAAAGGATTCCTTTTTGAGTCTTTAAGTGATGTTTTTAAGCGAAAATACCTGAAAAAACAATAAAAATACCCGTGATTCCGAAAAAGAAAAATTTATATAAATATATGATAAAACATATAAATATATATATTTTTAATTAATTAATGTGCATAAAATCATGGTAATTTTAGTGCTTTTTGAGCACTCATCATCATCCACCCAGATCTTTATGTTGCTTCTTCAAACGTCTCAGGTTCTATTGCTTCTTCAATTATGGCTGCATTGACATATTTGGGATTTGGCCTTCGTGTTCTTGTTGACCTACGGAGTTGAGATTGTGGAGTTGATTCTTCCATTTCACTTGGCCCACCTTCTTCATTTAGTTATTGATATATGCCAGTTTGCCAAGGATTATGAATTACTCTTTCTTCAACACCATCATCGTCTGGATCTCTGGATTCATCTAAACTTGGTTGGAATTGAATAGTATGCTCCCCCATCTTTTTTTGCAGCTTATCTCCAAATTCTCTTGAGATTGGCAATGCTTCATTCTCTGAGGACCACCAAGAAAATGCTTTATCAAAAACCACATCTCATGAAGTGTAGCATCTTCCACTTGTTGGATCACAACATTTCCACCCTTTTCTCTGGCTGTCGTATCCCACAAAGATACATCTAACAACTTTCTTGTCAAATTTGCTCCGTAAATGATCAGGAACAAATACATAACTTACACAACCAAATACTCGAAAGTAGCTAACTGAAGCTTTCATGTTCCATAGTTTCTCAAAGGGTGAAATAAATTCTAACCTTGGTTGAGGAAGTCTATTGATCACAAAGGCTGCATTCCTCATCGCTTCTGCCCAAAACCTCCCAGGTATATTCTTTTCATGTAGCATACTTCGACAAATTTCTGCAAGATGTTGGTTCTTTCTCTCTACTACACCATTTTGTTATGGCGTATTGGCACAAGTGTACTGATGATGTATTCGACATTCCCTTAGGTATTGAGAGAACTCATTTGAGCTATATTCTCCGATGTTTTCTATGCGCAAGCAACATATCTTCTTTCCAACTTCTCCTTCAGTTGACTCTCTAAACTCTTTAAACTTTGAGAATACGTTAGATTTTTCTTTCATAAAGAAAACCCATACATACCTTGAGAAGTCATCAATGAATGTCACCATGTATCACATACTACCAATTGATGGTTGCTTAACAGGACCGAATACATCAGAGTGAACTAACTCCAATGGTTTTTTTGCTTTAAACTTCGATACCTCATATGGCAATTGGTGAGCTTTACCATATTGGCATCCTACATAGACCGTGTCTGTTTGCATATCTAGTTGAGTTAGCCCTTTAAGTATCAATTTCTTTACCATCACACTTAGCTTGGAATAGCTAACGTGACCTAATCACATATGCCATAGATCTGCTGTCTCATTTCTTCTTGTCTTGTCTACATATGCAGATTCTGCTAATATTACGTAGACTAATTCCAATCGTTGCCCCTCCATTATCGGTATTTCTAAGATTTTGAGATCACGATACACCTTCACGTCTCTGGGACCGAACAAGACATAGTGGCCTGATGATGTTAATTGAGCCATAGATAGCAAATTTTTCTTCATTCCTAGGACATGATAAACATGGTGAAATGGTACTTGGTTAGTACTATATCGAGGCATAAATATAGTCTTACCGATGTGGGCTATCGGTAACCTTGAGTTGTCAACTATCACCACTACATGACCTCCCTTGTACTTAGACATGATTTCCAACTTCTGTTTATTGCCTGTCATATGATTTGAGTAGCCTGAATCTACGACCCAGTCATTCTTGTAGTCAATTTTTTTTTATGTTGTCACCATAAGAGCTAATTCTTCTTCCTTTTTAGTGAATAATGCTTCAGCATCTCAACCATCTTCGCTATGCTCCTTAGAACTGGAAGTAGTTGTATTGCTTTCAATAGGCTTTTTCTTACTCCAACAATCTTTTGCCATGTGACCCATCTTCCCGCAATTGTAACATTCACTGTCAAAATTTCTATTGTTATTGCGGTTCTTCCAAGCTCCCCCTGGACGAAAGCCTCCCTTTCCTTGAGGAATTTTTCCTTTGTTGCCATCATTTTTATATCCATTTCCATTGTAGAGAACTTCTTCTTCACCCTTCAGCGACACTCCTCCCAGTTGCTTAGCCATAGCTTCTTGACCGGCCAAAAAATTCTCAAACTCAACAAGAGATGGTTGTGTCGGCCATCCTTGTATAGTGGTAACAAACCCTCGATATTCGGGTCTTAAAACATGAATAATTATTCTCTTTATCCTCGTTTCCCCAATAGGAGCTTTTGGATCTAACTCTGAAATTTCGCGGCATAATGACTTTACCTTGTGAAAGTATTGGGAAATCATCATGTCGTGTTACGCCATTGATAGCAACTCATTCTCTAGAAGTTGCAATCTTGTATCATTCTTCTTTGAAAAGAGTGTAACAAGAGTGTCCCATACTTCCTTTGGTGTTTTTGCATCACAAATATGCTCCAACATTTCTTCTTCAACTGTGGTCTTCAAAGCAAATATTGCTTTGCCTGCTTTAATTTTCCACTTCCGCAAGATGCCTTTTGCATCTTCCACTATTGGTTGTGTAACTTCATCACCACCAACAACCTCCCACAAGTCTTGACCTTGTAGGTAAGACTCCATACATGTTGCCCATGTGTTATAGTTTTTGTTGTTGAGCTTCTTGATTCCTCCAACTACTTGAAGATCACCCATCGTGTTGGCAAGACTTCGACTTTACCGAACAAGCTTGACTAATAAACTTGCAGAGTACCAAACTTCTCACGACTCAAGATAACTCCACTAAGAACGATCTCTGATCGTCCCACTCTGATACCAATTATTGAGTAAAATTAGAATAAACAACTCTAAATTTACTAATATTAGATCCAAACAAGTAAATAAACTACTTGTATTATACTCACTATAACACCTTTCAAAGTCAACTCACAAAGAGAAATATAAACACTCAAAGAGAAAGCTTTCAACTCACACTCAAACTAAGAATACAAAGGCTTATTTGTTTTTGATGGAATGATTAAACCAAATGCAAGGTAGGCTACTTATAGTCCTCACCATGCAATCTACACCCCACAAATATAAAACTAAGAAATAATCCTAGCCATACACACAAATATTATCTACACACTTCTCTTTTCTACAACCTTCAACCACCCTATTTATTCATCCTTCAACCACTTCATTTATTTCTCTACTTCCTTCAATTATTATGTTGGTGTTGATTTTCAACATTATCCTTATATTTTCTCTTGAAATTCTTCATGGTATTAGAGCTTGAAGCTCAATGAGCTTCGTCAATATTGGGAGAATGAAAGTCTACTACCAATTTAATAAAATTGATATCATCTCATGGTTTGCTCTCATTTTTACAGTAATTTTCATACCTTCCAAACACTTGATAATCTTTGAATTCCTTTCATGTTTACAATATTTTCATTTTTTGATCATTCTTTACCATTCTAAAGTTTCTGATGAAGCTATAAGGTTTTCCTCACTCTTAGTCAAGTTCTTGTCTTTCAAGCAATAAAATATTTTGAATATATACCACTTATAGTTAATTTATAATAGATCTAAGCTTCAAATCATATCGATTGAAGCTTATCGATTTTCTTCTTGTCTCTAATTTATGCTACAAATCAAACTATTTGTAGTTTGTTGTTTTTAGCACTTTGTCTTTTGTGTTTCTCTCATAATTTCTTCCACATCTTACAATATTTTCTCCAAATTACTCTGCAGTTTACTTTTGATCTTAGATTTTAGTACTTCATCTTTCTTATGTTTCATGAAGTTCATACATCTTCTTTTTGTTTTGTGTGTTTTTTTGGCTTTGAGTCTCTGTTTCAACAAATTAGAATTCGAAATGATAGCAATTCTTCATCAACTTTCTATTGTTTTCTCAGTTTATAGGTCTGCAACTCATGTTGATTGTGATCTATAATTTTCTTTCTTAAAACATGATCTTCTCTATTACTCTTTTCCTTTTATCGCATTTCTAATTAATTCTATTTAGAATGAAAAATTTATTATAAAATCATAAAATTAAATCTAATCAATTAAAATTCATAAGAGTTGTCTTAACATCCCTAATCGTAATATAATAACTAATAAAAAATAAGGTTTTAAGTCAAACCTTTTAACATCGAAATCCTTCATGATCATCTTATCTTCATTATGATTATCGTGAACAACGTAGCTAGGCAGAAAGGGATGAGCAAGAGTGGGCTACACATAGCTTAGTATGATCTATTCTAAATATTATTTTAATACTTTTATTTATGATGAATGTTTTTATTAACAAAATTTCATGATGGTAATCATTATCAATAGACAAAGTGGGGAGATTTTTATCACAAAATCCTGGGTATACTTATACCCTCTCACTTTCAAGAAAATCGAGGAAAAATACAATACATGTATGCCAATGCATGCTCATATAATATAAAATATGTTGTGATATAAATCTAATGCATGAAATGCAACCCATATATATTGGTCATCCAAGTACATGGGTACATATGCGGTCTAACTCTAAAACGCATATGTATTTGTAATATCAAGTTATATGGGATCTTGTTAATGGGTAAGTCAACTTTAAACACAATGGGGGGTCCAAATTTGAGGCCTATGTGTAATCAATGAATCCACAATAAACAGCAAACACAACGGGGGGTCCAACTCCGAGGCTAGTGTGCAGCCACAATGATCCTTAGTCACATATAGACGCCATTGATGGAAAATTCCAAAGATACATGTGTATGCGATGTATACCTATAGTATGTCAAGAACTATCTATTGTAACCAATAGCCCATAGGTACCACACTCCGCAAGATAACATACAAGTGTACTTTCCACATATAAAACATTCTCACGATACATGTATAAAATTCTCATGTGTCATATCACCTTTTTAATGCTTGTTTCATATCAACAATTGATAATCCATTTATTTATACAAAAAAAAGTAATGTATGCATAATGAAACACTTATGACATGTATCTTATTTTTAACAACAATGATAACATTATATCATTAATTATAAAATAATGGCATCCGATTTTCCAATTTTATTTATAATATATGATGCATGATAATTTGTTTATAAAAATAATGCATAAATTTCAAAAGTAGAGTAATAACCCCTACCTAAAAAGTTATTTTGCCGACATGCTTTTGAACCCAAACTTCTTGATATTTAATCCCTGAAATACCCTCCAAAATGTCCCAAAAATCCAAAAATCTTAGATAGAGGAAGCTCCAAGGAGAAAATAGGAGAAATATGTGTGGGAAATAGTGAAACTTGCTCCTTTTTATAGGCAATTCGAGAAGCTCGCCAAGGAGCTCGTCAGCAATGGTGGCAAGGTATGGTGATTGGTGGCAAGGTAAATATAAATTTCCCAATTTTTTTCGTTTCATCCAATTTTTTACACGAAAACTTTTTGATATATCCCTACACTTCAATATATTGTCCAAAATTATTTTTAAGGCAATTTAAGTACTTATAATAAATCTACGGGGTTTTACAAGTATGAAATATCAAGTGGATTTTCATGTTAGAAATATAACTACAACTCAAGTTAGTTGCAGATATTTATTTTCATGATTGAACTTGTTCAATTGAGGTTTTATAGATCAATTTTTAACGTAGGGATATCACAAACTCTGATTCAAAAGTGCAATTTGAAGATATTCAAAATATCGAGGCGAGAAGATTGAAGTTGGATTACAATGAAGCTTCAACAATATTAAAGAAGTTATACAGTTTTGAAGCATTAATATTTGCATAGATTCAACAAATAAAAGCACTTTGTGAGGAAGGAAAGTCATACTTAATCAACTAGAGTGCCAAGCGTATTAGTAGAAAGTCAATTTTGGTTAAGTTGTTATCAAATTTCAGTATAAATAGTGTTACAAGTTATATACCAGATTTGATTCAGTATAGGGTCTAAAGAAACATGATTGACATACACTTAAGAATGCTAGCTGCAAACTTAGTGACTTTGAAATGTCCCTAAGTTTGAGGCACAGTGTAAAGGCACAGTGTAAAGGGATTGGAGAAGTCTGTTACACAATTTATTAATATAATTAGTTTCATTATTACATGTATATGATTTTTATTAGAAGTTAAATAGGGTTTGTTACTATTGACTACTATAAACAATAGAGCCATTGATGCAACATTTATTGGTGTGATATACAAGTTCAAGATTCAATAAAATATCCTCTTCATGTTAAGGTGCTTGTGCTCTTACTCCTATTCAAGCTTATTTAAATTTATTTTTAGATCAATGAATCTAAACTTAACTTTTAGATTTTAAAATCTATAACGAAAAATATGTCATCAATATATTTTTGAATAATAATTTTTATAAATTTTTTTGAAATAGAGTATGATTCTAAACTAATTCTTGATTCATATTTTAAATTTATTACAATTAATTATATATTTTGTGAAATTCTTGAATACAAAATAATCTATGTTTAATAATTATTTAAAAATATTTACCTAAATAATTTACACAAGCATAACAGTGTAACTAAAATCTCATTATCACAATCAACCAGACATTTTTCAATTTAATAAATAGCTAATATATTAATATAAAATTCAAAAAGATACAAAAAATTAAATCTGTAAATAGAATAAAATTAAATTTTTATACCTTAACTATATTCTTACATATAACTTCTACAATTGAAAAAATCTTCTTTTTACTACCACTATTTATGATAACCTAATCTAAACTATTTTTAAACAAAATATAAAAGTTTGTTCAACTTTCAAATTGAGAGAAAAACTAGAAGAAAAACTATAGAAAACTAAGAACTAAAAAACAAATGAGAGAAGCTGATATGGGATATGAAATGCTTAGGGATGAGGGGGTTTATCTAGGTGGATAAAATTCCGTAAAAAAGATAGAAAAGTGGATTGCTTGGTTAGGCACTGTGACACATATTTATTACTTCTACAACCTGCGTTAATCTGGTATGCATTTCAATTATGATCCAAAGCACTCACACCGTAGTACACAAATTCCTTCTCAACGACACGCGTTAAATTGCATTTCTTCAACTTCTTTTTATTTCACCCTGACAGGCTTGGTTAGTTCATATGTAAGACTTACATATATTATCCTTGTATTTTTTTGTTGCAATTGAGTGCTTTAGGTATGATTCTTCAAGTGTTTGATATTTTTAATTAATTTGAAGTTATACTTGAAAAACAACAAAACATACCCATAATTCTGAAAATATAGTGATGCAGACCCTCTAGGCAAAAAACCCTGGGAACCCACGAACTTAAAGAAATATGAACGATTGGTTTGATAAGAATGTGTTGAAGATGATCAGATTAGAACCATAAGGAAAAAGAGTCCTTAAAACCCCAACCTTGAGATTCCACAAAGGTTGATCACTCCCTTTGATAAGTCGAATTCAAGTATTCAATCAAGAGCACAAGAAGGAAAAGAAAGAAGCTTTATGAAATAAACTTTTACTAATCAAATATGGTCTGCCTCCAAATTACATAGTGGCTTCTTTTCTATAAGCAAGAAACCCTCATAAAAACCCTAGTCGCCTCATGAAATCCTTAGATTAAATTTTAGCCAAAAGAAAAACTCTAGGCGCAAATTCAACCCTAATGGGATTATTTAGTTGTGGATTAGGCCTAATTCATCCTTAAAGAATAAAAGACTAAAAGACTTATGATAAATAAAATATAAAAAGCCCACAATTCTCTAAAAATAAAACTGCTAAACATAAAAGGCCTATAATTAACTAAAACAAAAAAATTTGCTTCATTCTTAGTGAAGCTTTAGAATCATTGAATTTAGTTTTAGAATCTTCTAACATAGCCTCTTTGTATTGCACTTCCATGATCAAGCCTTGTAAATCTTCCTTCATCCTATTTGTTTTGCCCTAGTCATTGGACCGCCAATTCCTTGCAAAAGATCTTGAGAATATTTTGGGACATCAACTTGATTAGTACATTCATCTCTATTATACCCTTCCTCTACGAAAAAATTGGTCCTCAAATCACCTACATCAAACAAAGATAGATTAGCAACATTAAAGTGGCACTAACATTACTATAGTTACTTGGTAAATCTAGCTTGTAAGCGTTATCATTGATCTATTCTAAGACTTGAAAAGGTTCATCTCCTCGAGGCCACAATTTTGATTAGCGTTGTGTAGGAAACCTCTCTTTACACATGTGCATCAAAACCTAATCTCTAGGTTGAAAAACAACCTTCAAACGCCCCTTATTGGCTTGCTTAGCATATTTCTCATTCTTCCTTTCAATGTTAGGCCGAACCCAAGCATGTAAATCTTTCACAAAATCTACCTTTTTCTTACAATTAAGATTAGCATGCTCATTAATAGGAAAAGGTAAAATATCAATATGTAAAAGAAGAAGTAGAATGAACAGTCCTATTATATGAAAACTCAATATGTGGCAAACACTTTTCCCACTACTTTAAATTCTTTTGAATGACAACATGTAACAAGGTAGTGAATGTCCCATTAAATACTTTAATTTGACCATCCATTTGAGGATGTGCAACAGTAGAAAATAACAGTTTAGTTCCTAGTTTATTCCATAAATTGCCCCAAAAAGGACTTAGGAACTTAATATCCCTATCACTAACAATTTTCTTAGGCAACCCATGCAAACAAATCACTTCTTTAAATAACAAATCAACAATATGTCTTGCATCATTGGTTTTAGAACATGTAATAAAATGAACCATTTTACTAAACCTATCAACAACCACACATATATTATCCTTACCACTTTGAGTCTGTGGTAATCCTAAAACAAAATCCATTGATATATCAATCCAAGGTTGATTAGGCACAGGTAAAAGGTTATACAAGCTATGAAATTTAATTTTAGATTTTTCTTGCCTACATGTAATAAACATTTCACCAACAAAATGTTCACATAAAATATCTAAAGTCTTTAGAATAATAAAGTGCCCCATCAAACCTCCCCCATGACTTTCTCTAACAAGTAACTCACGAACAAAACATATAGGCACACATAATTTATCTTTCTTGAATAGAAATCCTTCATGCCTATAAAAATCACCAAACACACACTAATCACATGCATTTCATAATTATCTGAAATCAAAATCATCGGTATACAAGTCCTTGAGCAATTCAAAACCAAGCAATTTAGTTTGCAATGAAGTAAATAATACATATTGCCTCCAAGGCAATGCATCACCCACAACTTTTTCCTTCTCATGCTTTTATTTGATTACATAAGGAAATGTTTCTATGAACTCTAACCACTTAGCATATCTTTCATTAATCTTACGTTGGGTTTTCTAGAACTGTAAACTCTCATAATCGGAAAGAATGATGAATTCCCTCGACCATAAGTAATGCTTTCATGTTTGAAGAGTTCTGAGTAATGCATAAAGCTCCTTATTGTAAGTAGGATAATTCAGCACTATCCCACTTAAAGTTTTGTTAAAATATGCAATTGGTTTGGAATCTTGCATCAAAACAGCTCCTATGAAAATTATGGATGCATCACATTCTATCTTAAAAGCTTTATTAAAGTTAGGTAAACACAACAAAGTTGCATTAGTTAGCTTATATTTTAAAGTGTTAAAAGCTCGATCATGCACATCATCCCACTTAAAACAACATTTGTTTTTAAGAAGTTCATTCAAGGGTGCAACAACAGAACTAAAATCTTTAACAAACCTTTGATAAAAAATTTCCAAACCATGGAAACTTTTTACCTTATTAGCATTCTTAGGTGTAGGCCAATCCTTTATTACCCTTACCTTTTCTTCATCAACATAAATACCCTATGAAAAAACAAAAAATCCAAGGAGCACGATAGATTCTATGCAAAACATGCACTTCTTAAGATTAGCGTACAATTTATTCGCTCTCAACAAACTAAAAACGACATGCAAGTGTTCCACCTGTTCCTCTAAATTTTTTCTATAGTGTAAAATATCATCAAAGTAAACTACCACAAATATTTCCATGAAAGCATGTAAGACATGGTTCATTAACCTCATGAATGTACTAGGTCCATTATTTAAACCGGAAGGTATTACTAACCACTCATACAATCCATATATAGTTTTAAATGCAGTTTTCCATTCGTCTCCCTCTTTCATGCAAATATGATAATAGCCATTCTTTAAATCAATTTTAGAACAAAATTGAGAACCATGCAATTCATCATGTATATCATCTAATGTTGGAATGGGATGTCTATACTTTATCATTATCTTGTTAATAACTTGGAAATCCATAAACATGCACCATGTTCCTTCTATCTTTGGGACTAAGATGAAATAAACTGAACACGGGCTAAGACTCTCCCTTATAGATATTTTTTGTAGAAACTCATCCACTTTCCTTGTATCTCCTTCGTTTCCTTAAGATTAGCTTTATAAGTAGGTCAAATTGGTATTGCAGATCTGGGTGCAAAGTCTATTTGATGCTCAATTCCTCTCAAATGAGGTAATCTATAAGGAATCTCTTCAGGAAATATATCAAAGCTCTACAATAAAGACACAACAATACAAGGCAAAGATGAGTTAAGATTGTTAATAGAAAGATAAACATCCTTGTACGTAAGTACAAGTACTTGTTTGTTTTTTTCCCATCATTTCATTCTTAATCTCATGTTTTTTTTAAATTCCACTCATTCTTTTTATTCTTCTCTCCTGTTTGCTCACTTTTCTATCTCTTTTTCTCACTTTTCTCTCCTTTCGGCTCACTTTTCTCCCTTTTTTTCCTCTCGATCTCCCTTTCTTCCCTTTTATTTTCCTCTTGCTCACACTTTTGGTTTCGCCTCATCTTGCACTCTCTTTCTATCATAATCTAGTCCTCATAATCTTCTAAAGGTTTGAGAGAAGCTAATACAAATTTTATATTGTTCATGCCAAAAGAATAATGATTTATGTAACCATCATATGAAACCCTCCTATTGAACTGCCAAATTCGTCCAACCAACATATGAGTAGCATACATTGGTGTCATACATCAAAGAACCTTATCCTCATACCTGCCAATTAAAAAGAAACCCAACTTGTTTGTTGACATTCACTTCTCCAAAATCATTTAGCCATTGTACGTTGTACAATTTGGGATAATTTTGTCACTTGAAATTCAAGTTTTCTACCAACAAAATACTAGCAACATTAGTGCAGCTCCCACTATCAATAGTAACCATACATACCTTATTTTCACAAGGCATCTTGTGTGAAAAATATTCTTAGGTTTCTCTTCATCTTCTTCATTCTTAGGATGTATATTTAGGGCTCTACTTGTGACAAGTGATTCCTCATGTACAAGTTCTTCCACTTTAATATCAGAACAATCCTCCAATGGTGGCATTTCATCATCACTGGAACTAGCACTTTTGATTTCTCCATTTGCTCTTACAACCATGACCCTTTTGTTTTGGCATTCATAAGAAATATGTTCTAATCCTTGGTACCTAAAACACTTAATATCACTTGACTTAGTAAGAGTTTTAGTTTTGGGTTTACCACTAGGAACAACAACTGAATTGTTTGACTTTAATTCACCTTTTGTTCTAAATAAAGCTTTGTTGTCCCTCCAATTTTGGACATGATTTGCTACTCCACTTTAATGGCTTTGTGCAGTAGTTCTTCAATCTCTAGGTAATGTTGCAATTCAACCACATCAAAAATTTCCTTGTTTAATCTAGTAGGAATGAATCTATCCATTGTTGCTTCTTTATCTTCCTCTATGTTTTCTATATTCATCGCAATTTACATCACATTATAATAATCTTCTACACTCATGGAACCTTGGACCAACCTTTGTAACTTTCTATATAGATCCATATAGTAATGGCTACGCATAAACCTCTTATGCATCACCAATTTCATCTCTTCCCATAACTGAATTGGTCTTTCACCATTCCTTTGCCTATTAACCACCAATTAATCCCACTATATACTAGTATAATAAGTAAATTCTATGGCTACTAGCTTTACTTTCTTCTCCTCAGAGTAATTATGACAGTCAAATACATGTTCAACCTTTCTATCCCACTCCAAGTATAACTCAAGATCATTCTTTCCTTGAAAAGGAAAAATTATCACCTTTATACTACTTATATTACTATCTCATTTGATTCAACCTTTTTATCCTGTTTATAACTAACACTCTCCTCCATATTGGAATTAGCTTCTTCTTCATTGAACTCATTTCTCCTATGTCTTCTTCTTTGTGATTCAAAACCAGAAGATGATTCGAAACTATCCAACCTCACATTCAACCTCTTAAATTGGTCATTAAATGCCTTGATGAAGAATTTCAAGTCAATCTTTTGGGTTTTTCCTCCTTCCTTACTCATGTTTTCAATTTGTAAAATAAAATGAGATAACTCACACACTTCTTCACATGTTTGCTCTCACACTTTTGTTTTCTTTTTACCACTCAAAGTTGTAGTCCGGCTCCTTTTTTGTTCTTAAAAAATCAAATAATTCATCTAATCTCAAGAAATAACCGATTTACCAATGAAAATCTCAAAAATTAGAATTTTAATAACTTAATGGTGAAGTATGTCAGAAATAAAGTACAAATATAACTCTAAATAACCAAGAAATAATCTATTCAAGATCTTGAAAATCTTAAAAATAAAAATTTAGAAAAAAAACTTAATTGAGGACAAAAAGAAAGTCTAAAAAGGACTCTAAAGAACGAAGTAGATAGAAACTAGAATAAAATAAAGAACAACTAATTTCAATAAGAACAATAAAACTCAACAAGAAAAACAAGAATTGAAATCTTGAACAATCTGTCACTTTGTTCTCCTTTTCTTATTTCTTTTACTATTGGTGTGGTTTTTGTGAATACAAAATTCACAAAAACAAATTCACAACCCTAATGAACAAGAACCAAAAACAACGCCAAAAGGTGCCATAAAAGTTTAAACGATTGGTACATGATTTAGATGATGGAATTTGGGTTCGAAAAATGCGTGAACAAAGGAAATGATTTATTTTGGTTGTAGGTATTAAAAGGAGCTTCGATTTGATGTATTATAATAGTCATTTCGATACCTGAGTTAAAAGTTATAACCATTTAAATTTGCATCACCAATTTATCAATTTTTTTAAACTATGAACAACAACTCTCTTCTTTTTTCTTAGGAACAAAGATGGATTGAACAAAAGAATAAAGAACAAGAAAAAGATATGAAGAATTCAAAGAGAACTACGATAGAAAATCCAAAGACGATTTTTTTCTTTCGAAATCAAGAACTCAAACATAGATAGATAATGATAGATAACATGTTTCCAACAACCAAAACTTTGATACCAAATTATGCGGACTCTCTAGGTGAAGAACCCTAGGAATCCACAAACTTAAAGGACGTGTTAAAGGTGATCAAATTAGAACTCTAGGGAAACAAAGTCCATAAAATCCCAACCTAGAGATGCCACAAAGGATGATCACTCCCTATGATAAGTCAAATTTAAGTATTCAATCAATAACACAAGAAGGCAAAGCAAGAAGCTTTGTAAAATAAAATTTTATTAGTCAAATATGGTTTGCCTCCAAATTACATAGTGGCTTCTTTTTTATAAGCAATAAACCCTCGTAAAAACATTAGATGCCTCAAGAAAACCCTAGACACCTCATGAAATCCCTAGACAAAATTCTAGCCAAAAGAAAAACACTAGGTGCAAATTCAACCCTAATGGGCTTATTTAATTATGGATTAGGCCTAATCTATCTTTATAGAATAGAAGATAAAAAGATTTATGATAAATAAAACATAAAAAAGCCTAATATTCACTAAAACAAAAACTTCTAAACATAAAAGGCCCATAATTAATTAAAACAAAAAAATTATTTTCTAAATTAATCCTTGCATCTAATTTGATCTTCGAAATCTATCCCTTACATAAAGAGGTAATAGACTATTCTTGGTGAAGCTTTGGAATCATCGAATTTAGTTTTAGAATCTTCTAGCATAACCTCTTTATATTGCACTTCCATGATCAAGCCTTGCAAAGCTTCCTTCATCCTCTTTGTCTTTGCCCTAGTCCTTGAATCGCTAATTTCTTTCAAAAGGATCTTGAGAATATTTGGAAACATCAAATTGGTCAGCACCTTAATCTCCATTACATAGATTTGTTAAAATAATGATAAAATTATATAAATATAAATCTACTTTTGAACTTAAAGTTCAAGTAAATTATGTAATATTGAGTGCTTTTAAGCACTTATCACAACCCCCCACTAGCTTATTGCTAGCCTATTAGTACGAAAAGTGAAAAGCTAAAAAGAACTAAATAAATTAAACTATCTTAAATCATTTCCGTAGATTGACACGGTTGCATTTAGCTTATGAAACAAGCCATTAAATCATTAGGTTGCCCTAATGAACAAGTTTAAATGTCATGAGGGCTTTCACTAATGATACCCACAAACATCAAACTAAATGAATTCAAAAGCAACAACAAAAACAAAAGCAAAAACAAACAAATTAATAACCAATAACAAAATAGAAACCAAAATTAACCAAGTACAAACGATAAATAACAAAGTAAAAATTATAAAACATTTCATGCTTTTGTCTCTTTTAAGTTCATAATTAAATATAAAACATAAGTTAAACTAACATCCTAAAGAATCATAGCTTATTGTACAAATTAGGTGAAAATCACAAGTTCATATTTCATATCAAAAAATTTATCAATCTTAATTTACATAATTTCAACCATAAACATGTCGTACTCTCAATATTATCCTAAACCTATGGGTTCAAGCATTCAATTAAAGGTATATGTGAACAGTATTTATATAAAAAATGAAATAATGGTTCACATATGTTTAAATAAGAAAAAGTAAAGTAATGCGCAATATTTGATCTCATTAAAGCAACCAAATGATAGGATTTATAAAAAAATTAAATACTATTTTCATGCATTAATTAAAATAATCAAATGAAAATATCAAGTATATGCCTTTGGATATGAATAAAATACAATGACTTCAAGAGGATTTATTTCCTATTTTTCTTTTGTAATAGCCATGTCTCACATATTTGGGGATTTTTGTTCATAGTATTTAGTTTATACTATTGATTTTCATCTCTCTTTTGTTTATATTTTCTTTTTTTAAAGAGTGGACCCATGGATAATTTGTATATATTTTGCATGATTTAGTGAGTGGTTAATTAACTCTTTTTTGTAATGTACTTCATTAATATATCATCAATTCTTTAAATATTATTATTCTATATTCCCACATCAATTAAGCAAGAATATCTTATCATCGTACTTAACTAGCTAGCTAGCAGCATTAAAAAACAATCTTACGTGGAAGCTCTTTTATGGATCTAAAGATATTGATAAGGTAGACCTTCCATCTTAGGGCATGATTATTATATTTCTATTGAAAAGTAATTGTTAAGAAACAAATCTATGAATGTATATGTTGGGCCTATATATATGATAGCAATTTTTTGGCTAGATATCAACTAACTTTGACATTGACATTGACAACGAGTTAAGGGCTAACGACATAGTTTCTTGCATGAAGATATAGAGAATGGAAGTTGAGCCAAGAATGACTTTCTGGATGTTTTAAGATTAGTTTCCTTCTTTCTTATCATTCGGCAAGCTTCTTCGCTCATTTTTGCTCTCTGTGTTATTTTGCAAAACTTATATGTTATATAAAAAGTGTTGGCGAGATATAAGTTGATTAACTATTTATATGTTAGAAAGATATATAGTGATTAACTATCTAACCATACCTTATTCATATTTCTTATTATTGTGTGATGCATATAGTTAAAATTGAGCCAAGAATGACTTGTCAATGTATGGGTTGGGGTTGGTTTGATTTTCAGAGAGAGAAACTAGAGAGAAGTCAGAGAGTTTTCATGGAATGTGTAGATCCCTTAAGAAGTCCATGTATATATAGAGCATTGCATGTACATGTTTTGATTACAGAGGACGTACATGTCACAACATTTTAGAGGGGTATAAGAGTAAAACAAAATACATCTAATGCTTGGGATTGACTATATCACAACTCGGTCTGGAGGTTAGTCTTCTAACACCAGGGCTCCTATGCATAGGTAGGTCTATTGTACCAGTGTTTTTATAGCACAAACATATGTAGGTTCTCCTAAGATGAACTTGCTTGATGGCTTGGGTTGCTAGTTGGGTTGAACTATTAGATGGATATGGCTTCGGGTTTTTCCACACGTCAAACATCAAGTTCCCCTACTCTTTTAGCTTGAGTTTTGAACATGGGTGGAAGAGTATTGCTCGAGTAGGAATCTAAATTGTTTAGTTCACCTAATAAATGCATGTTAGATGATTAGAGAGAGAAAAGTGAACCTATATATAAGGAGGATCCTGGGCCTCTCCTCATTTCATAATCTCCTACACATCACACAGAAATTAAGAAAATACATTATGTCGCCTTAGCTCAAGCCATATAAATTCTCTATTTGGTGGTAAGAAAATCAGTTTGGCATATAGTTCACTTGCTCAGATTTTCCCGAAAAAAGTCTGGAAGTCACAATTTTCTACTTTCTTTTCATGTTGGTTTAAAGAATCATTCTTCCCTTATACATCCACCTCTCGTCCACAGGTAGTACCTACAATTAGGTTCAACATACCTCAGACTCAGATATTTGTCCCAAGGTCATAGAGGAAGAAAACAAGGAACAAATGACTAGGGAGCCCATAGGTCATACCAAAGGTTGGGCAAAATCCTACATACCCGATGAGGGCCTATATGCTAGTAAAACAAGATTGAGGCATAAATGTGACCCTTTTCAAGAAGAAGAAGAAATTGAAGGAATACTTCTTCTATGTCTCAGGTTGGTAGGAAACTCTTGATAGTGACACCAAGCTGATAAAGAGCACCTGGGCAGACACCATGGCCATGATACAAAATACGGGCTCCTTTTTCATGACCTCGAGTCTAAAGGTAAAGCAATGATTAGTTGATATCCAGAACTATCTACCCGAGAAAACTCCATGAAAGCATCTACTAAATACCTCGTGCTTTATTGCATGTGGTTTGATTGGAAAGGTCTAGGTAGAGCCCCCTTATAGAATTATGCGTAAACCCTAGGCACCCTCAAAGCAAAGGACCCCTTCTCAGACTATGTAGGGAGGTTCGAGGAGGTACCAAATGATGGTGAACTAGCCTTGAGCCTATA
The DNA here is from genome assembly GCA_033030585.1 of Hippophae rhamnoides. Classification (NCBI taxonomy): domain Eukaryota; kingdom Viridiplantae; phylum Streptophyta; class Magnoliopsida; order Rosales; family Elaeagnaceae; genus Hippophae; species Hippophae rhamnoides. Next base: position 44,372,593 of record CM065438.1, on the reverse strand, counting down.
AATTTCTTTTTTTAGCTCGCACTTGTAAAACTAACACCCTTGTTTTATCTTTGTAGATAGCATGGAGTTCAATGCTTCTAAATTATTGGCTTGTTGTTAGAGTAAGCACACCATGCATAGAGGGACTAGTTCTATGGGGAAGAAGAGGAAAAAGTCTTCTAGGAAAGAAGGCACCCCACCCATACTAAAAAGGAAGAAAATGGTCACCATTAATGAGGATGTTCCTTTAAATGTAATCGATCATTCTATGGCGTCCCCAGGTCCATGACTCTCCCCATCCATTAGCTCAGGTCAATAAGAACATACTCCCTCTATGATGGATTCAAGAAAAGGGAAGGGTGTCATCAACAACCTCACTATCGATGTTGAAAGAGTGGCCCTATATAGGTGCCGAGCATTAGAGAAGTTAGACCACCACATGAGCCATCTCCCCTACATCGTGTTTGAGAGATAACTCAATTCCATGTACAAAGGCATTGAAACTGTCGTCATGCTCAACTAGCTCATGTATCAGGTAAGTGTCAGTCCACCCTTGTTTCTAATTGGGCACCAGACTTTTTTATTGTAGTTAACCCGTTTTGTTGTCTTGTTTTCAAATGTAACTCCTTCATATGCTTGTTAGGACTTAGGGTGTTATGAGTTTAAAGAATGAGCTCGTGATGGAAGAGAAGATCCATGCTTCAAATCTAACCTTATATTCTGTGTTATTGGCCAAAGCCAACAAGTGAGAGGGCGAGGCTAATGACAAGGAGAAGAAGCTATCCAAGGCCAAAGATGAGTTGAACGATATCTTAAGGCACTTCGAGGAGCTTAGGGAGGCTTAGAGAAATGAGAAGGCTAAGATGAAAACTTATAGGCTCAAGGAAAGCCAGGGGATGTTCCAGTTTGAGGCAATGAAGGAAAAATTCTCCTCGAGCATTGAGATAGGGTACAACTTGGCTATGGACTCCTTTAAAGACGATGACAATAAGAGAGGCCTGGGGGAATACTATTATTATATTCTGAATATCTCGATCACTCCCTAATATCACCTACCCACACCCAAGACAAGGGTGATGAACATAGCTCAGACTTTGGTGCGGATGATGATGGTTTAGAGGTGGTGGATAGAGAGGGTGGCTTTGGGGACCTCTGATATTCGCACTAGGCCGAGCCTTCCTATATTCCAAACCCATATTTTTGGTCTCTTTAACATACTACACACACACACACACACACACACACACACACACATATATATATCTTTTTGTTATGCTTAACACAACTCCTAATTTTGTGGTCGCGAGCTCGCACTTGTAACTCTTTATTATTAATAAGAAGCAATTTATTTTGGGAACAACTCAAAAGTGTGCTTGTGTATTTATGGCATTTATAGTATTTATTTATGGTGTTGACCCACCTCCCTATTTTGGAGGACATGTGTCATTAAATATTTCCCACTATCATTCACTATAAAAAGGGGTTAGGAGTGTTGTACAATTCAAACATCCTTTCTATTTGCTTGAAGCAGTTAAAAATATTTCCCCAAATTTCTTGTGCAATCCTTGTGATTCTAACTAAGAAACTAGATGTTCAACTTGAGCATTAAAATTAGAGAATGGTAGGCTCAAGATCATGGTAGATAAATTAAGGATCGAGCTTCTAGTCTCAAGGATAAGCTCTTCCTTTATAAAGAAACTAAGTGTGACCTCGCCTCTTGCAAGGGGTAGCTATCACAAACTCAAGCTCGAGAGAGGAGGACCATGACCAAGATGGCTGCCCTCATTGATAGGGAGTCATATTGGACAAACTTCTATATGAAGCAATTTGAGGGGTCTTCTTCAAGGTGATGGGTGTTGTTGAAGAATTGGAAAAACCCGTACTCAACTCGAGCTTAGCCCCTACTAAATTGGGGGTCAATAGTCACTAGAAAGTTGTCAAGATTTAGGCCGATTTATTTCCCTTAGTGGAGTAGACCAACAACCCAGACACTGGTAGTGCGTCTAAACATTTGAGAGACTCTAAAATTTGTGAGACCGAGCTCTCCCTTGATAAACTTTGAAAGCTTTGTAAAACTCAAGCAATAAAACATATGTTTTAATAAGATGAACCTATGATGCTCGATTAATGTGCTTTATTTTTGGGGCTAAGAGCTACCTAGTTTATGACTGAGGTGATCAACTCTCTTTGAGTGAGCATTCTACTTAGTTTGTGACTGAGGTGATCAACTCATTTTGAGGAGAGCATTCTACCTAGTCTATGATAGAGGTGATCTCTTCTTATTGGAGAGAGCATTCCACCTGGTCTATGACCGAGGTGATGAATTCTTTTGGAGGGAGCTTTCTACCTTGTTTACGACCAAGATGATCAACTCTTTCTAAGAAGAGTGCTCTACCTAGTTTGTGACCGAGGTGATCAATACTTTCTGATGAGATAGTTCTACCTGGTCTACGACCAAGGTGATCAACTCTTTTTATGATCAAATTTTTTTGAGGTGAGTATTCTACTTAGTTTGTGATCGAGGTGATAAATTCTTTCTGAGGAAAGCTTGGTACTTAGTCTAAGACCAAGGTGATCAACTCTTTTTTTAGGAGAGCATTCTACCTGGTCTATGATATAGGTGATCAACTATTTTTGAGGAGGGCATTCTACCTGGTCTATGACCGAGGTGATCTACTCTTTTTAAAAAGAAAATTCTACTTGGTCTACGACCGAGTTGATCAAATCTTTTTGAAAAGAGTGTTGTACTAGATCTACGACCGAGGTGATCAACTCTTTTATATGTAATATCGGAAGAGAATTATTGCTTGCAAATGGTTTCTTCATATGTATTAAAGGGTGATACATAAGTGTGAGCAATCAGAGTTCATTGGAAGTGGGTGATACGTGAGTGTGAAAAATCAAAGTTAACTAGAAGTGGGTGATACATGATTGTGAAAAATAAAAGTTCATTAGAAGTAATATTTTTCAAGTGTCAGGTGTTCCAACTTACGCTCTCCTCAACTCCGTTAATACTTTTTAATAAATAGGCCCCTTTTAGTTTGGGAAGTCCTAATTTTCACCTAGCTTGCCAACCATCCGTTCTTTCTTATTGGGGAAGACCCTTCCGAGAACCCTCACCTATGGTGAAAGCTTTGAAATGCATATCCTTTTTGTAATAGTTAGTTACTCTCCATTTTTTCTCTATTATTTTCTCAAGGCTTCATCCCTCCTTTCATATGTGAGGGTTATCTCAAATGCATTCCCTGTGACATTCTAATCATCAGTTAGGGCTAATCTTATAGTAAGTACTGTAATCTTAGTTGGTATCATATCATTAGTCCCATATACTAAAGAAAAAAGTGTCTCATTAGTGCTCCCTCGGGGGCTAGTGTTGATAGCCCATAATGCCCTAAGTAGCTTCTCAACATATCTTCCTTTATGACTCGTCTACCTTTTCTTTAGCAAAATGATTATTAGCTATTTAGAGGATTTGGCTTGGCCATTGGCTTGTGGATGATATGATGTTGAGTGGAAAATCTTATCGGTACCTAGTTCCTTGGGCAGGCTTAAATGAAAAATTATGGATTTCCAAATGAACCAAATCACTTCTCCTTCACATATCCTTTTGAGGGGTTCCACCTCCATCCATTTGGAAAAATAATCTGTGGCTACTAATTGAAAATTCTTTTGGCCCATTTCTTAGGGTAAAGGTCCTACTATATCAAGCTCTCACATGTAGAAAATCCATAGGCTAACTACCCCTGTCATGGTGATTAAAGGTGCATATGACAATGGAGCGAATCTTTGACACCTATCACATTCCTAGGTGTACGTTGTGCGTTCTGTTAACATAGTCGACCAATAGTACCCCTATCTCATAATTAACTGGGATAACCTCCTCCAACCCAAATGGAGGCCATACTCTCCATCGTGGGCTTAGAATATAACTCTATCAGACCATTCCCTAGCTATACATAAGAGCCTAAGTCTGAATGTAGTCCTTTTCTATAATTTATTATTTTTAATCACGTACTGACCTACCTTTTCCTTAATTTCCTTCGTGAGATTTTAGTCTTTGTGTAAACCTTCCTTTTTTCAAAAAGTCAATGATCAGGGTGAGTCATGAGCCCTTAGTAGTATCCATGAATTAGATTATTTTTTCGACCTTCTATAAGCTAACCTCTATCATGATTGTTACTAATACTACTCAAGTGCGATTAGTCTCTCGTACAGAGGCTAGTGTGGCCAAAGCGTCGGCATGACCATTCTTATTCTTAGCTATTTGCCTAAATATAGTTGTATCATATTCCACAACATTGTTAGTTTCTTGAAAGTCCAACCTGACAGTATAGTCAAAACAGTTTTCATCATGATCAATTGCGACCACCCCTAGCCCAACGCCATTAAAGTTATGCACATCATCAACAAATACCTATCAAATAAGCCTTTCTCCTTAATCCACATTGTATACTTCTTCTTTTACCTCATCCCTGGTAACCTCTAGTGATTCATTGAACTACCACCTACCCCTTTACTATGAGCACTGACCCAAATCTATGGCAATTTGCGTCTGTCTCTCTGTGACTTCTGGCATCATCAATACATTCTTGAGTGGTTAATAGGTGAGTACTACCACTATGATAAGATAAATTAATATTTATAATAAACCTTAACAATTAAATATGTAATAACAATTATAAGGTTATGATGGTTACTTCCATAAGAAAATGCAAACTTGATAAACAAAACCGATAATTCCGATCTTGAAAATACTTTGGTTTTATATTTTTAAAACTCTTCCAAGTGCATGAATCATTTTATAGAAAACACAAGTATACACCCAAGGTCGATCTAAGAAAGAAATATATGTGATTTTTAATTTATTATTCAAACTTTTAAGAACAAAGTTAAATCCTAAACATCCTATGAGGATATGTTGATTTTTGTTTCCTAATCTAATAAAAAAAACAATAAACATATATATGGATTAAATAAACAATAATGCAAATTTTTATCATTCATAACTGAAAGTTTATAAATTATAGACCTAATTAACATAAAGAGGGGTGAATAGGTTATTTTTAATTTTTACTAATTTATAATTTAATAAACTAAACAAAGCAGTCGGGTATGCAATCGTGTGTAAAAAATAAGTACGGAAATAAAATAATAACACATGATATTTTTAGGTGGAAACAACCTAGGCCACAACCACGACCTAAGAGGAAAACCACCGGTCCACCGAACCACCTAACTTTCCACTATGAAAATCAAATATTTAAGTACAAACTCAGTCTTATGCTACCCTCCCTAGGATACTGCCCCAATGCATATACTTACAAGCCCCTGCCCTGTTTTCATAGTTTTTGAAATTAGTGTGAGCAGTTTCTAGACCAACGTTCCAATAAGCTCCTCGCCAATTAGATCGTTCACAAATCAACTGCAAAAAGGTTAGCACAAAAAACACAAGTGTCCGTGTGTGTTCTAGGATGGATTTAACAATGAATAATCCTAACTAGATGATTCAAGGTATATGTCATTTAAATCAAATCATATAGAAAATTCTAGAGCAAAAAGATTAAGCACAAATTTAATAAAAATAACTTCTTTAAAATTTAATAATCAAATCAAATAGTTATGATCACATATAAAATTATTTAATCTAAACATGTAAAAATCTAATCAAGAATAAGTTATATAAAGATAAAAAATACCAAACAAATTTATTAATAAATACCTCTAATAAGATATCAATTTGATATTAACCGATCTATTTAAAGTTGCTTGCAATTACTGTTCCATTGATATCCGCCTAAAAACAATTTACCGAGAATGAGAACACGAAGTAGGAACGTGGGCGTTATTAATCTTCTGGATTTTTGTTAATCTTCAAATCAAATCAAGAAGATTTTGTTAGCAAGCCAAATTCTTTGCTCCTTCACATCAGCCTAATGTCACTTATTAATTCCTTGCGGCTTACAAATTTCTTACTCCTTCATATAAGCCTAATATCACTTGTTAATTCCTTGCCGCTTATTCACCTTTTTTTTCCACAGCAGTTTGCTGTTTTTTATTCTCACTATCTAGATCAACCCTAATGTATCTATATTTATAAATAATAATAATACCTAATAGTATTAGGGATAAATACATCTTGGGCTTAATTATTCAAAGCCCATTTAAAGTCTTAATAAAAAAATATTTTTTAAATCACATCTTAAAAATATTAACACATAAAAAAAATATTTAAGCACCAAAAATAATTTTAGATTTATGAACATATACTATTAAATGTATAAATGAAATCATATGTATCGTAGTTATAAAATATATACCTAAAATACGATTATCTGAAACTCGAGTATTTATTGAGCTTTTCTTGATAGATTTGATAGTAGACCTAAAAAAAAATTTACAGGTAAATATTTTGTCCACGAAAATAGCCAACACTCATAGCCTTTACATTAACAGTTTAGTATTTATGGATATAATAATTAAGTTAATTATGTTTGCTCATATTATTTAGATTATTAAATATATAATTGATATTTGTTGATTTTCTCTTTTTGATATAAAAGTGTCCTTAGGTAGGACCCAAATTATTTTGTTTATTATTAATTAATTAATATCCATAGATGGATCATATTAATTAATTAAGTATTAAATTTTAGATTTATTTATAAGAAAATAGCAAACCATCTAATCAGAGCTTTAGATGAAGTCAATTAATTAGACTTTATTCAAAGTGTCCAAATTAAACCTAAGAATTTAATTATCTGAGTACTAACTTTAAAGTTTTAAAACCATTACTGAAAATTTATCATCAATACATTTTCCAATAATAGTTCTTATTAAAAAATTTGAAATAGAGCTTCACTCTAACTACTCAGAGATTGTAACAACAAATAAAATATCACTACTTTAAATCAGAACGGATAATTAAACCTTAAAATCTAATTTTCAGATTTAAGTTTATAATGAAAAATAATATATTTCTCTCTAACATCCTTAATATAAAATCTTGAATAAAAACAAAATCAATTTATTTTATTGAAATGTTTTACCTATTTAATATTTTGCAAGCATAACAACTTTATTATTATATCATATTTACAAATAGCTAGCTATGTTAAATTTAATAAGAGATAAGTTAAACATAACATATAAGAATAAAACATAAAAAATAATTGTAAAGAATTCATTTTGAAATTATACCTCAAAAGAATCCTTACACTTCCGATTTTGTTACTGGAAAACCTCCAAATGAATTTGCACTTTCGTTTATTGAATCAAAAAATATAAATCTATAAAAACATAATTAGTTCTTCTCCAAAAGAGAAGAAATTTAAAACTAAAAAAAATAAAAAAAAAAGCTTTCTAGAGAGAAAAAATTCATACATTCAATGCTAATACCTATAGAGATTATGTAAAATTTTGAAGAAATAAGAAATGTGTTTGGAGTAGAAAAAATATATTTCACTTAGAATAAAAGAAATTAGGCTCAAATTATATCTCACAAGGGTTGTCTCCACTATTTGATTCCTAAACATCGATTCTGGGTTTAATATAATTTCCACACCTTATCAAGAAATATTAGTCATGACAAAAACTAACTAATTACCATATACTCTATGATATGTTTTTCAAAATTAATCTAACATTGTAAAAACTTAATTATTTACTTAAATTTGATTTAAGGAAATAAGAAATTTTTGTGAGAATTTTTTAAAACAAATCCTAAAATTCTAAAAATTACTAAACCACAGAATAAAAATAAAAATTGTTACAATTTTTGAATTTAAGCATGGTAACTTTTCACCACCCCCAACTTAGAACTTACATTGTCCTCAATGTAACAATTGTAAATTAAAGATAAAGTGCAAAGAGAAGAAAAGTAACCTATTTCTTGGGAATGTGCAAGTAGTGATGAAGAAATACAGGTGCATCCATCATATTCATCATTAAAGTTCACACAGACAGATTGCTGTGAAATTCTAACATCTCAACAAATATTTTTAGTTTTAACAATTCTAAAATTATTCACATGAAATTAAACTAAAATAAATAAATAAAAATAAAAGAAAATTACATAAAATGATAGGTTGCCTCCCATCCAACTCTTAGTTTAACGTCTCAGCAAGACGTAACTTGGGGATTTCATTTTCAATAAACTTAATATCCCCATATCATTGAGCCAATCAAATCGACAAGTAGGACAAATTTATCTACCTATACTTTTGAAGTCCTATGGATTTTCAAAATTTATTTACTTAAGACAAGGGATATAATTGTAGGTGTTATATAACTCACTTCTAGGTGAAAGTCAAATAATTGAGGCATCAAAACACATTTGTACCTAGATCTAACAAATCAACTACCTTCTTTTATCATAGATTATAATTAAAAACATTGAAATTTTGGAGATAGCTTAAGCAATTTATTATTTTATTTTTTTATTTTTTTAAAATCTCTATGTTAAATAACATAATTAGTATTATATAAGAGTGCTTCCAGTAAAGAATGGTGGGGCAAAGTCTCCTTAAAAACCATTCTCCTAAACAAAGCAACGTTCCCACGAAAGACTAGTGGCACAAAGACTTTCAAGAACTAGTCTTCTAGACAGAACTCTTTTAGATCATTACTTTTCATGTTATTAAAATCTAAGTTGATTAAGTTAATAAATTAAGTTAAGTAAAACATTTAAGTTAAATAAGTTAATAAATTAAGTTAAGTGAAAATTTAAGTCAATTAAGGTAATAAATTAAGTTAAGTGAAAATTTAAATTAATTAAGTTAAATAAAAATCTAAGTCAATTAGTTTTTTTAGAGCTTAGTATTTAAAAGTTTTTCTTTTCAATTTTTTTTAACTCGATAAAAAAATCACAATTATTACAACACAAAGTTTTTGATAAATAATTAAAAAAATTTATTCCTTCCCTAACAACGGTGCCAAAAACTTAATGAACAAAATCGACAATGTCGATCTTGCAAATACTTTGGTTTCATATTTGTAAAACTCTCACAAGTGCACGAATCATTTTCTATAAAATGACAAGTATACTCACAAGGTCAATCTAAGGAAAGAATATATGTGGTTTTAATTCATTATTCAAACTTTTAAAAATGAAATTAAATCCTAAATATCGTGTCACGATATTTTGAATTTTTGTTTTCTAATCTAATAACAGAAAAAATAAACATATATATGGATTTAATAAACAATAATAAAAATATTTATCATTCATAATAGTGGAGTATTTATGGATATAATAATTAAGTTAATTAGACTTGTTCATATTATTTAGATTATTAAAGATATAAATTGATATTTATTTTTTTTTCTCTTTTTGGTATAAAAGTGTCCTTAGGCAAGCCCAAATTTTTTGTTCGACAATAATTAACTAATATCTTTAGGTAAGGCCTATTAATTATTAAGTATTAAATTTTAGGTTTATTTCTAAGAAAATAGCAAACCATCTAATCACAGCTTTAAGCGGAGTCAATTAATTAGACTTTATTCAAGGTGTTCAAACTAACTTTCAAGTTTTAAAACCATTACTAAAAATATGTAGTCAATACATTTTCAAATGATAGTTCTTATAAACAATTTTGAAATAAAGCTTCACTCTAACTACCAGGCCATTGTACCAACAAATAAAAGAGCACTACTCTAAATCAGTCTGGATAATTAAACCTTAAAATCTAATTTGCAGATTTAAGTTTGTAATGAAAAATAATATATTTCTCTCTAACATACTTAATATAAAATCTTAAATAAAAACAAATTCAATTTATTTTATTAAAAAAATTTACCTATTTAATATTTCGTAAGCATAACAACCTTATTATTATATCATATTTTCAAACATCTGATGACTCTATCAAAATAGAGTCATTAGCGAACTTTTTTACTTAATATTTACTTGTTTTATTTAATAAATATTATTTTTATGTCCAAAAAAATTAAAATATAAACTTTTTAGTGAAAAGGGGTGAAAATATAATTTTTAGAATTTTTTGGGATTTTTATTGATTTTTTATGAATTTTTAACGCATGACCAATCAAGAGCTTCTACGCAAGCATGGAGAGCGAATCACATCGCACTGCATGTGAGGAGGACAAACATGCGCCAACACGACGTTCAATCTGAATTTGAAATGGGTCAACGTACCATTGCTCTGCACGTTCCACCCGTGTGTCACGCCATCTGTTCCCACAAATTACGTCGTGCTATGTGTTGTTGACTCGGTGAGTGTTGACTCTGACCAGTCTCACCTTCCACGTGTCACTCCCTGATTTGCCCAATGAATTTTGGATGCCACATGTCACGCTATGATTGACTAAAACTATCAGTTTTGCTTGTTTTGATCGTAGCCCTTGATCTGAAGCTGATCGGATGGCCCAGATCACACCTGAGCTTTATTTAAGCCCCTAATCACTCTATAAACCCTAATTAGCCTCCATTAGCATAATTTTGGTGGAGATTGAAGAGGAAATTAATTCTACAATTCAAGAGATTGATTGTATTTTTTTTCTACTGTTTTCTTTATCAATTTTATGTCTTTCTTTATGAAAAATATGAGTTTTATGAACAAAATTATGTGTAATTAATTTATTAATTTAGGGATCTTATGAACCCAATTTTCACCATGTGATGATCTAATATTTTTTCCAATTATAATATTAATTTAATTATATTATTTAATCTGATTCTTATGCTATTAATTGTTTGGCCAATAATTTATCTATAGAGAAAATTAAATATATTTGAGATAATTATTTAATTGTTTGTCTTGATTGAATAACATGCATAGTTTCTAGGCAGAGATGTATGATTCTTATATATGTAATCCATAATTGATGTAGTATGTAATTTAATTGGCATGAGAGTGTGATTAAATTAATTACTATATGGTGTGTAGTTTACTTAAGAGAGGAATACATCTAGGTTAGATTCAATTAATTGATATTATATTAGGGGCATTTTAGCGATTCGAATGTTTAGAAAATTGGGAGATTAAGTATTCCTAGATATTTTCTCATATATCTTTTAGTCACGAAATTTGATTTAATTAATTATTTCTATTTACTTTTAGTTATTTTAATTTTTCTTTCTTGAAATATAAAAACACCAAAAATAAATTAATTTTTATTAATTTTAGTTTTAAAAAATTAGTTTCTAATAAAATAATCTTCGTGGGAACAATCTTTACTTATCATTATATTACTTGTTATGATACGTATACTTGTGTATTCATTGCACACACAATTTGTGTGGCGATCAACAGCCAGTCATGTTAAATTTAATAACAGACAAATTAAACATAACATATAAGAATAAAACATAAAAAATAACTGTAAATAATTCATTTTAAAATTATAACTTAAAAGAATCCTTACAAAACTTTGATCCTAATTCTGCTGTTGGAAAACTTCCAAACATATTTGTATTTTCGTTTGTTTAATCAAAAACTAAAATTTTATAAAAGAATAACGAGTTCTTCTCAAAAACAGAAGAACTTTAAAACTAAAAAAACTTAAAAAAGAAAGCTTTCTAAAGAGAGAAAGAGCTCAAAAAATTATGTTTTTTGGTTTTGGGGGAGAGGGTCTTTTATAGGTAAGAAATAGGCTAAAAAGTGGGGAAAATAATAAACAATGGCCTTAGACGCGTAATGGATAGGCTGGTATGCATGTGTGGCATAAATGCGCATGGATGGGTGTTGACGTAGGCGTTGACACACACAATATTTTAGCATGATGTGAGCATAGATGCATGCTAGATTGTAGTGTGAGTGGTGCATCTGTATGTATAATTGCAGCGTGAATGGGCACGACTACGCGCGGCATAGGCATGATGCGCGCACGATTCGACATTTTTGTCTATTTTTCCATTTTTTTGGCTTTTCCTCATTATTTCTTAACATATTTGTGATGTATTGCCTCTAGTATTATTCTTTGAGTCTTTAAATTATATTTGAAGCAAAAATATCTAAAAAAATAATAAAAATACCCGTGATTTAAAAAATATTTATATAAAAATATGATAAAATCATATAAATATCAATATTTTTAATCAATTAAAGTATATGAAATCATGATAATTTTAGTATTTTTTTAGCAATCATCAAAACTCGCTCCTTTATAATAGTTATAAGACATAAAATTGAAGCATCTTTAGAAAGAAAGAAAAAAAGGAATTAAAGCATATTTTTTAAAAGTATTGGTATAAAACCTTTGAATTATAATATATGAGATTAAATTATTATTTTGTTCTAGTCGCTTATGTTCTTCTTCTTTTTTCTTTAAAGTCTTCAAGAAGTTAATTTTTTTTACTAGAGAAAGATATTCTTCTATAGAAAAACCCTTGTGTGTTAGGCTTGTTGTAATTATATTTCTTTTATTCTTATTAGTTATATTGAATAAAAACACATACTTATTTCATCTTGATTTTGCTTAAGGGTATTTATTTCTTATCTAAGTATTCATATCTATGTCATGTTTATGCCCGTAAAATTTGTATTTTATTGTCAATCTAGATTCGTTATATCGAAGATCAAGAAGATTATAATATGATATCAAAATTTTATTTTTTTAAAAAAATGATCCATCTTTAATTAAGACAATCAAATAATCGATTAATTAACCTTACATATAAAGTGAAAGACAAAAGCTAAAGTTAACTCCACCTGCTTAATAAAGCTTTTAGTTTACAGATTTTAATTATTGATGTCTTTATATTAATATTTTTATCTTTTAAATTATATATCCTAAAAAAAATCTTTGTAATCGGTGCTTTCTCTCTCATATGTATTAAAAAAGAACTTAATGTGCACTTCTAAACAAAACAAAAAGATCACGTTGATTTTGTGTAAACTAAAAAGAAAAAGCTACAAAGTTGCTGCTATTGTATTATATCGACCAATTTTAAGCAAATAAATTAGAAAAATTGTTTAAACAAATCATCTCAAATTATTAAATAATTTTTTCTAAGTGCATGTCAACGTGTTTGTATATCACTAAATTTTTTTTCTTTATTTTAAGAATTATTACTTATTTGCAAATCTTTTATTTTAAAATATATCAAGATTATGATAATTTTTTAATTCATTTTAATCAATTTTTCTTTTTTCTTGAGTTTGGTACTTAAAGTTACCATAATTTTATTTTATGTATATTTTTCTTATTTTTCGTGTGTCTACCTTAATAATACTAACATTCAATAAAAATTATCAATTTAATGCAATTTTAATTTTACTAAAGATCTTTTATACATGTGCAACACAAGTGTATTAAATGGGTACATGTGGTATGTTTTTCCATTACAACATTAACAACTTATGTTTTTGTTATTTTTGATTCTTTAAATATATGTTTTAATATTTTTTGACTCATTTTACGTTATCTTCACCATCTCTTGTTCCTCTATCACTTAAGAGCTCAACAACTTTATATATATTATGTTTTCCTAATGCTGACACTTTAGGCGAACAACTTAGCAACCCACAAACTCAACGGAATATAAATGATTGATTTGCTAAGAACGTGTTGAAGATAATCATATTAGAACCCTAAAAAAACAAAGTCCTTAAAACCACAATCTTGAGACGCCACAAAGAATGATCACTCCCTTTGATAAGTCAAATTCAAGCATTTAATCAAGAACACAAGATGACAACACAAAAGCTTTATGAAATATACTTTTCATTAATGATATTCGTTCTTACCTCCAAATTACACAGATCTTCTTATTTATAAGCAAGAAACCCTAAAAGAAAAATATCATAGATGAATTGGGCTTAATGTGCCTATTTAGTTATGGATTGAGCCTAATCCAACCTTAAAAGATAAAAGAATTAAAATAAAAAGCCCACAATTAACTAAAATAAAAATTGCTAACCATAAAAGACCCACAATTAAATAAAAGAATAAAAGACTTAAAATAAAAATCCCACAATTAACTAAAATAAAAATTGCTAAACATAAAAGACCCACAGTTAAATAAAAGAATAAAAGACTTAAAATAAAAATCTCACAACTAACTAAAACAAAAATTGCTAAATATAAAGGCCCAAAATTAATTAAACATAAAAAATTGCTACTTAAATTATTCCTTGCATCCAATTTGATATTCCAAATGTATCTCTTTTCTAAGATCTTGAGAATATTTGTAGGATCTTGAGAATATTGGTTAACACTTGAGAACATCAACTTGATCAGCACCTCGATCTCCATTATTCCCCTCATCTTCCAAAAGATTCATCCTCAAATCTTAGCTTTGTAAGCAGGTTGATTTGGTATTGCGTATTCAAGTATGAGGTCTATTTGATGTTGTATGCCTCACAAAGGATGTAATCCATAAGGAATTTCTTCAGGAAGTTGATCCTCAAAGTCTTGCAATAAAGATTCATTGACATTAGGCAAAGATAAGTTGTCATCGTTAGTAGAAAGGTAAACATCCTTATACATAAGTACAAGTACTTGTTGAGTTCCCATCATTGCACTCTTAATCTCATGTTTTTTTCAGGAAATGCACTCATTCTTTTATTTTTCTCTTTATTTTGCTCATTTTTCTCTCTTCTTTGCTCACTCTTCTCTCCTTTGTGCTTACTTTCTTCTCTTTTTTGCTCACTTTTCCCTCCATTATGCTCACTATTCTCTCCATTTTTCTCACTTTTCTCTCCATTTTTGCTCTCTACCTCACTTACTCTTTTTGTATTTTCCTCTTGCTCACACTTTTTCCCCCCACATATTGAACTATCTTACTATCCTAATTTGGTCATCATAAACTTGCAACAGTTTGAGAAGGGATAATACCACTTTTTGGTTATCCATCTCAAAAGAATAGCGATTTGTGTACCCAAAATGCAACACCCTCCTATCATACTACCATAGTTGGCCTAGTATTATATGACCAGCATACATCAATGACACATCACAAAAAATCTTATCTTCATATTTTCCAATTGAAAAAGGAACCCAAATTTGTTTGTTAACCTCCACTTCTCCACAATCATTCACCCATGGTAGCTTGTATGGTTTGGGATGCTCGAGCCATATCAAAGTTAACTTTTATACCAATGAAGTACTAGCAACATTAGTGCAGCTCCTACTATCAATAATTAACGTGTATACCTTATCCTTCACGTGGCATCTTGTGGTGAAAATATGATCACGGGCTTCTCATCTCCCTCATCCTTAGGTGGTATATTCAAAACTCTACTTGTAACAAGTGAATCTCCATACACAGGTTCTTCTACTTCAATATCAAAATTGACACTTTCAATTTCTCCATTTGTCTATACAACCATAACCTTTTTGTCCATTTTTTAACATGCTCTCTCTTCCACATTGGAATTAGTTTCTTCTTTGTCTATCCCATGTCTTCTATGTCTTATTTTATGTAATTTAGAACCGGAAGAGGATTCTAAATCATCCAACCTTGCATTCATTCTCTTAAATTGGTCATGAATAGATTTGATGAAGCATTTTAAGTCCAAATCTAGTGGTTCTCCTCCTTTTTTTACTCATATTTTCAACCTGTCAAAATAAAATGAGATAATCTACGCACTCCTTCACATGTTTGCTCCCAAATAAGATTGTTAATACTCTTTTTTTCACACTATTTTTGCTCTCTTTTTTTACTACTCAAAGCTCCCGCTAACTTCCTTTGTGTTCTTAATAAAATCAAAAAATCCAACTAATATCAAGAAGTAACCATTTTTTGGTGACAATCTCAAAATTCAGAACTTTAAAATAATTTAATGGCGAAGTATGACAAAAGGAAAGTCCAAAGTGGACTCTAAAGAAAGAATTTTGACCAAAGAAGTCTCTAAAGGAAGACTCTTCACCAAAGAGGACTCTAAAGAAAGAATCTTGGTCAACTATGACTCCTTTTTTTTAAAAAAAATAATGTATCTTGGGCAGCAAGAATAAAATAAAAGAAAACCAATTTCAACAAAAACAAGAAAACTCAATAAGAAAATAAGAATTAGATTCTTGAGCAATCTACTACTATGTTCTCATTTTCTTCTTATTTTCTTCTTCTTCTTTTTTTTTTTACCTTTTTTCACTTTTTTTCTTTTTACTATTGCTGCTGCTTCTATGAATAGAAAATTCATAAAAATTCGCAACCCTAATGAACAAGAACTGAAAACAACACAAAAGGTGCGAAAAATATTTAACCCCTCGATTAGTGGTGTAAATGGTAAAATTTGGACTCAAAAATTGCAAGAACAGAGGCAAAGCTTTATTTTAATAGTAGAAATCGAAACAAGCTTCGTTTTGATGTATTATAATAGTCGTTTCATTACCCGAGTCAAAAGTTATGACTGTATAAAGTTGCAACTCCATTTTATCAATATTTTTTTTTAAACTGAACAGAGCACTCTTTTTGTTTTTTAAGAACCAAGATAGATTGAATACAAAAATAAAGAACAAGAAAAAGATACAAAGAATTCAAAGAAAACTATGAAAAAAATCCAAATATGAAAACAACGGCAATAAAATTGAAAGAAAACAAATGAATCAAAAGGATAAAATTTCTCTTTTTTTCTGTGATTTGTGACTTAAGAACGCAAAAAATAATCAAGAGTGTATAAAACAATCAAAGGATGATTTTTTAAAATCTAGAATTAAAAACCAAGAAAGATGAAGATAGATAACCTATTTTAATCAACCAAGGCTTTGATACCAAATGATATGAACCCCTTAAGCGAACAACCTAGGAACCCATGAACTCAAAGGAATAGAAATGATTGATTTGCTAAGAACTTTTTGAAGATGATCATATTAGAATCCTAAGGAATCAAAGTCTTTAAAACCCCAATCTTGAGACTCCACAAATGATCACTGCTACAATATGTACCTATGGCCTTAGTTTTTAATCGTGATCATAAGTCTATGGCCATGATTATAAGAATCGAGGCATAAGTGAGAGAGACCAAAGGTAACGACCTATGACCTTGGTTTTTTAATAATCGAGACCATAGGTACAATCTATAACCTCGGTTATTAAAATACCTTATGGCCTCGGTTTTTTAATAAACAATACCATAGGTACAATCTATGACCTCGGTTATTAAAACACCAAGGTCATAGGTATACCTTATGGCCACGGTTTACTTATAACCGAGGCCATAAGTACTTCCTATGGCCACGATTTTCTAATAACCTAGGCCATAAGGTAAACATAAATTTTAAAAAAATTACAATTATAAATTACAATATTAAAAATCAATATAAATTACAATATTAAAAATCATATTATATTAAAATTAAAAGTAAAATTACATTTGAGAGTTTATTATACACTAAAACATAATAAAACCTTACTATTACAAACAACATTGAAAGGTTGTTTTGTGATGGATAGTAAAAAGTAAATCAATCTCAGCTAAGCTACTAAATTTCACAGAATTTGCTTGTCTTTCAAGGAAAGCATTTCGAACTCAAGATCTTTAAGCATTTCAAACGAAGATCATCTTTGACTTCATTGATCCTTCCTTGCTTCATTAAGAAAATACCAAGATTGCACATTTTGTTATTATCTGGTGCAATTGAAAGAGCTCTTCTATAAGCATCTTCAGCTTCCATATAGTTGTTTTATTGCATTAAAGCCCAACCCAAATTGCCCTGAAAATTTGAATTTAAAAATCAATAAAATTTATGTACTACAAAACCCATCAATTTGCATCAATTTGCATCAACTATGTCAAATACCGTAGTCAGAATTCAAACACATTTCTTTCCTAACTGAATTAAAATGATGCTAAGCACATAAGAAGAGTTTCCAAACCAAATACCATAGGATTAGAAAAGGAAAAGGAAAAAATAGATATATAAATAGAGTTAGGCTACCATGAAAGCAAAGATCAGTTATTTTCACCTCCATTACCACCACCATCTCCTTTGTCACCATAATTCCCACCATCAAAGCCACCATATCCATCAGTTCCACTAGAACCACCATCCAAAATAGCATAAACTCAAAAATGATCAGAACCCAGTTCGCCAAATCAAATTCTAGAGCTAAAGACATCACCTCCACAATTTAGAGGATTTAAGCAAGTAAGATACAAATAACACTTCCCATGTAAAACAGTAAAAGGTTGGGGATTTAAACACTTCCCAATCGAATGATTAGCACAGTTTAGCATATATATCAATTCTACTCTAATGAAGAAAATGACATCATATTGGTTGAGCTAGGGAGAAAATCTATCACTTCTTTACCACATAATCTACTTGGTTGTTATAAGTGGCTTTGGTTAGGGTTGGTTTACCAATTCCTCCCATTCTATAAATTCATACGCCTAGGCGAACACCACTGATCCAACATAAAATAATGAACTTATCTTTTGCACACGAGAATGAATACCAACAAGGTAGCAAAATCTAAACAAGTATATGCTGTTTACTTGCCTTGAAAACCTCTACAACAATTTTCTTGGTAAATTTTGCTTAAGGCATGAAAATTGTTAATGAAAGTTACTTAAATCAATGCAAGAATAAATTTGAGAAAATAAGGTACATTATGGATGACCCTAATTAAAACTTCTTTTTTACCTCCACGAAAAGTTCAATTTTCAATTACATATGAACAAAAGTATCATAAGTTGCATTAAAACATGTATCTACATCCCTAAGTGAGCATCTTGAACCTTGATATTTTCTTCTACTATAAAGCTTAAAAATAAAATTGTAACATGTTAAGAGCATTGATTGATTAAAGAATGTAAGAACAATTAATTCTACCAAGTAAAAACATAACATGGGAGTTTTCATGTTACTTGCATATGACATAATTTGAAATACAAAGGCAATATAAATGATTGATCAAAACAAGCCAAGTTGGTAATTGGAAGAAGCCTTTTGTATAACACTCTTCCCCAAAAGTTCATTTCTAAGTTTCAAGAAATTTAAAAAAAGCCTCATTTTTTGCCCGAGCTTTATACCTTGAATGAATTAATAGAACAAAAGTGTTTCTCAAGTATATAAAAACCCTTAAAAAGTACAGTCTACGTTTTGATCTTAGAGTTTCTCCATGAATTTTGTAAAGCCTACTAAAACAGAGAAGAGAAATTGTAATCAAGATTTAGCAAAACACAAAGAGCACTAATATACATAGAGAAGAAAAAGTTGAATATGAAAATTAACACATCATTTATGCACGCACAAGCACACACACTCGCACAAAGAGTTAACTTGAGAAGTGAGAACCCCAACCGATTACACCAATCTGCTTGATACCCTTGAAAGCATTGGGCAGTAGAGGGAACAAAGATGTATTTCTGAAGATGAGAGATGGAGAAGCAAGAGACGCAGATGGTAGGCACATACGACAGACGCAGAGAATATAATTTAATTTAATTAATATATAAATTAATTAAATAAATATAATTAATAAAAAAGAGAGATAAAGAAAGAAGAGGGAAAAGAAAAATAAAAAAAGATAGGGTATGTTTATGGCCTCGGTTTTTAAATAACCAAGGATATAGGGTATGTTTATAGCCTCGGGTTTTAAATAACAGATGTCATAGAGTATGTCTATGGCCTCAATTTTTAGATAAACGAGACCAAAACTCTATGACCTTGGTTTTTAAAAAAACTAAAGCTAAATATTCAAGACTATATGTACGTATTGTAGTAGTGGATGATCACTCCTTTTGATAAGCCGAATTCAAACGTTCAATTAAAAACACGAGAAGGCAAAGCAAAATCTTTATGAAATATACTTTTCATTAATGGTATTCGTTCTTACCTTCAAATTACATAGCCCTTCTTATTTATAAGCCAGAAATCCTAAAAGAAAAATATCCTAGATGAAATGGGCTTAATGTGCCTATTTAATTATGGATTGGGCCTAATCATATCTTAAAAAATAAAAGACTAAAAGACTTAAAATAAAAACCTATAATTAACTAAAATAAAAATTGCTAAACATAAAAGGTTCACAGTTAAATAAAAGACTTAAAATAAAAAGCCCACAATTAACTAAAATGAAAATTGCTAAACATAAAAGGCCCAAAATTAATTAAACATAAAAAATTACTACTTAAATTGTTCATTGCATACAATTTGATAATCCAAATGTATCTCTTGTGTAAGATCTTGAGAATATTAGTAAGCACTTGAGAGCATCAACCTGATCAGCATTTTGATATCCATTATTTCCTCTATTTATTAGCTTAAATTGAGATTTGTTTTTCGATTTTTCCATTTCTTTTAGGAATTTATGATGATTTCAAGAACTATTAAATGTTGATGCTAATTTAAGTTCCAAACAAATCACTCGATTAACTATTTTTATGATATTAATATTTCTTATAATTGGTACTAATTTGATATGTATAACATATAGACGGACTCAAAATTTTTTTTTATATACAAACTACATATTGTATATTGTTTTTTTTATTTTTCTACTAAAAATACATACTATAATCACAAAAACATAACAAGTCTAATATTTGAATGAATATTAGTAAGTAACATGTATTTATCAGTTAAGTTATTGAAGTGTTATCTTGATATATATTATACATGTATGAAAAATATTTAATAAAATAAAAATTATATTAAATTAATATTTTTTTATTAAATATAAATATTAGGAAATTATCATCTAATGAAATAGATTTTAAAAAGTTTTTAAAATAAAATTATGATATAATAATATAACTAAGATTGCAAACCCTTTTATCTTATTACTATTTTTTATTTCACGGCAAAGATCTAACCTTTGACAACGTTATGTATATGTATGACGTTGAAATTTTAAATATGGAATTGAATTGATTTGATTTAATTTTTACTTTACAATATTATTTTTGTAAAGATATGTTAAATAGATACGTTTTGCTTTTTAATGAAAGTCAACTACACATTATGCTATGTACAGTTTTATTCTCAAAGTATGATGTTACCGTTCTACGAAGTCAAAGTTTAAGGACAATTTCGTAACGAGTTTCAGATGAATTAATTTTACACTAATATTTTATTAATAATAATTTTATTTAATAATAACATTGTAAAAATATAATTACTATTAAAAATATAATTACTATTTTTATATATTTTTATTATAATAACAAAAAAAATTATTGAGATAATTTTATTAATTTTTATAAACAATTAAATTTATTTTATGTATTAATGTTTTAGACTACTAATAAAAACCTACTAGCATACTTGTTGAATTTATTGTACTCGGTCATACTTAAATTTTATTTTCTCGTGCTATTAAATTTTTCAAAAGAGTTATTTATTTTTCTTTAAGTTTTTCGTAGTATTTTTCATTCAATATAAATTAGAGTTGTCAAACCTTATGAATCAATTCATACTTTAATACACTTTTAATTTATATCAAAGTTAAGACTGTTTAGCCTCATATGTTCCTTTACAAAATGACTTATCAAGGAATTGCAACCCTTGTGACCTTCTATCATCATTAGATCTTTAGTGAGTAATATCCATAGAGTTAATGTAAGTGATATATATAATATGAGTATTAGCTATCTAGGATCAATTTTAATTATTGTTGGGTCTTTGGCCATTTCTTTTTAAGTTCTCAAACCAAGTCGCATTGTGGGTTTCAAGGTTCGAGTTCACGATTCGCATCATTTTGTATTAAAGACTAGATTCTAATTTTATATTCATATCTTTATTTATTTTCATTCCTTAATTTTCATGTTCTTGATTTTTTATGAAATTCCAATTTTAGTTTTTGTCTTTTATTTTTGGTCAATTTTTAATTTATTTTTTTGATTGTTGAATAGATCTATAAAAAAAAGATATAAAATATTTAAAAAAGAGAGAATAGATCTACTAGAAAGAAAAAAATGAAGGATTTGACCAAGAATATATATAAAGATCTAGATTCAAGAAACAAAAATTCTAATATATTGAAAAAGTCATAATTTTGTTCCGTGATTTCTAATTTGTTATTTATTTCATTATTTTTACCCAAATTTCTTCGACAATTAATACAATCGTATTCTTGCTATCAATTCTTGAGTAAAAAAAATAGAGAGAGAAAAAGAAAACTCATATCTATTCTAGCATTAGGAGTCTAAATCCTTCGATGCAAATTTGTAGAAAATCATTCTATAACCTTGACTTACTTGGTTGTTTTGACCTACCATTGGTGATAGTTGAATTCTACACTGTTTGGAATTCCTTAACAGTTTGGTTTGCTTAGGGCTAAGGATGCTTGAGTGATCAACTTGATTACTAAAAACGAGAGGTGAAGGTGAGATGATTTAATTCTTTTTACATATATCTTTTTGTTTGTGCTAGTTGTTACACAATATCAATTAGGAATAGAATACCTAGTCCAGAGGGAAGACATGATACGACATTCACATTGTGGGCTTTGCAATAGTCCTTTGATAGAATGATTGTAGTAATGGTAACTATGGATGAGAGGATGGGAAGGTGAAAGGCCACAATAGCCACCTTGCAATGAGGAGCACCACAAGGAGTTCCAAATGCTAGGGAGCTAGAAAGACAAGCTCATGTAAGGGAAGATCTTAAAGATGGTAATTGGGAGAATGTTGGGCACTTTGAGGAAAAAGAACATGAGGTGCCCACTAGAGGGTGGTATGGAAATAGGAAAGGTAGAAATGGAAAGGGAGATTTATGGAGACCACCACCTAGGCCATATGATGGGGTTGATCGAAACTTGGGGAGCATCAAAAACGAAGATACCACTTTTTCAAGGGAAGAATGACCCTAAATTATACCTAGAATGTGAGAAAAAGATGGAGCACATTTTGAGTGCCATAACTATGGTGAAAATAAAAGGATAAATCTTGTTGTTATTGAGTTTAATGATTATGCATTAAATTGGTGAAATGAATTATTGATTGGTAGGAGAAGGAACCATGAAATGCTAGTTGAAAATTGGAAAGATATGAAGGCTATCATGAGGATAAGGTTCATTCCTAGCTATTATTAAAGGAAATTGTACCAAAATTACCAAGGCTTAATCTAGGATTTAGGACAGTAGATGATTACTATAAGGAAATTGAGGTGGCAATGATAAGGGATAATGTAGAGGATGATAGGGAAGCCACCATGGCTAGGTTTTTGCGTGGGTTGAAATAAGATATTACCAACATATTGGAACTTCATTATTATGTAGAGTTAGAGGTGGACCATATGGCAATTAAAGTAGAGAGAAAACTCAGAAAGAAAGGTAACCAGTCATTGCTGCTTGCAAATATTCTTTTCAATGTTATTACCAATTTACCAGGTAATGGGGACCATCTAGGTGAACAACCCTAGGAAGCCACGAATTTAAAGGAATATGAACAATTGATTTGATAAGAATGTGTTGAAGATTATTATAGTAGAAACCTATAGAAACAAAGTTCTTAAAACCCCAATCTTGAGACGCCACAAAGGATTATCACTGCCTTTGATAAATCAAATTCTAGCATTCAATCTAGAACATAAGAAGGAAAAGAAAAAGTTTTCTGAAATATACTTTTCATTAATGATATTCACTCTTCCTCCAAATTACATAGTTTCCCTTTTATAAGCAAGAAACCCTAATAAAAAAACACAAGACAAAATGGGCTTTATTTAATGGTGGATTGGGCCTAATCCCACCTTAAAAGAAATTAAATACTAAAAGGCTTAAAATAAAAAGCCCACAATTAATTAAAATAAAAATTGTTAAACATAAAAGGCTCACAACAAAATAAAAGACGAAAAGACATAAAATAAAAGGCCTACAATTAACTATAATAAAAATTGCTAAACATAAAAGGCCTACAATTAAGTAAAACAAAAATTACTTCCTAAATCAAGCTTTTCTCCATACTTCATCTTCCAAATCTATCTCTTGCATAAAAGGGTAATAGACCACCCTTGGTAAAGCTTTAGAATCTTCGAATTTAGTTTTTGATTTTTCTAGCATAGCCTCTTTAATTGCACTTCCATGATCAAGCCTTGCAACGCTTTCTTCATCCTTTTTGTTTTTTTCGTAGTCATTGGACCGCCAATTAACTTGATCTACTTTATTTTCCTCCTCTTTGAAAAGATTCATCCTCGAATCACCTACATCAGACAAAGATAAATCAGCGACACTAAAAGTTTCACTAACATTACCATAGTCACTTGAAAAATCTCTTGTAGGCATTATCATTGATTTGTTCCAAGACTTGAAAATGTCCATATCCTCGAGGTTGCAATTTTGATTACATTTGTATAGGAAACCACTCCTTATGCATATGCACCCAAAACCAATCTCCAGGTTGGAAAACAACCTTCAAACGTCCCTTATTGGCATGCTTAGCATATTGATCATTCTTCCTTTCAATGTTGGCCCAAATCCTAGCATTTAAATCTTTTCACATAATCTGCCTTTCTCTTATCATTAAGATTAGCATGCTCATTAGTAGGCAAAGGTAAAATATCAATAAGTGTTAAAGGAGTAAAGTCATAAAAAATTTCAAAAGGAGAAAAAGAAGAAGTAGAGTGAACAGTCCTATTATATGCAAACTCAATATATGGCAAACACTTTTTCCACAGCTTTAAGGTGGAGTTTAGAATGGAATCATAATGGGAATGAGAATGTGAATGGAATGGAAATGAAATAGTTTTGTTTGGTTTAACCACTGGAATTAAAGAAGGAATCAGTATTACAGTGTTTGGTTTGCAACTGGAATGGAAAGGAAAATACTGTATATTACCTTAATACCACTATATTCAATAAAGTTTAAATGATATCATTTAATTATTATTTTTTAGTCAGAAAAAATACATTATTGAAATCATTATTTTTCTAAATTATTATTACTTAAAAGTAAAATATATTATTAAAATTATTATTTTTCTGAATAGGGTTTAGGGTTTTGAGGTTTAAGATTTAGGATTTAGGGTTTTGGGATTTAGGATTTGGGGTTTATGGTTTAGGGTTATATTTGTGGGTTAAGGTTTAAGGTTAAAAGTATTTTCTTTCTAAATAGGGCTTAGGGTTTTGGGGTTTAGGGCTTAGGGTTATATTTGTTGGTTAAGGTTTAGGGTTAAAATTATTATTTTTCTAAATAGGGTTTTAGGTTTTGGGATTTAGGGTTTAGGGTGATAATTATGGGTTAAGGTTTAGGGTTAAAATTATTATTTTTTTAAATAGGGTTTTGGGTTTTGGAATTTAGGGTTTAGTTTTATAATTATGGGTTAAGATTTAGGGTTAAAATAATTATTTTTCTAAATAGGGTTTTGGGATTTGAGGTTTAGAGTTTAGGGTTATATTTGTGGGTTAAGCTTTAGGGTTAAAATTATTATTTTTTAAATAAGGTTTTGGGATTTGGGATTAAGGATTTAGGGTTTAGGGTTATATTTGTGGGTTAAGGTTTAGTGTTAAAATTATTATTTTTCTAATTAGGGTTTAGGGTTTAGGATTTAGAGCTTAGGAATTAGGGTTTAGGACGTAGGGTTTAGGGTTATATTTGGGGTTGGGGTAAAACTTGAAAAAAAATTAAGATGAGAATGGAATCTCGATTACTTAAGGGGAGAAAAGGAATTCTGATTCCTTCTCTTTTAGGAATCGATTACATTCTATTCTCGCTTTCTAGTCCAACCAAACATAAAATTGGAAGGAATCAATTCTGACTCCATTCCATTCCAATCAACCAAACATGGGGTAAATATTTTTGAATGACTACACATAACAAGGTAATGAGTGTCCTATTAACTACTTTAGTTTGACCATCTATTTGAGGATGTACAGTAGAAAATAGCAATTTAGTTCCTAATTTATTCCATAAAGTACACCAAAAATGACTTAAGAAATTAACACCCTTATCACTAACAATCGTATTAGGCAACCCATGCAAATAGACCACTTCTTTGAAAATCAAATCAGTAATATGTATTGTGTCATTGGTTTTTGATCATGCAATAAAATGAGCCATTTTAATAAACCTATCAAAAACAACAAATATGCTATCCTTACCACTTTGTGTCCTTGGTAATCATAAAAAAATCCATAGATATATCAATCCATGGTTGATTAGGTATAGGTAAAGTGGTATACAACCCATGTAGTTTAACGGTAGATTTTACTTGCCAGCATGTAATGCACTTTTCACAAACAGATAGCACATCATGTGTCATATTAGGCCAATAAAAATACCTACATAAAAGTGACTCATCAAACCTCCCTCATGACTTTTGATAACTGTATTTTATATAGTTATTTTCATCAATTTTAGTAATGATAATTGCTATGTTCTTTTAATATTTAGTTAATTTTTGTTAAATAAATTAAGATTTTCCTTTTATGCATTAAAAATACATTTTTAATAAAATTAAATAATTTGTATCGAAAATGTACTTAATTTCATATTTTTTGTCCACAAATATAATTTCAAATAATATAGTTCTTAATTACAATTTATAAAAATCGAAAATATAATTTAAATTAAATTTGGGCTTAATTATAATAATTTAAAGTTTAAAAATTTAATTTAAAATTAGCAAAGGGCTTAACTGTAATTTAAGAAAGTTTAAAATGTAATTTGAAATATATTTGTGGGTGAAAATATAATTAATAAAAGTTTAATTTTCTGCGCAGGTGAGAAGAATCTACGCGCCAATCTACACGCGTGAATCGTGGACGGTCCGATCAGATAAGACACGGCTGAGATTCGCGCGTCCTTATCATACCCCACCAAAGAGAGTGGGTGCAGGTCTCAATTTTTCACGCGGCTCGGTATGCTGAGTGGGGCCCACCTGCCGCGCAGGCCGGCGTGCAGGGTGGGACCCACGTGTCTGACGCACATCTGTCAAAGGGTGTTGTTCTGTGCGGCTGAACCACGTGCAATCGTTCTTCCAGCGAATTAAAGTCTTCCACGTGTCCCAATTTCCCCTTGAATGAATCATAAGAGGACGCATGGCACATATCGGTGAATGCAAAAGCGCATAATCTCGCACTCGTTCCAGTCGGTGCCTCACTTTCTCGGCGCCCCAATCCCGTGCTTCAGTTTCTACGTGCGCCCGTTCCTTTCAACGAATGAGATGCGGCCACGTGTCCCACTATTTGTTTCAGCGAATCAGACGCTGACACGTGGCACGCACAATGAATAAAAAAATGCAGAAACGGCTCCTTGTCTTGCGTGAATTAAAATAAGTTTTTGATTTTCGCATGACCGTGGATTTTTAGGGGAATGTCGGGGTTTTATTTTCGATACAAATTGTGACGCGTGTATGATATTTTAATATTTTTGATGTATTTTTTTAGCTATAAATAGGTGATATTATGATAGAGTTAAAAAGTTTTTTTTTGGTTTAGAATTTTTGTGTTGTTCAGTTTTGAACTGCAGAACACGCAGATGCCATTTTTTGGCTTTTGTTGTGTTCTGCGTGTGCCAAATATTTTTGTTACTTGATGTTTTAATTTTTCTTCTTGTTCTTCTAATTTTTCTGCATCTGTGGTAATTTTTATTTTAATTTAATGAAGTAATTTAATTTTTCTAGGGTTGCATTTGATTCAAATATATGAAGCTTTGATTTTAATTATTTTTGATAGATTTATAAGATGTTTGATTTGTTCGTTCTATTTTGTGCTTAATGCTTTTTGATTATTTACGAATTTTATCAAAACGATTTGTGGCATAAAAATAAACTTGAGAAAGGCATTTTTGTGTATATTGCTCGTAAATAAAATGACATGTATGATGAAGGATAGGAATATACCCTAATTGTATGTGTGGCCATTTGAAAACTTAGAACTTAATGAATCTTAGTGAATTTAATTCTCATAGAGATATAGTGAATTAATTTAACGAGGTGTGTTTGTACGGAGCTCGGAAGAGATGTATGAATAAAAAAAGAAGTTTTCGGTTGACAAATTAAATGTACTAAAAAATATAAATCCAAAGAAAATAATATGATTTGAGTGGATTAGTTTGGTGAAAAATTGCAATCCTAGAGTTCTCTTATTTTTTTTGTTACCTTTTTCCATATCAACGATTATTTTGGATAAAATTAGAGAGATACAATTTTAGTACTCAACAAACTATAGTAACAAATCCTCGTGGGAATGATACTCTACTTACAAATCTTTATTACTTGTGACCGTGTATACTTGCACGATTTCTGTGTGTTGTAAAACACACAACAACTTTCCTTAACAAGCAACTCATGAATAGAACAAATAGGCACATATAATTTATCTTCCTTGAATAAAAATCCTTCATGCCTATAAAAATCACCAAACTCACACTTATCACATGCATTCCATACTTGGAAAAAATAAAAATCATTGGAATTAAAATCCTTAAGAAATTTAAAACCAAGTAATTTAGTTTGCAATGAAGTAATACTTACCTCCTAAACAGTACATCAGCCACAACATTGTCCTTCCCTTGCTTGTATTTGATTACATAAGGAAACATTTCTATGAACTCTAACTACTTAGCATGTGTTTTATTAAGCTTACCTTAGGTCTTTAAAAACTTCAAACTCTCATGATTGGAATGAATGATGACTTCTCTTGGCCATAAGTAATGTTGTCGTGTTTGAAGAGTTCTCACTAATGCATAAAGCTCCTTGTGGTAAGTAGGATAATTCAATACTACCCCACTTAGCTTTTCACTAAAATATGCAATTGGCTTGGAATCCTACATAAAAATAGCTTCTATGCCAATCACGGATGCATCACATTCTATCTCAAAAGCTTTATCAAAGTTAGGCAAACACAACAAATGTGCATTTTTTAGTTTATCTTTTAAAGTGTTAAAAGCTCGATCAGGCACATCATCCCACTAACAAACAATATTCTTTTTAACAAGTTCATTCAAAGGTGTATCAATAGAACTAAAATTTTTAACAAATCTTTGATAGAAACATGCTAAACCATGGAAACCTCTTACCTCATTCGCATTCTTAGGTGTAGGTTGATCCCTTATTACCCTTACCTTTTCTTCATAAACAATAATACCATGTGAACTAACAACAAATCTAAGGAATACTGATGCGTATTTTCGCAAGTGTACGAATTGTTCAAGTAATAAAGTGTACAAAAGTATGGATATCGAACCCACAAGGAATGGTGTTACTAAGTACCGAAATTGACTAATCCTAATTTTATTTGAAAACCAAATTGTTGAAATTGTTTAAGAAGAAAATTAACTTAAAACTAAATGCAAATAACACAATTGAATGTTGTTTACAAATGATTAAAAATGCTAAGGCATTTGATTTCGCTAAATCAATTCAATCCGATTTCAAGTCATGTTATATGAGAATCAAAGTTAAAAGTGATGGTTGAAAACCCCAAATTTATCTAATACTCTTTCTCAAGTTATATTAGAATTACTTATCTATGAAAACCAACTATATTTCTATGAAGATTTAATCACAAACAAGGACATTACGATTTATGGAATTTCTAGAATAACCACATATATCATGCATTAGGTCTCACACTCGCATTCAACATAAGGTATTTATCACAAGAAGCATTCATTACACATCTCCTCTCGGTCTCAATATAATGCAACAAATCATCTAAATCTTGGCCAGAAATTTAAAAGAATTAAGCATGGAAATAAATACTCAACTTGAAAATAATGAATTCATATAACGATAACACAAGAAATCAGATTTTCTTGATTTAACTACATCATAGCCTTAGCAAAAACGAATTAGTTCATAATATAAATAAGAACAAACATATTCTCAATTGAATCCATGAATAACAAGTATGAATAAAATGCAGAAAATAAAAGCTAAGGAGAAGAGATGAAAAACTCTTGAGGATGAAGACTTGGTAGCAACAATGGTGATGATCCTTCAAGCTTCTCCAAACGTTTCTCTCCAAAATTGCCTTTTCTCCTCCAAAAATGTCTTAGACCTCCTCTCTCTGTCATTGCCTCTTTCTCCATCATATTGCATATATAGATCTAGGGTTTTGGGGGCAATTTTGGAACAAAACAACATAAAAAATGTGTTTTTGGACGAAACTTGTTGGCGGCGACATTATTCTCGCCGCGGCAAGATTTCTGGAAAAGTTACGATTTTGGTTCTATTGATTCTCGCCGGTGGCGAGATTAATGTGGCCGGCGGCGAGATGAATTTTCCAAAATCCGTGCTCTCAGGAAGAATTTCGCCGTGCTATTTTCGTTGGCGGTGGTAATATTCTCGCCGGCGGCGGGATTTCTAAATTTTGAAACTTTGTTTTCTTTTTATGTTTACTCAATCCCGATCATTGTACTTTGTCCCAAACTTCTCCAAAATCATGATTTTACCTGAAATTTCACTTTAAACACGAAATACCCGTGAAATGACATTTGTGGATTAAATAATCAAATAAACCCAATTTTCACACAAATATCAACATTTAAATCATTACAAAAATGCAATAATTTGACTCTTATCAAATACTATAGATTCCATGCAAAATGTACACTTCTTAAGATTAGCATACAACTTGTTCTCTCTCAACACACTAAAAACAACATTCAAGTGTTCCATATGTTCCTCTAAATTTTTGTTACAAACTAAAATATCATCAAAGTAAACTACAACAAATTTTCCCATGACAACATGCAAGACATGGTTCATTAACCTCATGAATGTACTAGGTTCATTAGTTAAATCAAAAGGCATTACTAACCATTCATATAATCCATATTTAGTCTTAAATGAAGTTTTCCATTCATCTCCTTCTTTCATGCGAATCTGATAATAGCCATTCCTTAAATCAAGTTTAGAAAAAAATGAGAACCGTGCAACTCATCAAGCATATCATCTAAGCTGGGGATGAGATGTCTATACTTTACCATTATCTTGTTAATAGCATGGCATTCCATATACATGTGCCATGTTCCATCTTTCTTAGGGAGTAAGGTGATAGGAACCGAACATGGGCTGAGACCCTCCCTTACAAATCCCTTTTGCAGTAACTCATCCAGCTACCTTTGTATCTCCTTCATTTTTTCAAGATTAGCTCTGTAAGCAAGTCAATTTGGTATTTCATTCCTTTCCATCATTACGCTCTTAATCTTATGTTTTCCAAAAATTGCACTCATTCTTTTATTTTTCTCTCCTTGCTCACTTTTCTCTCCTTTTGGCTCACTTTTCTCTCCTTTTTTCTCACTTTTCTCTCCTTTGTGCCCTCTTTTATATCTTTTGTGCTCACTTTTCTCTCTTTTGTGGTCACTTTTCTCTTGCTCACACTTTTGTTTTTCCTTGAACTTACACTCTCTTTCTATTCTAATATGGTCCTCATAAGCTTGCAAAGGTTTGAAAGGGGCTAATACAAAGTTTTGGTTGTTCATTTCAAAAGAGTACCGATTTTTATACCCATCATGCATCACCCTCCTATCAAACTACCACAATCATCCAAAACAAATATGAGCAGCATGCATTGGTGCCAAATAACAAAGAACCACATCCTCACACTTTCCAATTGAAAAGGAACCTAAATATGTTTGTTGGAATTCACTTCTACACAATCATTTAGCCATTGTAGCTTGTACAGTTTGGGATGCTTTTTCCACTTCAAATTCAAATTTTCTACCAAAAAAATACTAGAAACACTAGTATAACTCCCACTATCAATAATAATCATATATACCTTAACCATCAGATGGCATCTTGTATGGAAAATATGCTCACGTTGTTCCTCATCTCCTTCATTCTTAGTCTGTATATTTAGGGCTCTCCTTGTGACAAGTAATCCCCTATGCACATGTTCTTACAATTCTACATTAGAATAATTCTCAAATGGTGGCATTTCATCATCACTTGAACTAGCACTTTTGAATTATGTATCTGCCTATACAACCATAACTCTTTTGTTTGGGAATTCAAATGAAATATGTCTGGGACCTTGGCACCTAAAACACTTAATATCATATGACTTAGTAAGATTTTTAGTTTCAGGTTTACTTTTATGAAAAAAAATTGAATTGTTCAACTTTGCTTCACCTTTTGTTCTAAACACAACTTTGTTCTCTTTTCAAGTTGCTTTCTACGGAGAACTAGAGGACGAACAAGATCTGAACCTTTTTGACTTGATTTTCTTCTCCATTTTAATGGCTTTATGTAGTAGTTATTCCATCTCTATGTAATGTTGCAATTCAAACACATCAACAATTTCCTTGTTTAACCTGGCAATGAAACTGGCCATTGTCGCTTCTATATCTTCCTTTATGTTTGCTCTAATCATGGCGACTTCCATCTCCTTATAATAATCCTCTACATTCATAGAACCTTGAATCAGCCCTTGCTACTTTCTATATAAGTCTTTATAGTAATGGCTATGTATGAACCTCTTACACATCACCAATTTCATCTCTTCCAATGACCGAATAGGTCTCTCACTATTACTTCACCTATTGATCACCAATTGATCCCACCATATACCAACATAATTTAAAAATTCTATGACAACTAGCTTTACATTCTTCTCCTTAGAGTAATTATGAAAATCAAATACATACTCAACCTTTTCTTTCCCACTCCAAATATAACTCAGGATCTTTGTTTCCTTGAAAAGGCAAAATTACCATCTTTATACTGCCTATATTGCTATCTTCTTTGGAGTTAGTCTTTTTACCCCATTTTTAACTTGTTCCATCCTCTACATTAGATTCAACTTCTTCTTCCTCAAACTTATGTCTTCTTCTATATGATTCAGAACTAGAAGAGGATTCTAAATCATCCAACCTTGCATTCATCCTATTAAATTGGTTATGAATAGATTTGATGAAGAATTTCAAGTCAAACTCTTGTGGTCTTTTCTCTTTTTTTTTCCTTTTTTACCACTCAAAGCTCATACCAACCTCCTTTGTGTTCTTAACAAAATCAAAGAATCCAATGAATCTCAAGAAGTAACTGTTTTATTGGTGAATTTCTCAAAATTCAGAATTCTAAAAAATTAATGGCAAAGTATGACAAAAAGAAAGAAAGTCCAAAGAGGACTTTAAAGAAAGAATCTTGATCAACTATGATTCCCTTTTTAAAAAAAATCAGTCTTGGGTAGCAAGAACAAAATAAAGGGAAAACCAATTTTAACAAGAACAAGAAAACTCAGTAAGGAAACAAGAATTAGATTTTTGAACAATCTACTATTTTTTCTTCTTTTTTTCTTTATTTTTTTTATTGCAGCTACAACTCCTTTGAATAGAAAATTCACAAAAACAAACTCGCAACCCTAATGAACAAGAACCAAAAATGATGCAAAAAAGTAAGACAAAACTTTAACCCCTTGGTTAGGGGTGTAAAAAGGTACAATTTGGGCTCCAAAATTGTGATATCTGTGCAAAATTACAATTTTACTTGTAGGAATTGAAAAAATCTTCGATTTGATATATTATAATAGTCTTTTCGTTACTAGAGTCAAAAGTTATAGTCGTTTAATGTTGTAAGTTTGATTTATCAATATTTTTGAAACTTCACAGCAGCCCTCTTCTTTTTTATTTTCTTCTCTATTTTTTTGAAAGACAAAGATAGATTGAACACAGAAATAAAGAACAAAAAAAAGATACAAATAATTCAAAGAGAACTACAGAAGGAAATCCAAAGACTGAAACAACGACATGGAATTGAAAGAAGATAAGGAAACCAAACAAGAATATAAAAACAAATCAAAATCCCACAAGAATATTATTTTCATTCCACAAAGATAAGGAAGGAAAATAATCAAATTTCGAATCAAGATAGGTTTCTTTTTTCTTTTCCTTTGAAAATACAAAAAAAATTAATTTTTTTCATTTTTTGGAAAAAATGCAGAAAACAATCAAAAGACGGATATTTTTTTTTTGGAAACCAATACTCAAAAAAATAGATGAAGATAGATAACATGTTTCAATAACTAAGGCTTTGATACCAAATGATGTAAACTCTCTAGCCCAACAACTCTAGGAACCCAAGAACTGAAAGGAATAGGAATGATTGATTTGCTAAGAACATATTGAAGATGATCAAATTAGAACCCTAAAGAAACAAAGTCCTTAAAACCCTAATCTTGAGACGCCAAAATGGATGATCACTTCCTTTGATAAGTATAATTCAAACATTCAATCAAGAATACAAGAAGGCAAAATAAAAGCATTCTGAAATTACTTTTTATTAATGATATTCATTATTCCTCCAGATTACATAGTTTCTCTTTTATAAGCAAGAATCCCTAATAAAAAAGCCCTAGACAACATTGGCTTTATTTAGTGGTGGATTGGGCCTAATCCAACCTTAAAAAAATGAAAATACTAAAAGGCTTAAAATAAAACTCCCACAAGCACTCTTAGTCTCATGTTTTTCAACAATTACACTCATTTGTTTATTTTCTTCTCCTATTTGCTCACATTCATCTCCTGTTTGCTTACTTTTTTTCTCTTTTACTTACTTTTCTCTTTTGTTTTCTTACTTTTTTTTCTCTCATTTGCTCACTTTTCTCTCTCTTTTGTTAACTTTTCTCTCTTTTGCTCACTTTTCTCTCTATTTTGTTCACTTTTCTCTCTTTTTTTCATATTGTTCTCTCATTTTTCTCTCTTTTATGCTCATTTATCTCCCCCCTTTTCACTCGAGCTCACTTGCTCTCTCTTTATTTTCCTCTTACTTACACTTTTTTTCTTTCATAAATTGCACTCTCGTACTATCCTAATTCAGTCCTTATAACCTTGCAAAGGTTTTGAGGGGCTAATACCACTTTTTAGGTTGTCCATTTCAAAAGAAAAGTGATTTTTGTACCTATCATGTGACACCTACTTATCAAACTACCACGATCGGCCTAACATTATATGACTAGTAGACATCGGTGCTACATCACAAAGAACCTCATCTTCGTATTTTCCAATTGAAAAGGAAACCAAACTTGTTTGTTAACCTCCACTTCTCCACAATCATTCAGTCATGGTAGCTTATATGGTTTGGGATACTTTCTCCACTTCTAATTTAATTTTTCTACCAATAAGGTACTAGCAACATTAGTGCAGCTCCCATTATCAATAATTAACGTGCATACCTTTTCCTTCACGTGGCATTTTGTGTGGAAAATATAATCATAGTGCTTCTCATCGCTTTCATCCTTAGGAAGTATATTCACGACTCTCCTTGTGACAAATGAATCTCTATGCACAGGTTCTTCCACTTCAACATCAAAATTGGCACTTGATAGGAGTCAAATTATTGCATTTTGTTATGATTTGAAGGTTGATATTTGTATGAAAATTGCGTTTAATCCACAAATGTCATTTCACGAGTATTTCGTGTTTAAAGTGCAATTTTAGGTAAAATCATAATTATGGAGAAGTTTGGGACAAATTTCAATGACCGGGATTGAGTGCAAATAAAAAGAAAACAAAAGTTCAACATTTGGAATTTCGCCGCCGGCGAAAAATCTTACCGAGAAAATGTTGAAAATCACACAGGGAGCACAGATTTTGGCAAAGCAATTTCACCGCCGGCCAAATACATCTCGCCACCGGCCAAGTGAATCTAGCTGCCGGCCATAATAATCCCGCTGCCAGCGAGATTTTGCGGAACCGAAATCGTAAGTTTTCCAGAAATCTCGCCGCGGCGAGAATAACTTCACTGCCGGCGAGTTTCGTTCGAAAACATTTTTTATGCTGTTTTATTCCAAAATTTCCCTCCAAAACCCTAGATCTATATATACATTATGATGGAGAAGGAGGGGACGGCAAAAAGCAGAGTTCAAAGGCATTTTTGGAGAAGAGAAGGAAATTTTGGAGAAACTTGAAGGATCCTCACCATTGTTGCTACCAAGCCTTCATCTTCTAGAGTTTTTCATCTCTTCTCCTTAGTTTTTATATTCTGCAGTTTATTGATATTTGTTATTCATGGATTCAATTGAAATAGTGTTTGTTCTTATTTTTGTTATGAACTAATTCGTTTTTTTTTTGCTAAGGCTATGATGTAGTTAGATCAAGGAAATCTGATTTCTTTTGTTATGGTTATATGAATTCATTGTTTTCAAGTCGAGTATTTATTTCCATGCTTAATGCTTTTAAATTTCTAATCAAGATTTAGATGATTTGTTGCATTATATTGAGACCGAGAGGAGATGTGTAATGAATGCTTCTTGTGATAAATACCGTATGTTGAATGCGAGTTTGACACCTAATGCATGATGTATGTGGTTATTCCAGAAATTCCATAAATCGTAATGTGCTTATTTATGATTAAATCTTCATAGAAATATAGTCGGTTTTCATAGATAAGTAATTCTAATATAACTTGAGAAAGAGTATTAGATAAGTTTGGGTTTTTCAACCATCACTTTTAGCTTTGATTTTCATATAACATGACTTGAAATCGGATTGAATTGATTTAGCGAAATCAAATGCCTTAGCATTTTTAATCATTTGTGAACAACATTAAATTTTGTTATTTGCGTTTAGTTTTATGTTAATTTGCTTTTAAAACAATTTCAACAATTCGGTTTTCAAATAAAATTAGGGTTATTCAATTTTGGTACTTAGTAACGCCATTCCTTGTGGGTTCGATATCCGTACTTTTGTACACTTTATTACTTGAACGATTCGTACACTTGCAAAATTACGCATCAAGTTTTTGAGCCGCTAATTCTTGGTGAATGGTTTGATTTTATTAATATCGATACTACCTAATCTTAGTTTTAATTTGAAGTTAATTTGCTTTATCATTGTTTCCTTTTAATTTTGTTTATTTTTGATCTTTTATTTTATTTATCATAAAAAAAGTAACTTTGTGTTGTTTTTGTGCTAGTTAATTTTCTGGTTGTAGGATTGTTGTATGAGACGTACAAGAAGCCTTAACCAATTTCCATTTGATCCGGAGATTGATAGAACATATAGGCGTCTGAATCGAGAGAGAAGACGTTCAACTTCAGCTCCTAATAGACAATTAGCCATGGATCCACCATTTGTTGAGGGAGGTGGAAATCGTGAGCTTTCGAGGATTATGTTGTGCCTAATGTTGTCCGGAACTATTACCGGTATAAGGAGGCCGCCTATTCAAGCCAATAACTTTGAGATAAAACCATCCTTTATCCAAATGGTTCAATCAAATCAGTTTGGGGGAATGTCAAAGGATGATCCAAATGCACATATTGCTTACTTTCTGGAGGTGTGTGATCTTTGTAAGATAAATGGTGTGTCCGAAGATGCTGTAAGATTGAGGTTTTTCCTTTTTCACTTCGGGATAAAGCCAAGGAGTGGCTAAACTCATTACCACCGGGATCGATTACAACATGGAATGAATTGGTTCAGAAATTCTTGTCCAAGTTCTTTCCTCCTGCTAAGACGGCAAAATTGAGGAATGAAATCACATCTTTTACACAGTATGACCAAGAATCATTGTATGAATCTTGGGAAAGATTCAAAGAAATGTTGAGGAAGTGCCCACATCATGGTATACCAATTTGGCTACAAGTCTCTACATTTTATAATGGGTTGGTTTCAAACTATTGTGCAATGATTGATGCTACAGCTGGAGGATCTTTAATGGGAAAAACACCGGAGGATGCTCATTAGTTGTTAGAGGTTATGGTAGAAAACAACAATCAGTGGCATTCAGAGCGAGTAATTGCAAAAAGTCCAGCAATAGTGCATGAAATTGATTCAATGAATGCTTTATC
Organism: Hippophae rhamnoides; assembly: GCA_033030585.1. Taxonomy (NCBI): domain Eukaryota; kingdom Viridiplantae; phylum Streptophyta; class Magnoliopsida; order Rosales; family Elaeagnaceae; genus Hippophae; species Hippophae rhamnoides. The sequence continues at coordinate 44,335,041 of CM065438.1, read as the reverse complement.
GGCTCAAGTTGCTGTTCTTTCAAGAAAGATGGATTCTTTGTCCTCCAAATTTGAATCCAAACCAACTGCACAATGTGATTTATGTGGTGGAAATCATGCTAGCATTGAGTGCCAAGTTGGAAATCCATTTGCTTCACCAAATGCTAAGCAAGAAAATTATGTTTCAAATTTCCAAAAACCTCAACATAACCCATACTCGAACACCTACAATCCAGGTTGGAGAAATCATCCAAATTTGTCATGAGGAAATAACCAAGGGGGATTCAAACCGTCATCATCTTTCTACCAACCCCAAGAGAAAAAACAAACAAATTTGGAAGAAATTTTAGGAAAGTTCATTGAGGAGTCTAGAACAAATTTCAGAAATCAAGAGGCAATTAACAAGGATATCCAAAACCAACTGGGGCAACTTTCAAAGCAGACAGAAGGTCTCAAGGATCGCCTAGTGACACAATAAATCCCAAAGAACATGCAAAGGCTATCACATTAAGAAGCGGTAGAGAACTTGAGAATCGAAGAAATCGGAGAAAAAGCTGGAAGAATCTAAAGAAAATCCATCAACATCCCAAGATGTTCAACCAAACCCAAATGCGAAATATGAGCCTCCTTTCCCATATTCTTAACGATTGAATAAGAAAAAGCTTGATAATCAATTTGATAAATGTCTGGATATTTTTAAGAAATTGCATATTAACATTCCTTTTGCGTAGATGTTTGAACAAATGCCCAAATATTCAAAAATTCTATGAAGGAAATTCTATCAAAGAAGAAGAGGGTTGGGAGATTATGAAAGCTAAGCATGCTTTAAATGAGGAGTTGGCAAAGTGCAGCTTCTTCAAAGAAAATTGCCACAAAAATTGAAAGACCCAGGGAGTTTTACTATACCTTGCACTATAGGAAGTTGCAATTTTGATAAAGTCCTATGTGATTTAGGAGCAAGCATTAATTTGATGCCACTTTCTGTTTTCAAGAAACTAGGCCTGGGAGAAGTGAAGCCCACTTCAATCTCTCTACAATTAGCGGATCGATGGGTGAAATATGCTCGAGGGGTAATTGAGGATGTTTTAATTAAAGTTGACAAATTTATTTTCCCTATAGATTTCGTGGTGCTTGACATGGAGGAAGATAGAGAGGTACCATTGATATTGGGGAGACCATTCCTTGCGAATGGAAGAACATTGATCGATGTTCAGCAAGGAAAGCTCATTCTACGGGTGCAAGATGAACAAGTGACCTTTGATTTTTTTGAAGCAATGAAATTTCCAAGTGAAGTACATTCGTGTTTTCAAATTAACACTCTTGATAGGTTAATCTCAGAAACTTTTGAGGAGAGAACTCCATTGCTTTACCACTAGAAGCTTGCCTTGTGAAATCTGAACAATTGAGAGGAGGATGACGAGGGATGAGACAATGTTCACCATCGCAGCACTTGATGAATATTTTTCCAGTGATGGAACATTCAAGGAGTTGGGAACAAATGAAACTCCAACCTCAGTGGTAAAGAAGAAGCCAACAGATTGATCGAAAGCCATTGCCATCCCATCTAAGGTATGCCTATCTTGAAGACTCGAATCGCTTTCCTGTTATTATTAATAATTCCTTGAATGATGAAGAGAAAAACAAGCTATTAAGAGTTCTTTGACTCACAAACGGCAATTGGATGGACATGATGGCGGACATCAAAGGGATTAGCAACTCTGTGTGCATGCATAAAATCTTGATGAATGAGGATTACAAGCCCACAATTCAGCCACAAAGGCGCTTAAACCCAACAATGCAAGAAGTGGTCAAGGCTAAGGTGATCAAGCTTTTAGATGCCGGGATAATTTATCCGATTTCAGACAGTGCTTGGGTAAGTCTAATTCATTATGTACCAAAGAAAGGAGGAATCACAGTTGTAGAAAATGAAAACAATGAGCTTATTCCAAAAAGGACAGTGACTGGGTGAAGAGTGTGTATTGATTATCGAAAGTTGAACGACGCTACCCGAAAAGATCATTTTCCTTTACCATTTATTGATTAGATGTTGGAAATATTGGCTGGACATGCTTATTATTGTTTTCTTGATGGATATTAGGGTACAACCAAATTGCAATTGCACCGAGAAGATCAAGAGAAGACAACATTTACATGCCCTTACGGTACTTTTGCATACAGTATGATGCCATTCGGTTTATGTAATGACCTGCAACTTTCAAAGATGCATGATAGCAATTTTCTCCGATACGATTCGAAAAGTTTATTGAGGTTTTTATGGATGATTTTTTTGTTTTTGGCCATTCTTTTGATAATTGCTTGCATAATCTCTCGTTAGTCTATAAAGATTGTAAAGACACAAATTTAGTGCTAAATTGGGAGAAATGTCACTTCATGGTTCAAGAAGGAATTGTTCTTGGCCATTGGATTTCAACAAAGGGAATAAGTAGCATGCAAAGGTGGAAGTGATCGAAAAATTACCACCTCCAACAACCGAGAAGGGTGTTAGAAGTTTCTTAGGACATCGGGTTTTATAGAAGATTTATTAAAGATTTTTCAAAAAATAACAAAACCTCTTTGCAGCTTGTTAGTTAAAAATGCACAATTTGACTTTTCCCGATTGTTTGCAAGCTTTTAACCTTTTTGAAGGAAAAGCTCACTTCAAAATTTCCTATAATTTGTGCACCAGATCGGGAGTCTTCCATTTGAGGTAATGTGTGATGCTAGTGACTATGCTATAGGTGATGTTCCTGGGCCAAAGGAAGAATAAGTTGCTCCATGTGATTTATTACGCACGGTGACATTGACGGTATTAACTTAATTATGCAACAACTGAGAAAGAGCTTTTGGCAGTAGTGTTTGCATTTGATAAGTTTAGATCTTATTTAATTGGGTCTAAAATCATTGTTTATACTAATCATTCTGCTCTTAAGTATTTGCTAGCCAAGAAAGATGCCAAACCACGATTACTAAGATGGATCCTTCTCTTGCAAGAATTTAACTTAGAAATACGGGACAAAAAGGGGACCGAAAATTTGGTTGCTGACCATTTGTCCAGGTTGGAAGAAGATTACATTGAGGTTGAAGACCAAATTAATGAAACATTTCCGGATGAGCAATTGCTTGCAATCCGAATGGCTCCATGGTTTGCTCATTATGCAAATTATTTGGTCAAGAAAGTTTTACCTCCTAACATGTCTTATTAACAAAAAAAGAAATTATTTTTTGATCTGAAACATTATTTTTGGGATGAACCTTACTTGTATAAACATTGTGCAGATCAAATTATTAGAAGATGTGTGCCGAAGGAAGAAATGGAAAGCATTCTTCGTCATTTCCATTCGAAGGAAGTTGGGGGACATTTTGGTGGAACAAAAACTGCAAAGAAAAATTTTGCAACTGATTTTATTGGCCTTCATTGTTTAAAGATGCTTTCAAGTTTGTTTCAATGTGTGATGATTGCCAAAGGAGCAGAAATATTTCACGGAGACATGAAATGCCCTTAAATAATATTTTAATAATTGATTTATTTGATGTTTGGGGTATTGATTTTATGGGGCCTTTTCCTTCATCTCACTCTAATAAATACATTCTTGTTGGTGTAGATTATGTCTCTAAATGGGTGGAAGGCAGTTTCCTTGCCTACCAATGATGCTAGGGTTGTGATCAATTTTCTCAAGAAGAACATATTTTCAGATTGGTATCACACAGAGCAATTATAAGTGATGGAGGTAAGCATTTTGCAATAACCACCTGAGGCTTTGTTGCGTAAATATGGAGTAACACACCTGGGATAGCAACACCTTACCATCCTCAAACAAGTGGACAAGTTGAAGTGTCAAACCGAGAGTTGAAGAGGATCCTTGAAAAAGACCATAAATAACTCGCGCGAAGGATTGGTCAAGGAAACTAGATGATGCACTTTGGGCCCATAGACAGCTTTCAAGACACCTTTTTATCGGCATGTCTCCATACCGATTGGTGTATGGAAAAGCTTGTCACCTTCCAAATTGAATTGGAACATCGGGCATATTAGGCAATTAAAATTAATTTTGATCTTAAGGCAATGAGTGTGAAAATAGGGTGTTGCAATTGAATGAGACGGATGAAATGAGGAATGATGCTTATGAGAATGCCCGAATATACAAAGACAAGATGAAGGTTTGGCATGATAAGCACATTTTTGAGGCGAAACTTTGAAGTGGGATGTAGTGTCTTGCTTTATAACTCTGTCTCGTGCTTTTTCCGGGAAAGCATAAATCTCATTGGTCAGGACCTTTTCTAGTAACCAAGGTGTTTCCTTATGGAGCAGTTGAGATCAGTCATGAAACAAAGGGAACTTTCAAGGTGAATGGACAACGGTTGAAGCAATATTTTGATAGAAAATTCAACAAGCAGAAAGATTCTCTAGAGTTACAACAACCGCAATAAAGAATGACAAAAAGTCTAGCTAATGACTATAACTTAAAGCGCTTAATGGGAGGCAACCCATCAGATTTTTTTTCTCATCTTTTATCTCATTTTATTTTAGAAATTTTTAAATTCTGCACTTCATTTTATGATAATTTTATTTTTAATTAAATTTGCTTATTTTATTTGTCTTGCAGGTAAAAAAAACCATTTGTAGTTTTTCTTTCTTACATTAAGGACAATGTAAGGTTTTGGTTGGGGGCGCGGTAAACGGTAAATCTTTTCTTCCCTTCATTTTTATTAGTTTTGTTTGTGTGTTTATTTGTGTTTAATTTTGATTTTCCATTTATTTTTCTGCATTTTGATTTAATTTCTTTTATTTTTATTTTTTATTTTATTTGCATTTTACTTATTTTAATTTGCACGTTGATGATAATAATGTGATTGTGATAACAAGTAGCTTTTAGAAGACATTAAATTTTGCTTCAGTTTAAAGATAATTTCAAATGTTGATTTTACCTAGTTGGTGACTCTTTTGGTATGTGGTATGATTTGGTTGATTAGTCTAAATGCTTAGAGAAGTCTTATGTGCGAATATTTCATGGACATTTTTGTGATCTCAACAAACTCTAGAACTCATTTGAAAACCTCTTGAGGCGAAATAATTTGGGATTGCATTGTTTAGGAGATGATGTAGGCCATTTTTGGATCGATTGTGCCATTTTAAGCCTACCTTGTTATCCTTATATCGCTAGTTACCTCTTTGAGCGTATTTAAATATATTGTTAGCCTTATTTTTCTTTCTTTTTGCCTTCTATAACCTACCTTTTACTGAGCCAAATATATATATATATATATATAATTCCTACCTTATTTGTTAAGAGCACTTAATTTTGAACACAAACTTTTCAAGAGCAATTGGAGTAAGGATGGAATGAAAAAAAGACATCTTCCACATATATTGGAAGAAATTGGTTGGGGGTTATGTTTAAAGAAAAGAGAAGAAAAAAAAAGAGAAAAAAAGGGCCTTCACACTCTAGTAAATAAAAGAGTGTTAGTAATGGATGTATTGAGGTGAAAGATTGAGGAAGAATTATTGTTTATCTTTGGAAAAATGGGTTATGATCGGAAGAAACAATTTGGGTTAATAAGTCTATCATTACAAGCCTAATAAGTCCTATTGATCCGAAGTGGTGTATTTTTCTTCATTAGTGGAGAGAGTTTTGAAGAGTGAGCCTATGGAGTTTGAGATTTCACCTTTTTGTTTGTGGATGTTCTGCATAATATTATCTGGGCATTATGGCTATTGGTTTGTGGTTTGATGGATGTTTAAGAGTCAATAACAAAAGTGAAATTGGCATTTGAGATTTCTTAAAACTTAGGTGACATTTAATTATTCTATATGTTGGTGTTATTTACAATTTTTGAGACATTTGTGCAAATTATTTTTTATGTTATGTTATTGTTTTAAGTTAGGATAGTTATAGGTTAGATGTTTGTGGGTGTCATCACTGGAAGCCCTCACGAGACTACAACTCGTCCTACTAGGGCCGCCTAGGGGTTTAAAGGCTTATTGCATACGCTTAATGTAATGTTGTAAATAGAATGAATTTCCTTTGAATTTTTCTTTTAATGTCTCCTTTGAAATTATTCATAGATCGCTTTTCTTGCTAGAGTAGCAAGAAGCTGGTTGGGGGTTGTTGATAGGAGTCAAATTATTGCATTTTTGTTATGATTTAAAGGTTGATATTTGTATGAAAATTGTGTTTTATTTTATTATTTAATCCACAAATGTCATTTCACAAGTATTTCGTGTTTAAAGTGCAATTTCAGGTAAAATCATAATTATGGAGAAGTTTGGGACAAATTTCAATGACTGGGATTGAGTGCAAATAAAAAGAAAACAAAAGTTCAACATTTGGAATTTTGCCGCCGGCGAAAAATCTTACCGAGAAAATGTTGAAATCACGCAGGGAGCACAGATTTTGGCAAAGCAATTTCGCCGCCGGCCAAGTACATCTCACCGCGGCCATAATCCGGCCGCGAGATTTAGCTTTAATCCGAAATCGTAAGTTTTTCCTAGAAATTCGGCACAAGCGAGAATGACTTCGCCGCCGGCGAGTTTCGTTCGAAAACATTTTTTATGCTGTTTTGTTCCAAAATTGCCCTCCAAAACCCTAGATCTATATATACATTATGATAGAGAAGGAGGGGACGGAAAAAAGCAGAGTTCAAAGGAATTTTTGGAGAAGAGAAGGAAATTTTGGAGAAACTTGAAGGATCTTCACCATTGTTGCTACCAAGCCTTCATCTTCTAGAGTTTTTCATCTCTTCTCCTTAGTTTTATATTCTGTAGTTTATTGATATTTGTTATTAATGGATTCAATTGAAATAATGTTTGTTCTTATTTTTGTTACGAACTAATTCGTTTTTTTTGCTAAGGCTATGATGTAGTTAGATCAAGGAAATCTGATTTCTTTTGTTATGGTTATATGAATTCATTGTTTTCAAGTCGAGTATTTATTTCCATGCTTAATGCTTTTAAATTTCTGATCAAGATTTAGATGATTTGTTGCATTATATTGAGACCGAGAGGAGATGTGTAATGAATGCTTCTTGTGATAAATACAGTATGTTGAATGTGAGTTTGACACCTAATGCATGATGTATGTGGTTATTCCAGAAATTCCATAAATCGTAATGTGCTTTTTTGTGATTAAATCTTCATAGAGATATAGTCGATTTTCATAGATAAGTAATTCTAATATAACTTGAGAAAGAGTATTAGATAAGTTTGGGTTTTTCAACCATCACTTTTAGCTTTGGTTTTCATATAACATGACTTGAAATCGGATTGAATGGATTTAGCGAAATCAAATGCCTTAGCGTTTTTAATCATTTGTGAACAACATTAAATTTTTTTATTTGCGTTTAGTTTTATGTTAATTTGCTTTTAAAACAATTTCAACAATTCGGTTTTCAAATAAAATTAGGGTTAGTCAATTTCGGTACTTAGTAACGCCATTCCTTGTGGGTTCGATATCCGTACTTTTGTACACTTTATTACCTGAATGATTCATACACTTGTGAAAATATGCATCAGCACTTTCGATTTCTCCATTTGTCTGTACAACCATAACTTTTTGTCTTGTTTATAAATTTCTCTCTTCCTCATTATAATCAGTTTCTTCTTTGCCACTCAAAACTCAAGCCAACCTTATTTTGTGTTCTTAACAAAATCAAAGAATTTAACTAATCTCAAGAAGTAACTAGTTTATTAGTGACAATCTCAAAAATCAGAATTTTAAAAAATTAATAACAAAGGATGACAAAAGAAAAGTTCAAATAGGATTCTAAAGACCCAAATAATTTGTTCAAGATCTTAAAAAATTTTAAAATCAGAATTTTAAAAAACATAATTAAGGATAGAAAGAAAGTCCAAATAGGACTCTAAACAAAGACTCTTAACCACAATATGACTCCCTTTTTTTAAAATTAGACTTGTACAACAAGTTTGATGATTCTCTAGAATAAAATAGATGAAACTAAAATAAATAAACGAAAATTGATTTGAACAAGAACAAGAAAACAAGAATTTGATTCTTGAATATTCTACTACTTTGTTATCCTTTTCTTCTTCTTTTTTTCTTTTTTTTCATTTTTTTATTGCTACTGCAGCTGCTATGAATAGAAAATTCACAAAAAATATTTTGCAACCATAATGAACAGGAACCGAAAGCCCAAAATATCTTTAACCCCTCGATTAGTGGTGTAAAAAAGGAAATTTGGGGTCAAAAAGCCCAAATCCAATAAAGGAATCAAAACGAGCTTCGATTTTGATATATAATAATATTTTTTCCATTACCCGACTCAAACATTATGACCTTTGAAAGATGTAACTCTGATTTATCATTTCTTTTTTTAAACTGTGAACAGCGCATCCCTTTCTCTTTTTTTTTGAAGAAAAAATATTAATTGAACATAGAAATAAAGAACAAGAAAAATATATGAAGAATTCAAAGAAAACTATGACGTGAAATACAAAGATGAAAACAACGATAATGAAATTGAAAGAAAACTAATAGACTTAGAGGACTGATTTTTTTTAGACTCAAGAATGCAAAAAATGACTAATCAAGATGATTTTTTTAAATCGAGAATTTAAAACAAAAATAGATGAAGATAGGTAACCTATTTCCAGCAACCAAGGCTCTGGTACGAAATGATGCGGACCTTCTAAAAATAAAAGATTAAAAGACTTAAAATAAAAAAACCACAATTAACTAAAATAAAAATTGCTAAACATAAAAGACTCACAATTAATTAACCCTTGCACCCAACTTGATCTTCCAAATCTACCCCTATTCATTGGACCACCAATTCCTTGCAAAAGATCTTGAGAATATTTGGAAACATCAACTTGATCAGCACTTGGGAACATCAACTTGATTAGCACCTCAATCTCCATTAGAAAACATCACCCAAGCATTACACTTCAAGAAGTATTTTAGCACACAATCAATCAACATTTTTTGGCTACTAATTGTTAAGCCTATTTTGGCATAGTAAAACTCTGAATTGGAAAATTTATTGCTCTGTAAATGTTATAGCCCATTTCTAGGATTTCTAAAAAACATTGATCATCTCAATTGGATCACCGATGACAAAGGTCAAATGAAAATATTGACATTTGCTTATAGAGGTTTTCCAAGTGGAATTTTATTTAATAACTTTTTTTCAACCATCCAAATCTATTAGGACCCACCCTATCCTGACACTAGGGCATGTGATGTATCCTGTGGGATCATGATAACAAGTATCCTAAGATGACAATAGTTTAACTTGAAAATTTCATGTAAGAATTTTAAAATTTTTTAGGTAGATTCTCTCTGAATTATTGAACTATCCTCCCTGCAATAAAATGACAACAATTCTAAAATGATCATTTTTCACAAACCAACAAACTTTATATTGGTTTACAAATCCAAAAATTTCCAAAGGCCATACATAACTACATTCTATAAGATACATACTATACACCATATAAGAAATGGTTACTCTTTCAAAACACATTATCTAGAATACACTATACAACATGTAAGGAGATAAAAATGACCTACACTACCCAACAAAATTGAATCATAAGCTTCCAAACTCGCATGATGTAGCCTTAAAATCTGTTATGTAAGGGAGGAAAATAAATATATAGGATGAACTAGAAAGCTCAGTGAGTGTATAAGTTTTATAAAATAATATAATATTCATATAAACTACATATGAAATGATTATGAATTATCTTGAAATACATGATGATAAAAATAACCTATGTATAGTCTTTATGATAAATAATTAACTCATAAATGCATAATCTAGGTTTCATAAAATAACTATAATTTGGTACATGTGAAAGCTATATATAAGATGCTCATGACTTATAATGAAATGACATTATGATAAAAACTTATCTCTCCATTATCTTTATAATAAAATAATGTGTCATTATTAGTATACTAGTAAAATGTGTAATCATAAGAAAAGTATTTTTATTGCCATGAGCACTTGGGATCTGGTCGTACACAAAGGGGATTTTTAGCACCCTAGCTGTCAACTACATGTGTCTGAAACTTGCTCAATATAGCCATTACAATGACTCAATTGGCTCTACCAAAGCATGAGTCATGTACGTACTAACTTAATTGAATTTGTCATCAACCTAAACTTGTAACATGATATTGAACTTGCATCTCATACTGAGTTGCTAAACATCATAAAGCTAAATTTGCACATAGTCTATTGGTCATGTGGTTTACCAAGTCACTGCATATCTGAATATTGAATAGAGCCACCTATCATGGATACATGAAAGAAAGTGATCTAACAACTATAAAATATTTACTAAACTTGCACGTTTGTATAAAAACTAGTATATGTAATAAAATTGATTTAATCTTAATTTTCTTGCAAATTATCTTGCATCTACCTAACTGATTATAATAATGAAAATAAAATATATTCTCATGGTGTATATGTTCTTGAAGTGTATTGAGATTGATATATAAATTTTTCTTTCAATACTAGTAAAAATGAGTACACTTTCTATAAACTTGCAACTTGTAAAAAATGGATTTAATTCATTGTGAATATGGATCAAAACATTGCTATAAATGCTTTAGAATAGTTATTAGGTATCCACTCACTGTACTAAATCACCATTGGTTCTCTACGTGCACTATTGAGTCTGTTTGCTCAACTATTCCTAAATAATCATACTTGTGTTAGAAAATGAATAACATCATAGCTTGATTATTTAATTCAAATTGAAACGCACTCTAACACTCCCAAAATAGAGATTGGTGATAGTTGATTGTTGCATTTTAAATAGGGTACTCCTAAACTTATCCTTGTAATTTCAACTCTAACATTTGGTAGAAATGTCTAATTTCATTTCTGTAAAAATATACAAAAATTAGACATTTCAATCTTTAAAATGAGACATTATACACTCAAATATCATAAGGAAAACCCTTTCAATCCATAGAATACCAATTAAATTTAAAACAAAATTTTTAGCACAATTTCAATAGAACATACCTTTATTTAATTTGTTATAAATTTTCTTAGAAAACTCAAAATAAAAAACCATAAAATCCATATTAAACTAGACATCTTAAGATTTAAAAAAAAAGATATAAATCATCCAATTCCAATGAGTGAAACTATTTAAAATAACAAAAATATTGATTGGGTTTCAAATAGTTTTTCCTACACCAATCTTGCTTGACATATCTTTGGTTAAACAGGAAAAACATTGTCTAGAAAATTGAAAACAAAAAATCAAAAAATGTTTCTAAAACTAGATATATGAAGATTTAAAAAAAATATAATTTACTAAATTTAAAACTATATAACCATTTCAAATAGAAAAAATATTAAGAGTTCTTCCAGTTTGACTTTCATAAAACAACCCTAATTTAAATAGGTATAACTTTGTGAAAAACTCTAAATTATAATCCATAAACTTAAATATAAAATAAATATTTGTGCATTTCTAAAGAGATATGACTCAAGGCCAAATTTGTTATTAAAGTTCTCTAGTTTCTATTTCTTTCAAATATTACCAAACATTACCTATTATCCTTATCTATTTTTCTATATTTCTCTCCGTAAGTACTCTATATTTCTCACATCATGGATCCTAGAGAGTTCAGTTGGCAGGGCTAAATGATATGCTACATAGCTAATTTTCTGTATAATCTTGTAAGGACCAATGTAACAAGGGATTAGCTTGCTACGTCTCCCAAATTAAACTACACCCTCTCATGGTCATAACTTTAAGAATACTTGATTTCCAAATTTATATTCACGCTCCTTAATATTATTAACTGGATAACTCTTTTTAGTCAATCTTATATGATTTTCAATTTTTTTTCACTATTTGAATTTTATCAATGGGCATTTCTACATACTTTGAGCCTAAAATCGTTCTTTCAACTACCTCATCACAACATATTGATGTTCTACATTTCCTACCATATAATCCTTCTTATGAGGCCATCTCAATGCTCGAATCATAACTATTGTTGTAGGAAAACTCCAGTAATGGTAAGTGATTATCCCAATTATTCTTAAATTATAAAACACAAGCACACAACATTTATTCAAGGGTTTGAATTTTTCATTCTGACTATCCATTGGTTTAAGGATGAAAGGTAGTCCTGAAGCGTAACTTTGTTCCCATAGAATTTTACAATTTAGACAAAATTAATAATTAAATCTTACATCCCTATTGAAAATAATAGTTACTAGATCTCAATGTAATCTCAAAATTTCCTCCACATAAAGTTTGGTAAGTTTTATCGATGGAAATGTTTTTTGAATAGGAAAAAATGTATTAATTTGGTTAAATGATCTATAGTTACCCATCCATCATGAACATATTAGGTATGAGGAAGACTGAACAAAAAAAGCATTGTTATGTGTCCCCATTTCCATTCAAGAATAGGAAGTGGTAGAAGAGGTCCAGTGGGTTTCTGGTTCTTTGATTTGCTTTGCTAGAAAATTAAATACCTTGTAACAAACACTATAATTTCTTATTTCACTCCACATCATTGGCAATGTTCCATTAGAGTTTGATACAACCTAGTACTACTTGGATACATAGCATAAGCAAAACTATGTGCTTATTCTATCATCTTCTTTTTAAGACATTCATCGTTTGGTATACATAACCTATTGTTGAAAGTCATAGTTCTATCATCTCGAATTGAAAAATCAGTTTGGTGTCCACTTTGTATTTCACCCTACAATTTCATCAAAGAGGAGTCTTGTGGTTGAGTTTCATGAATTTTATCAATCAAAACAAGTCTCATCCTAAAGCTAGCAACTAAAATTTATGAACGATCTGTTGATAGGCCGACATTCAATTTTCTTGACTCTACAAGTAGTGAACAATGGATTTCTTGTAGACTTGCTAATTAACTTATTGATTTCCTACTGAGAGTGACAGCTACCATATTCACCTTTCCTAGGTGATGGTCAATAACATAATCATAATTTTTATTAATTCCAACCATTTACTTTGTCTCAAATTAAGCTTCTTTTGAGTTACTAAGTACTCTAAACTCTAGTGGTCGGTGAATATTTGACATTTTTCACCATATAGATAATACCTCAATATTTTTAAGGTAAAAACCACTGCTACTAATTCCAAATCATGGGTTGGATAATTCAATTCATGTTTCTTGAGTTTCCTAGAAGCATAAGCAATTATGTTACAATCTTGCATTAACACACAACCTAAACCTTGATGAGAAGCATCATATATACCCCAAATCACTCATCACTAGAAGGAAGTGTAAGCATCGGTGTGAAAGTCAATTGTCCCTTAGGATCTTAGGAAATTTCCTTGGATTCACTTAAGTAATCAAATTTTGCATTTTTCCAGGTAGGATAGGTTAAACGTAAAGTAATTTTGGAAAAATCCCTAAAAAAATGATGGTAATATCAGGCTAACCCAAGAAAACTATGTATTTTTGTTACATTTTTAGGTCTCCTAATTTACCACTACTTCCACCTTTTATGGATCAACATATATGCCTTCACTTGAAACAACATGTCCAAGAGAAACCACACTAAAATTGGCACTTACTATTCTTCTTATTCCTTCTCATTATGAGAGTACACCAAAATTTCATCAATAAAAACTATAACAAATTTATCCAAGAAAAGTTGGAACATATGATTCATTAAATCCATAAAGGTTTCTAGAGAATTGGTAAGTCCAAATGGCATGAAAAGAAACTATAATGTAAATAAAAAATTCTAAATGCAGCCTTTGACATATCCAAATCCTTGATGTGGAGTTTGATATTTTAACCTTAGATCAATTTTAAAGAATATGTTTACACCTTTCAATTGATTAAGCAAATCCTTGATACAAGATAAAGGTTACTTGTTAAGTACAGTAACCTTATTAAGTTGACTAAAATCAATACAAAATCTCATAGTGCAGTCCTTTTTCTTTACAAAGAGAACAGGAGCACCCTAAGGTGATACATTGAGTCTAATGAAGCCTTTACCCACTAACTCTTGTACCTAATTTTCAAATCTTTTAACTTATTTAGGGACATTTTTTTATGGTACTTGCACTATTGGAGTTGTGCCTGGTAGTAATTCAATGGTGGACTCCATTTCACTATTAGGTGGTAACCCCAAAGATCTTCTAGAAAGACATTTGGAAATTCTCAAATTATTAGAATATCCTCCAAATTCATTTCACTTACTCAAGTATCAATAACATGAGCTAAATAAGCTATACAATTATTTTTGAGAATTTTCTTAGCAGTAAGTGTAGATACCATACATTGTGGGAACATTTAATGTTATGCTTGAAAGGTGATTTCTGGTTTATTAGGATATCTAAACAATACCTTCTTTATAAAACAATCAATAGAGGTACCATGTGTAGTTAATCAATCCAACCCTAATATTGCATCTTTCGTGCCACAAAAAATGGATATGTAAAAAAAAGTGAGGGAAGAGTGGGGTAAGCTAAACAAAGCTCAGTAAGAGTCTACTCTATTATACATTTCCACCAAATAATCATGCCAGATGTTTATTAATAAAATTTTATGAATAGTAACATTATCATTATACAAAGTGGGGAGATTTTTATCAAAAATCCTGGGTATTTCTATACCTCCTTGCTTTCAAGAAAACTGGGTGAAAATACAATACAGGTATCCCAATACATGCAAATATAAAACATAATGCATAAATCCAATGCATGTTATGCCACCCCATATGTATTTATCATCCAAATACATGGGCATATGCATGGTCTAACTCCGAGATGCATGTTGGCCTACCTACAACCCATGTATGACCACAATACCTATGGCACATGTATTCATTAAATCATGTCATATGAGTCCTTGTTTAAGGGTTTGAAACACATATGCCCATGTTTAGACCACAATAAAATATCCAAGACCCAATAGATAGTAAGCTCCAAACATAACAAGAGGTCTAACTCTAAGGCCCATGTGTAAGCATCATGATAATCCATATCCATAACAACCCACCATTGTAATAATTCACAACTGTAACAATTCATGATCAATAATCACAAGCAAAAAGTCTGATCATAAGGCACCATAGATAAAAAAAACCTCTCATTATACATGTGACGCAAATGTGTACCTGTACTAAGTCAAAAATTGTTTGTTGTAACCAGATCGCCACACACGAAGCGTGTGCAATGAATATGAAAGTATACATATCGCAACAAGTAATATAATGATAAGAAAATATCATTCCCACGAAGATTATTTTATTAGAAACTAATTTTTAAAACTAATATAAATAAAAATCAATTTTTTTGGTATTTTTATATTTTAAGGAAGCAAAATTAAAATAACTAAAAGTAAATAGAAATAATTAATTAAATCAAATTTGGTAACTAAAAAGATATATGAGAAAATATCTAGGAATACTTAATCCCCCAATTTTCTAAACATGTGAATCGCTAAAATCCCCCAATATAATTATCAATTAATTACATGATCAATTGAATCTAATCTAGCATGTATTTCTCTCTCAAGTAAACTACACACCATATAGTAATTAATTTAATCACACTCTCATGCTAATTAAATTGCATACTACTCATTAAGTTCATCAATTATGGATCACATACATAAGAATCATACATCTCTGCCTAGAAACTATGCATGTTATTTAATCAAGACAAACAATTAAATAATTCTCTCAAATATATTTAATTGCCTCTATAGATAAATTGTTAAGAAAACAATTAATAGCATACAAATCTTATTAAATAATGTACTTAAATTAGAATTAGAATTATAATTAGGGTAAAATATTAAATCATCACATGGTGAAAATTGGGTTCATAAGATCCCTAGATTAATAATTTAACTACACATAATTGTGTTCATAAAATTCATATTTTTCCTAAAATACATAAAATTGATAAAGAAAAGAGTAGAAAAAGAAATAAAATGAATCTCTTGAATTGTAGTATTAATCTCCTCTTAAATCCTCACCAAAATTGTGTCGTCTCTTGAATTATTTTGTATTTTCACTCTTTTTAGCTCCAAAAATTGAAAAATATTATGCTAATAGAGTCCAATTAGGGGCCTAAATAAAGCTTAGGTGCTATATCGACCGCCAAATTAGCATCAAATCAAGGGCTATGATCGAAACAAGCAAAATTGAAAGTTCCAGCCAATCACAGAGCGATACGTGGCATCAGAAATTCATTGGGCGAATCAGGGAGCGACGCATGCTAGGAGAGACCAGTCAGATTCATCTCTCGCTGAGTTAAAGACATGGGGCCTAACATGATTTGCGGGAACAAATGGCATGGCACACGGGTGGAATGAGCAGAGCAATGTCATAGCAACACATGGCATGGTGCATTGATGATTTTCGAACTCGGATTGAACATCGTGCTGACACGTGGTTCATGTTTTGTCCTCCTCACACGCAACACGACATGATTCGCCCTCCATGCTTGCGTGGAATCCATGTGGCTTGCCCTATCAGCTCTTCTGCTTGCGTGGAATGCCAAGTGGTAGCTCCTTATTGGTCATGCGTTAAAAATTCATAAAACAATCCATAAAAATTCCAAAACTTATATTTTCACCCCTTTTAATTAAAAAGTTTATATTTTAATATTTTTAACCCAAAAAATACTATTTATTGAATAAAACAAGTAAATATTAAGTAAAAAAGTGCGCTAATGACTCTATTTTCATAGAGTTATCACACCCCCAAACTTAAGTCTTTGCTTGTCCTCGTGTAAAGCCAAGTATAACTAAATAAAATACTTTAGGTAGTACATTCATAAGTATAATAAAATACTTTAGGTAGTACATTCATAAGTATACTTCTTTTAGTACATGCATATTTCACGAAAACTATCCCTCTCAAAAGTAGTACAATTCTATGATAAAGAGGTTCACATATTCATTAATCAACGTTAAATCAATACAAGGATATCCAAGGTTTTTGAAAAATTGATTCGTGTGTGTGTGCTGCACATGATATCATCCAATGCACTCATGAAATCAACCTATATGAGCATGGTAATAAATTCAATCTTAGAACAAGTCTCATAAGTCTATTTTTCACATCTCTCTCCACTAATATAAATATGCACTTAGCTCAAGATCAATAAGGACTTTATATGGTTGTAATGTAAGTCTTAGGTGGGGGTCGATAAATGAAAACATTTTAGGCTCTTTCCACACTTTAGCTTTTTTTTCATAATGCACTTTTTAACTGCAATTGAGCTTTTACTTGATATTTTAGTGCACCCTCTTTTGACATTCTTTTCATATATTTGTTTCTCTTTTTTTTTATTGTAACTTCACAACACTCTTAAACTTATTTTCAAATTTATTTTCTTTTCTTTAGAGGGATAATTGTGTTTTGAGTTTTGCTCTTTTTTTTATAAGGTGCATTATATTTCACCTTACTCTAAAGCACAACACATGATTGCAATTTTTTTTTCTTTTCATACAAGCTAAAGGTGCAAGGGTAAAGATAATGCTTATTGGTTAGGCTTAAAATGTGGCATACAGATATAAAAGATTCTTTGTTAGGCTCAAATGGGTGACCAAAGATATTAATAATGGTTAGTTTAAAAGGCTCAATTGATCCAAATAAGGCCTAAATCATTTCTCTTGCTAAATACTATTTAGGATTTTGCCTCAGGAGATGATCAAATAGATTCTAAAACTTGGTAGATCTCTTCAACTCGTATAACTCACTACAAATTTTCTCTCAATAAGAACACCAAAATAAATCATGAACATGTATATAAAATTTTGAATCAATCAAATCAAAACTATCAAGAATATCACATGATTAATGGAAATATATTAACAAATATGTAACATTTTTTATCCAAGTCATGACAACCAATTTTTATCATTGAGTTCATATGTTTCATATCAAGTATGTATGCATTTAGTACATTTCACGTGGCATGACATGATTTGTGGAAACAAATGGCGTGGTGCACTGGTGGAACATGCGGAGCAATGGTGTAGCAACACGTGGCATGACATATTGACCGATTTCCAAACTCGGATTGAACATCGTGCTGACACGTGGGATGTGTTGCATAATCCTCACACGTGGCTTGATGTGATTCGCTCTATGTGCTTGCGTGGCATCCACGTGGCTTTCCCTGTCAACTCTTCTGCTTTAGTAGCATGCCACATGGTAGCTCCTGATTGGTCATGCTTTAAAAATTCATAAAAATCCATAAAAATTCCAAAAATTATATTTTCACCTCTTTTAATTAAAAAGTTTATAATTTAATATTTTTGACCCAAAAAATACTATTTATTGAATAAAAAAAATATTAAGTAAAAAGTGCACTAATAACTCTATTTTCATAGAGTCATCACAACCAATAGCCTAAAGGTAACATTCTCCTTAAGACAACATACAAGCAACTCTCCACAAAATAAATCATTTTTCATGATGGCATGTATCAAGATTCTCGTATTCCATATCATATTATAACATGACTTATAAAATTATGGCACATGTTTTTCACTTTTATTCATAACATAAGATGCATGACATTTTCGTTTAACAAAACAATGCATGTATTTAAATAGTTAGAGTAAGAACCCCTACCTAAAAATTTATTCCAATTTCGAGCTATAAAACTTGAATTCCTTGACATTTAATCCTAAATTTCCCTCCAAGATGTGCCGAAAGAATCGTGCAACTAAGGGGGATAAGACATGTTTTCCCAATAATGGAAATTTTGTCTAAGCAAGGATAGTATCTAGAAGATGCCGAAAAATTGTTGTATCCAGAATGCAAGAAATACACTAAAATGTCAAGATTGGTTCATTTGTACAATGTGAAGGAAAAAAATGGTTTTTTTGACAAGGGATTCATATAATTACTAAATGTACTAATAGATATGTTTCATGAAGGTATTGAATTTCCATCTTCAAAATATGAAGTGAAGAAATCTCTTAGTCAATTTGGCATGGAATATCATAAGATTCATGCTTGCCCAGATGATTGTATTCTTTATAGAAATTAAAAGAATATGAGACATTAGATGATTTTCTGATGTTTAAAGAATCGAGATGGAAGCATGCTACAAATGAGACAACACCTAAGAAAGGCTTGCCCACAAAGGTTCTTTGGTACTTTCCTCCTATACCTCGCTTTCAAAGGTTGTTCAAAAGTAAAAAGACATCAAAGATGTTGACTTGGCATTCAGATAATCGATCTAATGATGGGGTGCTATGTCATCCTTGTGATTCTTCGAAATGGAAAGTAGTAGATTATTTATCCCCTCAATTTGCATTTGATACGTGCAATATTTGTCTTGCCATTGCTGCTGATGGTATTAATCCACACAATTCCCTTAGTAGTAGATATAGTTGTTGGCTAGTAATTATGGTAACATACAACCTTCCTCCCTTGGTTGTTTATGAAAAGAAAATTCATGATGTTAACATTATTGATCTCAAGACTAAAACAACCCGGTGTTGATATTGATGTATATTTGCAGCCTCTGAAAGATAATTTAGAGACGTTGCAGAATGATGGTGTAAATGTTTACAATGCAGATAAAGAAGAACACTTTAACTTGAGAGGGCTTTTTATGGACAATTAATGATTTTCCTGCCTATGGGAACTTATTAGGACATGCAAAAAAAGGTTATATGGGATGCCCTAAATGTAGTGATGGCACTTCTACAACTTATCTTGTTTAAGGACGAAAGATGTCTTATAGAAGATGTAGAAGATTTTTTCCATCTAGACACAAGTTTATATACCAAAATAAACCATTTGATGGTGAAGAAGATCATGATTCTACACCCTGACCTTTGCGAGGTGTTGAGATATTAAGGCCATTAAATGGTATGACATTTAAACGATATGGAAAGATGAAAAAAGAAAGAATACTCACTAATGGAGAGAAACAAAAAAGGTCAACTAATAAAAGGGATGGAAATGAAAATGTTATTGAATTAGTAGATCATGGTTGTTGGAATAAAAAATCAATATTTTGGGGATTACCTTATTGGAAAGACCTACATATTCATCACATCTTAGATGTCATGCACATTGGGAAAAAATGTATGTGAGAGCTTGATAGGTACATTACTTAATATACCTAGAAAAATGAAGGATGGAATTAAAGTAAGACTGGATTTAAAGTAACTAGGCATACGACCTGAATTGGTACCAAGGGTGGAAAATAATAAGAATCGAACAGACTTGCCACCAGCATCATATACAATGCCAACAAAAGAGAAATATAGGTTTTGTAAATGTTCGGCAGGTGTGAAAGTTCCTGATGGTTACTCATCTAACTTAAGAAATGTTGTGCCTATCACTGATAAGAAACTTTGTGGATTGAAATCACATAACTGTCATATCTTAATGCAACAGTTATTACTAGTTGCTATTAGATCAATTCTTCCAAAACATGTTCGATTATCAACAATTCATCTTTGTTTATTCTTCAATACAATATGAAAGAAATATATATATATGTGTGTGTGTGTGTATTGTATATAAATTATTATTTTTTAAATAAATTTAATTCTCAAGTAATTAAATAATATTTAATTTTTCAATTATTTGTATTATTTAAATTATTTGTTAAACAGATTTTTGTTTTTTTTATGATATTATGTGATATAATATAGGTTTTGAGTATAATAGAAAATGAGTAAATTTTGTAAAAAACAAAAATTAAAATTTTAAAGTCGGTTAAACGTGTGAACCGAGTTTACATTTTTAAGTCATCGCATTTAATTTTGGTTCACCAAACCAACTTTAAATTTATTTAAAATCAGTTAATAACCAAATTTAAAGGTCTTTTTTGGCATAGTGATTCATACCTGTACTTATCAATCAAGTCTCTATTCCATGATTGTGGCATCTTCCTTATACCAAGGTTCACATCTCTTTATTGGTGTTGGGTTGCAAAGACAAAGTTATGTGGACCCTCTAGGCGAACAACTCTATGAACCCACGAACTCAAAGGAATAGGAATGATTGATTTCCTAAGAACGTATTGAAGATGATCGGATTAGAATCCTAAGGAAACAAAGTCCTTAAAACCCCAATCTTGAGACGCCAAAAAGGTTGATCACTCCCTTTGATAAGTCGAATTCAAGCATTGAATCAAGAACATAAGAAAGCTTTCTAAAATATGTTTTTCATTAATGATATTCATTTTTGCCTCCACATTACATAGTTGTTCTTTTATAAGAAAAAAAACCCTACTAGAAAAACCCTAGATAACATGGGTTTTGTTTAGTAATGGATTGGGCCAAATCCAACCTTAAAAAATAAAAGAAAAAAAGGCTTGAAATAAAAAGCCCAAAATTAACTAAAATAAAATTTGCTAAACATAAAAGATTCACAATTAACTAAAAAACATCTTTCTAAAGTAACCTTTACACCTAACTTAATCTTCCAATTCTATCCCTAGTCATTGGACCACCAATTCCTTGTAAAAGATCTTGAAAATATTTAGAAACATCGACTTGATCAGCACCTAAATCTCCATTATGAAGCCCAATTCCGCTTCAAGGAATCAAAACCAATTTCGATTTGATATTTTATAATAGTCTTTTTTTTTTTACCCGAGTCAAAAGTTATGGCTGTTTAAAATTGCAACGCCAATTGTGAAATTTTTTATCATTCATAAAAGATAAGTATTTATGGATATACAAATTATATTAATTATTCTTGCTCATATTATGTAGGTTAATAAAGATAAAAATTGATATTTATTGATTCTATCTTTTTTATATAAATATCACCTTTGATGGGGATAGATATTCTTTTTTTAATTAAACAAATCAATTAACACCTATGGGCGGAGTTGATAATTGATTTGGTTAATTAAATTAATTCCTTTTTTATAAGAGATTTAAAATGATCCATTTAAATATCACCTTTGATGGGTTAGACAGTTAAAACTTTATTCAATATGTCCAAATTAAACCATAAAATTGAATTATCCAACTACTTATTTTCAATTTTTAAAACCGCAACTGAAAATATGTTGTAAATACATTTTCCAATAACAATTCTTATAAAAACTTTTGAAATAGATCTTCACTATAACTATCGAGCGATTATACCAGCAAATAAAAGTCTATAACTCTAAATTAGACCAGATAATTAAATCTTAAAGTCTAATTTTCTTATTTAAGTTTGTAATGAAAAATAATATACTTCTTTCTAACATCCTTAATATAAAATCTGGAAATAAACAAAATAAATTTATTTTATAGAAATGTTTTACCTATTTAATATTTCGCAAGTATAACAACGTTATTATTATATCATATTTACAAATATCCAGTTATGTTAAATTAAATCATAGACAAATTAAATATTACATATAAGAATAAAACATAAAAATAATTATAAAGAATTTATTTTAAAATCATACCTCAAAATAATCCATGTTTCGAAAATCTACAAACGGATTTACATTTTCTTTTATTGAATCAAAAACTAGAAATTTACAAAAGCATAACTAGTTCTTCTAAAAATAAAAGAACTTTAAAACTAAAAAAACAAAAACAAAAACTAAGAAAGCTAGAGAGAGAAGATGTGAGATTTTGAGGCATTTTCAAAGGGATTTTCAGGGATAATGAAGTCGATAATTAATCGACCTCAGGATTAAAAAATTGACATTGGGATAGCAATACCGGTTTTGTAAATACAAGTTTTGTAAATACTTTGGTTTTGTATTTATAAAACTCCCGCAAGTTCATGAATCATTTTATTGAAAATGACAAGTATACACTTAAAGTTGATAGAAGGAAAGAATATATGTGGCTTTTAATTTATTATTAAAACTTTTAAAAATGAAATTAAATCATAAACATCATCTCACAATATTTTGATATTTTTTATGTTTCCTAATCTAGTAACATAAAACAATTAATATAGATATGGATTAAATAAATAATTATCTAGGTTATTAAAGATATAAAACGATATTTATTGATTCTCTTCTTTTATATAAATACCATTTTTTTAGGATTAGATATTTTTTTAATTAAACAAATCAATTAACATCTATGGGTGGGGTTGATAATTAATTTAGTTAATTAAACTAATACTTTTTTTTCTAAGAGATTTCAAATGAACCATTTGAATGTCACATTTTGTGGGATTAGACATTTCAAATTGCATTCAAGGTATCCAAATTAAACCTAAGAATTTAAATATATGAGTACTAACTTTCAAGTTCTAAAATCATTACTGAAAATATGTTGTCAATGCATTTGAATAATAATTCTTATAAAAAATTTTGAAATAGAGATCCAAACGGATTTTTATTTCCGTTTATTAAATCAAAAACTAAAATTTACAAAAGCACAACTTGTTCTTCAAAAAAAAAGAACTTTAAAACTAAAAAAACTTTCTAGAGAGAAAGAGAGAGAAATATAACATATTTTTAGGACCAAAAACCTTTTGAAAAAACTCGACATCGGGTTAGCAATACCCATTTTTCAAATACTTTGGTTTTATATTTGTTAAACTCTCACAAGTGTATAAATCATTTTATAGGAAATGAAAATTATAATCCCAAGGTCGATCTAAGAACGCAATATATGTAGTTTTTAATTTATTATTCAAACTCTTAAAAATGAAATTAAATCCTAAAATTCTCACTATATTTTGTTTTTTATTGTGGTTTCCTAATCTAAAAACATAAAAAAACAAAGACATAGATTCAATAAACAATTATGCAATTCTTTATCATTCATAACAGTGAAGTATTTATAGATATAATAATTAAGTTAATTATGCTTACTCATATTATCTAGGTTATTAAAGATATAATTTTATAGAAGATTTATAAAGGATTTTTATAAACTCTCTAAACCTTTAGGTAATCTTCTTGAAAAAAAATTTGCATTTGACTTTGATTATGTTTGTTTGCATGCCTTTAATACAATCAAGGAGAAACTGATTTTAGTAGCCGTAATGACTGTACCTAATTGGAGTCAACCTTTTGAAGTCATGTGTGATGCAAGTAACTTTGCAATTGGAGTAGTCTTAGGAAAAAAACGAGACAAATTGTTTAGGACCATATACTATGCAAGTCGAATATTGAATGAATCCCAATTGAATTATGCAACAACTAAGAAGGAGGTGCTTGCTGTAGTATTTTCTTGTGACAAATTTTGGTCTTACCTAATTTGTAAAAAGGTGATAGTGTTCACTAATCATGCAACACTTCATTATTTGTTCAGCAAGAAGGATGTTAAGTCGAAACTGATTTGTTGGATTCTTCTTCTTCAAGAATTTGATTTGGAAATCCAAGATAAGAAAGGAAATGAAAATTTAGTTACTGACCATCTCTCTTGGTTGGAAAACGAGAAAATAAAGCTAGATTTAGTGATCCAAGAAGCATTCCCCGATGAGCAATTGTTTGCATGTGAGATCAAGCTTTCTTGGTATGCTAATATTGTAAACTACCTAGCTTGAAAGGTATGGCCGCTAGATCTTACTTACCACCAATGGAAGAAGTTTTTGCATGATGTGAAATATTATATTTGGAATGAGCCTATGCTTTTCAAAAGATGCCCTAATCAAATCATCCTAAGATGTGTGCCTGAAAACGAGATGTAAGCCATTCTCCATCATTGCCATTCATCATCATATGGAGGATATTGTGGAGTAACACAAACAACAGCTAAGGTACTTCAAAGTGGTTTCTTTTGGCCCTCTGTGTTTCGTGATAGTTATACTTTGGTGAAGACTTGCGATTGGTGCCAATGTATAGGAAATATTTCAAGGAGTCAAGAGCTACCATCAAAAAATATCTTAGAGGTTGAGTTATTTGATGTTTAGGGAATTGATTTTATGGGTCCTTTTCTTCCATCTTTTGGCTTTGTTTATATCTTGTTAGCAGTTGATTATGTGTCAAAGTGGGTGGAGGCAATTGCTACAACAAAAAATGATGCAATGGTAGTGCTTAAATTTCGGCATAAGAACATATTCACAAGATTTGGCACTGCACGAGCTATTATTAATGATGAAGGGACTCACTTTTGCAATAAGTTGTTTGACAATCTTCTTTCCAAATTTGGTGTGATGCACAAGATAACACTTGTCTATCATCCTCAAACTTATGGCCAAGCTGAAATTTCAAATCGACAAATCAAGAATATCCTTGAGAAGATGGTCAACACCAATAGAAAGGATTGGGCAAAGAAGTTTGATGATGCTTTATGGGCATACCGTACGACTTTTAAAACACCTATCGATATGTCTCCTTATCCATTAGTGTTTGGAAAAGCATGTCATCTCCCTGTTGAGTTAGAGCATAAAGCTTATTGGGCTATAAAGAAGTTTAATTTTGATTTGAAGATAATAGAGGAAAAGTGACTTCTTCAATTGAATGATATGGATGAGTTCCAGAATGATGCATATGAAAATGCAAAGGTCTACAAAGAACAGACAAAGAAGTGATATGACAAAAAAATTCTTAGGTGGGAGTTTGCTCCAGGACAACATGTTTTGCTTTCCAATATATTCCCTACCTTTTCCTTCGAGTATAGTGATATGACAAACATGTTGTCCTTATACAATTGAAAAAGTTTCCACTTTTGGATCAATATACTCGAAGGAAAAGGTAGGGAATATATTCATAGTTAAAGATGAGAGATTGAAGCACTATTATGGAGAACAAGTTGAGAGGAATTATGCATTTACTCCTCTTTGAAATCCTAATTGATAAAGATTGAAAAGTCTGGTTGTAAACTATAAAACAAACACTTATGGGAGGCAGCCCATAAAAATTTCATTTGTTCTTTTATTTTATTTTATTTTATTATTATAAATTTAAATAAATTGGATTTTGATGCTCATTTATTTTGTAGGAATAAAAAGCTAAAAATTACAAACTAATGCGGATCCACCATAAAACCAACAAAGTTCCTTTCATTTCTTCAATCTGTCTCACTTTTAAATTACAATGAGGACATTTGTTTGTTTAATTTTAGGGGTTTCAACTCCTATAGTCTTGAGTTGTTGAATTCTCTTATCAAGCATTTATTTGAGTATGATTGAATTCGCTATGACTATGAAATTTGTGATTAATAATGGGTTTGAGAAATATTTTTCAAAATCTGCTATTATGTTAAGCAGAGTTTTGTGAGTACTTTGATTTAAATCCTTATCCTTTAAAATAATTGAGAACAAAGTATATTTTTCTCTACTCCATTTTGCCTATTAAGAAAATGAGTTGAATTAACTAGGTTAGGAAGGTTCAATCTTGCTTTGCTTTAGAATTCTTTGATGGATCCTTGAGATGAAATCCTAGTTGATACCAAATATTAGATAAATGATCTAGGCAATTAGTTTGTCAAAGCCAAAAAGCTTTTCTAGCCATCCTAATTATCATGCCATCATTTCATGGTGTACTCTCATAGTCAACCCCCTTTAATCTTATTTTACATAAGCCTTATTTGTTCTTTTAACTACATAAATGATTTCCGTTCTAAGCTAGAAAATCCATGAAATTACCTTAAATTTTGAAAAAATGCTTTGGTGAAAATTTTATTTAAAGAGAAAGCTAGTTCAAATTAAATAATCCACATTATTTTTGCTCTATTTGATCAAAGTGTAAAAAAAAAGTAAAAGGAAAAAATCAAAAAAAGGTTAAAGTGATTGAAATTAGTAAAGACTATGAGTATCAAGACAATAAAAAACACTCTACTTATTGAGTATGACAACAATATTATCATCAATATGAGCATATTTTCGAGAAAGAACTATGGTATGAATCTTGTGGATATTTTTTTTATTGTTTTCTTTCTACCAAGTATTCTCTCAATTTGCTTTGATTTTCCATAACCATTTCTTTCTTAGCCCTCACCCTATGGCCTATCATTACAACCCTGATTAAAGACATTTTGTTCTCTAATTTTGGTATTTGATTACATTAGTGGAAAGGATTTATGAAAATTGGACTTATGGAGTTAAGTTTTGAGAGAATTTTTCTGATTTTAGTTGTTCTACTTTTATGTGAATTTACTATTGGTTTAGAGTTAAATTGATTATTTCACACACACACACAGAAGTACTTATCTTTAGTTTGAAGTAAATATTTAACTCTTACTTGACAAATTGTTGAATTTTTGATTGATTTTCCTGCTATCATCGATGTAAAAAGAGTAAACTATTATTGATGAAATCTAAATTCTGATCATGGTTTGGTGAGTGATGACAATTCTTTATAGGGTCTTGTTGACACTATCTATAATTATCTTTTCACATTTATTTTCTTTTTATTTTAGGACAAATAAAATTTTAAGTTTGAGAGTATTTGATGACTTGTATAATTTAACATAATTTATCATTTTTTAACCGTAAATTTTAGTCGAATTTGATTTATTTTTATTGATTTTAAACTTCATTATTATTATTTAAATTTTATTGTAGATTTGAAGATAATAAAGATCTAAAATTTTAAAAGCATATTAAGTCTCAAATTTAAATTAATATATATAGAGAGAGAGAGATCAAAGGAAGCAAAGAGGAGGGAGATAGAAAAGGGGAGCGGTACTTGTCTTTTAAATTATAAAAGGAGAAACAGAACGGAGGGCGCAGGAGAAATCAAAAGAAAAAGAAGGGAAGAACAGCCGCTGGTGACCAAAAAAAACTTTGAAGGCGGCAGAAAAAGAAAAAGAAAACAGAAAACATAACAAGGGAAACAAAAAATATATTGAAGCGCAAAAAGCATATTCTTTTTACCATCCAATTTTCTTTGAATTCTTATAAAAAACTTAGTTGAATTCGTTTATGTTTAATTTAATTTTTAACATAAATTAATTTTTCTTTATTTTATGAAAAAAATGTAATTTAATTCTAAACTATATTTGATTTTCTATATTAATTTAAATTATTTATTTTCATATTTGTCTGTTTTATTATGAGTTTATTACTTTTATTTAATTAACTATTAATTAGATGATTTTAATTTTATGATTATATAATAGATCTGAAATATTTTCGCATAGGTAAATATTGATATCGAAAGATTTGTATAAAACTATGTAATATTAAAATCATTGGTCTTAATGTTTTCTTGTTTTATTAAATTGCATACTTTTTTATAAATTGATGAATAAAAATATTTCCAATTGACTATTGAAAGAGTTTTTAGATATTTTTTAGAGATTGCTAACATAGAGAGAGATAATTAAATTAAATTAGATAAATGAGTAAAACATAGTGAAAAATTAAGTGAAATCGATTTCTTAAAAGTTTTTTTCCTATGAATTTGATCTTTAACAACATATTTAATTTCTTTTGCATGTTTTCTTTAAATTAATTTTATTTTAAATTTTAACTAGCTACAACAAAATTAGTGATTTTCCTAGATAAAATTGAGATAATTAAGTATAATTTTGGTATTAGTCAAAAGTAAGTTATCAATCCCTAAGAATGATACTTTTTTATCACTTTATTATAAAACTACGATATTATACACTTGTAATTTTGCACCGATCAACAACTATATGTAAGGTTGATAATTAATTTGGTTAATTAAATTAATTCTATTTTCTAAGAGATTGAAAATGAACCATTTAAATGCCACATTTTATGGGGTTAGACATTATAAACCTTATTCAAGTTGTTCAAATTAAACATAAGAATTTAATTATCCGAGTACTAACTTTTAAATTTTAAAACCATTACAGAAAATAGGTTCTCAAAGCATTTTCGAATAATAGTTCTTATAAAAACATTTGAAATAGAGCTTTACTCTAACTACCATATGATTGTACCAATAAATAAAAAAGGCACTACTCTAAATCAGACCAGTTAATTAAACATTAAAATTTAATTTTTAGATTTAAATTTATAATGAAAAATAAAATATTTCTCTTTAACATTATTAATATAAAATCTTAAATAAAAACAAAATCAATTTACTTTACAGAAATATTTTACTTATTTAATATTTTGGGAGCATAACAACGTTATTATTATATTATATTTACAAACAGCCAATCATGTTAAATTTAATCATAGATAAATTAAATATAATATATAAGAATAAAACATAAAAATAACTATTTAGAATTCATTTTAAAATTATACATCAAAAGAATCTTTACATAACTTTCATGCTAATTTTGTTTCTAGAAAACCTACAAATGAATTTACATTTTCATTTATTGAATAAAAAACTAGAAATTTACAAAAGTATAACTATTTCTTCTCAAAATTAGAAGAACTCTCAAACTAAAAAAACTAGAAAAAAAATAATAAGAAAGCTTTCTAGAAAAAGAAAGCTAAAGTGAGAGAAAGAGAATAGCAGATATTTTCAGGCATTTTCAAAGGGATTTTATGGTATCCTGAGGTTCATAATTAATCAACCTTAGGATAAACAAAATTGGCATCGGGTTAGCAATACCAGTTTTGCAAATACTTTGGTTTTTTATTTGTAAAACTCTCGCAAGTGCACAAATCGTTTTTTAGGACATATCAAATATACTCCCAAGGTCGATCTAAAGAAGAAATATATGTGGTTTTTAATTTATTATTCAAGCTTTTAAAAATGAAATTAAATTATAAACATCATGTCATGATATTTTGATATTTTTTTGTGTTTCCTAATCTAATAACATAAAAAAATAAACATAGATGTCGATTCAATAAACAATTATACAAATTTTTATCATTCATAATAGTGAAGTATTTATGGATATAAAAATTAAGATGATTATGCTTGCTCATATTATTTAAGTTATTAAATATAAAAATTGATATTTATTGATTCTTTTTTTTTAAATACCACCTTTAGTAAAGTAAGATATTCTTTTTTGATTAAACAAATCAATTAACACCTATTATGGGGTTGATAATTAATTTGTTTTCTAAGAGATTGAAAATGAACCATTTAAATATCACCTTTGGTGTGGTTAGACATTTTAAACTTTATTCAAGCTGTTCAAATTAAACATAAAAATGTAATTATCCGAGTATTAAATTTCAAGTTTTAAAACGATTTCTGAAAATATGTTGTAAAAGAATTTTTGAATAATAGTTCTTCTTAAAACATTTGAAATAGAGCTTCACTCAAACTATTAGGCAATTATACTAACAAATAAAAGAGCACTACTCTAAATCAAACTGGATAATTGAACCTTAAAATATAATTTTCAGATTTAAGTTTGTAATGAAAAATATTATATTTCTCTCTAACATCTTTTGTATAAAATCTTGAATAAAAGAAATCAATTTATTTCATGTAAATGTTTTACCTATTTAATATTTTGTAAACATAATAGTGTTACTATTATATCATATTTACAAAGATCCAGTAATGTTAAATTTAATCACCCACAAATTAAATATAACATATAAGAATAACACATAAAAATAAGAGTAAAGAATTTATTTTAAAATTAAACCTCAAAATAATCCTTACATAACTTTGATGTTATTTCCATTTTTGAAAAACCTCCAAACATATTTACATTTATGTTTATTAAATCAAAAACTAGAAATTTACAAAATCTTAGATATAGTTCTTCCCAAAAAGAGAAAAACTTTAAAACTAAAAGAGCTTTCTAGAAAGAGAAAGCTAGAAAGAGAGAAAAGAGTTGAGATTTGGAGAAATTTTCAAAGGGATTTTCAAGGATACTGAGGTCAATAATTAATGCACCTCAAGATGAACCAAATCGACATCTGGTTAGAATTATCAATTTTGTAAATCATTTCATAGAAAATAACGAGTATAGTCCCAATGTCGATTTAAGGAAGGAATATATGTGGTTTTTAATTTATTATTCAAACTTTTAAAAATGAAATTAAAACTTAAACATCCAGTCATGATATTTTGATACTATTTGTGTTTCCTAATCTAATAACATAAAAAAATAAACATAGATATTAATTCAACAAACAATTAAGCAAACTTTTATCATTCATAATAGTTGAGTATTTATGGATGTAATAATTAAGTTAATTATGTTTACTCATATTATTTAAGTTATTAAAGATACAAATTGATAATTAATTTAGTTAATTAAATTAATTTTTTTAAGAAATTGAAAATGAACCATTTAAATGCCACCTTTGGTGGGACTAAACGTTTTAAACTTTATCCAAAGTGTCCAAATTAAATCTAATAATTTAATTATCCGAGTACTAACTTTTAAGTCTTAAAACCATTACTGAAAATATGTTGTTATACATTTTCGAATGATAGTACTTATAAAAACTTTTAAAATAGAGCTTCACCTTAACTATCAAGTGATTATACCAATAAATAAAAAGACACTACTCTAAATCAAACCGGATAATCAAACCATAAAATCTAATTTTTAGATTTAAGTTTATAACGAAAAATAATATATTTCTCTCTAACATCCTTCATATAAAATTTTGAATAAAAACAAAATCAATTTATTTTATAGAAATGTTTTACCAATTTAATATTTCGCAAGCATAACAACGTTATTATTATATAATATTCATAAATAGCCAGTCATGTTAAATTTAATCACATATAAATTAAATATAACATATAATAATAAAACATAAAAATAACTTAATACAATTCATTTTAAAATTATACCCCAAAAGAATCATTACAAAACTTTGATGCTAATTCTGTTTCTGGAAAACCTCTAAACTTTTGCATTTCCGTTTATTTAATCAAAAACTAAAAATTTACAAAAAGATAACTAGTTCTTCTCAAAAATAGAACTCTCAAATTAAGAAAAACTAAAAACAATACCCTCAAGGAAGATATAAGGAAGGAATATATGTAGTTTTTAATTTATTATTCAAACTTTTAAAAATTAAATTAAATATCAAATATTCTATCATGATATTTTGATATTTTCGTGTTTCCTAATCTAATAATATAAAAAAATTAAACATAGATATTAATTCAATAAAAAATTAGGAAAATTTTTATTATTCATAATAGTGGAGTATTTATGAATGTAATAATTAAGTTAATTATGTTTACTCATATTATTTAAGTTATTAAAGATATAAATTTATATTTATTGATTCTCTTTTTTCATATATAAACACCAACTTTGGTGGGGTTATTTATTATTTGTTAATTAAACTAATCAATTAACACCTATCAGTGATATTGATATTTAATTTGGTTAATTAAATTATTTCTTTTTTTCTAAGAGATTGAAAATAACCATTTAAATGCCACCTTTGGTGGTCTTAGATATTTTAAATTTTATTCAAGGTGTCCAAATTAAATCTTAGAATTTAATTATCCAAGTACTAACTTTCAAGTTGTAAAACCATTACTGAAAATATGTTGTCAATACATTTTTGAATGATAGTTCTTATAAAACAATTTGAAATAGGGCTTCACTCTAACTACCGGAAATTGTACAATAAAATAAAAAGGCACTACTCATAATCAAGTTTGTTATGAAAAATAATATATTTCTCTTAAATATCCTTTATAAAAAATCTTGAACAAAATTAATTTATTTTATAGAAATATTTTACTTAATTAATATTTCGCAAGCATAACAACATTTTTATTATATCATATTTACAAATAGAAAGGAATGCTAAATTTAATCATACGCTAATTAAATATAACGTATAAGAATAAAATATAAAAATACCTGTAAAAAATTCATTTTAAAATTATACCTTAAAAGAATCCTTATAGAATTTTGATACTAATACCATTTCTGGAAAACCTCTAAACGGATTTTCATTACCATTTATTGAATCAAAAACTAGAAATTAACAAAAGCATAACTAGTTCTTCTAAAAAAGAAAAGAACTTTAAAACTAAAAAAAAAGAAAAATTTCTAAAGTGAGAAATCTAGAGAGAAGAGCTGAGATTTTGAGGTATTTTCAAAGGGATTTTCTAGGATCCTGAGGTCGATAATTAATCAACCTCAAGATGAAAAAAATAGCCATCAAGTTAGCAATACTAGTTTTGGAAATACTTCGGTTTTATATTGTTAGAACTCTCGCAAGTACACAAATCATTTTATAGACAATGACAAGTATGCTCACAAGATCGATATAAGGAAGGAATATATATAGTTTTTCATTTATTATTCAAACTTTTAAAAATTAAATTAAATATCAAACATTATGTCACGATATTTTGATATTTTTTTGTGTTTCCTAATCTAATAGCATAAAAAAACATAGATATGAATTCATTAAAAAATTATGCAAATTTTTGCCATTCATAATAATTAAGTTAATTATGGTTGCTCATATTATCTAAGTTATTAAATATATAAATTGATATTTATTGATTATCTGTTTTTTATATAAATACTACCTTTAGTGGGGTTAGATATTCTTTTTCAATTAAACAAATTAATTAATTCCTTTTTCTAAGAGATTGAAAATGAATAATTTAAATGCCACCTTTGGTGAGGTATACATTTTAAACTTTATTAAAGGTGTCCAAATTAAACCAAAGAATTTAATTATTCGAGTACTAACTTTCAAATTTTAAAATCCTTACTAAAAATATGTTAACAATATATTTTAAAATAATAATTCTTATAAAAACTTTTGAAATAGAGCTTCACTCTAACAACTGAACGATTGTACCAATAAATAAAAGAGCACTACTCAAAATAAGACCTAATAATTAAATCTTAAAATCTAATTTTTAGATTTAAGTTTGTAATGAAAAATAATATATTTCTCTATAACATCCTTAATATGAAATCTTGAATACAAATAAAATCAATTTATTTTATAGAAATGTTTTACCTATTTAATATTGCCTAAGCATAACAATGTTATTATTATATCATATTTACAAATAGTCAGTCATGTTAAATTTAATCGGAGATAAATTAAATATAACATATAAAAATAAAAATAAAAATAACTGTAAAGATTTGTTTTAAAATTATACTTCAAAAGAATCCTTAAAAAGTATAACTAGTTCTTCCCAAAAAGAGAAGAACTTTAAAACTAATAAGAAAACTAAAAAAATCTAAGAAAGCTTTATAGAGAGAGAAACCTAGAGAAAGAGAGAAAAATAGAATAGATTTTCAAGCATTTTCAAAGGGATTTTTTGGGATCCTAAGGTCGATAGTTAATCGATCTCATGATGAAAAAAATCGACATCAGGTTAATAATACCGATTTTGCAAATACTTTGGTTTTATATTTGTAAAACTCTCGCAAGTGAATCATTTTATAGTACATGACAAGTAGTTGATCTAAGGAAGGAATATATGTGGTTTTTAATTATTATTCAAACTTTTAAAAATGAAATTAAAACCTAAAAATCATGTCACGATATTTTGATATATTTTTATATTTCCTAATCTAATAATAATAAACTAGCTTATATCAGTTTGTACCAATTAGTGTTTTAAATGCAGTTCTATATGCCCATAAAGCATCATCCAACTTAGATGACCAATCCTTCCTAGAGATATTCATAGTTTTCTCCAAAATTCTTTTCACTTCTCTATTGGATACCTCTACTTTCCCACTTGTTTGGGATGGTAGGGGGTAGACACTTTATGCTTAATCCTATACTTAGACAATAAGAAATTAAATGCTTTATTAAAAAAGTGATTTCCTCTATCACTAATAATGATCCTAGGAATTCCAAACCTAGCGAAAATGTTTTTCTTTAGAAATTTCATGACAAATTTGGTATCACATTTGTTGCAAACAATGGCTTCTACCCACTTTGACATGTAATACACTCCTACAAGTATGTATTGGTTACCAAAGTATGGAGGAAATGGTCCCATAAATTTGATGCCCCACACATCAAATAGTTCTACTTGAAGTATCCTATTTAGAGGCATCTCATGTTTTTTTTGAAATATTACCTATCATTTGACATTAATCACATATCTTTACATAATTGTAAGCATCTTTAAATAGTATGGGCCAAAAATAACAAGATTGAAGCACCTTAGCTGCTATTTTTGTGCTCCCAAAGTAACCTCTATAGTATGAGTTGGCAATGGTGAAGAATACTTTCAACTTCATCATTAGGGACACACTTTCCCAAAATACCATCACCACATTCTTTATAGAGGTAAGGGTCATCCCAAAAATACTATTTAATGTCATGGAAGAACTTCTTCTTTTGTTGCCATGTGAGGTTCAGTGGAAGAATGTTAGCAGCAAGAAAATTTGCAACGTTTTCATACCATAGGACTTCTATTTGAGCTACAAAAAATAGTTGTTCATCTGAAAAAGATTCCCCAATCAGCATATTACCATTCATTTTTCTTCTCTCTAGTCTAGACAAATGGTCTACTATATAATTTTTTGTTCCTTTTTTATCACGAATTTCCAAGGAAAATTCTTGTAGAAGGAGCACTCATCTTATCAATCTTGGTTTGGCATCCTTCTTTATCATGAGATACTTTATTGCAGAATGATTCGTTTAAACAATCACTTTGGTGCCAACCAAATAAGATCTAAATTTCTCAAAAAGGCATATACAATGGCAAAGAGCTCTTTCTTTATAGTAGCATAATTCATTTGAACCTCATTCAGTGTCTTACTTGTATAGTATATGGCACGAAACATTTTGTGTCTTCGTTGTCCAAGAATAGACTAATAGCAAAATCACTTGCGTCACACATCAACTTAAAGGGCTTGTTCTAATCTAGTGTGACTATAACGGGTGCTGACACTAGTCTCTTTTTAAGCACTTGAAATGTTGTTAAACATTTATCATCAAACTTGAAAGGCATGTCCTTGTCCAAAAGATTACACAAGGGTTTGGAGATTGGGAAAAAACCTTCTATGAATCTACGATAAAAATCTACATGCCCAAGAAAACACCTTACTCCTCGTACATTGGTAGGTGGTGGTAGTTTCTCAATCTTCTATCTTACCTCTATCTATCTTAATACCATTAATTGAGATTTTGGGGCTCAAGATTATACCTTCATATACCATGAAATGAAATTTCTTCGAGTTTAAAATCAAATTTGTTTCTTCGCATCTTTGTAACACTAGGGAGAGATAGTGTAGACATTCATAAAATGAGTTTCCAAAGACCGAAAAAGCATCCATGAAGATTTCTAGATGCTTCTCCATCATGTTTGAGAAAATGGCCATCATGCAGCATTAAAATGTAACAGGTACATTGCATAATCAAAAGAACATTTTCCTAAAACAAAAGTTCCATAAGGACATGTGAAGGTGGTCTTTTCTTAGTCTTCAAGTGCCATATCAATTTGGCTATAACTAGAGTATCCATCTATAAGGAAAAAGAAAGAATGCCCAACTAATCCATCAAGTATTTGATCCATGAATGGGAGAGGAAAATGATACTTCCTTGTAGCTTTATTTACTTAATGAAAATCCATACACACTCTTCATCCCGTGACAATCCTAGTAGGTATTAACTCATTGGACTCATTTTCCACCACAGTAATTCCTCCTTTTCTTTGGTACACATTGGACTGCACTTACCCATTCACTATCTAATAATGCACATGTCTAGCCACTTGACAATTTTCATCTTCACAACTTCTTTCATAATGGGATTTAAGCAACATTGTGCATCCCTAGTGGGTTTAGCCCCATCCTCTAGCAAGATTTTGTGCATGCATATAGATGGGCTTATGCCTTTGATATCGAAAATAGACCAACCTAAGATTTTTTAAATTTCCTTAGCACCTTTACTATTG
Organism: Hippophae rhamnoides; assembly: GCA_033030585.1. Classification (NCBI taxonomy): domain Eukaryota; kingdom Viridiplantae; phylum Streptophyta; class Magnoliopsida; order Rosales; family Elaeagnaceae; genus Hippophae; species Hippophae rhamnoides. The sequence continues at coordinate 44,298,440 of CM065438.1, read as the reverse complement.
CTTCCACTTGCTCCATACTTAAATCAATCGAGATTATGACTAGAAGTGTATCATTATCACCCAAAAATGTATAAAAAATATGATAAGATAAAGGTTTAAACTCTAATTTGGGTGGTTCCTCAATGGATGGTTTCAACCATGAGATTATTTCAAGGCATTCTACAAATGCATTTGATACACACATGAGAGGCGTGTCCTCTAAAAAGTTCACACAGTTCACAATATCAACCTTTAATTTCATATTTTCAAAATTAAAATAGGTTGAGTTGTTTTTCATTGAGTTAATGTCCTTGTTCATAGCATCATGCGATAAAGTCATAAGTATGGGTGATTCAACAAATTTTGTTAAGCTACCAATATGAATTTGTGCACCCATATGAGTGTCATAGTATTCATTAGTATGTGTGTTTACAAAATAGAGATTGTCATAAAGCACATTAGTGGTTAGCTCATTAACACTATCTATTCGAAAGTAATTGCTACCATTGTCAGCATCAAAAAATTTAATTGTTTTAAACACATTGAATGTCACTTGCTCATCTTACACCTTATTGTAAGCTCACCTTTCTGTACATCAAAGAATGCTTTTCTGGTTGCTAAGAAAGGATGACTAAGTATGATAGGAATATCATGGTCTTCCTCTATGTCTATCACAATGAAGTATGCCAAAAAGATGAATTTGTCTACTTTTACTATCAAATATTCTACCACACCCCGGAGTCTTTTAATTGACATGTCTTCCATCTGCAATGTTACTAGTGTGGGTTTGGCTTTACTAACCCCCAATCTATGGAAGAACGATACTGGTATAAGGTTAATGCTAGACCCTAAATCACATAGTGCCTTGCCTACATGGATGCTCCTAATAGTGCAAGGGAGGTCAAAACTACCTAGATCTTTCATTTTTTATGGTACATATCTATCAAGGATGGTACTATAACCTTCAGTCAAGGTTATTGTCTCATGATCTCTAAGCCTTCTTTTCTTTGGTAGTATATCCTTCATAAATTTGGCATAAGACGACATTTTTTTCAAGTGTCTCTACAAATGGTATATTTATGTGCAACTTCTTGAGGGAAAGGAATAGTGGGTTTGTAAAGGTTGTTTTCTGTAGCAAAATTATTGCCTTTTCAGTGCTCTCTTTGTCCACTAGTTCCTTCCTATCCTTGTTAATTTCATGTTTCTCCTCATCCTTTTATATCTTATGTTCCTACTATAAAGTTTTACCACTACTCAAGGCTAATGATTTACAATGGTCCTCACCTTCTGTACGTGGGTTTACAATTGTATCACTTAAAAGGTTACCTTAAGGCCTTTGACCTATAGCCTGAGTGAGTTACCCTAATTGGTTCTCCCAATTTTGAATTGAAGCCTCTTGAGTTGATGATGACAATAACAAGTCCCCAGGAACAGTGCCAAAAACTTGATGACAACATCAAGTCCCCAACAATGACGCCAGAAACTTGATGATTACACACAAGACCGACATCGTGCTAGCAATACCAATCTCACAGATGGTTTTGCTTTATATTTGTAAAACTCTCGCAAGTGAACAAATCATTTTATAGAAAATTACAAGTATACTCCCAAAGTCGATCTAAGCAAATAATAAATGAGGTTTTTACCACTCTTCAAAGCTAATGATTAACAATGGTCCTCACCTTCTCTACATGGGTTTACAATTTTATCACTTAGAAGATTACCTTAAGGCCTTTGACTTATAGCATGAGCGAGTTACCCAAATTGATTCTCCCAATTTTGAATTAAAGCCTCTTGAGTTGATGATGACAACATCAAGTCCCCAACAAAGGTGCCAAAAACTTGATGACAACATCAAGTCCCGGAAAATGACACCATAAACTTGATTATTACACACAAGACTAGCATCGTGCAAACAATACCAATCTTGCAGATAGTTTTTCTTTATATTTATAAAACTCTCGCAAGTGAACAAATCATTTTATAGAAAATGAAAAGTATAATCCCAAGGTCGATCTAAGGAAGGAATATATGAGGTTTTTAATTTATTATTCAAACTTTTAAAAACAAAATTAAATCATAAACATCCTGCAATGATATTTTAATTTTGTTTCCTAATCTAATAACAAAAAAATAAACATATATATGATTCAACAAACAATTATACAAATTTTTATCATTCATAACAGTGGAGTATTTATGGATATAATAATTAAGTCAATTATGCTTGATCATATTATTTAGCTTATTAAATATATAAATTGATATTTATTGATTCTCTCTTTTTTTATATGAATACCACCTTTGGTGGTAAAAACTTGTTGGTCACTTTAAGAGAACATGAACGTGCAAGTATATACGGTTACAAGTAAGAAATGATAAGTAAGATATTATCCCCACGGAGATTTGTTACTAATATTTGTTAAGTACTAAAATTGTTTCAACCTAATTTTATCCAAACAATCAAAAGTTTGATAGAGTTTCACTAAACTAATTTTTGATAACAATATATAAGAATATTCTAGGATTGTAGTTTCACCAAATTAATCCACTTGAATCATATTATTTTCTCTTGATTTATGTTCTCACATTTAATTTTTCAACCAAGAACTCCTAATTTATCCATATGTCTCTTACGATAACAAATAGACACATCTCGCTAAAATAATTCACTATATTCCTATAAGAATTAAATTTACCAAGATTCATTAAGTTCAAAGTTCTCAAATAGCTACATGTACAATAAAGGTATATTCCTATCCCTTATTATATATGTTATTCTATCCATGAGTAAAACACAAAAATTCATTTTCCAAGTTTATTTAAGGTTCACAGATCAATTGATTAATCTTCCAACAAATAAAAGTATTAAGCACAAATAGAATAAACAAATTAAAAACATCTCATAAATCATTCAAAAATAATTAATCCAAGCTTCATAATTTAAGTTACGTGGCAACCCTAGAATTATTAAATTAGTTCATAGAAACTATTGAAATTACAATACGAAAATATTTAGACATTTAAGGAACATTAAATGAAGAACAAAAAAAAGGATTAGAAGTATTTTCTCTCTGAGTTATCTATTTTTATTCCTTACCAAAACCATAATAAAAGCAAAAAAATGGCTTCTATGTGTTCTCCCCTCTCATTTCTTTCGCATCAGAATAACCCATTATTTATGCCTTCTGCTCTCCCCAAAAATACAATAAAATATTCTTCACGTGCAAAAAGTAGTAAAAACATAACATGTGCAAAAGAGCTGGACAACATGTGTAATCTTCTGAATTCTTTATACAATATGCATGACACATGGCGAGCTTTAATTCGCTGGAAGAATAACAAGACACGTGACAACTTCGTATTGGGTGGGATGCAAGGGCGTACGTGGATCAGGTGGACTATGTTGCACGAGAAATATAGGTGTTGGACTGTGCGAAACAGCTGGAATCAACTCAAGACTCATATTGCGTGGAGAGTGGCCAACATGCATGATCTGGACCTTTCATCATTTGATCTGACAGTGGGTGTAGCACGTATGCATCTCAGGGAAAATCATCTGCGCAAACAGGTGGAATCCACTTCTGTGCGCCGAAGAGTGTGCCATAAACAGATGGACCCCACTATGTGCGCCGGACAGTGTACTGCAGCTGGAAACACATCCAATCACCCGCGTAGCGTTTGCATCTCACTCTCCTAATCCTCACATTTGAATTTACCATCTAACAATGTGTGAGGCGCGTTGAACAATGCTACGCGTGGTACTCCTTCTCTGCGCAGAAAACAAAATTTTTGTTAATTGCATTTAAGCCCTCTTTATTAATTCAAATTAAATTTTAAACTTTTGTTATTTGCAATTAAGTCCTTTTTAATTTAAATTGTTTAATTTTATTTAAAAAAATATTTCTTAAAAAACTAACAGTAAATAATAATTTAAGAACTTAAAATTAACTAAAAGCATTAAGAACATAGCAATTATAATTAATAAATTGGACAAAATAACTCTAAAACATAGATTTATTAGTGGGTTTAGATATTCTTTGTTAATTAAACAAATCAATTTACACCTATAGGTGGGGTCGATAATTAATTTGGTTAATTAAATTAATTACGTTTTTTCTAGGAGATTGAAAATGAACTGTTTAAATGTCACATTTGGTAGGGTTAGACATTTTAAACTTTATTCAGGGTGTCCAAATTAAACCTAAAAATTTAATTATCAAAGTACTAACTTTCAAGTTTTAAAACCATTACTAAAAATATGTTGTCAATACATTTTCGAATAATAATTCTTACAAAAAATTTTGAAATAGAGCTTTACTCTAACTACGAGACAATTGTACCAATAAATAAAAGAGAACTACTCTAAATGAGATTGGATAATTAAAACTTAAAATATAATTTTTAGATTTAAGTTTGTAATGAAAAATAATATTTTTTCTGTAATATTCTTAATACAAAATCTTGAATAAAAACAAAATCAATTTATTTTATAGAAATATTTTACCTATTTTAATATTTTGCTAGCATAACAATGTTTTTATTATTTCATCTTTACAAATAGCTAGCCATGTTAAATTTAATCACAGAAAAATTAAACATAACATATAAGAATAAAACATAAAAAGTAATTATAAAGAATTCATTTTAAAATTATATCTCAAAAAAATCCTTATAAAACTTTGATGTTAATTATATTGCTGGAAAACCTCCAAACGGATTTTCATTTTCATTTATAGAATCAAAAACTAGAAATCTATAAAAGCATTACTAGTTCTTCAAAAAAAAAGAGAAGAACTTTAAAACTAAAAAAACTAAAAAAAAACAAGAAATCTTTCTAGAGAGAGAAAAAAGTTGAGAGTTTTAGGATTTTGAGCGATGATTTCTACGATGGGGAGAGGGTCCTTTTATAGGTGAGAAAAGAGCCAAAAAAAAGTGGGAAAATATCTCAAAAATTGATTTTGGATGCATTTGGACAGGCTAGCACTCGTGTGGGTGGCAAGATTTGTAGTAAATGGGCGTTGGCAGGTGCGGAATAGGTGCAGGCATGTGTTGGCACGTGCGGGACTCAACGCGGGTGTGTGCTGGCATATGCGGAACTTGGTACGAGCATGTACTGGCACGTGCGGAACTCGGTGCGAGCATGTGCTGGCATGTGCAAAACTAGGTGCAGGTATGTGCTGGGCGTGTACTGGCTATGCTAGCTATGCACGCTAGACTCAACATTTTTGACCATTTGGACCCATTTTGTCCAATTTTTTAATTTTTTTTTACTTTTTCTCATTTTTTTCTCAACATATTTGTAATGTATTACCACCAGTATTTTTCTTCGAGTATTTAAGTTAGTTTTTGAACAAAAATACATGTGATTCCGAAAAGAAAAATTAATATAACAATATGATAAAATCATACAAATATAAATCTATTTAATCAATTAATGTATATTAAATAATGGTAATTTTAGTATTTTTTAAGCACTCAACACAACCTTCAACCATCTTTTTACTAGTCCCTTAGCAAGAGAAGCGGTACAAACTAAAATAAAAACTAAAAATTAAACTATCATAGATCACTTTTGTGGATTGACACGACTACATTTAACATATGTAATAAGACGTTAAACCCCTAGGTTTTCCAAGTGGATGAGTTTAAGTCTCGTGAGGGTTTTTAGCAATGATACCCATAAACATTAACAAAGCATGAAAAAAACAAAAAAAATATAAGAAGTCAACTAAAATTTAAAATAAAGTTAAAAAGATTAAAATAAAACAAAGAAATGAAATACAAAAATATCTCATGCTTATAATCTCTTTTAAAGTTCATAATTAAAATCTTATGCATAGATTATTTCAACTTCCTAAACATTCATGACTTATTATAATAATTAGTTGAAAATCATTTTCATATTTCATATAAAAAATGTATCAATTTAATTTCACCTAAACTTAGTGTAAGGAATCCAAGTTTGCTTCGACTTTATTCCTCACAAGTCAATACTCTCAAAAACATTGAATCCTATGAGTTCAAACACTCATACTAATTTATATGCGAAAGAATTATGTATAGAAATGAACTAATATGTTCGCATATGTATAAAGAAGAAATGCACAAAGTGTTATTCTAATGTTGATCACATGAAATGAATCAAATGTAAGGATTTATAAAATATTATACATTAGTTTCATGCATCAATCAAATTCATCAAATAAAAATATCAAGTAATATGCCTTTTAGAAAATGTAGAAAAATGCAATGACTTCTTAAGGAATTACTTCCTATTTCCTTTTGCATTAAACTATTTCTCATATTTGTTTAGGCTTTTTGGGTCATATATAGTATATAGATTATACTATTCATTTTCCTCTCTTTCTTTCTATTTTTTTCTTATATTTTTTTTATAAGACAATGCATTTTTTTTAAAGAGTGGACACATGCATAGATTCTACATTTTTTTATATTATAAGGTGAGTGATTAATATTTGACTTTTTTTGTTTGTATTTGTATAAGTAACCCTAGATATCTATTTTTAAATAGAAGTCATGCATGAATGAAGAAAAACATATACTATCAATTTCTATAAAAATCATTTAATCTAAGAAAATAAAAAATAAATATATAACACTTCATTAAGATGTAAAAATCTAGATATTCAATGCTAAGTCCTATAGATATAATCTAATAATGCTGAAAAAAATAAGAAAAATACTTAGAGTAGAAAAAAATAATATTTATCCCTCAAAATAAAGGATAATGGGCTCAAAATATTTCTCATAAGGGTAGTCTCTACTATTTGATTCATAAACACCGAGTTTGGGTTAAATATAATTTTCACACATTATCAAGAGATACTAGTCATGACAAAAACTAACTAATTCTCATATACTCTATGATATGTTTTAAAAAATTAATCTAATAGTGCAAAAGACTTAATTATTTACTTAAATATTTTTTAAAGAAATAATAAATTTTTGTGAGAAATTTTTTAAAACTAATCCTAAAATTATAAAAATATACTAAACCACATAAATAAAATCAAACACAATAAAAATGAAAATGTGAACATAAAATTTTAAAATTATTAATTTTTTTGAAATGAAGCATGGTAACTTTTCACCACCCCTAACATAGAACTTACATTATCCTCAATTTACCAATTATAAATTAAAGATAAAGAGAAAAGAAAAGAAAAGTTACCTATTTCATGAGAATTTGCAATAATTGATGGAGAAATACAGGTGCATCCATCATGTTCATCATTAAAGTTAACATAAACATATCGCTGTGAACTTCTAATATCTTAACAAATATTTTTAGTTTTAACAATTCTAAAATTATTCACATGCAATTAAAATAAAATAAATAAAATAAATAAATAAAAGAAAAATACCTAAAATGATGGATTGTCTCCCATCAAGCACTAAGTTTAACGTTTTAACAAGATGTAACTTGGGGGATTTCATTTTAAGTAAACTCAATGTCCCCACATCATTGAGACAATCAAACCTACAGGTAGAGCAAGTTTGTCTACCTATACTTTTTAAGTCACACCCTATGGATTTTCAAAATTTTATTTACTTAAAACTAGATACATGATTGTAGGTTTTAGATAAACCACTTCTAGGTGCAAGTCAAAATATCTAAGGCATCAAAACACATTTTTACCTAGATCTAACAAAGCAACTACCACCTTTTATCACTCATTATAATTAAAAACTTTAAAATTTTGGAGATAGCTTCTGATTTTATTTTTTTTACTAATTTAACACTTAGTATTAAAATAAATACTAAACAATAAAAATAAAAATTAAATAAAAGAAACAAACAAAAGAAGATAATAAAAATAATAAAAATAAAGTTAGTAAAATAAAGAAAAGAATAAAAATAATAAGTATACAAATTTTACAATATATTTAATACAAATAAATTTTATACAAATTTTAATAAATATAATTATACATACTTAAACTATAAATATTTATAACACACTTATCTATCATATATTACAAACACATTTTTTTTTACAAATAAATATACATTATTAAATTATCCATAATAAATATTTATAATACACTCTATCTAATATATAATACAAACATATTTTTATACAAATGCATATATATGATTAAATTGTATAGAATATAACACACACTATTTAATATATAATATAAACACATTTTTATACATGTTATATCATACAATATTTACAAGTTAGTACACAAAAATAATATATAATAAATAAAAGGAATAAACTAAAATTAATAAAATCTAAAGAAGTTAATCATTGTTAAGTTAATAATTAAAATCTAAGTTAAAAATTAAGTTTTTTTATTAAAATTAAAAATAAAAGTTAAAAATTAATTAATCTTTTATTAATAACATAATTAGTATTAACCAAGAGTGGGACAAAACCTCTTTAAAAACCATATTTGTAGATAAAGCAACACTCCCAAAAAAGAATAGTGGCACAAAGGTTACAATAACAATTCTTTTAGACATAACTCCCTTATATATTTACTTTTTATACTATTACACATTAAGTTTTTTTTTCATTTAGAACAACTAAAATTATATATTAAAAGTACAAAGTTTTTTTTTTAATTTTCTTTAGTTTAAATTATTTTTTTTAAAATTTTAAATTTTAAATTCTGATTTACTATTCATTTATGAGTTATACTAAAAATCATCCCCTAACAAGACTTTTTCATAATCTATTTCCTTAAGGTAAATGAACCATTTCTCTAAAAAGATCACGGACAGAATTCAACCTAAAAATATACGGTGGTTTGCAAAAATAATCAGAAACGATCCGGAGGAAGTCAAATTTGAGTGAGAGCAATGGCCGTAGATGAAAGAAAGGTGAAACTCGAGAAATTCGATGGCATAGATTTTGGGTTTTGGAAAATGCATATAGAGGATTATCTGTATCAAACTCTCTCGAGGAAGAAGATTGGAATCTTCTAGACATACATGCCCTCAGAGTTATTTGATTAACTCTATCCTACAATGTTGCTTTCAACATAGCAAAGGAATAGACCATGGTGGGTCTTATGGAAGCTCTCTCCAATATGTATGAGAAGCCATCAGCCTCAAACAAAGTGCACCTGATGAGGCGTTTATTCAATTTGTAGATGAAAGAAGGCGCATCGGTAGCTCAACATCTCAATGAACTCAATATAGTCACAACCTAATTGAGTTGAGTTGAAATTGAATTTGATGAAGAAGTACGAGCATTGATACTTTTGTCTTCTTTACCAGAAAGCTGGAATGCTACTGTAACGACTGTGAGTAGCTTGTTAGGAAGCAATAAGTTGAAATTTGACAATGTTCATGATCTGGTTCTCAGTGAAGAGATCTTATGTAGAGAGTTAGGTGAATCGTCAAATTCTTTAGTTTTGCATACAGAGTCAAGAGGAAGAAATTAAACCAGAGGGAATGGACGTGGTAGAATAGACTACCGAGGTAGATCAAAGGATAGGAGGTCCAAATCTTGAAATCCTAATAATTCCCATAGCTCGAAATTTATCGAGTGTTGGAATTGTGGGAAAACCGGGTACTACAAAAATAAGTACAAGAGTGCACCGAAGGACCAACAAGTGAAAGAAGAGGAAAATTTTACTTCCACCTTAGGAGGAGATGATGCATTGATATGCTCTTTGGAGAGCAACGAAGAATCTTGGGTGTTAGACTCAGGAGCATCATTCCGTGTTACTTCACACAAAGAATTCTTCGAGAAATATGTCCCCGGAAACCTTGGAAGGTGTATCTTGGTGATGATCAACCGTGTGGTATTATTGGTAAAATTGTAGTGAAGATTAAGTTGAACGGGTCTGTTTGGGAGTTGAAAGATGTCAGGTATATTCCCGACCTACGATCTTCCATGGTGATGATTGGAAGGTTTCAAATGGTGTAATGGCAGTTGCTTGAGGCAAGAAGAGTGGCACTCTTTACATGACAATAGATGCACGGTGTTCAATCGCAGTTATAGTAGGCAATGAAACACCAAATCTATGGCACCATAGACTAGGCCATATTAATGAGAAAGGGATAAATATAATGCACTCAAAGGGAAAACTTTCAGGCCTACAGTTTGCAGAGATAGACATGTGCAAAGATTGCATACTTGGAAAGCAAAAGAGAGTCAACTTTTAGACAAGTGGTAGAACCCCAAAGAAGGAAATGCTAGAGCTTATCCACTCTGATGTTTAGGGACCAATAACCATCTCATCCATTGGTAGGAAACACTACTTCGTGACTTTCATCGATGATCACTCTCAAAAGATATGGGTTTACTTTCTAAAGCATAAGTCTGAAGTATTTGAGGATTTCAGAAGATGGAAAGCTATGGTTGAAAATGAGACAGGTTTGAAGATAAAAAGCTCAGAATCGACAATGGTGGTGAATATGGAGACACCATATTCAAAATTTATGCTATGAGCATGGGATCATAATGGAAAGAACTATTCCAGGCATGCCTCAACACAATGGTGTAGCTGAGCGTATGAACAGAACGTTGACAGAAAGAGCTAGAAGAATTCGTATACAATCAGGTCTAATGAAGCAGTTATGGGCAGAAGTAGTTAACATGGTAGCCTATTTGATTAATCGAGGTCCATCTATTCCATTGGAGCATAGAATACCAGAGGAGGTATGGAGTAGAAAGAGGTAAAACTATCACATCTAAAAGTTTTCAATTGTGTAGCATTTGTGCATATTAGTGATCAAGGCAGGAATAAGCTTGATCCTAAATCTAAGAAATGCACCTTTATCGGCTATGGTAAGGATGAGTTTGGCTACCACATTTGGGATGACGAAAAAAAGAAAGTGATCCGTAGTAGAGATGTGATTTTCAATGAAAAAGTGATGTATAAGGACATGCATAAAACAGACACCAACGACTCACAGTAGAATGAGTTAGTATTTGTAGATGCAGATGATGTCCCAGATAGTTCCGTGAAGGAACCAATTGTAGCAAGTCCTTAGCCAGAGGAACTCGTTGGATAGAGCAATGCGCAATAGTCTGACACACCACATCTTCCTACTACAGCTCATGTATTGAGAAGGTCTTCTCGACCTCATGTGCCTAATAGGAGATACATGAACTATATGTTGTTGACTGATGAAGGAGAGCCTGAATGCTATGATGAAACTTGTTAGACTCGAGATGCCAGCAAGTGGGAGCTTGCCATGAAACTGAAGTTGTGCTCAACTTCAGTTTGTCTGCTAGAGTAACAAGACTAGAAAAGTTGTTGCATTGATTGAGGTGTGAAGAAAAATTGAAATCAGTCTTCAAGTGGGAGATTGTTGGAAATTGTTATAAAGCTCATTAATTTAAGGACCAAATTAAGGAGCAAAACATGGAGCAAAACAATGAGCTTAATTTAAGGAGAAATTCAAGGAACCATTAATTTAAAGAGTAATTCAAGGAATGAATTTTCCTATAAATAGATGTGTAATTGTAATGAATTAATTAACCAAATGTTCATTCCAATTGAGAGAAAAGTTTTTGTGAGAGAAAATTGAGAGTAATTTTCTTGGGTCTAATTGGGTTGTGGGTTGTGAGTGGTGAGTGTTGTAAACACCTTGTGTAATTTCTCTCATTTCAGAAAAAAGATTTGTATCAGGTCCAGAGACGTAAGCAATATTGGCTGAATTCCGTTATCAAATTTGTGTGTTATTTTGTCTATTTTGCTTTCTCATAAATCTAGCTTATCGGGAATTTGCAAAATTTCCCAACAACACTTGCATATGCCTTTTCAAGAATTGTTTTCTTACTCAATTCTGGGTAATTTTCAAAGTATTCAAGGTTGTCTACAATACCTTTAGGAACATCTTGTTGAACGAGCAATAAGTACATATTTTTCTTCCAAAGACCAAAGTCTCCAATTCTATGGAATTTGTCAATTCCATATTTAGTGTAATCGATCGTCATATCTCTCTATTATGAAAACTTTAAGATTTCTTATCTTTTAATGATAGCAATGACTTCAGTTGATTAGTTTCTAATCACCACAATAAATTGTACTCATAGTTCTTCAAGGAGATTATGATTCCCTCATATAAATTTGTAAAAGAAACTAAGACCTTCACAATGAATATAAACACAAAATCATAATGCACCCACCAACACACAAGCATATTTATATGGTTCAGCACACAATGTGTATGCCTAATCAATGAGAAGGACCACCATACCAATTCACTATTATCTTGAAGCAATTCTTACGACCTTAATCTTGTTCTTTACCAAGAACATCACACCTTCACCCTACTCAAAAAATAGCCTTGTTGAATAGGCTCTGGTCACTCTCACCTTTTTGAACCTCTCTACTCACGAGAGTAGTAACCTCTATGACACCTTTTATAGAGATTAATAATCATCTATGTAAGTCTTGCATAAGATTGTTAACAATAATTAACTTAACATCCTATAAGTCAATGTTGAGGGTTTTTCAAGGAGAATTTTTAGAGATATTCTATATTTTATTTTAGACATCCCGTTAATTAAAAGAAAAATAAAATTCTATTAAAAATTGGTGAATTTACTGATATATCTTTTAGAAGTTCACTAACATTCTACAATAGATGAGGTTTCATATTGCCTACAAACCTTCTGAATGAGGTTCAATAAGGCCACCTGAACCTTCTAAATGAATTTTGGTAAGGCCTATCAAATATACTAGAGATTTTCATAAAACATTTGTAAGATAAGCATATTTTGGATGATATACACCTCTTTCATTTTTAGTATTATGAGTTTTTGAGATCAAAATATTTGGGTTTGTGTTGACAAGTAAAGAAGTGGTAGGAAAGATGTTGAGTTTGAGATAATGAAGAAAGAGTGAGATGTATTATTGAGTGGAGAAGTTTTTGTGTGAGAGGGAAAATAGTTTAGAAAGAAATAGTAGGATGTCTTGATTATGTTAGAACATATAAGGGTAAAAGAGTCATTTCATTGTAATTTTAATTAATTAAAAATATTTTATAATTAACGGCATAGCTTGTAGTAAATTACAAGATTTTTGACTCCTGTAATACTAAAACCTTTTTCCCTCTCCCTTCAGCATTCAATTGCTACTCCTATTCATCTAAAAGTTAAGTTTACATAAGATCTGTTGAATTTATCTTGCTATATATTACCAGTAAATTAGAGGGAGATATTTTTTTGGGGTGTATTTTGTGAAGATCTCTGAAGATTGGTGTTTGTATCTCCATTTGATTATTAGTGGATTTTTCTCGGTGTGTCATTATTAGTGGACTAGACATTTCACATTGAAAAGTTGAACCACTTAAATCATTATGTGCCATCTATTTTCGTACTGCTTATTATTTTGATGTTACCCATTATAATATATTTATGCAACCAAAAATGAACCTGATCTTAGCTTCCACAAGTGCTAATTTATAACAAATTGGTATTAGAGCATTGGGTTATTCTACTATTTATTGGAACTGATCAAGTTTATTCTTTTGGATTCATTTTTAGCTTCTAGTTATCTAATTGGTTTCATATTTTCTGGGTTATGCTTCTGTTTATTTAATATTGGGTTTTCTATCATGGCCCCAAAATATGAAATTAAGAAATCCAATGGTAGGAATCATTTTAGTTTATGGAAAATGAAGATGCGGTTCGTATTAGTTAAAGAAGGGCTCGTTAAGACACTTGAAGGCAAGGATAAATTTCTAGAAAAATTGACTGAGGAAGAAAAAGATGCATTGATGGAAAGTGCTTTCAGTTCAATTCAATTATCCTTGTCTAATGAGGTATTCCGTGAGGTTGGTGATGAGAATCTCTTGCTGGCTTATGGCTTAAATTGGAGAATTTGTATATGACCAAGTCTTTGACAAGTCGGTTATATTTGAAGCAGCATTTGTATACATTCAGAATGTCAGAAGGTACACCTTTACACGATCACCTTGATGAATTTACTAAAATTATTCATGATCTAAAAAATTGTGGTGTTAAGATTGATGATGAGGATCAAGCCTTAGTTCTATTATGTTCTTTACCTCGTTCATTTGAACATTTTGTTGATACCATGCTATATAGGCGAGACACTATTTCTTTGGAGGATCATAAAGCAGCTTTGAATTCCAGGGAGTTGAAAAAAAAAGTGTCTACTAGCAACAATGATAATAGCAGTGGTTTATTTGTTAGAGGTAGAAATCAAGAAAAAGGCACAAGTAATAATATAGGCAAGTCTAGATCTAAATCTAGAAAAAGGATCAATGCAATTGTTGCCATCAAGAAGGGAATTGGAAAGTAAATTTTCTGAAACTCAAAGGTAAAGGAAAATCTACCACAACGTCTTTTGGTACTATTGATGTTGCTAGTGTTGTAGATTGTTCTGGTTCCGATGGTGAAAATTTTCTATCAGTATCTATTGGTTATCCTGGAGATGTTTGGATTCTTGATTCGGGTTGCACTTACCATATGTGCCCCAATAGAGACTGGTTTGCTTCTTATCGGTCTATTGATGGGGTGTTGTCTTGATGGGAAACAATATGTCCTACAAAGTTATTGGTATTGGTACTGTCCAACTTAAGATGCATGATGGTATTATCAGGAATTTGAAAGATGTTTTCCATATTCCATATTTGAAAAAGAATTTGATATATTTGGGTACTCTTGATTCATAAGGCTACAAATATGTAGCTGGAGGTGGAGTTTTAAGAGTTAGTAATTATGCTCTCATTGTTATTAAAGGACAATTGTCGTGTGGTCTTGATGAGCGACAACCGGCATCGCCGATTCTCGAAAACTCTCGCAAGTGCACGAATCATTTCGTAGAAAATGATAAGTATACTCCCAAGGTCGATCTAAGGAAGGAATGTATGTGGTTTTTAATTTATTATTCAAACTTTTAAAAACAAAATTAAATCCTAAACATCCTGTCACGATAGTTTGGTTTTTGTGTTCCTAATCTAATAACATAAAATAAACATATATACAGATTAATTAAATATAATCTAAAAAAAATCATAAAAATAAATATAGATACAAATTCAATAAATATTTATCTAAAAATAAATATAAATACAGATTCAATAAATATTCATGCAAATTTTATCATTTATATTAGTGGAGTATTTACGGATATAATAACTAAATTAATTATGCTTGCTCATATTATCTAGGTTATTAAAGATATAAATTGATATTTTATTGATTCTCTCTTTTTTTGTATGAATACCACCTTTGGTGGGGTTAGATATTCTTTGTTAACTAAACAAATCAATTAACACCTATGAGTGGGGTTGATAACTAATTTGGTTAATTAAATTAATTCCTTTTTCTAAGAGATTGAAAATGAACCATTTAAATGCCACCTTTGGTGGGGTTAGACAGTTTAAACTTTATTCAAGGTGTCCAAATTAAACCTAAGAATTTAGTTATCCGAGTATTAACTTTCAAGTTTTAAAACCACTATTGAAAACATGTTGTCAATACATTTTCACATAATAATTCTTATAAAAACTTTTGAAATAGAGTTCACTCTAACTACCGGGCGATTGTACCAACAAATAAAAGAGCACTACTCTAAATTAGACCGGATAACTAAACCTTAAAATCTAATTTTCAGATTTAAGTTTGTAATGAAAAATAATATATTTCTCTCTAACATCCTTAATATAAAATCTTGAATAAAAATAAAATCAATTCATTTTAGAAATTTTCACCTATTTAATATTTCGCAAGCATAACAACGTTATTATTATATCATGATTATAAACAGCTAGCACAGTTAAATTTAATCACAGACAAATTAAATATAACATGTAAGAATAAAGCATAAAAATAACTGTAAAGAAAATAAAATCCTTCCAGAACTTCGACGCTATTTCCGTTGCTAGAAAACCTCCAAGCGGAATTTGCACTTCCATTTACTGAATCAAAAACTAAAATATTTCAAAAACATTACAAGTTCCTCTCAAAAAGAGAAGAACTCTAAAACTAAGAGAATTGAACTAAAAACTAAGAGAAAACTAAGAAAAGCTTAGAAACTAAGAAAGAAACTAAGAAAAACTCAAAAACTAAGAAATGAGAGAAAGAAAGAAGAGAGAAGTGTGGTTTTGAGGTGTTTTTAGGTGTGTTTTGAAGTGAAGGGAAGGGGGGTATTTATAGGTGAGGATGGAGAGAAAAAATGAGTAAAAAAATGTTAAAAAAATATTAAAAAATTAAAAAACGTGTAATGGAAATACTGAGGTCATCAATGACGTCAGCATGACGTCACAGGGGCTGCTGCACGTGAAAAATGGGGTGAAAACGCGTAAGGCGCGCGGAGGGCGAGCTGGCCGGCTGCGCGCGCGTTAGGCTGTCGCGGCGCGCACGAACAGTAACCTCGTGCGCGCGATCTGCTGCGCGCATGAAACGATAACCAGCGCGCGATCTTGCGCGCATGATAACCCCCGCGCGCGATGCTGCGTGCATGAAACGACTACCAGCGCGATTTGGGGCGGGCTGAGTCTTTGAGGGCGGCGGCGCGTTTTTCTCCTTTTTGACATTTTTGACCTTTTCGACCTATTTTGTCCAGTTTTTCCATATTTGTTGACCTTTCCCCATTTATTTATTGATATTTTTGTGATGTATTGCTTCAAGTATTCCTCTTTGAGTCTTTAAATTGCGTTTTTAAGCCAAAATACCTGAAAAACAATAAAAATACCCGTGATTCCGAAAAAGACAAATTATATAAATATATGATAAAACATATAAATATATATATTCTTAATCAATTAATGAGCATAAAATCATGGTAATTTTAGTGCTTTTTGAGCACTCATCACAACCCCCAACTAGCTTCTCGCTAGTCCCTTAGCAAGAGAAGCGATAAAAACTAAAAATTAAACTATCCTTAATCACTTCCGTGGATTGACACGGTTGCATTTAGCCTATGCAACAAGCCGTTAAACCCCTAGGTTGCCCTAGTGGACGAGTTTGAGTCTCGTGAGGGTTTTCAGTAATGATACCCACAAACATTGAACTAAATGTAAAAATCAAAAGAAACAATAAAAACAAACAAATTAAAAATTAAATTTACAACAAAATCACAAATTAACAACATCTCACAAAAATGTCTCATACTTTTTAATCTCCTTTAAGATCATAATTAAAATCTCAAGCATAAGTTATTTTAATCTCTTTAAACAATCATGATTTATTATAATAATTAGTCGAAAATCATTTTCATATTTCATGTCAAAAATGTATCAATTTAATTTCACCCAATTTCAGTGTCATGAATTAGAATTCGCTTCGACTCTATTCCTCACAAGTCAATACTCTCGAAACACTGAATCCTATGGGTTCAAACACTCATACTATTTTATATGCGAAAGAGTTGATGTATAGAAATGAACTAATATGTTCGCATATGTATAAAGAATAAAGGCTCAAAGTGTTATTTTAACATTGATCTCATGAAAGGAATCAAATGTATAAATTATAAAGATATCATATATAAAAATTATTTTCATGCATAAATCAAACTCATTAAGAAAGAATTTCAAGATATATGCTTTTTACAAATGAAGAAATTGCAATGACTTTTTAGGGAATTACTTCCTATATCTTTCTTTTGTAAATAGCCTGTACTCATAACTTTGTAGGCAACGTGGGTCATAGTATATAGATGATACTATTTTTTATCTCTCTATTTTTTTTTCTGTAGATATTTTTCAATATGTGTATTTTTTAGAGAGTCAACCCATGTACAGATTGTACATATTTTGGATTTTGGTGAGTGGTTAATTTTGTGGCTTTTCTGTTTGATCTTGGTTTAGGTAATCCCAGATATGTCTTTTTGTTTTTGTAGTAGTCATGCATAAATGAGATATAAGCATATACTATCAATTTATACTCAAATCATTTAATCTAAGCAAAAATAATAATAAAAAATATATGATACTCTATTAAGATGAGAAAAAAACTTCATACATTCAATGCTAATACCTATAGAGATCATCTAAAAATTTGAATAAATAAGAAATGTGTTTGGAGTAGAAAAAATATATATTTCACTCTGAATAAAAGAAATTAGGCTCAAATTATATCTCACAAAGGTAGTCTCCACTAAAAAAATTTATAAACACCGATTTTGGGTTTAATATAATTTCCACATCTTATCAAGAAATACTAGTTATGACAAAAACTAACTAATTATCAAAAATAATTACAAAATATTTCATGATATGTTTTCAAAAATTAATCTAACAGTACAAAAGACTTAACTATTTACTTAAATTTGATTTAAAGAAAAGATAAATTTTTGTGAAATTTTTTTTTTATTCCAAAAATTACTAAATCACACAAAATAGAAATAAAACCAAACACACAAAAAATGAAAAAGTATATTTTTTTATTTTTAAATTTTTTTTTATTTTTAAATTGTTAAAACTTTTTTTTTAATTAAGCATGGTAACTTTTCACCACCCCCAACCTAGAACTTACATTGTCCTCAATGTAACAACTGTAAATTAAAGATAAAGAGAAAAGAGAAGAAAGATTACCTATTTCTTGAGAAAGTGCAAGTAGTAATGGAAAATGCAGGTGCATCCATCATATTCATCATTAAAGTGTATACAGACAGATCGCTGTGAACTTCTAACATCTCAACAAATATTTTTAGTTTTAACAATTTAAAAATTATTCACATGTAATTAAAATGAAATAAACAATAAAATTAAGTAAATAAAACAAATAAAAGAAAATTACCTAAAATGATGGGTTGCCTCCCATCCAGCGCTTAGTTTAACGTCTTAGCAAGACGTAACTTGGGGATTGCATTTTAAGTAAACTCAATGTCCCCTCATCATTGAGTCAATCAAACCTACAGGTAAGACAAGGTTGTCTACCTATACTTTTTCAGTCATGCCCTATTGATTTTCAAATTTCTTTCTGTACTTAAAACTAGGGGCATACTTTGAGTTTTAGATAACCCACATCTAGGTGCAAATAAAATAATTAAGGCATAAAAACACAATTGTACCTAGATTAAACAAAGCAACTAAATCCTTAGATTATAATTAAAACTTTAAAATTTTGGAGATAGTTTCAGAATTTATGTTTTTTTTTGTTTTTTTTAAGATAAAATAACATAATCAGTATTAACCAAGAGTGCTCCCAGGAAAGAATGGTGGTGCAAAGGCTCCTTAAAAACCATCCTCCTAGACAGAACAACGTTCCCAGGAAAGACTAGTGGCACAAAGGCTTCCAAGAACTAGTCTCCTAGACAGAACTCCCTTAGATCTTTACTTTTCATGTTATTAAGTTAAATTAAATAAAAATTTAAGTTAATGAAAATCTAAGTTAATTAAGTTTAAAGAAAAGGTTAATTAAGTTAAGTGAATTAAAAAAATTTAAGTTAATTAAGTTAAGTTAAAAAAATCTAAGTTAATTAAGTTAGTAAAAAAAATTAATTAAGTAAAAAAAAATCTAAGTTAATTAAGTTAGTAAAAAAAAACTAAGTTAAGTCAGTTAAATAAAAATCAAGAAGAAAAAAAAAGCTAAATAAAGAAAAATAAATAAAATAATAAAATAAAATAAAATTGAAAAAGGTCAAAGAAAATAAAAAAAAATAAAATTATGATTTAAAATAAATAAAAAAAATAGTAAAAACTAAACTCAAAAAATTAAAATTTTGGTGTTTTTTATTTTTTTATTTTTTATTTTTTATTATTTATTTATTATTTATTTTTTCCTTTTTTTATTATTTTTTATTATTTTTTATTATTTTATTATTTTTATTTTTATTTTTTATTTTTTATTTATTTATTTTATTTATTTTTTATTTTTTTTCCTTTTTTTATTTTTTTCTTTATTTATTTATTTGTTTTATTTTTTAACTTAAAATTATTGAAATGTTTTTTTAAATTTTTTTTACTATTCATGAACGGTAAAACTTTTTTTTTTATTATTTTAATTCAAATTTTAAATTTCTAAATTATTTTATTATTAACGGTAAAAACTTTTTACTTCAAATTTCAAATTTCTAAATTATTGTACTATTCACGCTACAATTTTTTTTTAATTTTCAATTTTTTTTATTTTTTTAATTTTTTAATTTTTTTAATTTTTTTAAATTTTTTTAATTTTTTTTAATTTTTTTTATTATTTCTTATGAAATTTGAAATTTGAATAAATGTTTTATTTTTTTTATTTTTTTACAAAAAAAAATCACAATTATTTACAGCACAAAAATATTTTTAAAATTTTGATAAATAAATTAAAAAGACTATTCCTTCCCCGGCAACGGTGCCAAAAACTTGATGCCATCCCCGGCAACGGCGCCAAAAACTTGATTCCATCCCCGGCAACGGCGCCAAAAACTTGATGAGCGAAAACCGGCATCGCCGATTCTCGCAAATACTTTGGTTTTAATATTTGTAAAACTCTCGCAAGTGCACGAATCATTTCGTAGAAAATGATAAGTATACTCCCAAGGTCGATCTAAGGAAGGAATGTATGTGGTTTTTAATTTATTATTCAAACTTTTAAAAACGAAATTAAATCCTAAACATCCTTTCACGATAGTTTGGTTTTTGTGTTCCTAATCTAATAACATAAAATAAACATATATACAGATTAATTAAATATAATCTAAAAAAAATCATAAAAATAAACATAGATACAAATTCAATAAATATTTATCTAAAAATAAATATAAATACAGATTCAATAAATATTCATGCAAATTTTATCATTTATATTAGTGGAGTATTTACGGATATAATAACTAAATTAATTATGCTTGCTCATATTATCTAGGTTATTAAAGATATAAATTGATATTTTATTGATTCTCTCTTTTTTGTATGAATACCACCTTTGGTGGGGTTAGATATTCTTTGTTAACTAAACAAATCAATTAACACCTATAGGTGGGGTTGATAACTAATTTGGTTAATTAAATTAATTCCTTTTTCTAAGAGATTGAAAATGAACCATTTAAATGCCACCTTTGATGGGGTTAGACAGTTTAAACTTTATTCAAGGTGTCCAAATTAAACCTAAGAATTTAGTTATCCGAGTACTAACTTTCAAGTTTTAAAACCACTATTGAAAACATGTTGTCAATACATTTTCACATAATAATTCTTATAAAAACTTTTTAAATAGAGTTTCACTCTAACTACCGGGCGATTGTACCAACAAATAAAAGAGCACTACTCTAAATTAGACCGGATAAGTAAACCTTAAAATCTAATTTTCAGATTTAAGTTTGTAATGAAAAATAATATATTTCTCTCTAACATCCTTAATATAAAATCTTGAATAAAAATAAAATCAATTCATTTTAGAAATTTTCACCTATTTAATATTTCGCAAGCATAACAACGTTATTATTATATCATGATTATAAACAGCTAGCACAGTTAAATTTAATCACAGACAAATTAAATATAACATGTAAGAATAAAGCATAAAAATAACTGTAAAGAAAATAAAATCCTTACAGAACTTCGACGCTATTTCCATTGCTAGAAAACCTTCAAGCGGAATTTGCACTTCCATTTATTGAATCAAAAACTAAAATATTACAAAAACATTACAAGTTCCTCTCAAAAAGAGAAGAACTCTAAAACTAAGAGAATTGAACTAAAAACTAAGAGAAAAACTAAGAAAAGCTTAGAAACTAAGAAAGAAACTAAGAAAAGCTTAGAAACTAAGAAATGAGAGAAAGAAAGAAGAGAGAAGTGTGGTTTTGAGGTGTTTTTAGGTGTGTTTTGAAGTGAAGGGAATGAGGGTATTTATAGGTGAGGATGGAGAGAAAAAATGAGTAAAAAAATGTTAAAAAAAATATTAAAAAATTAAAAAATTAAAAAATGTGTAATGGAAATGCTGAGGTCATCAATGACGTCACCATGACGTCACAGGGGCTACTGCACGTGAAAAATGGGGTGAAAATGCGTTGGGCGCGCGGAGCGGGCTGGCGGGCGGCTAACGCGGCTGGGCTATCGGCTGCGCGCGTGAACAGTAACCCCGCGTAGTGCTACGCGCGTGAACGGTAACCTCGCGCGCGCGATCTTTGCGCATGAGCAGTAACCCCGCGCGGTGTTGCGCGCATGATCGATAACCCCCTCGCGCGCGATCTTTGCGTGCATGAAACAGTACCCGCGCGTTGGGGCGAAATGGCGGCGCGGCGCGGTGGCGGGCGGCGCGTTTTTCTCCTTTTTGACATTTTTGACCTTTTCGACCCATTTTGTCTAGTTTTTCCATATTTGTTGACCTTTCCCCATTTATTTATTGATATTTTTGTGATGTATTGCTTCAAGTATTCCTCTTTGAGTCTTTAAATTACGTTTTTAAGCCAAAATACCTGAAAATAATAAAAATACCCGTGATTCCGAAAGAGACAAATTATATAAATATATGATAAAACATATAAATATATATATTCTTAATCAATTAATGAGCATAAAATCATGGTAATTTTAGTGCTTTTTGAGCACTCATCAGTATTCATCGTACACAATTCACGTGTCGATCATATGGTTTGTGATATAGATTATTGCACAACCTAACAAGGCTGACTAGTCACATATAATGAATAAACTTGCTTAGCTTGAGTAAATTGGTTAGTAAAAGGAAATGGCACTAGTTGAGGTATTTGAGACAAAGGATTGACTGAATTTCAAAATTTTGGTTATGGTAATTGGCTAAATTGATTGAATTGAGGCCGACCAAACGGAGAAGTTGGTTGAGGAAACATTTATGATACTAGTGGAGATTGTATCTTAACATGGGAAAGCTGATTAAATTGAGAAGATTAACAGAACTGGTTAGTTGTTTAAGGTAAAGAATTGAATTGTGGCATAAGAATTATCTACTTTTTTTTTTGCTCAAAGAAGATAGAACTTTCATAAAACAAAATTAAAACAGTACAAATCTAGTTCATATTTATAAAATATAGTAAATGAAATAGAAGCATAAGATAAACTAAAACAAAAAAATCAATAAGGATTCCATCTTCAGAAACCACCATGGTCACCCAAGGATTCCATGAACAAGTTTTATAGTAGTAAGAGCTAGTAGCATACATTCTGAAAGAAGTACATGAAGTTTACTAGCATAATCCAGCATGATATAAAGCATAAGTAAATAAATTTCAAAAGCTTCAAAGTTAGCAAAAGCATTATCATCCAAGATAAAATCCAATAAATGTGTCACAACTAACACCCAACTTTCAAACTGAAAGTTATGGTTACATATGAGATTCATCTTAATAAAAACCAGTACTAAGCAATTAAGCAAGAAAAAACCAAAGCTAGTATACTTATCCTTCCAAACTTAGCCTTTATCCAGATAAATTTTCTTGGATCGAACACATTTTCCTCATTATCAGAACCAACTATCAAAATCATAAAGCTCTTAACCATAGCTAGAAGATTCTCAAAGCACCCTGCCTGAGGGCACTAAACGTATTCCCCTTACCAATTCCTTGGAAATTCCAGATCAAAATTTTAATTATCATGAAGAGAAGATAAAAAATAGCATATCAAAGTAGAAACAACATATTGTACCAAAAATCTAGAAACTCAAAAAAGAAAAGAAAACACAACTAGAGATCAGATAGCAAAATTATAACTAGAGAAAAGGCTCAAAGAATAACTAGCATTAAGTTGGAAGGGGAACTCTAGAGAGTTAGAGAAAGAGCTATTAGAGAAGACGACTAGCACTTTTTGTAACAGAAAATACCTTGATTATTGTGGAGGATGGTTCGAGTGATGGTAGATGGTAGTTAGCGACAGTGGAATTTTTTTTTATTTTTTCCCCGGTTCAAACAGGCTAAATGTTTTTTAAAAGAACTTAACTCCCCTCTTTTTCCCCTATCCTTGTTAAATTAAGGCCTAACTCCATCTCAAAACCCAGGTTATGAGATGGAGGATTGCTCTCATTTATATATGTGTTTGATACTTCATGCCCAATCGATGTGGGACATTTTAACACTCCCCCTCACATCAGTAGTTCATCGATGGACGGTGGTGGGCTTACAGCTGAGTGCCACAGGGTGAGTTTTTTCTGCTTTGATACCATGTTAAATTTGGACCTCACTCCATCTAAAAACCCAGGTTATGAGATGGAGGATTGTTGAGATGTTGAGAAAATAAGAAATGAAATAGAGCAAGCAAATGGTCTATATTGATTTCCGATTTATAAAGAGGAGAGTCCTCTTATATACACAGAGGAGTAACTAAAACAAAACAAAAAAGGGAAGTTTCTTAGCAAGCTTCATAACAGAAAACTAACTCTAAAAAACCTCTAGAACAGAATTACATTCTAACTTTCTCCCTCAATTCAAGCACTCTTCTTTTCCTCCCCCTGCCTTTTGAAGAGGTGAACAAATACTCATTTTTAGCTTGAGTCTATTGAAGAACTATGATGACATGGGTTTGGTTAGAATGTCTGCAATTTGATCAGTAGAAGAAACATGTTGAATAAGAAGTTGCTTTGAGATAACTTTCTCCCTGACGAAATAAAGGTCTAGCTCCACATGTTTAGTTCTCAAATGCAGTATAGGATTTGCTGATAAGTAGATGGTACTGGTGTTGTCACACCAAAGAATAGGAGCAGTCTTCACATCAATTCTGAGTTCGCTAAGAAGAGACTAAAGCCAAACAACTTCTGAAGTGGCATTGGCTAGGCTGCAGTACTCAGCTTCAATAGCGGACTTGGAAACTACATTCTGTTTCTTTGAAGACTAGGAAATTAAACTATCTCTAAGAAAAATACAGTAACCAGTAATGGATCTTCTATTATCCAAATCATTTCCCTAATCAGCATCATAGTACCCTATTAGAGACAGATTTTTTGTTTTCCTCAAGGTGATTCCTTCATCAGTAGTTCCTTTCAAGTACCTAAGGATCCTCTTTATTGCTTTCCAGTGATGATCAAGAGGTTTCTGCATGAATTGGCATACACGATTTACATAATAGGAAATCTCAGGTCGGGTGATGGTGATGTACTGAAGAGCTCCAACAATGCTCCTATAATCAGTAACATGAGGAACTGGATCACCATCTGTAGCAGTGAGTTTCAGATTGCTTACCATAGGAGTAGGTAGAGGATTGTCTTGATCCATCTTTGACCTTTTGAGGAGATCACAAATGTATTTCTTTTGAGACAAATAGAGACCTTTATCTGTGGACCGAACTTCAATGCCAAGGAAGTAATTCAATTCTCCAAGATCTTTGAGTGAGAAGAGTTTACTGAGAACTAATATGAAGTTGTCAAGTTCAATTTTCTGACTTCCAACTACTATTATGTCATCAACATAGACAAGAAGAAAAATGATTGAGGTGTCAAAGAACTTGAGAAATAAAGAATTGTCAGCTTTAGAGGAGGAGAACCCCATGTGAAAGAGGGTGCCCTTGAGTTTTTCGAACCAGGCCCTGGGAGCCTACTTTAAACCATAAAGGGATTTACTAAGTTTGCAAACCATGTGAGAAGCTTCTTTGGTTTCAAAACCAGGAGGTTGTGCCATATAGACCACTTCCTTCAAATCTCTATTAAGAAAGGTGTTGTTAACATCTAATTGTC
This sequence comes from Hippophae rhamnoides, assembly GCA_033030585.1. Lineage (NCBI taxonomy): Eukaryota > Viridiplantae > Streptophyta > Magnoliopsida > Rosales > Elaeagnaceae > Hippophae > Hippophae rhamnoides. Next base: position 44,272,926 of record CM065438.1, on the reverse strand, counting down.
TCAAATACCAACCACGAGAAAGAGCCACAGTGAGGACAACTCTGATAGTGGTTGGCTTAACAACAGGTGAGAATGTCTCATCAAAGTCAAAACCAGGTCTTTGATGGAAACCTTTGGCAACAAGTCTTGCCTTGTACCTAGAAATGGAGCCATCTGGGTTTTCTTTGACCTTAAATGCCCATCTGTAGCCAATGGTTTTTTTGTCAGGAGGCTGTTTAACCAAAGACCAGGTCCGATTACTTTAAAGTGCATTGTACTCTTCAAGCATGGTTTCCTTCCATCTGTCATGAAGAAGGGCATCCTGTACTGAAATACAAGTAGGATTTGAAAGATTAGCAGAAAAAACTTTCTTCTTAGAGATGCCATTTTTGGACCATGTAACCATAGAGTGATTAGTGGGAGTAACCTCAGGAAGAACATTGTGAAGGATAGTTTCAGAAACTTCATTGGCTGAGTCTGGATTAGAATGAGAAATAGACTGATTTGAGTTGTTTGAAAAGTTATTTTGTGAGATAGAAAGAGAGGACAAGGCCTGATTAACAGGTGTAAGACCTGTTTCAGGTGTATTATCTGATATATGACTAGAAAAATGAGAATTCTGTGGAGTTGGAAATGGATGACTTACAACTATAGTTGGAGGAATTATGATAGGAGATGATGGCTCAGAAGTTTGAGAAGTATTGTTTTGGAAAGAAAAGATATGTTCATTGAAGATGACATGTCTTGAAACATATATTTTTCCATTGTTATCTAAACATTTGTAACCTTTATGTTTGCTACTATAGCTTAGAAAGGTGCATGGAATGGACCTAAAGTCAAACTTATGGGAATTGTAGGGTCTTATAGTTGGGTTTTACCTGAAAAAGGACTTGGTAGCGTATTTGATACCAAGACAGATTTCTGAGATGTTGAGAAAACAAGAAATAAAAGAGAGCAAGGAAATGGTCTATATTGATTGTAGATTTACAAAGAGGAGAGTCCTCTTATATACACAGAGTAGTAACTAAAACAAAACAGAAAAGGGAAGTTTGTTAGCAAGCTTCATAACAGAAAACTAACTCTAAAAGACCTCTAAAATAGAATTACATTCTAACTATCGTTCTTCTTCTCTCTATGTGTAGCTCAAGCTTTATCTATGAAAATACCAATCATTAGACTAGACCGACGCCAAATCCGCTGCATATGCTCTACTCTGCAACTAGTTCTTCATTCAACAAATCCTCATTTTCACACATCATTTCAATCCAAGTCAAGTGACTTATATATCCATTTTCATATTTTTAATTTTGTTTTTATTTCATTTATAATAGTTATTATAAATTTTTATATGTGTTACTCTTATATTTAAGAACATATTATTAATTTGTTTTCTAAAGATTTAAGATTTATTTTGGAGGATTTGTTTATGTTGTATATTTGTTTTTTATATTTATTTTTTGTTGTTTATGATTTTTTATATTTTTATTTGTTTATGTGGTATATATTTTTTTATGTTTTTTAATATATTGTAAATAAAATTATATGTTGTAGTTAGTTTTAAATATTTAACTAATAAAGTGAAAAATATAATTTATGAAAATAGAGCTTGTGAAAATCTTTATACACATTTTTTTAAAGTTATAATATATATCATGTGAATATGTTTTAGATGTCACCTAGTTTCAAATATGTGTGTTATATGTTAGATTTAGTTAATATTCGTCAAATATTGATTTATATTTCAAGTGTACTAAAATATTTCTACAATTTCAACATGTGTTATAATGTATTAATTTTTTACTTTGATGTATATATAGAAATTGATAGTCTTAATGTGTAAATGTAGAAATTTGGTTGAATTTTTAAGTGGGTTAGAGAGTTTCTTAAAAGTAGCTCAAAAAATATAACAAATCCAATTTTTTTTCCATGTTTTGCATGAAATGTGGTAGCATTCATGAATAAAAATTAAATGTCATAAGAGAACATGTTTTTGAAAGTGGGATTGACCAAGGTTATAAAAATTGGATATTTTATAGGGAGACTATTGAACAGGAATATGTTGGTCCCTTGAAGACGATGTTTCGTGAAATATTTATAAACATTGATCACATGGATGAGGTTATGATTATAGCTCATGCTATAGAAGACAAATTGAACAAATATCCCAATGAATTAAAAAAAAATTGGAAGACATAGAAGTTATTTTACCATGATTGTAAATACTTTACTAGAATGCCTTCGATAGTAAGTTTGTACAACTTAAAAGCAACAAACATTTTATTTGATAAATACTTCAACCAAATATTGAATTTGGTTGGACAAATGTTCCCTTCTTGTAATGAATTTCCTTCTTCCATGTATGACGTTAAGAAGAGCCTAAGTCAATTTGGTATGGATTACATAAAGATACATGTATGTCCAAATGATTCCATACTTTGCTAAAAGGAATATGAGATTACATATGAGTGTGTGATATGTAAGGAGTCAAGGTGGAAGTGGAACTCTGTGGAAACAAAAGTTAATAATGGTATCCCCACCAAGATCTTGTGGTACTTCCCACCAATTCCTAGATTTCAAATAATATTTAATAGAAAAGAAACATCAAATATGTTGATTTGGGCTACTAAATATGCATCTAAGGATGGGTTGTTGCGACATCCTATAGATCAGCATTATGAAAACCTATATACAGTATATTTTCTCGATTTATGGAAGATTCAAGAAACTTATGTCTTATTATTGCTGCGATGGTATCAATCCGCATAGTTCTCTTAATAGTAGGCACATTTGTAGACTTATTTTAATAGTGACTTACAATCTTCCACCTTGGTTTGCATGAAAAGTAAGTTCACGAAGTTGACATTGTTGATTTTTGGTCCTAAACAACCTAGAAATGACATTGATGTCTATTTGGAGCATTAATTGATGATTTAAAGTTATTATGCAATGAAGGAGTTAAAATGTATGATGCATTAACAAAAGAATATTTCAATCTTAAGGTAGTACTTTTATAAACAATAAATGACTTCTCGTCATATGGAAATTTTTAAGGTCATGTAAGTCATTGGTACAAATCTTGTCCCGTGTGCAATGATGATATTGATGCCATTTATTTGCATCATGAGAAAAATATGTCTTACATTGGACATAAAAAAATTGTACATCTTAGTTACAAATTTTGAAGACAAAAGAAAGATTTTAGTGGGAAAGAAATTATGAGACTTGTTTCCACTCCTTTGACTGGGAGGGAAATATTAGGCATACTAAAATGGAAGATATTCAAACGATTTGGAAAGCCAACCCTTAAACAGAATAATGTTAATAAACATGTGAAAAGTAAGAAGAGGAATGCTAATGCATTGTCTAATAAAACAGTTGTCAAAGATGATAAGGCTGATACTAGGAGACCATGTTGAAAGAATAAAAATATATTTTAGAATTTAACTTATTGGTCTAACTTTCATGTTTGACATGTACTGGATGTCATACAAATTGAGAAGAATGTGTGTGACAACCTTATTAGATTGTTGCTTGATATTCTCGAAAAACCAAAGATAGTCTTGCATATTGCTTAGATATCAAACAAATTGGTATAAGGGATGAGTTAACTCCTCAAGAAAAACATGAAAAGTTACATTTCCCTCCTACTATGTACAACTTAACAAATGAAAAGAACGATGTCCTTTAGAGTTTCTTATCAAGTATTAAAGTTCTTAATGGATTTTCTTTTGGCATTCGAACATTGGTTTTTTTAAAGAAAAATAAGATATATGGGATGAAATCGCACGATTATCATGTTTTAATGCAACAACTCTTAACTGTTGCTATAAGGTCCATAGTGCATATATATGTACATTCTTCAATAACTTGACTTTGTATTTTTTTAACACCATTTGGAAGAAGACAATCTCATTGTCAAAGTTGACTGAACTACATTAAGTTCATATGGAAACATTGTGCCTAATGAGAAATATTTCCCCATCATTCTTTAATATAATAGTTCATTTAACCATTTACTTAGTTCGGGAAGTGAAATTGTGTGGCTATGTTTATTTATAAAGGATGTACCCTTTTGAATGATGTATAAAAAATTAAAAGGATACGTAAGTAATCAAAATTTTTTGAAAGGATGTATGGTGAAAAAGTACATTGTTTTAGAAGCTGTTGAATTTTATTTAGAGTACATATGAAATCTATCTCTGGTTAGTGATTCAAAATATAAGTTAGAGTGTTGGTGTTCTAATGATTGGAGGACAACCACATTTTTGGATTTAGCTCGTGGACTAGTTTTGACTAATATGGAAGAAGTTAATGAATATAGAGAGTAAGTTTAATTAATTTATCTCTCTTTAAGTTCTGAAAAAACAATAAAAAAATTTATAACTACTTTATGTTATGTATATTTTTATATAGAATGCATTAAGAATTGATAAAAGATGATTCTATAAACAAAAAAAGCCGAGAAATAGTTTTTAGAAGAGCACAAACGCAAGTTCTACTCTTGATTTAAGGATCATTTAAGTAAAACATTTTTTATGTTAATTAATTAAACACATTGATTACTTTTATTTTTCTTATAACTCAGATAAAAAATGAGCTTCAAAATCCTAATTATGGTATAAGTGAAATGCTAGAATGGCTTGCTTATGGACCAAAATATTGTGTTATAAAGTACATTAGGTATGTGATTAATGGGTGCAGGTACACTACTGTTGTAAGGGACAACATTCGTGTAAGTCAAAATATTGAGGTGTCAATGGTTACAACGATATGGCAATTTGCAAGTGCAAAGGATAAAAAATCAATTTTTTCAAAAAGGACATATTATGGTACAATCAAAGAGATATAGGAAATAGAATATGAGATGTTTTCTGAAACAATTTTCTTATATGGTTGCGTGGAAGATACAGAAAATGTGGGATGGAAAATAGATGAATTAGGATTGCTAACCTTCTTTTACTTATCAATGATAGGTCATCATGATGATCCTTTTATAATCTGCTCATGAAAAAAAGTGATTTAAGTTCAAGACCCAATGGACAAGAGATGGTTTGTAGTTCTAACCCCACCCCTTAGAGAATTTTATGATGACAAAACCAAACTTCACAATGATGCAATAGTTGACATTGTTAGCAGTCATCATATTCTATCAGATGAAATCCCAATTATGCATGAACGTGATGTTGGTGATTATGATCATGATGATAGCAATGCATATATAAGAATTGATGATCATGGTATTTGGGTTGAAGAACCCAATACTCGTTCGTAGGTATGATATTTTATTTTGTTTAAAATTTACTTATTTAATTTTCCTAATTTATGAATCGAAGTATGATTGATAAGATTTATCATAGATCACAAGGTAAATGATGAGCATGATATTGTTAGCAATGTTAATGATGAAGATACTTTCATACACATATGGAGAAAAGCGTCGGAATATTTGGAAGAAAGTGATATTCCGACAACCCAAAAAGACATAACAAGGTTAAAGAGACTTATAAAAAACTTCAAGAGATCAAGTAGACTCATTAAAATTGAGTTTGATGAAAGAGGTAACACAATTGTAGACAATGAAATAGATTGTCAAAAATGGGCATGTAACATAGCTAAATGAACATGTAGTGTTGCATGTAATAATTGGAGAGTTGCACATCAAGATGATAAAGCTAAACTTTGGACTACGATAAAGATGAGATATAATGTTTATGATCATTGTATCAAAATGTGTCTAAATATTTTTTGTAAGCGATGGGAAGATTTCAAATACATAATAATTCACAAAAATTATTTGAAGCCAATTGGAGTGGGGACTTGGAGTTGGCATACGAGAGACCTAAGAAGTTTGAATGCATTCCCATTAATGAATGGAAACAATTTATCAATTACTGGCTTACTGTCAACAAGAAGATAATTTCTATTCATGTTATAATTATGAATTTTTTTGATATGATTAGTATCTAGTTATAGATATTATTGATATTGTACAATAGAAAATTGCACAAGAACATGGAATGATGAATGCTCTAAATGTCCTATCGTATTACACCAATATCAATCCATTTATTATGTTTGAAATGGAATTGGTAAATTTCTATTGAAATTTTTTTAATTACAAATATATTAATGATGAATGTGTACTCAAATTTAATGTTGTTCTTATTGTAGACACAAACATTAGGGAGAATACCAACAAATGTTGAAATGAAAAATATATACATGCGGGCATGATCTAAAACCTAAAACAACAAAGGAAATTGGATAAACTTTTCAATAATTTGATGCATATGAATTATTATGTTTTATTTGTAACAACAATAATTACTTGCATGGTATATAAGAGAAAACTCAAAATACCATTGATCGTGGTGAAATCCAAGTACGTCCTAGTTTGATGCAATGGCCATTTATTTGGGTAAGGAGCATCCTGGGTGAATTAGAGGGTAGGCAGATTAGATACATTGACTATTTATTGGGGTACACCTTATGGGCCATGAAATTACACTCTAAACATACAAAGCTCTCCCAAATTTACTGCATTATATAAGGACAAGAAAGACATGCTTGTAATGATGATGAAGATGCAAGAACAATTAAATAGTTTTACAAGGGGAAACAATAAAATTTCTTCAACTGTGCAAAATGAGCAAGAATATGTGGTTCCTATCTCAACACCTATATCCTCACACCCATCTAACATCATGAATTTTGATCCCGAACCATGGGAATATGATGATTATATGAGTGTAATTCATATTGTCTTATCGTTACATTTTGTTGATAATTAGTATGCTTAAAGGAATTAAATTGCTAATTTTTTCTATTCATGATAAATCTTTGTTGCTTCTTGAGCCCATGACAAAATGTGATATTGCTCTTGCAACAATAATGTCATATGGGGATGACTTCATACATAGTAGAGAGTTGGGAAATAATTATAGGATTACCATACACATGTTATACAACAAAGAGTGTGCTTTTTCCATTTACATAAATGACAAGTTCTCTGCATTGGCTTACGTAGAAGGACAAGTCTCAATTCCTTAGCCTCACAACCTTGTATTGTTTCAATAAGACGAGGAACAAATTTAACAAATTTAAAAATGTTATACTAAATTATATACATATTTAGAGAGATATCTTATACATTTTATTTTTTGCATGTAATATATAATATCTTTTGATATTGTTGATCATGATGCACATATGAAGTTATCAAATGACTCACCATCGAATAAAGTATTAAATTTCAAGATGACAGAAGGATAGGAAAAGAAGTTTCCAATAAAAAGAAATATGGTAAAGATACCTTTGGCCTCTAACATTCAAGATAATAATTTTTTCGTTTAGTAACACAAAATATTTGCAAAGATATATTTATTTAAAGATGGTTATGATGGGCACTAGTGATTATGACGAATCTCATGCATCTTGGCATGTTAATCCTAAACAAGACATTAGTGGGGTTAGTTTTATAAATATGGAAATTTAATGTACTTCCTTTTCTTCGTATGAGAAAACTTGATTGCTTTATCATGTCTTATTGGCTCAGGTAGGTCTTTTCACATCTTATAGTTTATGATTTGCAAATATGTTATAATTATTGACTAAAATTAATATATTAGGTCTTGCTATCAAATATAAATTGCATGCAACATATTATCTGAAACCTATAGATTTATAGATCATAACCATGCTAATAATATCATGGTAGCAAATTGCACGGAGAGAACCTACATAATGTGTAATAACATGTTAGATGAGCAAGATGATCATACTAAATTGTTAATACTATATCTATTTGGGTACATTTATAAACATTTCAAAATATATTTTTAATATTAAAGTGGAATATTTTTTTTAAGTCTAACGTTGTTTAATTTTAAAATTAAATGAAGATTACATTGGATGTTGGTGGCTTTTGAACCATTTTAGAACAATATATTTTTTAGATCCACTGAATCAACTGGTGCGATATGAGGTTCACGAGAACATGTTCATGCATGTATTATTTCAACAATTGTTCATTTAATTAATAAATTTGTTATTATAATTAATCATTCATTGTGAATTTATTGTACAATATGTTTTATCAACAATATTACAGATACCGTCAAATTATAACATTTAATAACTTGAAATGCATCCAAAATATTTTGGTAAGTATAATTTGATCCAAATTTTATTATTTAATATTAGTTATATTCAAGTACATTTGATCAAAATTTATATTGATTGATAAATGCCTAAAAAACCGGTCAACATCTCATGCAATTCTTACATGATGTGATATATAAAATAAATCCTTACAAGTAATAAAGCAACAATTGTTGATATAGTATCTAAATCATACTTTCATATTAATTAAAAGTTTTTTTATTTTTTGTTGAAAGTTTTAACACATTGTATTATTTTGTTAATTCCTTATAATTTCAGATTACTATGGCATACAATGAAACAAAACTTGATAAAATAAGGGATGAGTGGACGGTAGCATTCTTGTTGGGAAATAACGCAAATTTCCGATAAGCCAGATTTATGAGAAAGCAAGAATAGAAAAATAACACATAAAATTTGATAACGGAGTTCGGCCAATCTTGCTTACGTCTCCGAACCTGCTGCAGATCTTTTTACTGAAAGGGGAGAAATTACACAAGGTGTTTACAACACTCACAACTGACAACCCAATTACACACAAGAAAATTACTCTCAATTTTCTCTCACAAAAGCTTTTCTCTCTAAGATTTTCTCTCAATTGGAATGAACACTTTGGATGATTAATTCATTACAATTACACATCTATTTATAGGAAAATTCACTCCTTGAATTACTCCTTAAATTAATGGTTCCTTAAATTGCTCCTTGAATTAAGCTCCTTGTTTTGCTCCATGAATTGCTCCATGTTTGCTACTTGTTTTGCTCCATGTTTTACTCCATGTTTTGCTCCATGTTTTGCTCCTTAAATTAAGGAGCTTTATAACAATATCCCACTTGAAGACTGATTTCAATCTGTCTTCACACCTTGATCAATGCAGAAGCTTTTCTAGTCTTTGTTACTCTTGTGACATCAATCGAAGTTGAGCACAACTTCAGTTTGTCAATAGTCACCACCTTTGTTAACATATCCGCTGGATTTTTGCTTCCTTGAATCTTCTCCAGTATTAACACATCATCTTCCAATAGAGATCTGATGAAGTGATAACGAAGTCCAATATGCTTTGTTTTAGAATGAAATGCTGAATTCTTCGCCAAGTGTATTGCACTTTGACTATCACTATGCAGAACATTCTTCTCTTGTTTGAATCCCAGCTCAATTAACAAACCTCAAGCCATATCATCTCTTTACTAGCTTCGCTACTACTACATACTCGCCTCCGTAGTGGATAGAGTGACAATTTTCTCGTATTTGTGACATCCAACTAACAACCGTAGTTCCAACGGTAAATATATAACCTAGTGGTGCTTCTTCAAGTGATCAACTTCATCTCCAAAGTCTGCGCTCACGTACCCCTTGTACTTTTAACTCTCCTTTACTAAAGTACAAGAACTTTTTCCGTGGTGCCTCGCAGAGATACCTCAAAAATCCACTGATCGCTTCCCAATGAGTTTTCCCCGGATTTGACATAACCGCTAACAACTCGGCTCCACGGCCAATGTCTCGGTCTCATACGTACTCCATTGCGTACATCAAACTTCCAATGGCCGAGGCATAAGGAACCTTAGCCATGAATTCTCTCTTCTTCTATCTCGAGGGGATGATCCTTGATAGACGAAAATGGCACCAAGGGTATGCGACCGGCTTGCATCGCCCATGTTGAATCTTTGCAAAACACGATTGACGTACTCGCCTGAGATAATCGTGATCCTTTCTTCTTATTTCTTGTGATTTGCATTCCAAGAATCTTCTTTGCTGGACCCACGTCTTTCATGTCAAATTCCTTTGAAAATTGCTGCTTCAACCTTTTAATATCATCCATATCTGAACCTGCTACTAACATATCATCAACATAAAGTAGTAAAATGATATAACTCGAGCTATATCTCAAGAGCAACAATGATCAGCATTGCGCTTCTGGAAACCTTCCTTGTGCATGAAGCTGTCAAATTTTTTGTACCATTGTCTCGGGGCTTGTTTTAGGCCATACAAACTCTTCTTAAGTCTGCACACCATGTTCTTCTTCCCCCTTTCTGAGAAACCTTTGGGCTGGTACATGTATATCTCTTCATCTTAAATCTCCATGAAGGAATGCAGTCTTCACATCCAACTGTTCAAGATGAAGATCTTCGATGGCTACAATGCTCAATACCGATCTCGATAGTATTAAGTTTCACAACGGAGCAAAAATGTCGGTTGTAGTCAACTCCTTCCTTCTATTGAAACCCCTTGACAACTAGGGCTTTGTATCTCTTGGAACCATCATTCTCCTCTTTCACTCCTACACCTTATTTGTCAGAAGTGCCTTCTTTCCCATAGGTAACCCAAATGGCTCTATGTCTGGTTGGAGATGAGAGATTTCATTTCTTCTTTCATATGACTCCTACTTGTTGGAATCTCGAGTTTGACAAGCTTCATCATAGCATTCAGGCTCCCCTCCATCAGTCAGCAACATATAGTTCATGTATCTCCTGTTAGGCACATGAGGTCGAGAAGACCTTCTCAATACAGGAGCTAGAGTAAGAGGTTGTGGTGTGTCGGAATGCTCTGTATTACTTTGTCCAACAAGTTCCTCTGGCTGAGGACTTGTTACAATTGGTTCTGTTGCGAAGTATCCGGGACATTATCTCGCATCTCGCAAATACCGACTCATTCTGCTTCCGAGTCATTGGCGTCTATTTTATGCATGTCCTTATACATCACCCTTTCGTTGAAAATCACATCTCTCACGGATAACTTTCTTCTTTCGTCATCCCAAATGTGGTAGCCAAACTCATCCTCACCATAGCCAATGAACGTGTGCATTTCTTGGATTTTGGGATCAAGCTTATTCTTGCCTTGATCACCGATATGCACAAATGCTACACAACCGAAAAACTTTTAGATGTGATAGTTTCACCTCTTTTTCCGCTCCATACCTCCTTTGGTATTCTATGCTCCAATGGAATGATGGGCCTCGATTGATCAAGTAAGCCGCCGTGTTGACTACTTCTACCCGTAATTGCTTCGATAGATCGACCGTATACGAATGCTTCGGCTCTTTCTATCAACGTTCGGTTCGTACGCTTAGCTACACCATTGTGGTCGAGGCGTGCCTCGGCACAGCTTCTTTCCATTCTCGATCCCGTGCTCATAGCAAAAATTTTTGAATCTCGGTGTCTTCATATTCACCACCATTATCGATTCGAAGCTTTTTGATCTTTAAACCCGTCTCATTTTCCACCATAGCTTTCCATCTTCCGAAAGCCTCAAATACTTCAGACTTATGCTTTAGAAAGTAAAGCCATACCTTCCGAGAGCGATCATCATGAAAGTCACGAAGTAGTGTTTCCCACCAATAGATGAGACGTCGTTGGTCCCCAAACATCGAGTGAATAAGCTCTAGTCTTTCCTTCTTTAGGATTCGCAACTTGTCCGAAAGTTGACTCTTTTGCTTTCCAAGTACGCACTTCGCACATGTCTATCTCCCAGAGTAGACTCGAAAGTTTTTCCCTTGAGTGCATAATCTTCATCCCCTTCTCACTCATATGGCCTAGTCTGGTGCCATGATTTGGTGTTTCATTGCTTGTTGCAACCGTGAATTGAACAACGTGCCTCTCTTGTCATGTAAAGAGTGCCACTTTTCTTGCTCTCGAGCAATCATTGCACCCTTGAAATCTTCCAATCATCAACATGGAAGATCGTAGTGTAGCCTTCACCGCCAACCGCCCCACCGAGATTAAGTTCCTTCGAGATCGGGAATATGCCGACATCCTTCGGGCCTCAAACAGATCCGCTCAACTTAATCTTCACTACACCTTTGCCAATAATATCACATGGTTGATCATCACCAAGATATACCTTTCCAAGGTTTCGGGGACATATTTCTCGAAGAATTCTTTTGCGGAAGTAGCATGGAACGATGCTCCGTAGTCTAACACCTAAGATTCTTCCCTTGCTCTCCAAAGAGCATATCAATGCATCGCTCTCCCGAGGTGGAAGTAACATTTGCCTGCCTTCACTTGTTTGTCCTTCAGACTCTTGCACCGATTTTTGTAGAAGGTTCCTGGTTTTTCCACAATTCCAACACTCGATAGTCTTCGAGCTATGGGAATTATTAGGATTCCCGGATTTAGACCTCTTGTCCTTTGATCTACCTCGATAGTCCTGTTCTCGCCGCGTTCATTCCCTTTAGTTGAATTTCCTTCCTCTTGACTCGTATGCGCAAAATCGAAGTTGACGCAGTCACTGACTTCTACGCATCTGGATCTCTTCACCGAGAACCAGATCACGAACATCATCAAATTTCAACTTATTGCTTCCCGACGAGCTACTCAACCGTGACAAGAGCATTCCAACTTTTGGTAAAGAAGATAAAAGTATTAATGCTCGTACTTAACTTCATCGAATTCTAATTTCCACCGACTCAACCGGGTGTGACTATGTTGAGTTCATCGAGATGTCGAGCTACCGACGCCTTCATTCATCCGAAAATTGAACAAACGCCTCATCAAGCACACTTTGTTCGAGGCGTGGCTTCTCATACATATTGGAGAGAGCTTCTAAGACCCGCCGCGGTCTTTTCCTTTGCTATGTTGAAGGTAACATTACGGATAGCCAATCGAATAACTCAGGTTTGTCTGCCTAGAAGATTCCAATCTTCTTCCTTCATAGCTCTGGTTTCTTCCCTGAGAGAGTTGATATAGATTTCTTTGATACGTATAATCCTCTATCCGCATTTTCCAAAACCCAAAATCCGGCCATCAAATTTCTCGAGTTTCACCCTTCCTTCATCTGTGCCGTTGCTCCCACTAAAATCGACTTCCTCTCGGATCGTTTCGACTATTTTTGCGTAAAATTGACGTAAATCACCACCAATAGTTTCGATACCATTGTTGGGAAATAACATAAATTCCCGATAAGCCGATGCATGAGAAAGAAGAATAGAAAAATAACACACAAAATTTGATAACGGAGTTACCAATCTTGCTTACGTCTCCCGACTGCATCTTTTTACCCAGTGGGAGAAATTACACAAGGTGTTTACAACACTCACAACTGACAACCCAATTACACCCAAGAAAATTACTCTCAATTTTCTCTCACAAAAGCTTTTCTCTCTAAGATTTTCTCTCAATTGGAATGAACACTTTGGATGATTAATTCATTACAATTACACATCTATTTATAGGAAAATTCACTCCTTGAATTACTCCTTAAATTAATGGTTCCTTAAATTGCTCCTTGAATTAAGCTCCTTGTTTTGCTCCATGAATTGCTCCATGTTTTGCTCCTTGTTTTGCTCCATGTTTTACTCCATGTTTTGCTCCATGTTTTGCTCCTTAATTTGCTCCTTAAATTAAGTAGCTTTATAACAATTCTAACCAATATTCGATAGAGGTTCAAGTTAAATATAGTATAACATATTGTATAGTATTAACATGCAATCAAACGATCTAGTTTAAAACATTCAAACTAACACTTATTAGTTAAATATTTTGATTTTCATTTGTTAGATAGAGTTTATTGTAAATATGAACATATTAATTTAAATTATTCTATAGGATAAATTTGGGTGTTTTCTATGCTGCAGCTGTTTTTTATTTATTATAAACACAGGTTTGAAAACAAAAAACAACCCAAATTTATCCTACAGAAATTACATTTTTTTGTCAATTTTATTGACTTTTTAAAATTTTGTTTTTAGGAATTGGTTAGATAATGTTATCGGTTTAAAGAACGGATGAAATGTTTTTCCATATGCTCTTATTTTTCCGGTTTTCCTAAACAGATGAAAACCTTCCTTTTAGCCGGTTACAAACCGATGAAATGAGTCCTTTTATGGTAGTGTGCATTCATTATTTTTTTTTGGAAAATAATAAATTTCATTAATTCGTTGAAATACAAGATACATGAAGAATTAAATATACTTATAGACATACTAGAACATAAATATTCTTTTGAATCGTGCGAGTATTAGCACTGATAATATTCACCTCCCTTAATGGCATTTTCTTTGGATGGTTTGCTTGGTTAAGTCTAGTCGTGTCAACTAGGAGCATGGATTAAATGTATTTTTAGATTATAATTTCATCATTTTCAACAAATAAAATAAAAACATACCAAAACAAAAAACAAAATATGCATAAATTGCACTAAAATAAATATATTTTATTAGTCTTTTTTGTGTGTGTTTTTTCACTGACTAAGTTTTTATTCTAATTTTTTTTTTCATGCCTAGGATGATTTGTTTATCAGAAGTGTAAGGTTTTCCTTTATCTTTATATAAAGCTAGAAACTAAGAGAGAGATGTGAGAGCAAGAAGGTGTGAACTGAGAGGTTCATCTAACAACAATTATACATTATAAGCTACCCTATACAAGTAGCTTGATACTCCCCCTTAAATCTATGGTTGTTGATGCACCATAAGTTTGCTTCTAAGTTTAGAAATATGTGTCCTAGGTAAAACTTTTGTAAGCAAGTCAGCCAGTTGATACTTTAAAGGATAATACTCCACAACAGGATATTTTCTTAGCACTTGTTCTTGTATAAAGTGTATGTCAATATCAACATGCTTAGTATGCAAATGTTGGACTAGACTTTGTGCTATATACTTTGCACTTATGTTGTCAAAATACACAAATGGTGGTCATTTCACTTGAACTCTAAATTCCTAAAATAGGAAAGTGCAAAAAATGATACTAATGCATGATATTCTAACACAATTAAAGACTGTGAGATAACTCTCTACTTTGTAGAGGACCATGAAATCAAATTATCCCCAAGGAAGACACAATAAGCCCTTACACTTATTTGATCATCTGGACATATAGCCCAGTCTACATAAGAGAATCCTACCAGCTCTAATGAAGATGATTTCAAAATTTGTAAGCCATAGGTTGAAATACCCTGTAAGTGTCTTAAAACTCTTTTCATTGCTTGCATGTGTGCATTTTTTAGAGATGCTAGAAATTGACACAACTTACTCCTTTTAAAAACAAGTTTTGGATGTATAATGTAACAATATTGCAAAGCTCCTACCAAACTTTTTTTACATAGTAACAGAAAATGAATCCAACACTTTACCATCTCTACTAAACAATACTACCTTTGAGACCATAGGGGTGGCCACTGCCTTACTATCAACTGTATCAACTCGAGATAGCAACTGGATAGCGTATTTACATTGATTGAGGAATAAACCAATAGCAATGCAAGTCACTTGAATTCCTAGGAAGCAATTCAAAGCACCAAGATCTTTCAAATGAAAGACATTATGCAAGCTAGAGATGAAGTGTGGGAGAAGTGAAGGACTAGTATCAGTTAGCATTGTGTCATCTATATACACCAATAGAATAGTGGCATTGAATCTTCATGCTCGACAAAAAGACTAGTGTCTAAGATGGCATTTTTAAAATTCCAACTGAGAAAATAAGAGCTCACTTTGTAGTACTAGAAACGTGGAGCTTGTTTGAATCCATATAAGGACTTTTTAAATCTGTACACTTACTTAGGATTCTCTTGACATACAAAACTAGGAGGTTGGATCATGTAAACCATTTCTTCTAAGTTCCTATTAAGGAATGCATTGTGATGTCTGATTAGCATATATCCCATACAAAAAGAAGAGCCAAAGATGACAATAACCAAATGGTCTCAGTGTAATCAAGCTCATGTGTCTGTAAGAAACCTTGAGCTACTAGCCTAGACATATGTTTGTCAATAATAGTAGATTCTAGGGTCTTGGTATTTTGCAGCCAGCGACAACTAGTGAATTTTTCATCATGGACACCAGATCCCAAGTGTTGTTTCTAAAAAGTGCATCATATTCAGATTGCATAGAATGCCTCCAAACATTATACTATATAGCATCTTTCAAATTCCTTGGTTCTCACAAAATTTCCATTTGAATAATAAATAATTTTGGCTTCATAATACGTGACTTACTCTTAGTTACATTGGGTGTTGATTAGTGAGCAGAGGTAATGGATAATGAAGAATAGACAAAATTGAATGAGAAAGGGATGAAAGTTATTATAAGAAGGTAACTCAATTTGAAAAGGTGAATGAGATGAAACAAATGACTCAGGAGAAGAATATGATAATAAACGTGAATAAATTAACCTATGAGTAATTGATAGTGACAACTCAGGTATAGTTTATGATGGAGACTTGTCAAAGAAATAATTGGGTAAAAGAGACTGAGGCTAGAGAACAAAAGACACAGGTGTAGAAGGTATACCATAAGAAATAGACTAAGAAGTACTAGACAATACTGAAGCTAGAGGAAAATTAATCTTAGCAAAGACTACATGTTTATTGATGTAGACTTTACCAGAGCTTTTGTCAAGACATGCACAAATAACCCTTCTGACTTGATGCATACCCCAAGAAGACACAGATTGCAAATTTAATTAGCATCCAATTTATGTTTTCTATATAGCATCAAACATGGAAACATAAGGTGCCAAACACTATAAGATGATGATAGTTAGGCTCTCTATTGTATAAAAGAGAATCAAGAGACATGTAATTGAGACCATTAGAGGGCACTTTGTTAAGAACAAAAGTTGAAGTACGAAAATCATAAGGCCAAAAAGACTTAAGTACCCTTGACCTTATCAAAAGTGTCAATCTAGTATCAATAATTCTTTTGTGTCTGCTTTCTTCCATTCCATTTTTTCAAAAAGTATGGGGACAATTTTCCTAAAAATTATACACTCCTTTTCAAGTTTGGTGATGAAAGGCTTAAACTCAGCCCATCCATCACATTGAACTTCATTTAAATGACCATTATATTGACAAGTAATCATGGCTTTGAACTTTAGAAAAATTGAACAAACTTAATCCTTACTAGTAAGAAAAAAATATCCATTGAAAACGAGCGAAGTCATCAATAATTAAAAGAAATTATCTCTTTCCATTTTTAGAAGAAATGGGAGAGAGTCCCTTATGTACAAATTTTGTATTTATAAAAGGCTCATAAGTGTATAAATCACTTATAATAAGTGATAAGTATACTTCTAAGATCGGTTTTAAGAAGAATTGTAATGGATTTAGATAATTCTTCAATTTTATTAAAAACTTAAAGAAAGATAAAAACAAAACCTAAATTTCTATCACAATGGCTTGATTTTAAAAATCCTAAACTAATAAAAAATAATTAAAATAACTAAATATAGTTTCGATTCAAACAAATCAAGACAGATATATATTTAATAATTAATGAAGAATTTATGGGAATATTTAGCTAGTTAACCATGTTTTCTTAGAAATATTTAGGTTATTTAAAATATAAATTCAGATTATTGATTTTTCCTTTTAAATATGAAAAAGTCTTTTTGCGGGGATAATTGCTTTTGTTAATCAAACCTATTAAAGTCTTTTGATATGGATCATTAATTAATTGATTAAATTATGCCTTTTGCCTACAAAAAATAGCAAACCATTTAATTCAATGTTTTTGATGGAGTCACCAAATTAAACTCTTATTGAAGTTGTCCAAATTAGTTCTAGATGACCTTTCTAAAACCTAATTCATATATTTTAAATCTATTACGAAGAATAAATAACTAATAAATTATTCATAACTAAATCTTATAGTGGATCTTGAATTAAGAAATAATCTTTATTTATTTTGCTATTAAAATGTTCACCTAAATAATATATACAAACATGATAACAAAGCTAAAATTTAGCTAGAATACTTAGATTAAAATCCATGATCATTGGTTTAAAATTAGCATTCAAATATTCCAAAAATATAAAAAGAATAAATTCAAGATAGAGTTATTACAAATCATAACTAAATACCAATTAAGGATGGATGAGATGTCCTTATTCAAAATTGTGATCTTGGTCTTCAAAGCATTCTTGAATATTATGATATCTTTTCTTGATATGAAAAAACTCCCAAAGTAACTATGTCTGATCTATTATGAATCTAATCTATATTGTGTATGAAAATAAAAATACTTATATAAAACTAAAATTGACGGTTGATAAAAATTTATATGTAAAAATATAAGTAGCCTAAAACCTAAATGAGATATTTATAGGAAAAACTTATGTGAAGGGCTCATAATCAAAAATCAGTGTTACATGTCGTAGCACACATTCTTCCCCACCGTGGAAAAAGGTACAATTACACTCGCATAATCCAATTGAGAAGGCCTCATCATGACACATATCATTTCACAATGTGGAAAGAAATGTTCACTTTTCCCAGTAGAATTCCCGAGAGATGTGCATTACAGCACATATATTCCTTCATCGTAGCATAAAGTGATTTTATTGAATTTTACCTTGTACTCCTTACACTTTGATTGGTTCTATATGTATGGCTTACATGACTTAATGTTTTATGTTCTTAGGGTTCCATTTGAGTGTTCCAAGTGTTGTGTCTTTGTGTGTGGAAATTTTGTCTATTTTGAAGCTAAAAAAACCTAAAATACACAAAATATATCTGTGATTTGGAACATAAAGATTTGCATAAATAATCACATAAACATGCTATAATAAAACCTATTCCTTTCAATTAAGCACAATAATATTATAAAATATGAATGTTTTTCAAGTACTTATCACAACCCCTAACTAGTTTATTGCTAGCCTCTAGCAAGTAAAGCAATCTAAACACTTAAGAAATAAATAAATAAACTAAAATATAATAATCTAAATCATTTCATAGATTGACAAGGTTAGTATAATTTGTATTAGTTTTTGGTGCCAAGAAGAGAGGAAAATACAAAAAAATCAAAAGGAGATACAACTTTAGTGGAGATTCAAAAGGAGAGTGGTCGTATGATTGAAGAGATTGATTGTATTTATTCTTCTTTTCATTTTTTTATCAATTTTTATGTCTTTTTATTATGACAAATATGAGTTTTATGAACAAAATTATGTTTTGCTAATTTTTTAATCTAGGGGTCTTATGAAACTAGTTTTCTATATGTGATGATTTAATGTTCTACCCCAATTATAATTTCAATTTAATTATATTATTTAATCTGATTTTTATGTTATTAATTGTTTGGCCAACAATTGATCACTAGAGGCAATTAAATAGATTTGAGAAAATTATTTAATTGTTTGCCTTTATTAGATAATATGCATAGTTTCTAGGTAAAAATATATGATTCTTTTGTATGTGATCCATAATTGATGAACTTAATGAGTAGTATGCAATTTAATTGACATGAGAATGTGATTATATTAATTATATATGGTGTGTAGTTTACTTGAGAGAGGAATACAATCTAGGTTAGATTCAATTGATTGGCAATTATAATCGAGGGATTTTAGTGATTCACATGTTTAGAGAACTAGGGAATTAAATATTCATAGATATTTTTTCATATGTATTCTTAGCGACCAATTCTGAGTTAATTAATTATAGCTATTTGTTTTTAGCTCTTTTAATCTTTCTTTCTGAAAAATAAAATAATAAAACAATTGAATTTTACTTTTTACTTTTAAAATTAGTTTATAATAAATAATCTCCCTAGCATCGATATTTTCTTATCATTATATTACTTGTTTGTGATACGTATAACCTATTACACACACTTCTTGTAGATCAGTTCCTTTCTCAAGGATATCCTACCTTGCATATACTAATAGAAAAAGAAAAATCAAGGTAATAGAGAACTTAGCACTAAACTGGGCACTATAAAAAATATAGTCAAAAGAAAGAAAAATAAACAACTAAATAAATTTAAGAGCTTGAAAAAATAAAAAAGAAAAAGAAAAGTAAAAAAATAATTGAAAGTTTATAATGCAGACCTAATTAACCTAGAGAGAGATGAATACATTTTTTGAAATTTTACTAATTTATAATTTATTAACATAAAAAAGTGACGAGACATTCAATCGCATATAAATAGAAAAGTACAAAAATTAAAGAATAACACGATATTTTTAGGTGAAAAAACCAAAGCCATAACAATCACCTAAGAGAAAAACTACGAGTCCATTGGACCACCTAACTTTCCACAATGAAAGCTAAACATTCAAGTATAATCTCGGTCTTATGCTACCCTCCCAAAGATACTACCCTAATGTACCTAACTTACAAACCCTTACATTGTTTTCATAGTTTTCAAGATTAGTTTGAGCGATATCCAAACTAACATTCTAATTAGATCCTCACCAATTAGACATATTCATGGATCAATATGCAATTAGGGTCTACACAAAAAACACAAGTGCCTATGTACATTCTAGTAGAGATTTAATAATGAATAATACTAACTAGATGATTCATAGCATATGTCAATTAAATCAAATCAACTAGCAAATTATAGATTAAAAACATTAACACAAGGTTATATGTGTGTAAGTGTTGAATAAGTCTAATACCTTGTTTGTAAAGAAACAAAAAAGGATTCTACTTCTCATTTTTATTTTGTAAGTTGAACTAATAAATAAAATAAAGACATAGTAATTTCTCACATAGGTTAAACAATAAAAGATGATTAGGTGATCGAAAAAAATCTTTCTTAACCCAAATTTTCTTGAATTTTAGTTTCTTTATATCTTTGGGTTAGGATGCAAGTACCTTAGGTTTTATATGCATGTTCTTGGACTCAGTTATATTTTTCACATTTATCACAAATGAAAATATAGTATGCATAGTAGGATGATCATAATAAGTCCTAGAATCAAAAGTATTGAATTTCACTTGTTTCTTTGAACCTAAGACTTCATACTTCCTTGTAGAATTTTTGAACACGTTATTATAATTTTCATTTATCCTAGAATATGATGCAACATGCATAGATGGATGATAGTTATGAGTCCTACTATGTGAATTATGGAAAGAATTATTAAATTTAGGAGAATAAATCAAAAATCTACATTTTTTCCTATATGAACTTTCCTACCACAATGATGAGACACAACCATAACCTTAATAGTTTTTTCTAACATAGGTGCAATGGTTCTTTGTGCGTAAGTTGTAGTAGTAGTAGTAGGAGTAGAGTTTAAAGGCCTTACAAATGTCATTTTTGATGGTGAAGGTGTTAAGCTCTCATTCTTATAACCAAGACCATGTGTATCACTATATGGTTTTCCATAAATTAGAACTTTCACTACTACAAAAGGTGGCATTTAAGTCGAGATTTAAAGTCTATTTTTGAGGAAAATCAACTTATAATGAATTTAAAGTTGGTTCGTTGAAAAATTGACTTCAAATGCGTAGATTGTAGTGTTGTTTGGTGTGTTGAACTGATGCTACACATAGGACGTAGCCTCAGTTCTACATGTCAACCGATGCTATACACATGTGTAGCGTCGGTTGACATGTAGAACCGACACTATATCCTATGTGTAGCGTCAGTTCAACACATCAACCTATGCTACACACGTGGATATTTTCCTTTTCTCTTCTTTCTTCCCCATTAGATAGAACATTCTAGCACTGTAAACACTCAAAATTCTGGAGAAGATTCTGATGATCTTGAATAGCATATGACAACATCATGGTAATTTTTATAATGCTTTAATTTCTCTATTCATGTGTTTGAATTTTAGGTAGCTTTTTTGATGGATATTTTTTTTAATGTATGTTTGTATGCTCATGTATTTAGAGGAATGAATTGTTATATGGATCTGTTTTTGTCCCAAACTTCATCTCATCTCTCTTGCCTAGTTCCTTGGTATGACAACATCATGGTAGTCACTGGCTAGCTAAGTATAGGAAAACCACCAAGAATCATCATATCTTCAAGAGTAATTATTGTTTCACCCTAAGAAAATATAAAAGTATTAGTTTATGGGCACCAAAACTCAACCAACCCAAGTAACAAATTAAAGTTACACTTGACTTCATATTTAGAGCTCATTATAGCATTAAAAATACCAGCTTGATTCTAGATAGCTCCATATTTATAGACAAAAGATTAATACAGTCCTAATATGATTTTGAAAGGATGAGCTTATTATTATATCACTTCGGTGTCGATATAATAATCTATTTTACTAATCTTTTAACATATATAAGTTATTTTTTGTGAATTCATGATATTATATTCTTATTTTGAATTTAATTACATATAGTTCTTTGGTTGGAACAAGTCGGGCTATGATATGCAAATTTTTGATGATTTACGAGAAGAATGGACATAACACATGGTTCAAATTATAACATCACAAGAAGAATCAGGAGAAGAATCTAGTGATATTGAATAATATAGGACAACACCATGGTAATTTTTATATTGTTTTAATTTCTCCATTCCTGTGTCTCTGAAGTTTGGACTGCTTGTTTGATGGATGTTTATGTGTTCATGTATTTAGGGGAATGAATTGTTAAATGGACTAACTAATTTTTGCCCAAACTCCATCTCATCTCTTTTGGCTAGTAACCTGATCACTATGCTCATGATTCTAAGCAAACCAAGCTTCCTTTCCTTGAAATAAAGTGAGAATATCATAAAATCCATGATAAAAAGATGACATCATTTTATTTGTAATTTAAGTTAAATATATATGTATTGTATATAAATTATTTTTTTGTAATAAATTTAATTCTCGAGTAATTAATTAATATTTAATTTTTCAATTATTTGTATTATTTAAACTTTGTTAAATAGATTTCGGTTTTTTCTATTATTATATGATCGAATACATATTTTGAGTATATATAGTAGAAAATGAGTAAATTTTTTAAAAACAAATATATAATTTAAAGTCAGTTAATAACCGACTTTGAAGTTAACCGACTTTGAAGCTCAGTTTTGGTGTAGTGTTTGTTTATTTTTTTAGCTCCTAATGTTTTGTCACCTTAGCAGCAACAATTCTTCTTTGATTTTATAATTTTCTTCTTTTGTTTCGGCAAGATTTAGATTAAGAGTATCAACATGCTCTGAAAGATTTAAATTTTATTTTTCTAAATGAAAAGTTTTTGTATTTTGACATTGATTATATCATTCAACTTTGCCATTTCAACTAAAAGTTTATCTTTTTCTTCCTTAGCCTCTATGCAATCCTATAATAATTCTTCAAAATTAGATGCATTATATTTAGCTAAAATAAGAGAAGAGTTAACTCCCTTATTATCTTCATTTGATCTAGTGTATGAGTAGTTTGAGCGTGTAATGGCTTTTGCAGTGAAGGCATAGTAGTTGGTTCCACCATCTTATGAATTATATTTTTCTTTGGTTCACTCTCAGTATCACTAAGGTATTATTGAGCGCTCTTCTAGGTTTCTTCTTATTATTTGCATACTATATAGATATATGACCATAACCACTATAAATGAAACATTGATGACCAATAGGTTTAGATTTTTATCATCTAAACCCTTAGGGTTAGGTCCTATTGACATTTTGTCCCTGAATTGATTCTATTGTTCCTTGATATCATTATTTTTGGTTATTTTTACTAAGGTAGTTCTTGAATCTATGAGTAAATGAAATAATTAATTCATCATATGAATCATCATCACTATCAAAAGTTATCTTTTTAGAGCTTTTAAATATCATGTTCTTGTTCTTCTTGGTGGCTCAAGAGTAGACTCATATGTTTGATGGACCCAACTAGTTCATCAATATTCAAGGTGTGCACATTTTTTCTCTTCTATACAGCAGTGAATTTCTTCTTATAATCTTCTATCAAAGAACTCAAAATTTTGCGTACAATTATAGGCTGAGGAATTTTCTCACCAAGCGTAGAGCAAGCATTAGTAACATCACAAAAATAAGCATAAAATTGATTAAATATTTCATGTTGCTCATTTTAAGAGAGTAAGACTTAGATGTCAGCAATCTTAGTTTAGTTTATTTAACTTAGGAAGTTCCCTCATGAGCAAGAGAAAATGTATTCCATACATCTTACGCAGTCTCACAATCGGAAATGCGATGATACTCGTCCATTGACATTGTAGTAAAAATACAACTTAACCTTTTTTGATTTGATCCACTGACGGTTCTTTGTTCAATGGTCTATTCTTTTCTAGTCTTTATGATTGTTACAACATTTTTGGTAATGGAGGGTGGTTCCCAACCTTTAAGAATAAAATCCCAAACTTGTTCATCTTGTATAATATAGGTTTCACGTGAGCCTTCCTGTAAGGCTAATTATACTCATCAAAGAGTGAGGATCTAACAGATGACCCACCTTATTTCATTAGGTCCATTAGTGAGTGTGTTTCCTTATAAATCAAAATCACTAAGTGTGTCTATTATAGGTTTGATACCAATTAAAATTTTATAATATGATCCTAATTAACTTAGAAGGGATTAATAGGTTATTTTCAATTTTCACAAATTTATAATTTAATAACCTAAAGAAAGTGACCATATATACAATAATGTATAAATAGTAAAATACAAAAATTAAAAAACAACACACGATATTTTTTTATGGAAAAAACTTAGCCCACAACCATGACCATATATACAAAAATCACCAGTCCACCAAACCATCTAACTTTTCACTATAAAACCCAAACATTCAATTACAAAGTCGATCTTATGCCTCCCTCTCTAGAATAATGCCCCAATGTACTTAACTTACAAGCCCTTACTCTATTTTCACAATTTTCAAGATTAGTGTGAATGGTATCCAGGCTAATGTTCTAATTAGCTTCTCACCAATTAGACACGTATATAGATCAACCTACAATCAGGATTAGCACAAAAAACACAAGTGCCAGTGTGTGTTCTATAATGTATTTAATAATGAATAATCCTAACTAGATGATTTCAAGAATATGTCAATTAAATCAAATCAAATAGCAAATCTTAGAGCAAGAAAATTAAGCACAAGTTTAATAAAAATAGGTTCTTTTAAATTTAATAATTAAATCCAAAGAGTTATAACCACTCATACAATTATTTGACTTAAATATGCAAGAACCTAATAAAGAAGAAGCTATATAAATATGAAAAACATGAAAAAAATAAGATCAAATTTATACCAGCATAATCATATATATAAATATTTGAAGAGATGAAGTTCAACAAAATTAAAGGAACAAAAAAAAAGAAACTTGACCGTTAAACCTTGTGCACCTAAAATCTACTTTTTAGTTGTGAGTGTAATTGTGAGAGAAAAGTGATATATATATATAGTCTAAAGAGCTAAAAAGCCACACATATAATATGGAAAATTCTATAGGTAGGTGGCTATTGATTGGGATTAAAAAAAAGAATTAGAATGGATGAAATATGTTAGTTCTCAATAGCGAGATCGATCCCTCTTAAAAATAAGTTATGCCTACGTAACACCGGGGATTGATCTGTCTTTAAGGGGGATCGATCCCTATATATATAAAGATGTGCTCAGTTTTTTATGCAGAGAGATTGATTATAGATCAATCTATAGAGAGATCGATTTGTCTATTAGAGGGATCGATCTTTATATCTTAAAAGGCTAATATCTTTATCATGCAATATCATAATTAATTCAATCAAAAGCCTAAATAAAATGCACTTAAACATGTATGCAAATCTAAGTGTGATACTTATGAAAGATATATCAAAATTATGAGTATCTAGAATCTGAGTGTTTCTTTTGTTTTTCTTAAGAGAATTGATATTCTTAAGAGAATTGATATTCTTAAGAGAATTGATAGTAAGTTTAAAGATAAGATTACATGTAAATGTTTTTTCCACAAAAATGGCCAATACTTATAGTCCTTATAATAATAAAAACAAAATAAACATATAAAATAAAAAAAAAGAAACAAAAATAATTAAAATTAACCAAACTTCTAAACAAACTACAAATATTCACAAAACTCACAAAAGAAAAATCATGAATATTAACAAAGAGTTTTTAAGAATTTTGATAATAAAAATATAAAACGATATTCCTCCTCAACAACAACTCCAAAAATTTGATGCACAAATTTTGTATTTATAAAAAGCTTGTAAGTGCACGATTTACTTATAATAAGCAATATGTATACTTCCAAGGTTGGTCTCAAGTGGAAATGTAGTGGTTTTAGATAATTCTTCAATTTTATTAAAAACTTAAATAAATACAAAAATAAAACCTAAAAATTCTATCACAATGATTTGATTTTTAAAATCCTAAACTAATAATAAATAATTAAAATAACTAAATATAGATTCGATTCAAACAAATCAAGGCAAATATATATTTAATAATCAATGAAGAATTTATGGGAATATTTAGCTAGTTAACTATGCTTTCTTAAAAATATTTAGGTTAATTACATTATAAATTCAGATTATTGATTTTCCTTTTAAATATGAAAATTCATTTTGTGGAGATCATTTCCTTTGTTAATCAAATAAATTAAATTCTTTTGGCAGGAATCATTAACTCATTGATTATGCCTTATGGTTAAGGAAATATCCAAACATTTAATTCAATGCTTTTGGCGGAGTCACCAAATTAAACTCTTATTCAAGTTGTCCAAATTTGATCAAGATGACGTTTTTGAAACCTAATTATCATATTTTAAATCTATTATAAAGAATAAATTTCTAATAAATTATTTATAAATAAATCTTGTAACAAATTTTGAATTGAGAAATAATCTTTATTTATTTTATTATAAAATATTCACTTAAATAATCTAAACAAATATGGTAACAAAGCTAAGTTCCCATAATTAAATTTGGCCGGACATGCTCAGATTAAAATCTATGATGAGTGATTTAAAATTACCATTTAAATATTTAGAAAATGTAAAAAGATTAATATGAAGATAAAATTACTACAAATCAGATCTAAGTAACGATTAAGGATGGATGATGTGTCCTACTCTTAAAGTGTGATCTTAATACTCAAAGTGATCTTGAATATTTATATATCTTTTCTTCTTTTCTTGATTTAGGAAAACTCTTAAAGAAAGTACCTTTGATTTGTTATGAATATAATCAATATTGTGTCTTAAAATAAAAATACCATTCTAAAACTAAAACTGACGGTTGATAAAAAGGTGCATGTGAAAAGGTGTGTAACCTAAAACCTAAATGAGTTGTTAATAGGAAAAAATGATGTGAAGGGCTTGACATAAAAAAAATAGCATTGTGGATAGCTACAAATATATTTTCCCACCTCAGCACAAGGTTCGATCAAACTTGCACAATCCAATCTGAGAAGGCCTCATTGTGGCACACATTGTTTCACACACTGACATGAAATGTTCATTTTGTCTATGGAATTTCTGAGAGGTGTTCACCATGGCACACATATTCCTTCGTCACATCATAAAGTTATTTTTTTGAATTTTGTCCTGTATTCCTTACACATTGGTTAGTTCTTTATTTAAGGCTTACATGCCTTAGTCTCTTAAGCTTTTAGGGTGCCATTTGAGCGTTCCAAGTGTTGTGTCTTCATGTGGTAACAAGTTTATCTATTCTAAAGGTAAAAAACTCAAAACATTCTTGTAATTCTAAACAGATAGATTTAGATAAATAACAACATAAACATGTTGTAATCAAACCTATTCCTTTCAATTAAGCACAATAGTATAACGAAATATGAGTGTTTTTCAAGCACTTATCATTCTTTATAGGTCTATATACAACAAATCAAATAGAGAAATGACAATTAAATGTCAATAAAAAAATTGTTTTTGAGATTTACCTACCTCACAGACCTCACAAACAAATTGAGTATAGGAACTTATTATATGTTTAATACTTTAGTGAGAATTTTGTGAGCAATGGGGTCATAAACATGGCATAAACGTTCATTCCACACATTACAAGTAGCTTAAGCAAAATGAGCATTATTGACAATTGCATTCACTCTCTGAGAAGCATCTTGTGTATCATAGACCTTGTAAAATCCTTTGTCAATTGGCCATAGAAGAAAGAGATTCTTTGAATGATTATCCTTGATAAAAAATTGATGTAAGTGAAACTCAATAAAAATATTATTATCACTACATAATTTATGAATAGACACTAAGCTAGCAGTGAATTATGAACTGTGTAGAAAATCAGATAGAATTAAGGATTTGGGGTGTGTGTGAAGTAAAGAACAACCTACATGAGAAATAGGAATAAGAGCACCATTATTATAGTCAAACCATCATTTCTAGAGTAAGGAACATTATTACCAAGATTGTTATTGTCATTGGTCAGGTGAGGCACTGCTCCTGAATCAAGAAGTCAAGACGTGTTTGGTACATTTGTTGATAAACCAAAGGCTAAATATGCAAAAGGAGTTTTTTGATATGAACTAGAAGAACCTAAGATCATATTTTTCAACTGATAGCATACTAAATCAGAATGACCATTCTTACCACATAATTTTCATTGAAGCTCTTGACCTTGACCTCTACCACCTCTTCCTTGATTTTTACCACAACTTCTAAAATCATTAGATTGGTCCTATTAGCCTAATAGTATGGAGAATTTTGAGAATTCTTAGAATGATCTTGAGTAGGCTTAGAACTAGAATAATTATTAGCACCACTTCCTAGACTAACAGTATTCATCTTCGTAAGATTGGCTTGATAAACATGCTACTCTTCATCTTTATCCTATTCTTGCAATCGATGCTCAAACACAAGAAAATGATTATGAAAAGCTTTAATTCTGATAGATTTAGCTTGAGCTATAATTCCACATATAAAAACTGTTGACATGTGTGAGTAGTGTGGAAGACAACAAGTAGACAACAATGCAGTAATATATGGCAGATAACAAGTATCAATGTGGCAGACAAGAATGATAGTGGCAAATAATAATGTTTTAATTTGTTTTCTTTCCATTTCCTTAGTATACAAATATTATACTCTTGTACAGGAAAAATAGAACAGAAAAATATATTTTGACAAAAACATTATATCATATTTAAGCCAATCACTACATAAAGAATCAAGTTATAGGAAATAATTTGTTCACCAATTTCACTAAGGCTATTTGTGAGAGACTTAATCTTTATCATATAGTCATCAACATAATTGTTTTCTTTCCTAACAGTTTGAGCAGAAGAAGAATATACCTTCTCATACACAAGCCACAATTCACAAGTTATTTTACTACCAGTGAGATAGCTAGAAAAACTATGATGACAGAGAACCATAAAGCCAAGAACATAAGGTTCCATTATTGTAATTCCAGATAGTGAATTCTAATGTTATCTATATTGAACTAAAATTTGTTTTCTAGAATTACTTGTGATCCATCGATATATTCTTCCATATCATATGCTATAATCACACAAAGTAACTACTCTTTCCAAATAAGATAGTTAGATTGATCTAACATTATAAGAAAATTCAAGTTAACTGGAGGAATGACCACAGATGTAATCCCTTAAAATAATTTCCATAACTTGCAACATTCTTATCGGTTTGAGAAGTTAGAGTCATCATAGTTGATGATAAACTTCCAAGCAAGAAACAAGAGAAGATATGAATAGAAGCAACAACCCTAGAATCTAAGCTCTGATACCATGCAAAGCTAGAAACTAGGAGAGAGAGAAAAAGAGAAATGAGAGCAAGAATGTGTGAAATGAGAAGTGAAAAATATAATTCATTCAATGATATAATTCAATTACATGACTTAAATATATGTACACAAGCTAGTTAGTAACCCTTACAAATTGGTTAATACATATGAAGATTTTAGAAAATTCATCTAATAACCATTTTACACTATAAGCTACCCTATATATACTGTTAGGATTAATGATGATAATGCAGTTGATATGGTTTCTCAAAGAAATTCCAAGATGGTTGATCTAGTTTTCATTGGTGGCAAAGATAGTCAAGCTTTAGATGATGTAGTGTAGGTGAATCACTCAAGTGTGAGTGCTGATGATGTTCTAGTTAAAACCAAGGTTAATACACAAATGGTTAGTGAGCAAGTTGCGCCAAAAGCCATGCCTGAGACTATAGGAAATATGTGCATATGCATTTTGAATGCTATGCTTAAGATTATAACCAATGTGTGCACATGCACTATGCATGCAATTCACACTAGCATAGCTAATGCATGCACTTATGCTAATGTTGTTAAAAGATCATTACACACACAATAGCTGCTATAGTCATGTGTAGTAGATTCATTCCAAAGGTTATTGCAAAGTTTGTTACATGGAATGAGTGCCATTTGAGTGGTGTAGTCATATGTAATCAACCTTATTGTAACATCCTTTTCTTCCATAAATAGATAGAGTACATCAATGTATTAGATGAGCCATTCACAATTAATGAGAAGCATTATTCATCTTTCTTTTCTAACTTTCTTTTTAACCAAACATTCAAGATTTCTTTTGATATTTGTCATGGTATCAAAGCCTAGAAGTTGTCCTAGCTTCTAGATTCTTATGAAAAATGTCAATGGATGAACTATCAGAAGTAGTTCAAGAACAAGTACCTCATATAGCACCAATAACTATTAAATAGAGTGAAGTTTGTTCTTTCCATAATGTTTTTCTCACAATAAAACTTGAAAATAGCAAGTTCACCATATTAAGGCATCATATTTTAAAGATTCTAAGAATCCTAGAGTTAGATAGCTTTATTATCAATGATTCACTGGAAAATATTTCTTAAAAATGGAATTGTTAAAGATGAGTACAAGAACTGGAAGTGGCAAGATGATATGCTTAGGAGTTTTTTGATGAATTGCATGACTAATGAGCTTATGAAAAAAGTAGCTAGCTTGGAAACATCAAGAGAAGCATCGTGTATGATAAAAAATGATTTTGCCTCCAATTCGCTAGCTTGAATGATTCAATTGAAGGAAGAACTTTAGAATTTCAAGAAAAGAGATCTAAACTTGAAATCTAAAAATAATTGACTACAATCTCAAGATTAAGGTCCTTTGTGATGAATTAGAAGCAACTGGTTATGAAGTCACTGATGAGGAAAAACTCATGTATGTTTTAGGAGATCTTGATAAAACCTTTGATAGTGTGTTTTCCACACTAACTAAAAAAATGCTAATAGAGAAAACAACAATTGATGATGCTTTTGCACTATTGCTAAGTCATGGAAGTAGACTCAAGAGAAAAAAATCAACAATTATCTTGCCACTGCCTAGTGTAAATGAGGAAATAAGAAATGATTCTATGACTAAAAACTCTTCTATAAATGATGATACAGTATCATAATTACAACTAAATGTTGCGAATCATAATCAGAATGGCATAAAAATTTATTACAATGTTACAGATACTTCTCAATGCTATAATATGAATAATAACTTTCAATCAGGTGGTAGAGAACATGGATATGGAAGAGGTTGAACTGGAAACAGACCTCAGTGTCACGTTTGTGGAAAATTGGGGCATATGGCCTTCAAATACTGGTTTAGTTATGATAAAAACTTTCAATAAAATCAAAACAATAATAATAACCACACATCAGGTTATAATAATCTTGGTTAGTTTTCTACCTCTTAATAACCACCACAACAACAAATGCATGTTATGATTACTACTACTTGTGGTACAGTTTTACCAGTTATGCCTTATCTTAATAATACACTTGGATTCCTACCTACTACTATATCTCCTTCTCTATATTCTTCTTTGTCAAAAAATAAAACCTATGGATCAATGCCATATCCAAATCATTTTCAAGCATATATACCTTCTTTTTTCATCAAGATTTTTCTTGATTTCTTGGTGCTACATCAAGTCACTATTTGACTGCTGATCTAAGTAATCTAGCTTCACCTCTATCTTGCATAGGTAATCAATCTCTCATGATAGGTAATGGTGATGGTTTGTAAATTTCTAAAATAGGTCATAATCACTTTCATTTAGCATTTTCTCTTGATAGAACTCTAAAAATGAACAACAATCTTCTTGTCCATAATATTGCTAAAAATATACTTAGTGTGTCACAATTTGCAAAAGACAAATCAATTTTCTTTAAATTCCATTATGATTCTTGTTTTGTTAAGGACAAAATCATGGGGGAGGTGCTATTCCAAGGCATACTCAATGATGGCTTATAAAAATTTGATCTCACAATATGCAAAAAGAACAAAATACAACTCCCTATTCTTCCATTGAAAAGATGCCTACTAGTCATTTTAATAAAATTGTTGCTTTTGTTGCTAATTTTAATGACATTTCTCTATGGCATCAGAGATTATATCATACATCATTTCCTATTGTAAAGAAAGAATTAAATCAATAAAAAAAATTCTACTGGAAAAGATATTGAATCCTTAAGCGTTGCTTTTCATAATAGTAAAACTCATAAATTTCCTTTTCCTACTTCCTTGCAAAAAGCCACTCAACCTCTTGAATTAGATCATTCAGACATTTAGGTGCCCCTATCACTTCCATAAATGGACATCAATATTACA
The DNA here is from genome assembly GCA_033030585.1 of Hippophae rhamnoides. Taxonomy (NCBI): domain Eukaryota; kingdom Viridiplantae; phylum Streptophyta; class Magnoliopsida; order Rosales; family Elaeagnaceae; genus Hippophae; species Hippophae rhamnoides. The sequence continues at coordinate 44,240,550 of CM065438.1, read as the reverse complement.
TTTATTTCATAGATGCTTACTCACATTTTACATGGATCCATTTCTTAGAAAAAAATATATTGCTTATCAAGCATTTATGCAATTTAAGGCTCAATTTGAACTTCAAGAAAATTGCAAAATTAATTCAAAGTGATTGGGGTGGTGAATTTCAACCACTTACTTTTCCTTTTAATTAGTTTGGTATTATGCATCATACATCCTGCCCTTATAAACATGAAATAATGGAATTGTCGAAAGAAAACATAGACATATAGTAGATTTAGGGCTAGAAATGTTAAATCATGCATCTTTACCCCCTGTTTTTTGGGATAAAGCATTCTTTTCAATTGTTTTTATTTTCATCTCATTTGGAGATCCTTTTTGGTGTGAAACCTGATTACATATTTTTAAAAAGTGTTTAGGTGTCTTTGCTTTCCTTGCTTAAGACCCTACACATCTCATAAATTGGACAACATATCTCATACATGTATGTTTCTTGGGTATATCCCAAGACACAAAGGTTAGAATTTCCTTTCTAATGTTGGAAACCTTTATTTGAGTCATGATGTTATATTTCATAAGACTATGTTTTCCTTTGACACAAAACCTACTAATCCAAAATCTATCTCTTCAACAACTAGTTTCATCACGTGAAAACAATATTACCTATTGCTACTCTGATGTCAAATAAAAAAATCACCAACATTTCTCTAGATGAACCTTCTTCTAATTCCCCTTATATGTTATGCACATATATCTTCTTTTCATCCATCACCTATTTTGGAATCTTCTGTCCCAATTTCTCCTATCTTTGATTCCAATGTAATGCTATCTTAAAACATGATCCAATTCCTCTACCTCATGAATCTATCATTTCTTCTACTTCACTACCTCAACCTATTTCCTCTACATCACAAATTTAGTGTATTTTTCAATCATCTACTATCAATACTCATCCAATGATCACACAGTCCAAGACAGGTGTTTTTAATCTGAAGACATGCATGAGTGTCTCTATAGATTTATTTGAGATAGAACCTTCATAAATTAAGCAAGCTTTAAATAATGTTGATTCATTCGAGTCTATAAAGATTGAATTTGATACTTTAATAAAAAATAACACTTGGGTACTAGTGCCTCCACCTTCGAGTAGAACTATCATTGGCAGTAAGTAGATTTTTGGTGTTAAGAAGCTTTCTTTAGGTCTCTTGGTAAAGAGAAATTCTCCAGTAGTAGCACAAGGGTACAAACAGGTGCATGGTTTTGATTGTTTAGGCACTTAGTCATAATGTGCATCATTCTTACTCTTCCCATGTCTAATGGTTCAAAGCTACATCAATTGGACATAACGATGCATTTTTGAATGGTACATTGCAAGAAAACGTTTATATGCAAAAAAACCAAGGGGTTTGATCATCCATAATATCCCAATTATGTATGCAAATTTTAGAAAGCCATCTATGGCTTGAAATAGGATTCTCGAGCCTGGTTTGATACCCTTAGTAATGCTTTATGTGTAATGGGTTTTATAAGATCCAAGGCTAATTTTTCATTGTCTTTTCAAACATCTTCTACCATCACCATTTATCTCTTGGTGTATGTTGATGATCTAATCATCACATGTAATAATTAAGAGGTCATTTAGTCTCTCATTTCAACTATGCACACCCAATTTTCCTTAAAGGATATGGGTTAGTTAAGTTACTTTCTAATCATTGAAGTTAATCAACTTGAAATGGTGAATTTTTTCTTACACAACATAAGTATATCAAGAAGCTACTGCTTAAAACAAAACTAAACCATTGTAAACCAATCTCTACTTCTAGGCTCACTAGCTATACTCTCAGTGCACATGATGGTGAATTCTTTCATAATCTCACACTTTATAGGATCATTATTATAGCTCTTTAGTACATCACTATAACTCATTTGGATCTTTCGTTTGCAGTAAAAAATGTTTGTTACTTCATGGCAGCTTCTTGAGAACCATATCAGTTGGTAGTTAAAATAATTTTGAGGTATCTTTAGGGAACTAGTTGTCATGGTATACTTTTGAAACCTTCCTCTCAACTTCTTCTTAAAGGATTTGTAGATACTAATTGGGGGTCTTGCCTTGATGACAGAAGATCCACGTCTGGCATTATGGTATATTTGGGTGCCAATCCCATTTTTATTCCTCCAAGAAGCAAGCTTCAATTTTGCATTCGAGCATTGAAGTTGAGTATTAATCTCTTGCCAAAGTAGCTTATGAAGTTATATGGATTCAAGAATTACTTCATGAATTGCACATTTCTTTAGAAGCAGTTCCTATGGTTTGGTGTGATAATTTAAGTACTGTTCAGCTTGCAACTAATCCTATTCTTCATTCATGCATGAAACATGTTATTTTGGAATTTCATTTTGTGCATGAAAAGGTTCAAGCCAAGCACATTGTTGTGCAGCATATTCATTCTGTTGAGAATCTAGTAGACATATTAACCAAGGTTCTACTAGTAGCTTCTTCTTTTTCCTTTGATGCAAAAAATTAAGTGTCATTCTCATGCCACTTAATATGATAGGGTGTTAGGATTAATGATGAAAATTCATTTTATGTGGTTGCTCAAGGCAATGCCAAGGTGGATGATCTAGTGGTCATTGGTAGCAAGGAAAGTCAAGCTTTAGATGATGCAATGTAGGTGAATTACTCAAATGTAAGTGTTGATGATGTTCTGTTTAGAAGCGAGGTTAATGCAAAAATGTGTGGACAGAAAGATGTTCCAAAGCCACACTTGAGACTATAATAAATATACACACATGCACTGTGTATGTTACGCCTGAGACTATAACCAATGTTCACAAATGTGTTGTGCATGCAACTCACACCAACATAACTAATGCATGCACATGTGTTGATGTTGTTAAAAGATCATTACACGCACAATAGCTACTATAGTCATGTGTGTAGTAGATTCACTCCAAAGGCTATTGCAAAGTTTGTCATATGGAAATGAGTGTTGTTTGAGTGGTGTAATCATAGGTAATCAACCTCATTGTAACATTATATTCTTCTATAAATATATAGAGTACCTCAATGTATTAGATGAGCCATTCACAATTAATGAGAAGCATTATTCATCTTTCCTCTTTGATTTTCTCTTCAAGCAAACAGTCTATATTTCTCTTGATATTTGTAATATACAAGTAGCTTGATACTATTATACATTACTTTTGGGTGAGGAAACTTGTGTTTCGATTACTGCTGAACTTTTTGATATATGTTTTTACAAAATTTAGTCGAGAAGATTGTATTTTGTGTAAAATATAATGTGCATCACCTTTCTTTGTTAAAAACAAACACCCACTCAATAAATAAAGTGGTTGAAGGAGGTAGAAAAATAAATAGAGTGGTTGAAGGATGTTGAAAAAGAAATAGAGTGGTTAAAGGATATAGAAAAATAAATAGAGTGGTTGAAAGAAGTAGAAAAGAGAAGTATGTAGATAATATATGTGTGGCTAGAATTATTTCTTAGTTTTATATTTGTGTGGTGTAGATTGCATGGTAAGGACTATAAATAGCATACCTTGCATTTGGTTTAATCATCCCATCAAAAACAAATAAGTCTTTGTTTTCTTAGTTTGAGTATGAGTTAAGAGTTTTCTCTTTGAGTGTTTGTATTTATCTTCAATTTGTGAGTTATCTTTGAAAGGTGTTATAATGTATTTTATTGTGGGTACAATACAAGTAGTTTAATTACTGGTTTGGATCCAATAATAGTAAATTTAGACTTGTCTATTCTAAATTTTTCTCAACAATTGGTATCAGAGCGGGATGGTCAAACATGTTCTTAGTGGAGCTATCTTAAGTTGTGAGGAGTTTGGTACTCTGCAAGTTTCTTAGTTAAGCTTGTTCGGTATAGTCGAAGTCTTATTGATGATGACTTTATTAAAATAGAGTCATTAGCATAATTTTTTAGTTAATATTTACTTGTTTTATATAATAAATAGTATTTTTGGGTCAAAAATATTAAAATATAAACTTTTTAGTGAAAAGAGGTGAAAATATAATTTTTGGAGTTTTTTTTGGATTTTTCTAGATTTTTTATAAATGTTTAACGTAGGACTAATCAGGAGCTACCACGTGTCATTCCACATAAGCGGAGGAGATGATTGGGAAAGCAATGCAGACGTCACGTAATTAGGGACAATGAATCACGTTATGCCGCTTGTGAGGATGACGAAACGTGCACCATGTGTCACCATGCCATTACTCTGCGCATTCCACCCGTGCACCACGCCATCCGTTTCCAGAAATCACGGAACACCGAGTGTCGCTGACTCAAAAAGCATTGACTCTAACTGGCTTCCCTACCACGTGTCGCTCTCTGATTTGCCTAGTAAATTTCTGATGCCACGTGTCGCACTGTGATTGGCTAGAGCTATCGGTTTTGCTTTTTTTGATCGTAGCCCTTGATCTGATGGTCCAGATCGCACCTGAGTAATATTTAAGTCCCCAATCACTCTATAAACCCTAAGTGGCCTCCATTAGCATAATTTTGGTCAATTTTGGAGCTAAAAAGAGAGAAAAATATAGAAAAATTCAAGAAAGGACCCAATTTTGGTGGAGATTTAAGAGGAGATTAATTCTACAATTCAAGAGATTGATTGTATTTCTTCTTCTACTATTTTCTTTATCAATTTTTATGTCTTCCTTTATGAACACAATTATGTGTAATTAATTTATTAATCTAGGGATCTTATGAACCCAATTTTCACCATGTGATGATTTAATATTTTTTCCCAATTATAATATTAATTTAATTATATTATATTATTTAATCTAATTTGTATGCTATTAATTGTTTTGCTAACAATTTATCTATAGAGGCAACTAAATATATTTGAGAGAATTATTTAATTGTTTGTCTTGATTAAATAACATGCATAGTTTCTAGGCAGAGATGTATGATTCTTATATATGTGATCCATAATTGATGAACTTAATAAGTAGTATACAATTTAATTGGTATGAGAGTGTGATTAACATAATTACTATATGGTGTATAGTTTACTTGAGAGATGAATACATGCTAGGTTAGATTCAATTGATCATGTAATTAATTGATAATTATATTGGGGGAATTTTAGCGATTCACATGTTTAGAAAATTGGAGATTAAGTATTCCTAGATATTTTCTCATATATCTTTTTAGTTACCAAATTTGATTTAATTAATTATTGCTATTTACTTTTAGTTATTTTAATTTTTCTTCCTTAAAATATAAAAACACATAAAAAAATTGATTTTTATTTTTATTATTTTTAAATATTAGTTTCTAATAAAATAATATATGTGGGAACGATATTTTCTTATCATTATATTACTTGTTGCAATACGTATACTTGCGTATTTATTGCACATATTTCGTGTATGGTGATCAAGTATTTGGTTCCATTGCCGGGGATTATAAATACTAGAAATTAATATATTATTTTAATTATTATTTTTAGTTAATTTTTTTCTTTACTTTAATTTTAATTTACTTATTTTCTTTTAGTGACTTGTTTATTTATTTATTTTAGTTAATTTATTTATTTAACTTTAATTTTATTTGTTTATTTGTTTAGTTTTTTATTTTTATTTTTAATTTAGTTTTTATTTAGACATCTTCTTTAGTATTGTAGAAACATAGTTGAGTCTATTGCATGAATAAAGTTTGTGAGAGAGAAATCTTACCTTTAGATCTTGAAATTGAGTGTATTTTGAGGTTAATTAGAAAACAAGTCACCCAAGAGAAAGAAATGGCTCATCGATTTGAAATACACAATAATGAGCGAAACTTTAACAAGTAAATGCTTTTAATGGATGATAGAGATATAGCTATGAATAAATATGCAATACCTATGTTAGAAGGGTCGAATCTAAGTATTAGAAGGCCAAGCATTCAAGCTTATCATTTTGAGTTAAAGCCAGTGATGTTTCAAATGCTACAAATAGTTGGACAATTCAGGGGATTACTACTAGAGGATCCTCATCTTCATCTCAGGCTGTTTATTGAAGTTGTAGATTCATTTAAGTTCAATGGTGTGACCGATGAGGCATTTAGGCTTAGATTTTTCCCTTACTCATTGTGAGACCATGTTTGAGCTTTGCTAAACTCTTTACCACTTGATTCCATTATAACTTGGAATGCTTTGGCGAAGAAATTCTTGATGAAATACTTCCCACCAACAAAGAATGCCAAGCTTACGAATGACATTACTTATTACCAACAATACGAAGAAGAATCTTTATATGAATCATGGGAAAGATTCAAGGAACTGCTAAGGAAGTGTCCTCATCATGGTATTCCTTCTTGGATTCAAATGGAGACTTTTTACAATGGTCTCAATGCTCAAACAAAAACTATTTTTGATGCATATGCTAATGGAGCTTTGCTAGCCAAATCTTACAATCAAACTTATGATTTACTTGAGAAAATGGCTAGCAATAATTATCAATGGTCAATGGACAGAATGCCAACCATAAGAAGAGTTGTCATAATGTATAAGGAAATGATATCACAGCACTTACAACTCAAGTTTCATCTTTGATTAATCTTTTGAAGGCTCAAAACTCACCAACGAGTATAAACCAGGTCCAAAATTCAAGAGTGTTATGTGTGTTTTATGGAGGAGCTCATTTGTTTGATAATTGTCCAAATAATCCTGAATTCGTATTTTATATGGGGAATATGGACCGAAATAATAATCCATACTCGAACACATATAACCCAGAATGGAGACAACAACCAAATTTCTCTTAGAGTAAAAACAACAGTCAAGGTGGTAATCAATTCAACCATCAATCATTTCCACCGCTTGGTTGTCAAAAACCACCGTAATCACAAGCCCAAGAGAAGAAGTCACCTATAGAGGACACTACAAATACCTTAATGGGGATGATGAAAGACTTCATCCAATCATTTAATAAAAAAGTTTTGACTCAAGAGGTTTTAATTCAAAATTTGGAGAACCAAATGGGGAAACTTGCTCAGGCTATAAGTCAAAAGCCTCAAGGCAACCTTCCAAGTGACACAATTGTAAATCCAAGAAGAGGAGATAAGGACCAGTGCAATTCCATAGCCTTAAGGAGTGCTAAAACTTTAGAAGAGGAACATAAGACAAAAAAGAATGAGGAGAAACAAAAAATGAACAAGGATGAAAATGAACTAGTGGATAAAGATAGCTTTGAAAAGGAAATAATTCAGCTAAAGAAAAACAACCTTTACAAACCCACTATTCCTTTCCCTCAAAGACTACAAAAACAAAAGTCAGATATGCAATTTTCAAAATTTCTAGAAGTCTTAAAGAAGCTGCACATAAACATACCATTTGTAAAGGCACTTGAACAAATGTCATCTTATGCCAAATTCATGAAGGATATACTATCAAAGAAAAGGAGGCTTGGAGATCATGAAATAATAACCTTAATTGAAGGTTGTAGTGCCATCCTTGATAGAAAACTATCATAAAAACTAAAAGATCTAGGTAGTTTTGACATCCCTTGCACTATTGGGAATATACGTTTTGGCAAGGCACTATATGACTTAGGTTCTAGCATTAACCTCATGCCATTATCAGTCTTTAATAGATTGGGGGTTGGTAAAGCCAAACCCACTTTAGTAACATTATAAATGGTAGATAGATCAATTAAGAGACTTTGGGGTATGGTGGAAAATTCGCTAGTAAAATTAGACAAATTCATCTTTCTGGCAGACTTCATTGTGCTAGACATGGAAAAAGACCGTGACATGCCTATCATACTTGGTCGTCCATTCTTAGCAACCAGAAGGGCACTCATTGATGTACAAAAAGGTGAACTTACAATGAGAGTGCAAGATGAACAAGTAATATTTAAAGTTTTAAAGAATCTAAAACCTCTGATATTGATAATGCGAATGAATGCTTAAGGATAAATGTTACTAAATGTGGGGAAAACTTAAAAGAATATGTTGAGTCACCCACACATAAGACTATTACACGTGATGCTATAAACAATGACATAGACTCACCAGAAAATAAATCAACATGTTTTTACTTTGAAAGTATGGCATCGAAGGTTGACACTGTAAACTGTGTGAAATTGTTGGAGAATGCACCAAGCCACGTGATAGCTCTACCGATTATGGAGAATTTTGAGATAGGCACAAAGCTCAAAACATCAATTGAAGAGCCACCAAGTTTAGACCCTACACTTTCACCCTTCTATCCCTAGTCAAGTATAAAAGTGAAAGAGTCCAATGGAGAGGTGAAAAAGCTATTAGAAATACATAAATTGGATGAGTTACAGTGGAGTGCTTATAAGAATGCCAAAAAGTTCAAAAGGAAAAAAAATGGCATGAAAAGAGAATTGAGGACTATATTTGTGAACTAGAAGATAAAGTATAATTGAACAAATCAAGACTCAAACTGTTTCCAGGCAAACACAAAAGTAAATGGACACAAAGGGATATGCCTTAGGACTTGATATGACCATCTAGTCAAGGACGTTAAACATGACGCTAGATGGGAGGAAACCCAATTTTATTTCATTTATATTTTTATTGTTTTTGTTTTATAGGTGAATAAATATGGAGAGCAATAGTGCAACAAGAATGATAATTTTAGCGACAAATGTGGTATGCCATGACTAAAAGAGTTTTCTTTCCTTTTAATTTTTCATATTTATACGTGCACATTGGGCATAATTTGTAATTTAAGTTTAGGGGAGGAAACTTCATTCTCTACATTAGTATTTAGTATGCATTTTTAAATTTTTAGGGAATTGTTTTTAATTTTTAGGTTTTTTTTAATCATGATTTGGGTAGAAATCGATAAATATATGGAAACTAAATGCATGCATGCTTGATATGAAACATATGAACTCAATGATAAAAATTGGTTGTCATGATTAGGATAAGGAATGTGACATATTTGTTAAGATATTTACATTAATCATGCGATATGCTTGCTAGTTTTGATTGGATTGATTCAAATTTTTATTCACATGTTCATGATTGATTTTGGTATGCTTATTGAGAGAAAATTTGTAGTGAGTTATGCGAGTCGATGAGATCTACCAAGTTTTAGAATCTATTTGATCATCCCTTGAGGCGGAATCCTAAATAGTATTTAGCAAGAGAAATGATTTAGGCCTTATTTGGATCAATTGAGCCTTTCAAGCTAACCATTGTTAATATCTTTAGTCACCCAATTGAGCCTAACAAAGAACCATTCATATCTTTAAGCCACATTTAATGCCTAACTAATAGGTATTACCTTTACCTTTGCACCTTTAGCTTGTATGAAAACAAAAAAATACAATCATGTGTTATGCTATACAGTAAGGTAAAATGTAATGCACCCTATAAAAAAAAGAAAAAAGAAGAAGGAGCAAAACTCACAACACAATTATCCCTAAAAAAAATAAAATAGAATTGAAAATAAGTTGGAGGGTGTTGTGAAGTTACAAAAAAAAAGAGAAAAGAGATAAGGAATACAAGAATTTGAAAAGAATAACAAAAGAGGGTGTACTAAAATATTAAGTTAGAGCTCAATTACAGTTAAAAAGTACGTGATGAAAAAAAAGAGAGATAAGATGTGGAAAGAGCCTAAGTGTCTTCATTTATCGACCCTCCACCTAAGCCATACATCACAACCATGTAAAGTATTTATTGGTCTTTAGCATAGTGCATATTTATATTAGTGGAGAGGGATGTGAAAAATATACTTATGAGACTTGTTCTAAGATTGAATTGATTAGCATAGTCATATAGGTTGATTTCATAAATGCATTGGATGATATCATGTGCAGCACATACACACTAATCAATTTTTAAAAACCTTGTATATCCTTGTATTGATGGAACGTTGATTGATGAATATTAGGGACAATTTTCAAGAAATATGTATGTACTAATAGAAGTATATTTACGAATATATTACCCAAGTTATTATATTTAATTATACTTGGCTTTACTTGAGGATAATGAAAGAGTTAAGTTTGGCGTGTGATGACTCTACGAAATAGAGTCATTAGCATACTTTTTTACTTAATATTTACTTTTTTATTTAATAAATAGTATTATTTGGGTCAAAAATATTAAAATATAAACTTTTTAGTGAAAAAGGGGTGAAAATATAATTTTTGGATTTTTTTTGGATTTTTTATGAATTTTTAATGCAAGACCAATCAAGAGCTACCACGTGTCATGCCACGCAAGCAAAAGAGCTGACTGGGAAAGCCACATAGACGTCACGTAAGTAGGGACAGTGAATCATGTTATGCTGCATTTGAGGAGGATGAAACGTCTGGCACGTGTGAGAAGGACGAAACGTGCACCACATGTCACCATGATGTTCAATCAAAGTTTGGAAATTGGTCAACACTCATTGCCATGTGTCACCACGCCATTGCTTCACATGTTCCACCCATGTGCCACGCCATCCGTTTCCATGAATCCCGTCACTTCGCATGTTGCTGACTCAGCAAGTGTTGACTCTGACCGGTCTCCCTTGCCATGCATTGCTCCCTGATTCACCTAGTAAATTTTTGATGCCATGTGTCGCATTGTGATTGGATGGATATTTCATTTTTGCTTGTTTTGATCATAGTCTTTGATCTAAAGCTAATCTGATGGTCCATATCGCACCTGCGTAATATTTAAGCCTTGATCACTCCATAAACCCTAAGTGGCCTCCATTCTCATATATCTTTTTAGTTTTAAAAATTAGTTTCTAATAAAATAATCTCCATGGGAACAATCTTTTCTTATTGTAAGGACTATGAGTGTTGGCTATTTTCGTGGACAAAATATAAGCTTGCTATCAAGTCCATAAAGAATAGCCGAACAAATACTCGAGTTTCAAATAATCGCACTCGAGGTATATCTTTTATAACTATGACACATAAGATTGCATTTATACATTTAATAGTACATGTTCATAAATCTGAAATTATTTTTGGTGCTTAAATATTTTTTTATATGTGTCTTAATATTACTTAAAAATAATTTTTATTAAGGCTTTGAAAAAATTAAACCCAAAATGCATTTAACCCTAATACTATTAGGTATTATTATTATCTATAAATATAGATACAGTTGATGTTGAGACAAAGAACAAAAACATCAAACTGATGCAAAAAAAAGGGTGAATAAGCAATAAGGCATTAATAAGTGACATTAGGCTTATATGAAGGAGTAAGAAATTTGTAAGTGGCGAGGAATTAATAAGTGACATTAGGCTGATATGAAGGAGTAAAGAATTTGGCTTGCTGGCTAAATCTTCTTGATGTGATTTGAAGATTAACAAAATCTAGAAGATTAATAACACCCATGTTCCTACTTCGTGTTCTCATTCTAAGTAAATTGTTTTACGCGGATATCAATGGAATAGTAATTATAGCACACACATTTACAGAGATTGGCTAATATCAAATTGATATCTTATTAGAGGTATTTAATAGTAACTCTATTTGATATTTTTTTATCTTTATATAGCTTCTTCTTTATTAGATTGTTATATTTTTGGATTAAATAATTTTATGTGTTATCAGGATTATTTGATTTGATTATTAAATTTCAAAGAAGCTATTTTTATTGAATCTGTGCTTAATCTTTTTGCTCTAGAATCTGCTAGTTGATTTGATTTAAATAACATAAATTTTGAATCATCTAGTTAGGATTATTCATTGTTAAATCCATTCTAGAACACACACAGTCACTTGTGTTTCTTTTTGTGCTAAATATTTTTTTGTAGTTGATTTGTGAACGATCTAATTAGCGAGGAGCATATTGGAATGTTGGTCTAGAAACCGCTCATGCTAATTTTAGAATCTGTGAAAATAGAGTAGGGGCTCCTATGTAAAGTACATTGGGGCAGTATATATCCTAGGGAGGATAGCATAAGACCGAGTTTGTACTTGAACATTTGATTTTCATAGTGGGAAGTTAGGTGGTCCGGTGGACCGATGCTTTTCCTCTTAGGTCATTGTTGTGGCCTAGGTTGTTTCCACCTAAAAATATCGTGTGTTATTCTTTTATTTCTGCACTTTATTTTTACACACGATTGCATGACTGACCGCTTTGTTTAGGTTATCAAGTTATAAATTGATAAAATTAAAAATAACCTATTCACCTCCCTCTAGGTTAATCAGGTCCGTAATTTATAAAATCTCAATTGGTATCAAAGCTGACACTAGACACACTTAGTGAGATTGATCCTTAGGGACACACACTCCAATTTATGGACCAAATGAAAGAAGGTGAGTCATCTTTTAGACCCCCATTCTTTGATGGGTTTAATTACCCTTACCCTTATTGGAAGGCTAGCATGCAAACCTTTCTCAGATAAGATGAAAAGTCTGGGATGCTATTCTTGATGGTTGGGAAACACCTTTGGTAACAAAAGATGGTGTAACAATCATAAAGCCAAGAAGAGACTGGACCACTGAAGAACACACCCTTAGTAGGGCAAACTAAAAAGGTTTGAGCTTAATATTTGCTGCAGTGTTGATGGATGAGTTTCATCGCATCTTCGACTGTGAGACTGCTAAAGATGCATGGAATGCACTTACTCTTGCTTATGAAGGAACCTCCCAAGTGAAACAAACAAAATTGAGATTGCTAACATCTCAATTTGATTCCATTAAAATGAGAAACATTGAAACTTTTGGTCAATTCTATGCTCACTTTTGTGATATCACTATTGCTTGCTCTAACCTTGGTGAGAAAATTCCACAACCTATACAAGTATGCAAACTCCTAAGCTCTCTAACAATAGACTACAAGATGAAAGTTACAGCAATAGAGGAAAGCAAGAATGTGGACACACTAAACATTGATGAACTTGTTTGGTCAATCCAAACCTATGAGTTTTATCTTGATCCACCCAAGAGAAATAAGGATGTGGCATTCAAAAGCTCCAAAAAGGACATCTTTGATAGTGATGACGATATGAATGATGAGTCACTAGTCTTTAGCAAGAAAATTTAAGAAGTTCATGAAGAAGAAGGATCAACATAATAATCAATCCAACAAGGGACAATCCAGTCATTCGAATGACCGAAAGTCAAGGGAAATTAAGCCTCCTAGCCTTGATGGTAAGAAAAGTAAGATCACTAGTCCTCAATGCTTTATTTATGGGGCATTTGGTCATATTTTTGTAGATTTTTCTAACAATAAAAAGAAATTTGTAAAAGCATTTAATGCTACACTCAGTGACACAAAAAGTGAGAAGGACAATGCTAGTAACTCAGAGGATGATGACACTAATTATTGTGCCTTCACCGTAACTGCCAAAGCACATCATAATGACTCCGACCTTAGCTCGGATGAAGAAAATGAGGAAATAAACTCTTCTCTCTTACTGTCTAAGTTTAATGTATCGAATTATGATGAACTACTCATGGATTGTCTAGGTGCCAAGAAACAGAGAGATAAATTGATTGTGGAAGTAACTAAACTTAATGATATCATCCATGTTCACAAAACAAATTTCTTTAGCCTAGAGAAAGATAAAAAGGAATTGTCTGATCATATTAATGCCTTGAATATGAGATTTTCAAAAACTAGTGGGGAAAAAAAAATCTTAGGCAAGAACTTAGTATTGCTAAAGAAATGATGAAGAATTTGACCATTGGTGCTAAAAAATTGACCAAAGTCCTAGACTATGGAAAGCCACATGGAGATAAGAGAGGTCTTAGATACATAGATGAACAGTCAACACCTTCATCATCCAAAACTCAATTTGTAAAACCCATTATTGTTTAGTTAGGGATGGTAGTTTCTACACCTTATCATTCTAAGAAAATTTAGTTTGTTCCCATATGTCATCATTGTGGTAGGAAAGGACACATTAGACCTAAGTGTAGATTTCTTAATGCTTATGATTCTATCACGAGTACAAATGTTTATAAGACACCTCAAAAAAATTCAAAACATAAAGTTTTTACTACAAGAACTACACAAAAAGAGGAACATAAGAAACTGGCAACTCAAATGTCCAAAATTAAAAGAGGATGGGTTAAGAAATCTGAGTTGCACTGCTTTGTGGCCCATATAGCATTTAAAGTTAAATCAAATACCACTTGGTAATTTGATAGTGGATGCTCTAGAAACATGACGAGGAATCATTCTTTGTTTAAAACCTTTAAGGAATACAATGAAGAGATAGTTACCTTTGGTGATGGTTAAACATCTAAAATTATTGGAAAAGGCTCTGTTCAAATAGAGGTTATCCCTAAACTTGATGAAGTTTTATATGTGGAAGGACTTAAGGCAAACTTGATTAGCATAAGTCAAATATGTGATAGTGATTTTAATGTGCAATTTACAAACAATCATTGTATTGTAACAGATCAAAAGGGTGAATGTATGATTAAGGGAATCAGATCACATGACAATTGTTATGGTAATGATACATCACCCACAGTAACATGTAACCTAGCTAGAAATTACTCAACTACCTTATGGCACGAAAAGCTAGGTCATATGAATTTTAAAGATCTGGTTAGATTAAGTAAAACTGAGACTGTGTGTGGTTTACCTATTCTCTCAAAAACTGAAACACTTGTATTTGGACCATGTCAATTGGGTAAAAAAAACTAAGAGCGCTCATAAGAAGATCAAGAGTATAAAAACAAACAATGTAATGCAATTGTTACATATTGACCTTATGGTTCCTTTGAGAATAGAAAGTATTAGAGGTAAGAAATATATCATAGTTGTAGTAGAAGATTTTTCTTGCTACACATGGGTAGACTTTCTTAGAGACAAGTCAGATGCTTTTGAGTTCTTCATCTCATATTGTACAAGAGTGCAGGTTGAAGTAGGTGACAAAATAATAACCATTAAGAGATTGAGAACAGACCATGGAAAAGAGTTTGAAAATACCAAGTATGTTGACTTTTACAAAGAACATGGTATCTTTCATGAATTCTCTACTCCTATCACACCTCAACAAAATGGAGTAGTTGAAAGGAAAAATAGGATACTTCAAGAGATGGAAAGAGTAATGCTACATGCGAAGGGAGTCTCCAAAAGGTTTTGGGCTGAAGCTATAAACACTACATGTCACATTATAAATCATATATATCTTTGCCCAGGTACAAACCAAACTCCCTATGAGTTATGGAGAGGTAAAAAACCCAATATGAAATTCATGCATGTTTTTTGGAAGTAAATGCTACATACTTAGAGATCGAGAATAGTTGGGTAAGTTTGATTCAAGAAGTGATGAAGGTATATTTCTTGGTTATTACCTAAATAGTAGAGCCTATAGAGTCTTCAATTGTAGACCTAATGTAGTTATAGAATCCATAAATGTCATTATAGATGATGGAGGTAAGAAAATTACAAGTGAAGAAGTTGGAAATGAAGAAAATTTCACAACACCTCAATTAACAATGACCAGTGACACAATTGGAATAAAATAAGAGGAATTAAAGGAAAGAGAAGAAAATAAGGAAGAAGCATCAACCTCATCAATGATAAATCCAACTCGAACTTCAAAAAATCATCCTATTAAGAATATAATTGGAGATCCTAATGCAATCATGGTAACAAGAAGAAGACAAATAAGTGAGGTAACCCATTTATGCTATATTTCTCAATTTGAACCAAAAAATGTGAATGAAGCCCTTAGGGATGAATTTTGGATAAATTCCATGCAGAATGAGTTAGCTCAATTTGAAAGAAATCATGTGTGGGTATTAGTACCTAAGCCTAAAACCAAAAATGTTATTGGAACAAAATAGTTGTTCAAAAATAAATCTGATGAGTATGACATTGTTGTTAGAAATAAGGCTAGATTGGTAGCTCAAGGCTACACGCAAGTAGAATGAGTTGACTTTGATGAAACATTTTCACCTGTAGCTAGACTAGAGTCAATTAGTATTTTACTTGCCATTTCCTATCACATGAAGTTCAAACTATATCAAATGGATGTTAAGTTTTCATTTTTGAATGGATTTATGAATGATGAGGTATATGTGGAATAGCCAAAAGGATTTGTTGATACGAAATTTCCAAATCATGTTTACAAACTCAAAAAGGCTCTTTATGGTTTGAAACAAGCTCCACGAGCATGGTATGAGAGACTTACCAACTATCTCTTGAACAAGGGATTTATTCTAGGGGAGTTGATAAGACTATATTCATTAAAAGGAGTAGTGATGAGATCTTTATTGCTTAAATTTATGTGGTTGATATATTTTTTGGATCCACATCTAGTACACTTGTGGATGATTTTGTGCATGTTATGACAAATGAATTTGAAATGTCTATGGTAGGTGAAATGACTTTGTTTCTTGGTTTGTAAATCAAACAATCTCATGATAATATATTTATCTCTCAAACCAAGTATGCCTGTAACCTTATTAAAAGGTTTGGTCTTGAAACTAGCAAGCCATTACAGACTCCTTTAGGTACTAGTACAAAAATTACAAAGGACACTCAAGGTAAAAGTGTTGATCAAACTCTTTATAAGAGTATGATAGGCAGTTTACTTTACCTCACTGCAAGTAGGCTTGACATATGTTTTAGTGTTGGTGTGTATACCCGTTATCAAGCTGATCCTAAGGAATCACACTTAGAGAATGTAAAGAGAATCATCAGGTATATCTCAGGAACAAGGAATTATGGTTTATATTTTACTACTGACACTACTTATGAAGTAAGTGGTTTTACAGATGTCGATTGGGCAAGCAACCAAGATGATAGGAAGAGCACATTAGGTGGTTGATTCTACATTGGAAACAACTTAGTATCCTGGCACAGTAAAAAGCAGAACTCTATCTCACCCTCTACTAATGAAGCGGAATATATTGCTACAAGAAGCTCTTGCACACAAATGCTTTGGATGAAAAACATGCTCAAGGACTACGGTCAACCACAACGTATGATGCCCTTATATTGTGATAACTCTAGTGCTATATGTATTTCTAGGAACCCAATTTAATATTCTAGAACTAAGCATATTGATATTAGGCATCACTTTATTCGAGAATTAACTGAAGAGAAAGTAGTGACACTTGAGTTTGTACCTACTGAGAGACCACTAGCTGCATTACTCTGCTTTTACATTGCTATATCTTTAGGATGAGTTTAGCTTCATTGCTTTGTCTAATGTTTTTTCCTTCTCATATGTCAAAAAGGGGAGAGAATAATGTGTTTTACTTCCATGTTTTTTTTGTTATGCATATAGGGGGAGAACATATTTAATTATGCTTGATTGGTATGAATGCACACTACATGATTATTCTTTACACTTCGCTTATTTGTATGTAAACTGAACTAATGTATAATGAGGCTTTCAAGCCAAGATTGTTGTTTTCTTTGCCTATGTCTTTTCAGTTACTTAAAAACTTGTCAAGTTGCAGTGAATATGGATTCATCGAACCATAGAGGGAGAACATATTTAATTATGCTTGATTGGTATGAATGCACTGTTGTTGTGTTTTGCAATACACAAAAATCGTGCAAGTATACACGGTCACAAGTAATAAAGATTTGTAAGTAGAGTATCATTCCCACGAGGATTTGTTACTATAGTTTGTTGAGTACTAAAATTGTATCTCTCTGATTTTATCCAAAACAATCGTTGATTTAACAAAAAGGTTTAAAAATAAAATAAGAGAACTCTAGGATTGCAATTTTTCAACAAACTAATCCACTCCAATCATATTATTTTCTTTGGATTAATATTTTTTAGTACATTTAATTTGTCAACCGGAAACTTCTTTTTTTTATTCATACATCTCTTCCGAGCTCCGTACAAACACACCTCGTTAAATTAATTCACTATATCTCTATGAGAATTAAATTCACCAAGATTCATTAAGTTCTAAGTTTTCAAATGGCCACACATACAATTAGGGTATATTCCTATCCTTCATCATACATGTCATTTTATTTACGAGCAATATACACAAAAATGCCTTTCTCAAGTTTATTTTTATGCCACAAATCGTTTTGATAAAATTCGTAAATAATCAAAAAGCATTAAGCACAAAATAGAATGAACAAATCGAACGTCTTATAAATCTTTCAAAAATAGTTAAAATAAAAGCTTCATAAATTTAGATCAAATGCAACCCTAGAAAAATTAAATTACTTCATTAAATTAAAATAAAAATTACAACATATGCAGAAAAATTAAAGGAAGAAGTTTGGAAAATTAAAACATCATATACGAAAAAATTTGGCACACGCAGAACACAACAAAAGCCAAAAAATGGCTTCTGCGTGTTCTGCAGTCCAAAACCGAACACCACAAAAATTATAAAACTAAAAAAAACTTTTTAACTCTATCATAATATCACCTATTTATAGCTAAACCACATCTCATTCGTTGAAAGGAACGGGCGCACGCAGAAATTGAAGCACGGGATTGGGGCGCCGAGAAAGTGAGGCAACAGCTGGAACAAGGACTTGATCCTGTGCATTCGCATTCATTGTAAATAGCCACGTGTCGGAACATGATTTGCTTAAATATTAGTGGGACATGTGGCAGATTCTTATTCTGTAAAAACTGAGGAGGCACGCTGCTACCATAACCCGCGTCACACACGATTGTTACACGAACGGTTCAGTGCGCGACAGCTTGGTTCCACGCGCTTCAATCTGGACCATTCAATAGATCCAACGGTCAGCGATGCGCCTCGGGGAAATCTGCGCAGCCGACATGTGGGTCCCACTCTAACGCCGGCCTGCGCGACAGGTGGGGCCCACTGGCACGCCGAGCCGCGCGAAGGAAGATCTCCATACCCACTCTCCTTGGTCGGGCTTGATGAACACTCGCGAATCTGATCCGTTGATCCTTTGATCGGACGGTCCACGTTTCGCGTTTGGAATAGGGCGCGTGGCCTTCTTCTCTCATGCGCAGAAATTAAACTTTTATTAATTATATTTTGACCCACAAATATATTTCAATTTACATTTTCAACTTTGTGTAATTGCAATACAGCCCTTTTGGTAATTTAAATTAAATTTTAAACTTTTAATAATTGAAATTAAGCCCGATTTTAATTTAAATTATATTTTCAACTTTTTTAAATTGCAATTAATAACTCTTTTATTTGAAATTATATTTTTGGACAAAAAAATATGAAATTAAGTACATTTTCGATACAAATTATTTAATTTTATTAAAAATGTATTTTTAGCACATAAAAGGAAAATATTAATTTATTTAACAAAAATTAACTAAATATTAAAAGAACATAGAAATTATCATTACTAAAATTTATGAAAATAACTATATAAAATACAGTTATCATGCACACTAAATGATTATTCTTTACACTGCACTTATTTGTATGTAAACTAAACTAATGTACAATGAGGCTTTCAAGCCAAGATTTTTGTTTTCTTTACCTATGTCTTTTAAGTTACTTACAAACTTGTCAAGTTGCAGTGAAGATGGATTCATCAAACCATAGGATAGTTCCACTGTGGAGTCTGGGATATCATTGTATTATTATCTTATTTTTATAAGTGTCATGTAGTAAGTAAGAGGTTTTTCCACACGAAAATGCCAAAGGGGGTTTGTAAGGACTATGAGTGTTGGCTATTTTCGTGGACAAAATATAGGCCTACTATCAAGTCTATCAAGGAAAGCTGAACATATAATTGAGTTTCAAATAATCGCAGTCGAGGTATATCTTTTATAACTATGACACATAGGATTACATTTATATATTTAATAGTACATGTTCATAAATCTGAAATTATTTTTGGTACTTAAATTTTTTTTTTATGTCTTAATATTCTTAAGATGTGACTTAAAAATAATTTTTATTAAGGCTTTGAAAAAATTAAACCCAAAATGCATTTAACCCTAATACTATTAGGTATTATTATTATCTATAAATATAGATACATTAGGGTTGATGTTGAGATAGAGAACTAAAACATCAAACTGTTGTGAAAAAAGAGAGTGAATAAGCAGTAAGGCATTAATAAGTGACATTAGGCTTATATGAAGGAGTAAGAAATTTGTAAGCGACAAGGAATTAATAAGTGACATTAGGCTGATATAAAGGAGTAAAAAATTTGGCTTGCTGGCTAAATCTTCTTGATGTGATTTGAAGATTAACAAAATCTAGAAGATTAATAACACCCACGTTCCTGCTTCGTGTTCTCATTTTGAGTAAAAACTTTTATGCAGATATCAATGGAATAGTAATTATAGCACACACATTTAGAGAGATCAGCTAATATCAAATTGATATCTTATTAGAGATAATGAATAGTAAATCTGTTTGATATTTTTTTTATCTTTATATAGCTTCTTCTTGATTAGATTGTTATATGTTTGGATTAAATAATTTTATGTGTTATCATGATTATTTGATTTGATTATTAAATTTTAAAGAAGTTAATTTTATTGAATCTGTACTTAATCTTTTTGCTCTAGAATCTGCTAGTTGATTTGATTTAAATGACATATATTTTGAATCATCTAGTTAGGATTATTCATTATTAAATCCATTCTAGAACACACACAGACACTTGTGTTTCTTTTTATGCTAACTTTTTATTGTAGTTGATTTTTGAATGATCTGATTAGCGAGGAGCTTATTGGAACGTTGGTCTGGAAACCGCTCACGCTAATTTTAGAAACTATTGAAATAGAGTAGGGGCTCGTAAGTAAAGTACATTAGGGTAGTATCATAGGGAGGGTAGCATAAGACCGAGTTTGTACTTGAACATTTTATTTTCATAGTGGAAAGTTAGGTGGACCAATGGTTTTCCTCTTAGGTCATTGTTATGGCCTACGTTGTTTGCACATAAAAATATCGTGTGTTATTCTTTTATTTTCGCACTTTATTTTTACACACGATTGCATGACTGGTCACTTTGTTTAGGTTACCAAGTTATAAATTGATAAAATTAAAAATAACCTATTCACCCCCCTTTAGGATAATCAGGTTCGTAATTTATAAACTCTCACTTATCATTATATTACTTGTTACAATACATATACTTGCATATTCATTGCACACACTTCATGTGTGGTGATCAGTCGACACGATGGGTGACCTTAAAGTAGTTGGAGGAATCAAGAAGCTCAACAACAAAAACTATAACACATGGGCAACATGTATAGAGTCTTACCTACAAGGTCAAGACCCATGGGAGTTTGTTGGTGGTAATGCATTTACACAACCAGCAATGGAAGATGCAAACAACATCTTGCGGAAGTGGAAAATTAAAGTAGGAAAAGTGATGTTTGCTTTAAAGGCCATAGTTGAAGAAGAAATGTTGGAGCATATTTGGGATGCCAAAACACCAAAGAATGAATGTGACACTTTTGTTACACTCTTTTCAAAGAAGAATGATACAAGACTGCAACTTCTTTATAATGAGTTGCTATCAATGGTGCAATGCGATATGATGATTTCCTAGTACTTTCATATGGTAAAATCGTTATGTTGAGAAATTTTAGATTTAGATTCGAAAGCTCTTATTGGGGAAACTAGGATAAAGAGAATAATTATCCATGGTTTGAGACCTAAATATCGAAGGTTTGTTACCACTATACAAAGATAGTCGACACAACCATCTCTTGTTGAGTTTGAGAATTTGCTGGCCAATCAAAAAACCATGGCTAAGAAAATGGGAGGAGTCTCATTGAAAGGTGAGGAATAAGCTCTCTACACTAGCAAAAGAAAAGGCACTTTCAAGCAGTACAATTGTGAAGGATATAAAAATGATGGCGACAAAGGAAAAATTCCTCAAGGAAAGGGAGGCTTTCATCTAGGGAGAGCTTGGAAGAATCGTAGTCATAGTAGAAAATTTGATGGTGAATGTTACAACTGTGGGAAGATAGGTCACGTGGCAAAAGATTGTTGGAGTAAGAAAAATCCTATTGAAAGTAATACATCTACTTCTAGTTCTAAGGAATATAGCAAATATGGTTGGGATGCCGAAGCATTATTCGCTATAGAGGAAAAATAATTAGCTCTTATGGTGACAACATCAAAATAGATTGACTACAAGAATGATTGGATCATAGATTCGGGCTGCTCAAATCATATGACGGGTGATAAACAGAAGTTAGAAAGTATTTTTGAGTACAAGGGAGGTCGTGTAGTGGTAACAGTTGACAACTTAAGGTTACCCATAGTCCATATCGGTAAGGCGATAGTTATGCCTCGATATAATACTTACCAGGTACCACTTCAAGATGTTTAAGAAATGAAGAAAAACTTTCTATCTATGGCTCAATTGACATCATCAGGCCACTATCTTGTTCGGTCCCCAAAATGTGAAGGTGTATCGTGATCTCAAAATCTTAGAAACACCAACAATGGAGGGGCAACGATTGGAATTAGTCTATGTGATGTCAGTAGAATCTGTATATGTAGACAGGACAAGAAGAAATGAGATAGTAGATCTATGGCATATGTGGTTAAGTCATGTTAGCTATTCCAAGTTAAGTGTGATAGTGAAGAAGTCGATGCTTAAAGGGCTTCCTCAACTAGATGTGTGAATAAACATGGTCCGTGCAGGATGCCATTATGGTAAAGCTCACCAATTTCCATATGAAGAATCAAAGTTTAAAGCAAAAGAACCATTGGAGTTAGTTCACTCTGATGTATTTGGGCTTATTAAGGAACCATCAATTGGCAGTATGCGGTACATGGTGACATTCATTGATGACTTCTCAAGGTATGCGTGGGTTATCTTTATGAAAAATCTGACATATTTTCAAAGTTTAAAGAGTTTAGAGAGTCAACTGAAGGAGAAGTAGGAAAGAAGATCTGTTGCTTGTGCACTAACAACAGTGGAGAGTATAGCTCAAGCGAGTTCTCTCAATACCTAAGGAAATGTTGAATACATCATCAATACACTTATGCCAACATGCCACAAAAAATGGTGTAGTAGAGAGAAAGAATTGGCATCTTACATAAATTTTTTGGAGTATGCTACATGAAAAGAATGTACCTGTGAGGTTTTGGGTTGAAATGATGAGGACTACAGCCTTTGTGATCAATAGACTTCCTCAACCAAGGTTAGGATTTGTTTCACCCTTTGAGAAATTGTGGAACATGAAACCTACAATTAGCTATTTTTGAGTATTTGGTTGTGTATGTTATGTATTTGTTCTTGATCATTTACAGAGCAAGTTTGATAAGAAAGTTGTTAGATGTATCTTTATGGGATACGACAACAAGAGAAAAGGGGTGGAAATGTTGCGATTCAATGAGTGTAAGATGCTACACTTCATGAGATGTGGTATTCGATGAAGCATCTTCTTGGTGGTCCTTAGAGAATGAGGCATTTCTAGACTTGAGAGAATTTGGAGACAAGATGCAACAAAAGATAGAGAGCATACTATTCAACTCCAACCAAGTTTAAATGAATCCAGAGATCCAAACGATGATGATACCAAACAAAGAGTAACTCAAAACCTTTGGAAAACTGGCATATATCAACAACTAAATGAAGAAAGTAGGCCTAGTGAAACGAAAGAATCAACTCCATAATCTCAACTCTGTAGGTTAACAAGAACACGAAGGCCAAATCCAAAATATGCCAATACAACCATAATTGAAGAAGCAATAGAACCTGAGACGTTCGAAAAATCATTGCAAATATTTGAGTGGATGACAGCTATGAAAGAAGATATTGGTGCACTTCAGCAAAATCAAACTTGGGATATGGTTCGAAAACCAGGATATGTGAAACCCATATCCTCTAAATGGATTTATAAGATAAAGCATCATCCAGATGGGTCAATTGAGAGATATAAGGCACAATTGGTAACTCGTGGTTTCTCTTAACAATACGAACTAGAATTTGTGGAATATCGATGTGAAGAATGCTTTTCTTCATGGAGAGTTGGATCAGGAGATCTACATGATCCAACCAATAGGTTTTTAGAGCCAAGATCATCCTAAATATATGTATAAGCTGCGGAAAGCACTTTACGATTGAAATAGGAACCCAAGGCATAGTATGGAAAGATTGTTGAATTATTAACACAAAGTGGTTACTCAGTAACACCTGCAGTTTACAACTTGTTTTTCAAAGCCAATGAAGGAAATCCAGCTATCATGCTTGTATACATAGATGATTTAATCATAATTAGTGATGATGAGGCAAAAATTCTTCAAACGAAGGAGAATTTATCAGTCTATTTCAAGATGAAGGAACTTGGACAGCTCAAGCACTTCCTTGGTTTAGAGGTTGACTGCACACAAAAAGGAATATTTCTTTATCAACAAAAATATTACAAATATTTGTTGAAAAGGTTCAAAATGATTGAATGCAAACTGATTTCGATGCTGATGGAACCAAATGCCAAAATGTGTGCACACGAAGGAAAAGATTTGGAAGATGCGACAATGTTTCAAAATTGGTAGGTAGTCTAATCTATTTAACCTTAACTTGACCTAATATCTTTTATGCAGTTATTGTAATGAGTCGGTACATGCAAAATTCAAAGAAGCCTAATTTGGAAGCAGTTCAACGAATATTGAGATATATGAAGAGTACAATTGATTATGGTCTTTTATACAAAAAAAGGTGAAGACAGCAAGTGAGTTGGTTACTACGATGCTGACTATGCAGGAGATCATGATACCAGGAGATCAACAACTGAGTATGTGCTTAAGCTTGGTTCTGGAACAATTTCTTGGTGTAACAAGAGACAGTCGACAATATCATTATCAACCATTGAAGCTACGTATTATGCAATGCAATGACAGCTAATAAGTGCTCAAAAAGTACTAAAATTACCATGATTTTATGCACTTTAATTGATTAAAAAGATATATATTGATATGATTTTATCATATTGTTTAGGTATTTTCTCTTAAAAAAGTAACTTAAAAACTCAAATACATCACAAATATATTGAAAAAATAAATGAGGAAAAGTAAAAAAAGATGGAAAAAATGGGTCAAAAATGTCAAAAAGGAAAATATAGCGCACCCAACTACCCAGTTGTGCCGAGCAACGCATGCAACATATTGAGCACCAGTTGAAGAAACACTGAAGTGTATGCGCAGTGCACCAACCGTGCATCTACCCCATTTTGCCCCCACCCAGCGTCCATCTGCGCCCATCTGCCCCATCCGCGCGCGCTACTGCGCCCTACCTATCGATGACGTTAGATGACATCATCAATCACCTAACATGTGTTTTCCCCATTTTTTTATCATTTTCCCCCCACTTTTTCATCATCTCCTCACCTATAAATACCTCTATTCTCTTCACACCTCAAAAACATCTTCTCTCTTTCTTTCTCTCCATTTCTTAGTTTTTAGTTTTTCTTAATTTTAGAGTTCTCTCTTTGAGAAGAACTAATTATGTTTTTGTAATTTATTAGATTTTTTATTCAATAAATGGGAATGCAATTCCGTTTGGAGGTTTTCCAGCCACAGAATTAGCATCAAAGTACTGTAAGGATTTTATTTTATTTTTTATGTTTTATTCTTATATGTTATATTTAATTTGTGTGATTAAATTTAACATTGCTGGTTGTTTGTAAACATGATATAATAATAACATTGTTATGCTTGCAAAGTATTAAATAGGTAAAAATCTCTAAAATGAATTGATTTTGTTTTCATTCAAGATTTTATATTAAGAATGTTAGAGAGAAATATATTATTTTTCATTACAAACTTAAATCTGAAAATTAGATTTTAAGGTTTAGTTATCCGGTCTGATTTAGAGTAGTGCTCTTTTATTTGTTGGTACAATCGCCCGATAGTTAGAGTGAAACTCTATTTCAAAATTTTTTATAAGAATTATTATTTGAAAATGTATTGACAACATATTTTCAGTAGTGGTTTTAAAACTTGAAAGTTAGTACTAGGATAATTAAATTCTTGGGTTTAATTTGGAAATCTTGAATAAAGTTTAAATTGTCTAAGCCCACCAAAGGTGGCATTTAAATGCTTCATTTTCAATCTCTTAGAAAAAAAAAGGAATTAATTTAATTAACCGAATTAGTTATCGATCCCACCCATAGGTATTGATTGATTGATTTGTTTAATTAACAAAGAATATATAACCCTACCAAAGGTGATATTCATATAAAAAAGAGAGAATCAATAAATATCAATTTATATTTTTAATAACTTAAATAATACAAGCAAGCATAATTAACTTAGTTATTATATCCATAAATACTCCACTTTTATAAATGATAAAATTTGCATAAATATTTATTTAATCTGTATCTATGTTTATTTTTATGTTATTAGATTAGAAATACAAAAACCTAAACTATCGTGACATGATTAAGATTTAATTTCGTTTTTAAAAGTTTGACTAATAAATTAAAAACCACATATATTCCTTCCTTAGATCGACCTTGTGAGTACATTTTATCATTTTTTATGAAATGATCCGTGCACTTACGAGAGTTTTATAAATATAAAACCAAAGTATTGGCAGGATCAATGATACCGATTTTGGTCATCAAGTTTTTGGCACCATTGTCAAGAAAAGAATAGCGTTTTTAAATTATTTATTAAAATTTCGAAAACTTTTTGTACTCTAAATAATTGTGTTTTTTTTATATTGATTAAAAACCAACAAAAAAAACAACAAAAAATAATAACTAAATAAAAAAATAGCTGTTCATAAATAGTAAATAAATTTATATAAAAGTTAAAATAAATATTTTTTTTCTTAAAAACAAAATGCCTTTCATTAATAGTAAAAAAAACAAAAAAATTCAAAATTCAAATTTCATAATAAAAACTAAAATAATTCAAATTTAAAAAATAAAATAAAAATTGTGTGGTTTGATTAGTAAAATAATTTTGAAATTTAAAATTTCAAGTTAAAAAAAATTCAATAAATTTTAAATAAATTTAAAAAATTTAAAAACAATTTTCGAAAAAAAAAAGAAAATAATTATTCTTTTTATTTTATTTTATTATTTTATTTTAAAAAAACATAAAAAATATAAAAATTACGAAAAAAATAAAATTTTAATTATTAAGTTTTAATTTTAATTTTCATTTTCATTTTCATTTAAATTTTCATTTTTTTAGTTTTTAATTTTATTTTCATTTTCATTTTTAATTTTACTTTTTAAATTTATATTTTAAAAATAATGTTTTTTAAACCTTAATTTTAATTTTTAAAAAACAAATAAAAATAAATAAATGAATAAAAAAATTTAATTTTTTTTCTTCAAATTTTTAATTTTAATTTTATTTAATTTTATTTTCTTTTAATTTAATTTTTTTTCTTGAACTATTCTTTTTATCTTAATTTTCATTTAACTTAATTTACTAACTTTATTAAATTTTCATTAATTTAATTAACCTATCTTTTTATTAACTTAATTAACTTAATTTTAATAGCATAAAAAGTAAAGATCTAAGCGAGTTCTATCTAAGAGACTAGTTCTTGAAGGCCTTTGTGCCACTAGTTTTTACTAGGAACGTTGCTTTGTCTAGAAGAATGGTTTTTAAGAAGCCTTTGCACCACCATTCTTTCGTGAAGCACTCTTGGTTAATACTAATTATGTTATTTAATTTAAAATTGTAATTAAAAAAATAAAAAAATAAAAAAATAAAAAAATTCTGAAACTATCTCTAAACTTTTAAAGTTTTAATTACAATCTAAGGAGTTAGTTACTTTGTTATATCTAGGTACAATTGTGTTTTGACGCCTTAATTATTTGACTTGCACTTATTTGACTTGCACTTAGACGTGGGTTATCTAAAACCCACAAGCATGTCTCTAGTTTCAAGTACAAAAAAATTTGAAAACCTACAGGGCATGACTAAAAAAGTATAGGTAGACAACCTTGTCTTACCTATAGGTTTGATTGACTCAATGATGTGGGGACATTGATTTTACTTAAAATAAAATCCCCAAGTTACGTCTTGCTAAGACGTTAAACTAAGCGTTGGATGGGAGGCAACCCATCATTTTAGATAATTTTCTTTTATTTGTTTTATTTGTTTTATTTATTTAATTTATATTGTTTATTTTAGTTTAATTGCATGTGAATAATTTTAAAATTGTTGAAACTAAAATATTTGTTGAGATGTTAGAAGTTCACAATGATTTGATTTGTCTGTGTGCAATTTAATAAACATGATGGATGCATGAAAAGTTACCATGCTTAATTAAAATAAAAAAAATAAAAAAAAAATATACTTTTTCATTTTTTGTGTGCTTGGTTTTATTTCTATTCTGTGTGATTTAGTAATTTTTGGAATAAAAAAAAATAAAAAAAAAGAGAAAGTTTCACAAAAGTTTATCATTTCTTTAAATCAAATTTAAGTAAATAGTTAAGTCTTTTGTACTGTTAGATTAATTTTTGAAAACATATCATGAAATATTTTGTAACCATTTTTGATAATTAGTTAGTTTTTGTCATAATTAGTATTTCTTGATAAGATGTAGAAATTATATTAAACCCAAAATCGGTGTTTATGAGTTTTTTTTTTAGTGGAGACTACCTTTGTGAGATATAATTTGAGACTAATTTCCTTTTATTCGTAGTGAAATATATATTTTTTCTTCTCCTACCACATTTCTTATTTCTTCAAATTTTTAGATGATCTCTATAGGTATTAGCATTGAATGTATGAATTTTTTTCATTTTAATAGAGTATCATATATTTTTTATTATTATTTTTGCTTAGATTAAATGATTTGAGTAGAAGTTGATAGTATATGCTTATATCTCATTTATGCATGACTACTACAAAAACAAAAAGACATATCCTGGGGTTACCTAAACCAAGATCAAAACAGTAAAAGCCACAAAATTAACCACTCACCAAAATCCAAAAAAATGTACCATCTCGTATAATGGGTTGACTCTCTAAAAAAAATACATATATTGAGAAATATCTTCTAAAAAAATATAGAGAGATAAAAAATAGTATCATCTACATACTATAACCCGCATTGCCTACAAAGTTGTGAGTAAAGGCTAATTACAAAAGAAAGATATAAGAAGTAATTCCCCAAAAGTCATTGCAATTTCTTCATTTGTAAAAGGCATATATCTTAAAATTCTTTTCTTAATGAAGTTTGATTTATGCATGAAAATAATTTTTATATATGATATCTTTATAATTTATACATTTGATTCCTTTCATGAGATCAATGTTAAAATAATACTTTGAGCCTTTATTCTTTATACATATGCGAACATATTAGTTCATTTCTATACATCAACTCTTTCGCATATAAATTAGTATGAGTGTTTGAACCTATAGGATTCAGTGTTTTGAGAGTATTGACTTGTGAGGAATAGAGTCCGAAGCAAATTCTAATTCATGACACTGAAATTGGGTGAAATTAAATTGATACATTTTTGATATGAAATATGAAAATGATTTTCGACTAATTATTATAATAAATCATGATTGTTTAAAGAGATTAAGATAACTTATGCTTGAGATTTTAATTATGATCTTAAAGGAGATTAAAAAGTACGAGACATTTTTGTGAAATGTTGTTAATTTGTGATTTTGTTGTAAATTTAATTTTTAAGTTGTTTGTTTTTATTGTTTCTTTGTTTTTACATTTAGTACAATGTTTGTGGGTATCATTATCGAAAACCCTCACGAGACTCAAACTCGTTCACTAGGGCAACCCAGTGGGTTTAAAGGCTTGTTGCATAGGCTAAATGCAACCGTGTCAATCCACGGAAGTGATTTAGGATAGTTTAATTTTTAGTTTTTATCGCTTCTCTTGCTAAGTGGACTAGCAAGCAGTTTGGGGTTGTGATGAGTGCTCAAAAGCACTAAATAACTATGATTTTATGCACATTAATTGATTAAAAATATATATATTTATATGTTTTATCATATATTTATATAAATTTGTCTTTTTCGAATCACGGTATTTTTATTGTTTTTCGGTATTTTGGCTTAAAAACTAATTTAAAGACTCAAAGAAGAATACTTGAAGCAATACATCACAAATAAATTAATAAATAAGTGGAAAAGGTCAACAACATGGAAAAATTGGACAAAATGGGTCGAAAAGGTCAAAAATGTCAAAAGCAGAAAACGCATTGCTGGCCAGCCACGCAAGGCTTAGCACCCGCTCAGCCCGCCCAAAACTGCACACGGGGGTACTTGTTATGCGCTAAAGACCGCGCGCGGGTTATTGTTCATGCGCGCAGCATCGCGCGAGTGTTATCGTTCATGCGCGCAAAGATCGCGGGGTTATTCTGTTCACGCGCGCAGCCTCAGCGCCAGCCGCTCAACCGCGCGCTAACGCGTTTTTGACCCATTTTCACGTGCAACAGCCCCTATGGCGTCATGGCGTTGACGTCATTGATGACCTCAACATGTCCACTACACGTTTTTTATTTTTTTTATATTTTTAACATTTTACTCATTTTTCTCCATCCTCACCTATAAATACCCCTCTTCCATTCACTTCAAAGCACACCTTCAAACACTCAAAACCACACTTCTCTCTTCTTTCTTTCTCTCATTTCTTAGTTTTTAGTTTTTCTTAGTTTTTCTTATGTTTTAGCTAGTTTTTCTTATGTTTTAGCTAGTTTCTTAGATTTAGAGTTCTTCCCTTTGGGAAGAACTAGTTATGTTTTTGTAATATTTTAGATTTTTTATTCAATAAATGGAAGTGCAAATTCGCTGAGGTTTTCTAGCAACGGAATAGCTGAAGTTACGTATGATTTTATTTTCTTTACGCTTATTTTTATGCTTTATTCTTACATGTTATATTTAATTTGTACGTGATTAAATTTAACTTGTGCAAGTTATTTATAATCATGATATAATAATAACATTGTTATGTTTCATAAATATTAAATAGGTGAAAATTTCTAAAATGAATTGATTTTATTTTTATTCAAGATTTTATATTAAGGATGTTAGAGAGAAATATATTATTTTCATTACAAACTTTAAATGAAAGTTAGACTTTAAGGTTTAGTTATCCGTCTAATTTAGAGTAGTGCTTTTTATTTGTTGGTACAATCGCCTTGCAGTTGAGTGAAGCTCTATTTCAAAAGTTTTTATAAGAATTATTATGTGGAAATGTATTGACAACATGTTTTCAATAGTGGTTTTAAAACTTGAAAGTTAGTACCGGATAACTAAATTCTTAAGTTTAATTTGGACACCTTGAATAAAGTTTAAATTGTCTAACTCATCAGCTGGCATTTAAATGGTTCATTTTCAATCTTCTTAGAAAAGGAATTAATTTAATTAACCAAATTAGTTATCAACCCCACCCATAGGTGTTAATTGATTTGTTTAGTTAACAAAGAGTATCTAACCTCACCAAAGGTGGTATTCATACAAAAGAGAAATCAATAAAATATCAATTTATATCTTTAATAACCTAGATAATATGAGCAAGCATAATTAACTTAGTTGTTATATCCATAAATACTCTAATTAATATAAATGATAAAATTTGCATGAATATTTATTGAATCTGTATTTATATTTATTTATTCAATTTGTATCTATGTTTATTCTTTTTAGATTATATTTAATTAATCTGTATATATGTTTATTTATGTTATTAGATTAGGAACACAAAAACCAAAACTATCGTGACAGGATGTTTAAATTTGATGAGCGAAATTAAATTTTAAACATCAAAAACTATAGTTTTTGATTTCTTATTATTCAAACTTTTAAAAACGAAATTAAATCCTAAACATCCTCTCACGATAGTTTTGGTTTTTGTGTTCCTAATCTAATAACATAAAATAAACATATATACAGATTAATTAAATATAATCTAAAAAGAATAAACATAGATACAAATTGAATAAATAAATATAAATACAGATTCAATAAATATTCATGCAAATTTTATCATTTATATTAGTGGAGTATTTATGGATATAACAACTAAGTTAATTATGCTTGCTCATATTATCTAGGTTATTAAAGATATAAATTGATATTTTATTGATTCTCTCTTTGTATTAATACCACCTTTGGGCGTGGTTAGATACTCTTTGTTAACTAAACAAATCAATTAACACCTACGCGCGTTGATAACTAATTTGGTTAATTAAATTAATTCCTTTTTCTAAGAGATTGAAAATGAACCATTTAAATGCCACCTAAAGTTTAGATAGCTTAAACTTTATTCAAGGTGTCCAAATTAAACTTAAGAATTTAGTTATCCGAGTAATTAACTTTCAAGTTTTAAAATCACTATTGAAAACATGTTGTCAATACATTTCACATAATAATTCTTATAAAAACTTTTGAAATAGAGCTTCACCTAACTCCGATTGTACTAACAAATAAAATTGTTACTACTCTAAATTAGATCGATAACTAAACCTTAAAGTCTAACTTTCAATTTAAGTTTGTAATGAAAAATAATATATTTCTCTCTAACATCCTTAATATAAAATCTTGAATAAAAATAAAATCAATTCATTTTAGAAATTTTCACCTATTTAATATTTCGTAACATAACAATGTTATTATTATATCATGATTATAAATTCAAGTACGCTAAATTTAATCACGCATAAATTAAATATAACATGTAGGAATAAAGCATAAAAATAATCAGTAAAGAAAATAAAATCCTTACGTAACTTCGACGCTTATTCTGTTAGAAAACCTCCAAGCGAATTTGCACTTCCATTTATTGAATCAAATCTAAATTATTACAAAACATTACAAGTTCCTCTCAAAAAGAGAAGAACTCAAACCTAAGACAATTGAACTAAAAACTAAGAGAAAAACTAAGAAAAGCTTAGAAACTAAGAAAGAAACTAAAGAAAACTCAAAACTAAGAAATGAGAGAAAGAAAGAAGAGAAGTGAGGTTTTGAGGTGTTTGAAGGTGTTTTTGAAGTGAATGGAAGGTATTTATAGGTGAGGATGGAGAGAAAAAATGATTAAAAAATGTTAAAAAAATATTAAAAAATAAAAACGTGTTTTTGGACCTGCCGAGGTCATCAATGACGCGAGCATGACGTCACGTGGGCGGCTGCACGTGAAAATGGGTCAAACGTTGGCGCGTTGGCTGTCATTGGCCGATGGCCTACTGTCGATACACACAATGGTTTAAGGCCGTGATCATATATGTTCGCGCCAAGAAGGCGCGGAAGTGTGATCAACGCCTGCACACGGGCCGACACACATGCGCCTTCGGCGCTGGCCGGGACGCTAAAGCGCGTTTTTCCGTCTGACATTTTTGACCTTTTCGACCCATTTTGTCCAATTTTTCCATGTTTGTTGACCTTTTTCCACTTATTTATCAATTTATTTGTGATGTATTGCTTCAAGTATTCTTCTTTGAGTCTTTACATTGCGTTTTTAGGCCAAAATTCCTGAAAAACAATAAAAATACCCGTGATTCCGAAAAAGACAAATTTATATAAATATATGATAAAACATATAAATATATATATTTTTAATCAATTAAAGTGCATAAAATCATGGTTATTTTAGTGCTTTTTGAGCACTCATCAATGCACCTGCATTCCTCTGTTACTACTTGCACATTCTTAGGAAATAGGTAATTTTTCTTCTCTTTTTCTTTATCTTTAATTTATAGTTGTTACATTGATGACAATGTAAGTTCTAGGTTAGGGGTGGTGAAAATTTACCATGCTTAATTTTAAAAAAAATTAACAATTTAAAAAAATAAAAAAATCACATTTTTATTTTTTTTTATTGAGTTTGATTTTATTTTCTTTGTGTGATTTAGTAGTTTTTAGAATTTTAGAATTAGTTTTAAAAAAATTTCTAACAAAAATTTATCATTTCTTTAAATCAAATTTAAGTAAATAGTTAAGTCTTTTGCACTTTTAGATTAATTTTTGAAAACATATCATAAAATATGTTTTTGGTAATTAGTTAGTTTTTGTCATAACTAGTATTTCTTGATAAGATGTGAAAATTATATTAAACCCAAAATTGGTGTTTATGAAATGTGTTAGTGGAGACTACCCTTATGAGATATAATTTGAGCTTAATTTCCTTTATTTTGAGTGAAATATATATTTTTCTACTCCAAACATATTTCTTATTTCTTCAAATTTTTAGATGATCTCTATAGGTATTAGCATTGGATGTATGAATTTTTTCTCTCATCTTAATAGAGTGTCGTATATTTTATTATTATTATTATTGCTTAGATTAAATGATTTAATATAAATTGATAGTATATGTTTTTATCTCATTCATGCATGACTGTTACAAAAAAAAGACATATTTGGGGTTACGTAAACCAAAATCAAATAGAAAAGCCACAAAATTAACCACTCACTAAAATCCTAAGAAATGTACAATCTATATATGGGTTGACTCTTTAAAAAATATATTCAAGAAAAAAGAGAGATAAAGAATATATAGTATAATCTACATACTATGACCCATATTGCCTACAAAGTTGTGAGTAAAGGCTAATTACAAAAGAAAGATATAGAAGAAGTAGGTTTCTTGTGCACAGACAACGACCGAGAGTATAGCTCAAGCGAGTTCTCTCAATACCTAAGTAAATTCCGAATACGTCATCAATACACTTGTGCCAACATGCCACAAAAAAATGGTGTAGCAGGGAGAAAGAACTGGCATCTTGTAGAAATTTGTTAGAGTATGCTACATGAAAAGAATGTACCTGTGAGATTTTGGGTTGAAGCGATAAGGACTGCAACTTTTGTCATCAACAGACTTCCTCAACCAAGGTTAGGATTTGTTTCACCCTTTGAGAAATTGTGGAACATGAAACCTACAGTTTCTTTTCTTATTTTTCTTTGTCATTTTCTACCAACGGTTCTTTTGATGATGTTGATGATGACACATCTTCATCTTCTTGGTCTTTGATGCAGAGAATGCATTTGTGGTCTTTGGTGGCTTTTCTGGCATAGAAGCAGAATACATTCCTTGTTTCTTGACCAATTTCTAGGTTGTTACAATTAAAATTGGTTTCATATTTGGTGATTTTTTCACCATCTTCTTCTGATAGAGTCATGCTGCTGTGGGAAATGATGATGAATTTACTAGTTGAATAATTTACTTTAATCTCAGTAGAATTTTCAATCTTCTTGAATTCATAGTAAATTTGGCTTAACATTTGACCTCTTATTACATAGAGTTCTTGTGTTTTGAATTCCTTTTTGGAAGTGCCCTTAGTTTTAGAACCTCTCTATTTGTGTTGGAAATCCCTATCTTAATGAAGTGGTAGGGACTAATACTTCCTTCCTCATTCCAGTCCATTAATGAACTAAAAAATCTAAGATAAATAGGTTTATCACCTACTTTAATTTTCTTCCAAAATTTTTGATTGCTTTTTTAAAATTTTCATGGAAATAATTTAACTCACTTAAATTAATTCTTGAATATATATTTTCTATTAGTCCTGCATGAAATGTTTTATACACAAATATTGGATCAACTCCTTCCAATATATTGAATTTACTTCCTGCAAGAAATTCATTGTCTATAGTATAGAATTTCATATCTTCAATATGTTCTTGGGTAGATTTTCTGGTCAAATTATAGAGACTCAACCATTGTGATTTGCTAAGGTTTCTATATTGGTTCTTTTCATCTTTAATGATTGGAGTAGTTCTAGGAGATGTTTCCCTGAATAGTACTGAATACTTTACTATTTTTGATGTCTCTGGAAGAGATGTTTCTCTAAATAGCACTAGAGGCCTTGCTATCTTTCCAAGATTTGTCAATCTGCTTAGAGCTGTTGGTTGTTGTTGTAGTGTTGCAGAATAATTTCTTACTATCTCCCTTGGAATTATTAGTTTTGGGGTTTTGTAGTTAGCATAACTACCTTCAGCTTATATTTTGTTAGTGAAGGCTCTATGAGTTACTCCACTAATTCCTAGAATAGATTTGCTAGCATCTACCATGTTGTTATAAATTCTTGGTTTTGGCCCATTATAGACCACATAAACTTTTTTCTATTTTTCTTTTTCTACCTCATCTACCCAATTGAGCTTTGTGGTTTCAAAAGTTTTTTGTGAACTATTAGGTTCTTCCTTTTTAATGAAGGTTCCTCATTTGAGCTTCTGATCTCAAGAGGTTGTTTTGAACAATTAAGTTCTTCATGTTTCTTTCTTGTCTCCATAAGAGATTTCTCAAGATATAGCAGCTCGAGTTGTTCCTGTAGGATTTTTATCTACTTTTCATTTATCTTGATTTTGATATCAAGATGTTTCATTCCTAAAAGAATAAAAATAGTTAGAGGTGCTAATTCTCTAATAAGAGCATCAGTTAGGCTATTTTTATGTCCTGGAAGATGTCCAACATCAAAATTGTAATGGTTGAACCATTGTTTCCATCTAACTAGTCTTACTTGTTTGTAATCACCTACAATATTAGTTCTTAAGAAATAACCAAAATTCTTGTTATATGTTCTAACAATGAATCTAGAGCTTATAGCATATATTACAAATTTCTTAATAATTTTTTTAACAGCTAAATATTATTTTTCATTACTATGATAATTTAATTCTAAACCTTGGAAAGATCTTGATGTATATCTACAAAGATATTCATCTTTGTCATCTAATCTTGCTTTAAGAATTACTCCCTAATATTCTTGTGAAACAACTGTTTCAATTATCATCTTATTATCTGGTCATGGATGGTATTTTAGATTTAGCCCATTAATCATAAATCTATTCTTAGTATCAAATTCATCAATCTCAATGGCTCAATGATGACTAACTTTTGTCACCAAGAATGGGCTTGACCATCTAGATTTGGCCCGAAAACAACATAAATCTTAAATTATATGAAAACCTCATTGTCTCTATTTTAAGTGTTTGTCCACAATATTTTTTTCATGCAATCTCTTAGTATTTTCTTTGCAGAATCGTGCACTTTCATAAGCTTGGAGATGAAACTCATCTAATTCATGCAATTGAAGCATTCTCCTTTTTTCTCATGACTTCCATACTCAAATTTAATTTCTTTAAATCCCAATAAGACCTATACTCTAATTCTATTGGAAAGTGACAAGATTTTCCAAATACCAACCAATATGGATACATTCCAAGTCTTGAAAGCCATTCTATAAACCCAAAGTGCATTATCCAACTTTAATGTCCAATCCATCCTTGAAGCAGTAACAACTTTCTCCAAATTCTATTTATCTCTTGATTAGGTAACTCAACTTGCCAAATTGTTTGTGAGTGATATTGGGTAGCCACTTTATGTTTCACATCATACTTAGTCAACAAGGTATTAAACGATCGATTACAAAAGTGGCTACCACTATCACTAGTGTTGACTTTAGGTGTACCAAATCAGGTAAAACTATTATTCTTCAAAGACTTCACTACCACACTTGCATCATTTATTTTGAGTAGCAAAATGGCCTCCACCCATTTAGAAACATAATTTACTGCCACCAAGATATAACGATTACTAAGAGAGGAAATAAATAGTCCCATAAAATTAATTCCCCAAA
Source organism: Hippophae rhamnoides (assembly GCA_033030585.1). NCBI lineage: Eukaryota > Viridiplantae > Streptophyta > Magnoliopsida > Rosales > Elaeagnaceae > Hippophae > Hippophae rhamnoides. The sequence continues at coordinate 44,203,185 of CM065438.1, read as the reverse complement.
CATCAAAGGTTTCATAAGCCTTGAAGTTTTTTGAAAAGTTCAATTAAGAACCAAGAGAGAAAGCAAACAACCTCCTATGAATTTTATTAATAATTTGGGATCCGAATTGTGTATTACATATGTTCAACCTTGTATAGGCAAAAAATAAAAATAAACTAGCTAATAAGATAGTTATAAATCGTAAGTGATATATTAGAAAATAAAATAATTCATAAGATAATTATATCTAAAAACAATATTTATTTTAGGGATAAAAAACCAAAAAATGAACTATTCAATCGATACTCCTCAAGGAGTCTTCTTGCACACAATCGGTTTAGGTTTGTGGGACAAAATTACGATCCATTTTTCACCTAGCAAATGTTTGAATTGAAAAAAATGTATTTTTATAACAATTGTAGTCCATTAATTAAGTTTTTCACTGCACTCATCATGTTTTTCGTGCCTGATAACTGTATTTTATACAGCTATTTTCATCAATTTTAGTAATGATAATTGCTACGTTCTATTATTATTTAGTTAATTTTTGTTAAATAAATTAATATTTTCTTTTTATTTGCTAAAAATACATTTTTAATAAAACTAAATAATTTGTATCAAAAATGTACTTAATTTGATATTTTTTTGTCCACAAATATAAGTTCAAATAGTATAGTTCTTAATTACAATTTATAAAAATTGAAAATATAATTTAAATTAAATTTGGGGTTAATTATAATTATTAAAAGTTTAAAAATTTAATTTAAAATTAGTAAAGGGCTAAACTGTAATTTAAGAAAGTTTAAAATGTAATTTGAAATATATTTGTGGGTGAAAATATAATTAATAAAGTTTAATTTTCGCACAGGGAGACGAAGCCCACGCGCAAGATCACACTCGCTAAACGTGGACCGTCCGATCAAAGGATCCACGCCGTACGCACGCGTGTCCGTCAAGCTCGACCAAGGCGATTGGGGACAGAGATATTCCTTTCACGCGGCTCGGCGCCGGGGTCCCACGTGTCGCGTGCGCCGTCGAGCCGGGGCCCGCATACGGCGTTGCGCGTATTCCCGAGGCGATCGCCGACCGCTCGGATCGATCACCCGGTCCAGTTGAAGCCGCGTCCATCCAAGCTTTCGCGCACCGACCCGCCGTAAAAATCCCCGCGTGACGCTGGCCCATCCAAGCGCGTGCACCCTCACTCTTCAAACGGAAAATGGTCACCACGTGTCTCATAAATATTCCAGCCGAATAACATGGTGACACGTGGCATGCATTTGGTGAAATAAAAACGCAGACCGCCGCTCTTCCAGTTACCCATTTCGAAATCCGGAGAAATCGTGTGCGATGCGTTCTTCATGTGCCCGACTTACCGTCCAATGAAAAGATGCCACGTGTCACTACAGTTCTCTCAGCGAATCACATGGTGACACGTGGCATGCAGAAAAAGAAAAAAAATTTAAAAAATTTGTAGAGTGTTTTATTACGCGTGCTATCCCACAAAATCTTGTTCCCCACTAATAAAATATATATATATATATATAAATAAAAATAAAAATAAAATAATAGAAAAAAAAATGAAGTGATATATGTTTGTGGGATACGCGTACAAGGGCAATGTTTTTTTTTCTTTGTTTCTTTTCAGCTCAGTTTGAAGTTCCATTTTTTCTTCTCTTTTGTTCTTTCGAAAATTTTGGGAGAAAACTAGCGCTTCTTGCAAGTTTTTTCTTCCTTGTAGCATTTTTATTTTTCTTTTTTCTTGTTTGCTCATGCGTGTTACACAAAACACGCAGAGTATTAATTTAACATTTTACGTGGTATTTTCTAGGGAAATTACGAGAGAAAGTTAAGACAACAAAGAAGAAGAAAAGGGATGAAATTTATTTTTCATTGAGGAATCGCGGAAAGAGTTTTTTTTCTTATCTATTTTCTTTTAATTTTCTTTTCTCTCGTAATGTTTTATTTTTGTTGTGTTGTAATTTTAAATTCTGCTATGAACTAATACATTTGTTCGGGGATTGCATGTAGCGTAAATTATGAAATTTGAATTAAATATTTTTGAATGATTTATGGACTGCTTTTAAGTTGTTTATTTTATCTGTATTTAATGCTTTTAATTATCGGAAGATTAATTAACCGATATGTGACATTTAAATAAACTTGAAAAAGGCATTTTTGTGTCAGTCGTGATGAAATAACGATATACATAAGAGATAGAAATATACTTTTATTGTATGTGTAACTGATAGAGAACTCAACTTAATAAATCTGGTTGAATTTAATTCGCATAGGAATATAGTGAATCATTTTAACTTGATGTTTCGTATGGAGCTCTGGAAGAGATATATGGATAGATTAGGAGTTCTCGTTAACAACTTAAAACACGATAACATAAATCAAGATAAAATATAGCGATTCAAGTGGATTAATTTGGTGAAACTCGCAATCCTAGAATTTTCTTGCACCGTTATAAAAGTTAGTAGTCAAACTGCATCAAATTATCGATCGCTTTGGATAAAATTAGGTTGAAATAATTTTAATAATTAACGAATACTAGTAACAAATCTCTGTGGGAACGATATTTTACTTATCATATTATTACTTGTGACCGTGTATACTTGCACGAGTTCGTGTGTTGAAAAACACGCAACAAGTTTTTGGCGCCGTTGCCGGGGATTTATTTTACTAATTTTTGTTAATATTAATACCAATTAATCTGATTTTAATTCAATATATATATATATATATATATATATATTATTTGTTTAATTGCTTACTGTTACTTGTTTAGCTTTGTGTGTTTATTTATGTTTTAAATTTAATTTATATATTGTATTAGATTTAATTTTGGATAGAGTGGGACTTTGTATGCGACGCATAAGAAATCTTGACTTAGTTCCCTTAGATCTAGAAATTCATCGAACTATTTTGAACTTAAAGAAAAATAATAAACAAGAAACCGTAGAATGTACTTAGCTATGGATAATGAAATTCCGTGTCTGGAAGAACCAAGATCCTTAAGAGATAGGGCAGTGCCCATGGTTGGTGGCATCCATTGAATCATTAGAAGCCCATTAATTCAAGCCAATAATTTTGAAATTAATCCTACGATCATGCACATGATTCAAACATCGGTACAATTTGGTGGTTTACCCCACGATGATCCAAACTCCCATATATCAAATTTCCTAGAGATTTGTGATACCTTTAGCCATAATGGAGTCACTTGATGATGCTATTCGGTTGAGACTTTTCCTTTCTCACCGAGGATAAGGCAAAGAGTTGGTTGAATTCATTGCCATATGGTTCTATCACTACTGGGAGGATCCGGCTCAAAAATTTTTAGCCAAATATTTTCCACCTAAAAGACCGCACCTGACGGATGAGGAATGAAATCACCACTTTTATGCTTGACTCAGAGTCATTATAATGAAGCTTGGGAGCAGGTACAAGGAGCTACTTAGAAGATGTCTGCACCATGGATTACCGAAGTTGGCTTCAAGTTCAAACATTTTATAATAGTTTGATGGGTCAAACTAGAAATATGATTGATGTCGGCAAACAGTGGTGCTTCTAATGGGGAAATCAATTGATGAAGCATACAACTTATTAGAGGAAATGGCTTCAAATAGTTACGTAGTGGCCATCAAAGAGGATGGTGCCTAAGAAAGCAAATTAATTCATGAGATTGATGCATGATCGCTTTTTAATCGCACAAGTGTCCGCTTTGGTGAAAAAGATGGATACTTATGGGTGTCCATTCTATTCGCAGTCCTTTTGTTGCAGTACGTGAAATTTGCAATGGTAATCATGCAAAGGAGAGATGTCCTCACAACTCGAATCAATTTTGTTTCCAATTATAGTAGGAATCAAAACAATCAAAACAATCCCTATTCCAACACATACAATCCAGGGTGGAAGAATCATCCCAATTTTTCTTGGAGTAATAATCAAGGCCAATCATCTTCATGGCGACTCACCCTCCGTGTTTTCATAACCAAGTCCCACAACAGAGAGAAAGCCTTCATCAAGATATGCTTTTCTCAATATATGGCGAAGAATGAGACTATTCTCCTTAATCGTGCAACATCTATTAGAAATCTCGAAGTTCAATTAGTAAGTAACTAGCTACTGCGGTCAATAACAATCGCCTCGAGGATCTTTACCTAGTGATACCGAAATCAATCCAAAAAGGGAGGGAAAAGATCATTGTAAGGCAGTGACATTGAGGAGTGGAAAAGAGTTAAGAAAACAACAAAAACCCATTTCTCCACCGACTCTTATTGTTGAGGGTGTTGACCTCGAAAAACAAGAAAAGGCTAATCATAGGGTCAAGAGAATGAATCAACGAGAAAAATCCCATAATAAAACCAAAGGTGTTAGATAATCTCAAGCCTTATAATCCCCCAATTCCATTCCCCTCAACGCTTCCATAAGCAAAAACTTGATAAACAAGCCCAAGTTTCTTGAAGTATTTAAAAACTTCATATCAACATCCCTTTCGGCGATGCCTGGAGCAAATGCCCAAGCATGTGAAATTTATGAAAGACATTTTGTCTAAGAAAAAGAAGGTTAGTGTGATTTTGAGTCAATGTTGCTCATTATAACAGAAGTACATCCTCGCAAAAATAAGCTACCACCTAAGCTTAAAGATCCTGGGGAGTTTCACCATTCCCCCGTACTATTGGTGAGAAATTTTTGGTAGAGCTTTGTGCGATCTTGGTGCAAGCATTAATTTGATGCCACTTTCCATTTACCAAAGACTTGGATTGTGAGAGGCACAATCGACCACCGTGACTCTTCAACTTCTTGATAGGTCTTTGAAACACCCTGCAGGCATTATAGAGGACGTGCTTGTCAAAGTAGACAAGTTTATCTTTCCGCAGATTTCATAATTTCGACATGGAGGAAGATAAAGAGATTCCTATCATTCTAGGGAGACCATTTTTAGCAACTCGGTAGGACTTTTGATTGATGTTCAAAAAGGAGAGCCGACTACGAGAGTCCAAGACCAAGAGGTAACTTTCAACGTCTTTAAAGCTATGAAATTTCCAAGAGAATCGACGATTGCCTTAGAGTTGACAAGGTGAATGCGTTAGTTGAAAGCAATTTCAGGGAAAATTTCGAGTACCGATGCTTTGGAACTTGCACTCATGGAATGACAATATTATTGATAACTTTGATTCTCTTGAATATCTCAAGTTATTTAAGGCATCTCCACAACTCTTTAGTCCTCAAACTAAAGAAGATGCATCACAAGTTGTAACACTGCCTAAGTTTACCTATGGGAAGCCATCTACGGAACATAAACAATTACTGTAGCTTAAGCCACTACCTACCCATCTAAGGTATGCTTATTTGGGTGAAATGACTACAACGCATGTTATTATTTCAAAGATCTCTAGATGACGATCAAGAAAAGAAGCTATTGAGAGTGTTGAGAAATTACAAGCTAGCATTAGGATGGTCTATAGCGACATTAAAGGAATTAGCCCTTCAATATGCATGCAATAAGATCTTGTTCAAGAAGATATCAAGGCTACTATTGAAAGCATCAACGTCGTTTGAATCCAATCATGAAGGAGGTAGTAAAAGAGGAAATCATTAAGTGGTTAGATGTGCATTATCTATCCTATTTCGTATAGTTCTCGGGTCGCCCAATTCATTGTGTTCCAAAGAAAGGAGGAATTACGGTATGGAAACTAATAGCAATAATGGTGATTCCCACAAGGAAAGTGACGATGTGATGGCTGGTATGCATGGACTATCTAAGCTCAACAAGTGCCACTCGAAAGGATCATTTTCCCCTTCCATTTATTGACCAAATGCTGCAGTTAGCGGGTGACATTCTTTCTACTATTTCTTGGATGGCTATTCGTTACAACCAATTGCTATCGCTACCTAAGATCAAGAGAAGACCACTTTCACCTGTCCATATGGAACTTTTGCTTTCCGAAGAATGCCTTTTGGATTATGTAATGCTCCGAGCCCACTTTTCAGAGGTGTATGACGGCTATCTTCTCAAGCACGGTGGAAGATTTTATTGAGATATTTATGGACAACTTCCTGGGGATTCATTTGATACGTGCTTGCATAACCTTTCTTTGGTCCTACAAAAGTGCGAAGAAACAAACTTAGTTTTAAATTGGGAAAAATGCCACTTCGTGGTAGGAGAAGGTGTTGTCCCTACCCATCTAATTTCGTCTAAAGGAATTGAAGTGGATAGAAAGATTGAAACCATCGAGAAACTACCGCCTCCAACATCTAAGGTGAAAGCAATTAGAAGCTTTCTTGGGCATACGCAGGATTCTATGGGCGCTTTCATAAAAGATTTTTCCAAAATATCAAAGCTCGTGGTAATCTTTGGAAAAAGATACAAAATTCACATTTGACGAAAAGTGTTTTGAAGCTTTCGTTTTGAAAGAAAAGTTGATCATTGCTTCCCATCATTGTCACACCTGCATTGGAATCTACCTTTTGAGCTTATGTGTGATGCCGCGATTTTGCGTAGGGAGTGCTTTTAGGACAACGGAAAAAGATAGTTTTTCATGTTATATACTATGCTGCCAAAGAAACTTTGACAAGCTCAAATGAATTATGCTACCACCGAAAAAGAATTACTTGCTGTATATGCTTTTGAAAAGTTTCGTCTTCTACTACCGATCGGAACTAAAGTGACAATTATACCGATCATTCTCGCTATAAAATATCCGATGGCTAAAAAAGATGCAAAACCAAGATTGATTAGATGGATCCTCCTACTTCAAGAATTTGATTTGGTGGTCAAGGATAAGAAAGGAACGAGAAAATCAAGTTGAGATCATCTATCGAGATTGGAGAATAATGATGGAGCCGTGGACAAGACTATCATTGGTGAAACTTTCCCGATGAGCAATTGTTTTCCTTTGATCATGGCGTGCCATGGTACGCAGACTATGTTAATTACATCGTAAGCAATGCCCCACCAAATATCTTTCCAACAGAGGAAAAAATTCTTACACGATGTTAAGTACTATTTATGGGATGAACCTTACTTATTTAAGCATTGTGCAGATCAAATTATCGAAGGTGTGTCCCAAAGGAAGAAATTGAAAATATACTTAAACATTGTCATTCTTCCCTACTGGGCCATTTTGGAAAAGAAAGAACTGGCTAAGGTTCTTCAATCTGATTTTTTATTGGCCAAATTTGTTTAAAGATGCACATTTCTTTGTTTCACACCGTGGACAAAGCAAAGAGTTGGTAACATTTCTAAGAAACACGAGATGCCTTTAAACAAAATTCTCGAGGTAAAAATATTTGATGTTTGGGGAATTGATTTCTACGTGGCCTTTCATCTCGTCCCACAACAACCTCTACATTCAGTGTTTGTGGATTATGTTTCTAAGTGGGTAGAAGCAATTCCCTTGCCTACCAATGATTCCAAAGTGGTACCGAATTTTCTAAAGAAAAACATTTTCACTCGATTTGGCACCCAAGGGCAATCATAAGTGATGGGAACTCATTTTTGCAACAAATCCTTTGAAACCCTCCTTGCCAAACACGGTGTCACTCGAGATCACAACTTCTTATCATCCTCAAACTAAAGGGACAAGTTGAGATATCCAACAGAGAGAAGTGAAGAGAATTTTGGAGAAGACGGTAAATCCTTCAAGGAAGGATTGGTCTAAGAGATTGGATGATTCACTGGGCATACCGAACAAGATACAAGACACCCATCGGGATGTCCCCATATCGGGTTGGTTTTGGGAAAGCTTGTCATCTCCCGGTTGAATTGGAGCACCACGCGTATTGGGCTATCAAGACTTTGAATTTTGAGTTAGGCGCCGCCGGCGAAAAACGTCTCCTACAAATCAATGAGATGGATGAGATTCGTTTACACACATATGAAAATGCCGAGATTTATAAGGAAAATACGAAGAGGTGGCATGACAACAAAATCTTGCATCGACACTTCGAACCAGGATGTAAAGTATTGCTCTTCAATTCTCGTTTGAAGTTTTTCGCAGAAAATTGAAATCTGTGGTCGTGGCCTTTCATTATTACCAAAGTACACCCATATGGGGCTGTTGAGATTAAAGGTGAAGAATCACAAAATGCTTTCCAAGTGAACGGGCAAAGACTCAAACACTATTTAGGGGTGACATTGATCGTCAAAAGTCCACCATTTTCTTATGTGATCCAACCTAAAGCAAAGAGAAAGCGGTCAGTGATGACTCTAAATCAAGCGCTTCTTGGGAGTGCAACCCATGTGTTTTATTTTTATTTATTTAATTTTGTTTTAGAACATGTATTAGTTGCATAACTCTTCATTTTGTTATTTTGTTTTGATAGGTGCAATCGAGGAGGTAAACGCATTTTTGGATTTCAATCTCACAAGTCAACTCACCATTCAGGGAAGTTCTTTTAACACATCTCCTTTGTTCTTTAATTTTCACACATTTGGGACAATGTGCATATTAAGTTTGGGGGTGGTAGATATTTTGAACTTAATTGAAATATTTTTTTTTGTTTGTAAAAAAAAAAATATTGTTGTTTTGTTTTCTTTGGTTAATTGAAGATATTCTGCTATGAATAGTGATTTACTTTTATTTCTTCGATTTAAATGATGCATAATTCTTTGAAAATTTTGAATATTGTGTAAAATGATGAATAATTTTTACGTATGTTTCATTTTCACAAGAATTAATATTTATGAGCACTAGTCTTGATTTTTGAGTTGTTATGCTAATTTAGAGAATGTTTATGTGAGTATGAAATTCGATTGATTGTTATGGTGTTACAGTTCTTAGAATTTGTTTGATTTTCTCTCGAGGCGAAATTATAGATAACATTTAACTAAGAAAATGATTTAGGCCATCTTTGGATCGTTTGAGCCTTTCTATCTACCTCCACATGCATAATCCATAGTATACCCTTTTTGAGCTTCAAAGTACATATATATTTTTGTCATTTCAAACTCCTATCTAAAAAGTATATATGTGTAGATATACCTATTGTTCTTATTCCACTAACATGTTACAATTGTTAGTAAATGTTTAAGGATATACCGAAAAAAGGGTTATTGAAAAAAAAAGAAAGAAAAAAAAACAAATATGGTTATTGTATGTGATGATAAATCCCAAATCGGATTGTAATTATTGTGATGATAGAATTATCTTTTTCAATCCTGAAATGTTATGCTCGGGAAAAGTTTTAAGCTAAATAATATCCTTCATTCCTACCTTTACCTAAGCCATACATTACAAGCTTAATAAAGTCCTATTGATTTGGTGTTTTGTGTTTGTCTACATTAGTGGAGAGAGAAATGAAAAATAAACTTATGGGATTTGTGATTTCATGAAAATTTGTTTGATTTTATATTTGTATAAACTGATCCGGATTGCATGTGATGAAATTTGAAAAGACTTCACACACACTTAAAAGTTCATTGTAAAAAGGTTATATACTTTTAAATTGATTTTGATGCTTAGATAAAATTCTTTTATTTCTTTGAGTTATGTTATATGGAATGTTTAAAAAGAAATATTTTGAAAATCACTATTTTAAATGCAATTATCTTTGTTTTATTTTCTTCCTTTTGCTCGAGGACTAGCAAAAACTTAAGTTTGAAGTGTTGATAATCTGTATTTTTATCTGACTATTTTCATCATTTTTAGTAATGATAATTGCTACGTTCTATTATTATTTAGTTAATTTTTGTTAAATAAATTAATATTTTCTTTTTATTTGCTAAAAATACATTGTTAATAAAATTAAATAATTTGTATCGAAAATGCACTTAATTTGATATTTTTTTGTCCACAAATATAAGTTCAAATAGTATAGTTCTTAATTACAATTTATAAAAATTGAAAATATAATTTAAATTAAATTTGGGGTTAATTATAATTATTAAAAGTTTAAAAATTTAATTTAAAATTAGTAAAGTACTAAAGCTGTAATTTAAGAAAGTTTAAAATGTAATTTGAAATATATTTGTGGGTGAAAATATAATTAATAAAAGTTTAATTTTCGCACAGGGGAGATGAAGTCCACGCGCAAGATCACACTCGCCAAACGTGGACCGTCTGATCAAAGGATCCACGGCCGTACGCGCGTGTCCACCGTTCTCCGACCAAGGGCGATCGGGGATAGAGATATTCCTTTCACGCGGCTCGGCGTGCCGGTGGGTCCCACGTGTCGCGTGCGCCTGGGCCGCAGCGGCCCCACACGTGTCGGTTGCGTAGATTCCCGGAGCGATCGCCGACCGTTGGATCGTATCAACGGTCCGATTGCCCGCGTCCATCCAAGCGCACCGACCCGGGCCGTCTCGTGTAAAAATCCCGCGTGTGACGCGGTCCATCTAAGCGCGCGCACCCTCACTCTTCAAACGGAAAATGGCCAGCCACGTGTCTCATAAATATTCCAGCGAATAACATGGTGACACGTGGCATGCATTTGGTGAAATAAAAACGCAGAATCATCGCCCCCTTCCAGCCGTTACCCATTTCGAACCGAGAAATCGTGGGGACGCTGCTTCTTCATGCGCCCGGCTTACCGTCCAATGAAAAGCTGCCACGTGTCACTACAGTTCTCTCAGCGAATCACATGGTGACACGTGGCATGCAGAAAAAGAAAAAAATTTAAAAAATTTGCAGAGTGTTTATTACGCGTGCTATCCCACAAAAATCTTGTTCCCCACTAATAAAAAAAAATATATAAAAAAACTAAAAATAAAAATAAAATAATAGGAAAAAAAAATAAAGTGATATATGTTTGTGGGATACGCGTACAAGGGGAATGTTTTTTTTTTCTTTGTTTCCTTTCAGTTCAGTTTCAAGTTCCATTTTTTTTTCTCTTTTGTTCTTTCGAAAATTTTGGGAGAAAACTAGCAGTTCTTGCAAGTTTTTTCTTCCTTGTAGCATTTTTATTTTTCTTTTTTCTTGTTTGCGTGTTACACAAAACACGCAGAGTATTAATTTAATATTTTATGTGGTATTTTCTTAGGGAAATTACAGAGAAAGAAGACAAAAAAAAAGAAGAAAAGGGATGAAATTTATTTTTCATTGAGGAAACGTGAAAGAGTGTTTTTTCTTATCTATTTTCTTTTAATTTTCTTTTCTCTCGCAATGTTATATTTTTGTTGTGTTGTAATTTTTAAATTCTACTATGAACTAATACATTTGTTCTGGGATCATGTAGCGTAAATTATGAAATTTGAATTAAATATTTTTGAATGATTTATGTGGACCTGCTTTTTAAGTTGTTTATTTTATCCGTATTTAATGCTTTTAATTATGGAGATTAATTAACCGATATGTGACATTTAAATAAACTTGAAAAAGGCATTTTTGTGTGTCGCTCGTGATGAAATAACGTATATACATAAGAGATAGAAATATACTTTTATCAGATGCGGTAATCGATAGAGAACTCAACTTAATAACTGGTTGAATTTAATTCGCATAGGAATATAGTGAATCATTTTAACTTGATGTTTCGTAATGGAGCTCGGAAGAGATATATGGATAGATTAGAGTTCTTGGTTAACAACTTAAAACACGATAACATAAATCAAGATAAAATATAGCGATTCAAGTGTTGATTAATTTGGTGAAATCCCAATCCTAGAATTTTCTTGCAACTGCTTATAAAAGTTAGTAGTCAACCGCATCAAATTATCGACTGTTTGGATAAAATTAGGTTGAAATAATTTTAATAATTAACGAATACTAGTAACAAATCTCTGTGGGAACGATATTTTACTTATCATATTATTACTTGTGACCGTGTATACTTGCACGAGTCCGTGTGTTGAAAAACACGCAACAGTGCCGTTTCTAAGGATAGAATAGCGTTTTAAAATTATTTATCCAAATTTTGAAAAATTTTGTGTTGTAAATAATTGTGTTTTTTATTTTAAAATTTAAAAACAAAATCTAAATAAACGGTAAAATTTTAAAAAAATAAAAATCAAGAGCCTTAATGAGATATTGTACATTGGATGAAAAATATATGGCTATTAAAGTAAGAAGAGTTCATAGAACTTTTCCAAACACGATTTTATTTAGTAACTTTTACGCCACGGCCCAAAGTGGTTCCAATATTTTTGATCCATAGTCCAAAGGGTAATCAACTTATTAAGGGACTCTTTGATTAATAGGCCCAATTGGAACATGCCATTGATCATTTGGTGATGCTTCTTGATCACCATCATCATCATAGCTACCCTCATCATCAAATAAGTGTTTAACTCTTACTTTAATATTTCTATGAGGGTTTGATATCCATGGATAGAGGCATGATCAATGCAGTAAGTGGTGGAGTATTGGTTAATAAAACCCCTAAGAATGAAAGAAATTTGATTGTAACTATGGCTAAATGCTTAATAGTTTGGCACTCGATCTAATCCACCAAAGTTTAATGATATAGGTAATTCTACTAATATTGAGCAACAATTATGCACCCTTATTTTACTTGTTCAATAATTAGTAGTCGGATAAGTTAAAGCTTGTGGAATTTGTACTAACATTAGATACAATTTATACATGTGTCCTACTATTCAAGATCTTAATATGGAACAAGTAAATGCTATGACAGGATACCAAAGAAAACAAAGGTAAAGATATGACCCCTTCTCTAACAACTACAATCTCGATTGGAGGGATCACTCAAATTTCAGCTATTTGGGAATCAATCAAGCTACCTCCCCTACCCATCCATTTGATTTCCCATACCCATGAGTCCAATAACCTTATCGAGTGAGGGAAAAATATCTTTCTCCACCTCAAGGAAATTCTTTAGAGGAATTAATAATTTCTATAGCAACCAACACTCCTTAACTCTACCAAGATTATATATTGTTTCAACAAGATATGAAGGATTTTATCAAGAATCTTAAAAATCAACTCAGCCAATCTTAAACTTCCTTCTCAACCCATGGTCAACCCTAAGGAAAATACTAGTGTTATATCATTGAGAAATAAGAAGAAAATTGAAGAAACGCACAAGGAACCAATCAATAGTAAAGAGACTAAGGATGAGCTAATTCAAGAAGAAGCAAGCAAATATAATAATGTGGAAGACAATCAACACGACGTTCAATTAGAGTTCGGAAATTGGTCAATGTGCAATGCCACGTGTTGCTACGCCATTGCTCCGTATGTTCCACCCATGCACCACTCCATCTGTTTCCTCGAATTATGTCGCACCATGTGTCGATGACCTAACGACCAGTCTCCCTTGCCAAGCATCGCTCCCTGATTCGCTTAATGAATTTCCTCTATCACGTGTCGAGCTATGATTTGTTGAAACTATTAGTTTTACTTGTTTTGATCGTAGCCCTTAATCTGAAGCTGATTTGAGGGTCCAAATCGCAGCCCTTAATCACTCTATAAACCCTAATTGGCCTTCATTAGCATAATTTTGCTCAATTTTTGGAGCTAAAAAGAGAGAAAAATTCAAGAGAAGACACAATTTTGATGGAGATTCAAGAGGAAATTAATACTACAATTCAATAGATTGATTGTATTTCTTTATTTACTCTTTTTTTAATCAATTTTATGTCTTTCTTTATGAAAAATATGAGCTTTGTGAACACAATTATGTGTTATTAATTTATTAATCTAGGGATCTTATTAACCCAATTTTCATCATGTGATGATTTAAAATTTTACCCCAATTATTATTTTAATTATATTATTTAATCTAATTTTTATGTTATTAATTGTTTGGCCAACAATTTATCTATAGAGTCAATTAAATAGATTTGAGAGAATTATTTAATTGTTTGTCTTGATTAAATATCATGCATAGGTTCTAGGCAGAGATGTATGATTCTTATGTATGTGATTCATAATTAATAAACTTAATAGGTAGTATGCAATTTAATTGGTATGAGAGTATGATTAAACTAATTACTATATGGTGTGTAGTTTACTTAAGAGAGAAATACATGTTAGGTTATATTCAATTAATCATGTAATTAATTGATATTATATTGGGGGGATTTTATCGATTCGCATGTTTAAAAATTGGGGGATTAAGTATTTCTAGATATTTTCTCATATATCTTTTTAGTTACCAAATTTGATTCAATTAATTATTGCTATTTAATTTTAGTTATTTTAATTTTGCTTCATTAAAATATAAAAACACAAAAAACAATTGATTTTTATTTTTTAAAGTTTTGAAAATTAGTTTCTAATAAAATAATCTCTGTGGGAACGAACTTCTCTTATCATGATATTACTTGTTACGATACGTATACTTGCGTATTCATTGCACACACTTTGTGTGTGGCGATCAGGTTTTTGACACTATTGTCAGGAATTATAAATATTATAAATTAATAATTTCTATTTATTTTTTATTTAATTATTTTTTAAAATTTATTTTTCTTTACTTTAATTTTAATTTTAATTTCCTTATTTTCTTTTACTAACTTATTTATTTATTTTTTAACTTTAATTTATTTATCCTTTAATTTAGACATATCCTTTAGTGCTATTAGAAGCGTAGAGTAGAAAATAACTAGCAATAATTATCTTTGGTCAATGAATGAAATGATAGCCACAAAAAGAGTAGATGGAATGCATGAGATAAAGGATATCATGACACTTACAACTCAAGTGTCTTCTTTTTTTAATAGATCTTTCGATGGTTCAAAACTCGCTAATGAGTATAAACCAGGTCCAAGATTCAATGGTGTCTTGTGTGTTTTGTTATGGAGCCCATTTGTTTGATAATTGTCCACATAATCCTGAACCAGTCTTCTAAATGGGTAATGTTAATCAAAATAATAATTTATACTCAAACACAAACACATATAACCTAGGATGGAGGCAACATCCAAATTTCTCTTGGAATTACAACAATCAAGGTGGTAATCAATTCAACCATCAATCATTTCCACCACCTAGTTTCCAACAACCACAACAATTACAAGCCCAAGAAAATAAGCCACCTATTGAGGACAATACAAATTCCTTAATGGGGATGATGAAAGACTTCATCCAATCATTTAATACAAAAGTGTCAACTCAAGATGCTGCAATTTGAAATTTGGAGAATCAAATGGGACAACTTGCTCAGGTTATAAGCCAAATGCCTCAAGATAACCTTCAAATGACACAATTGTAAACCCAAGAAGAGAAGGTGAGGACCATTGTAAGTCATTAGCCTTGAGGAGTAGTAAAACTTTAAAGCAGGAAGATGAGACTTAAAAGGATAAAGAGGACTATGAGACTAAAAAGGATAAGGAGGAATTAGAGGATAAAGAGAGTAATGGAAAGGAAATAATTCAACCAAAAAAGAGCAACCTCTACAAACCCACTATTCCTTTCCCTCAAAGACTACAAAAGCAAAAGACATATATGCAGTTTTCAAAATTTCTTGAAGTATTTAAGAAGTTGCACTTAAACATATCATTTGCAGATGCACTTCAACATATGCCTTCCTATGCCAAATTTTGGAAGGACATCTTGTCTAAGAAAAGGAGACTTGGAGATAATGAAATAATAACCTTAACTAAAGGTTTTAAGGCCATCCTTGCTAGAAAAATACCCCAAAATTTGAAAGATCTAAGTAGTTTTGACATTCCTTATACAATTGGGAACATCCACTTTGAGAAAACATTATGTGACTTGGGTTCTAGCATTAACCTTATGCCATTATAGGTCTTTAAGAGATTGGGGGTTGGTAAAGCCAAACCTACTTCAGTAACATTACAAATGGCATATAGATCAATTAAGAGACTTGGGTGTGTGGTGGAATATTTTTTGGTAAAAGTAGACAAATTCATCTTTCCGGCAGACTTCATTGTGCTAGACATGGAAGAAAACTGTGAAATTCCTATCATACTTGATCGTCCATTTTTAGCAACAGGAAGAGCACTCATTGATGTACAAAAAGGTGAACTTACAATGAGAGTGAAAGATGAACAAGTAATGTTTAAAGTTTTTAAAGAATGTGAACACCCTGATATTGATAATGCTAATGAATGTTTAAGGATAAATGTTACTATTTGTGGAAGTAGTTTAAAAGAATCTATTGAGTTTCCCACACTTAAGATGATTACATATGATGCTATGAACAAGGACATAAACTCATCAGAATACAACTCAACCTATTATAACTTTGAAAGTATGGCATCGAAGGTTGATATTATAGACTGTGTGAACTTTTTGGAGGCTACGCCTCTCATGTGTGTATCAAAGGAGATTATGAAAAATTTGGAGATAGGATCTAAGCTCAAACCATCAATTGAAGAGCCACCAAGTTTACACCCTACACTTTTACCCTCATATCCTCACTCAAGTATGAAAGTGAAAGAGTCCAATAGAGAGGTGAAAAAGCTATAAGAAATACATAAATTAGATGAGTTACAGTGGAGTGCTTATAAGAATGCCAAAAAGTTCAAAAATAAAACAAAAATATGGCATGAGAAGAGAATGGAGCACTGTGTTTGCAAGCCAGGACATAGAGTATTATTGAACAAGTCAAGACTCAAACTATTTCCATGCAAACTCAAAAGTAAATGGACATAAAGGGATGTACCTCAATGATAAAAATTGGTTGTCATGACTAGGATAAGGAATGTATCATATTTGTTAAGATATTTACATTAATCATGTGATATGCTTGCTAGTTTTGATTGAATTGATTCAATTTTTTTATGCACATGTTCATGATTGATTTTGGTGTGCTTATTAAGAGAAAATTTGTAGTGAGTTATGCGAGTTATCTACCAAGTTTTAGAATCTATTTGATAATCCCTTGAGGCAAAATCCTAAATAGTATTTAGCAAGAGAAATGATTTAGGCCTTATTTGGATTGATTGAGCCTTTCAAGCTAACCATTGTTAATATCTTTAGTCATCCATTTGAGCCTAACCAAGAACCATTCATATCTTTAACCCACATTGAATGCCTAACTAATAAGTATTACCTTTATCCTTGCACCTTTAGCTTGTATGAAAAAAGAATTGCAATCAGGTGTTGTGCTTTAGAGTAAGGTGAAATGGAATACACCCCATAAAAAAAGAAAAAAAGAAAAGTGCAAAACTCACAACACAATTATCCCTATAAAGAAAAGAAAATAAAGTTGAAAATAAGTTTGGGAGTGTTGTGAAGTTACAATAAAAAGAAGAGAAAAAAGATGTGAAAAAAATATACGAAAAGAATATCAAAAGAGAGTGCACTAAAATTTCAAGTAAAAGCTCAATTGTAGTTAAAAAGTGTAGAATGGAAAAAAAGCTAAGGTGTGGAAAGAGCCTAAAATGTCTTCATTTATCGACCCCCCATCTAAGCCTTACAGTACAACCATGTAAAGTCCTTATTGATCTTGAGCTAAGCACATATTTATATTAGTGGAGAGGGATGTGAAAAATATACTTTTGAGACTTTTTTTAAGATTGAATTGATTAGCATGCTCATATAGGTTGATTTCATGAGTGCTTTGGATGATATCATGTGCACCACACACACATAAATCAATTTTTAAAAAACCTTGTATATCCTTGTATCGATGGAATGTTGATTGATAAATATGTGAATTTCTTTATCATAGAGTTGTACAACTTTTGAGAGAGATAGTTTTCGTGAAATATGCATTTACTAATAGAAGTATACATATGAATGTACTATGTAAGTTATTTTATTTAGTTATACTTAGCTTTACTTGAAGACAAGGAAAGAGTTAAGTTTGGGGGTGTAATGACTCTCTGAAAATAGAGTCATTAGTGCACTTTTTTACTTAATATCTACTTGTTTTATTCAATAAATAGTATTTTTTGGGTCAAAAATATTAAAATATAAAATTTTTAATGAAAAGGGGTGAAAATATAATTTTTGGAATTTTTTGGGATTTTTCTGAAATTTTTAATACAAAACTAATAAGGAGTTGCAATGTGGTATGCCACGTAGGCAGAAGAGTTGACTGGACAAGCCACGCAGATGCCACGCAAGCACAAATATTGAATCATGTTACGTCATGTGTGAGGGGACGAAATGTGTGCCACGTGTCAACACGGCGTTCAATTCGAGTTTGGAAATTGGTCAATGTGTCATACCAAGTGTTGCTACACCATTACTCTGCACGTTCCACCTATGCGCCATGCCATCTATTTCCTCGAATCACGTCATGCCACATTTCGATGACTCAGTAAGCATTGACTCTGACCGATCTCCCTTGCCATGCGTCACTCCCTAATTCGCTCAGTGAATTTCCCCAGTCACGTGTCGAGCTGTGATTAGTTGAAACTATCAGTTTTACTTCTTTTGATCGTAGCCCTTGATCTGAAGTTGATCTGAGGGTCCAGATTCCACCTGAGGTTTATTTAAGCCCTTAATCACTCTATAAACCCTAATTGGCCTCCATTAGCATAATTTTGCTCAATTTTTGGAGCTAAAAAGAGAGAAAAATTCAAGAGAAGACACAAATTTGGTAAAGATTCAAGAGGAGATTAGTACTACAACTCAAGAGATTGATTGTATTTCATTTTTATTTTGTTTGGATTTATTTTCTTTATGTGATTTAATAATTTTTAAAATTTAAGGATTAGTCTTAAAAAATTTCTTTCAAAAATTTATCATTTCTTTAAAGCAAATTTAAGTAAATATTTAAGTCTTTTGCATTGTTAGATTAATTTTTGAAAACATATCATAGAGTATATGGTAATTAGTTAGTTGTTGTCATAAGTAGTATTTTGTGATAAAGTGTGAAAATTATAGTGAACCCAAAATCAATGTTTAGGAATCAAATAGTGGTGAATATTCTTATGAGATATTATCTCAGCCTTAATTTCCTTTATTCTGAGTGAAATATATTTTTTCCTATTCCAAACATATTTCTTATTTCATCAAATTTTTAGATGATATCTATAGGTATTAGCATTGAATGTTAGGATTTCCACATCTAGTAAAGTGTCATATGTTGTTTTTATTGCTTAGATTGAATGACTTAAGTAGAAATTGATAGTATATGCCCTTTCATCCTTTATGCATAACTTCTACCAAAAAGAGACATATCTGAGATTACCTAAACTAAAATCAAATAGAAAAGCCACAAAATTAACCACTTACCAAAATCCTACACAATATTACAAACTCTGTACAAGGGTCATTTCTTTAAAAAATATATATATAATAAAGAGAGAGAGAGAAATAAATAGTATAATCTACATACTATAATGCATATAGCCTACAAAGTTGTGAAAGTCATCTTTCTAAAATATATACATATATATAAAATAAATAGAGAGAGAGAGAGAGAGAGAAAATGAATAGTATAATCTATATACTATGACCCACATAGCCTACAAAGTTGTGAGAAAAAGCTAACTACAAAAGAAAATTATAGGAAGTAAATCCCTAAAAAGTCATTGTAGTTTCTTCATTCTGTAAGCCATATATCTTGAATTTTTTATTTAATGATTTTGAATGAGGCATGAAAATAATTTTGTGACTTCATTATGAAATCCTAAGCATTCGATTCCTTTCATGAGATCGAAGTTATGCATTATTTTTTAGCTTTCTTCTTTTAAAAGTATGCGGACTAATTAGTTCATTTCTAAACATAAACTCTATTCGCATACACCTTATTATGAGTGCTTGAACCCATAGAATTCAATGTTTTGAGAGTATTGACTTGTAAGGATAAAGTAAAAGCGAATTTGAATTTCTAATACTGAAATTAGGTAAATTTAAATTGAAAATTTTTTGAAATGACATATGAAAATTATTTTCAACTAATTATTATTATAAACTATGACTATTTAAGAAGTTAAAAATAACTTATGCTTTAGATTTTAATTATGATCTTAAAGGAGATTAAAAAGCATGAGACATTTTTATGTTTGGTTTTGTTTTTTTATTTTATTTTATTTTTAAGGTAATTTTTGATTTTATTTAATTTTTATTTTGTTATAATTTTAGTTTTCGATTTGTTATTTTTTTAATTTGTTTATTTTTTTTTATTTCTTTTTTATTTTTATAATTAGTTCAATGTTTGTGGGTATCATTAGTGAAAACCCTTACGAGACTTAAACTTGTCCACTATGGTAACCTAGGGGTTTAAAAGCTTGTTATATGCTAAATGCAACTGTTTCAATCCACGGAAGTAATTTAAGATAGCTTAATTTTTAGTTTTTATCACTTTTTTTTGCTATGGGACTAGCAAGAAGGTGGTAAGTTATTGTGATATGTGCTTAAAAACTACTAAACTTATCATGATTTAATGTATTTTTATTGATTAGATAGATTTATATTTGTATGATTTTATCATATTTTTATATAAATTTGTCTTTTTGGAATCACGAGTATTTTTTATTTTTTTTAGGTATTTTCTTTCAAAAATAATTTAAGGACTCAAAGAAAAATCTTGGAGGCAATTCATCAAAAATATGTTGAGAAAAAAGGAGGAAAAGTCTAAATAATGAATAAATGGAAAAATGGACAAAATTGTCCACCCAGCACATGCTCGCACCTATCCTGCGCATAGCCAGTACACACCCATGCTGAGTCCCGCGCATAGCCAGTAAATTCCTGCACCTGTCTTGAACGCACTAGCTATTGTCTATTGCAAATCCCGAACATGTCAATGCCTTTCCCATCGCAAATCTGGCCCCACACGTGTGCCAGCTTGTCCAAACGCGTCCAAGACACATTTTTGAGATATTATCCCACTTTTTTAAGGTTTTCTTCATCTATAAAAGGACCCTCTCCCCCATAGTAAAAATCATCCCTCAAAAACTTTTCTCTCTCTAAAAAGCTTTCTTAGTTTTTTTAGTTTTAAAGTTCTCTTTTTGAGAAGAACTAGTTATACTTTTGGAGGTTTTCCAGAAACAGAACTAGCATCAAAGTTATATAAGGATTCTTTTGAAGCATAATTTTAAAATAAATTCTTTAAAGTTATTTTTATATCTTATTCTTATATGTTATATTTAATTTGTCTGTGATTAAATTTAACATAACTGGTTGTTTGTAAATATGATATAATAATAACATTTTTAAATTTACGAAATATTAAATAGGTAAAACATTTCTATTAAATAAATTAATTTTTTTATTCAATATTTTATATTAAGAATGCTAGAGAGAAATATATCACTCTTTGTTACAAACTTAAATATGGAAAATTAGACTTTAGGGTTTAATTATCCGGTTTGCTTTATAGTATTGTCCTTTTATTTGTTGATACAATTGCCCTGTAGTTAGAGTGAATCTTTATTTCAAAAGTTTTTAAAAGAATTATTATTTGAAAATGTATTAACAACATATTTTCAATAATGGTTTTAAAACTTGAAAGTTAGTACTTGGATAATTAAATTTTTAGGTTTAATTTGGACACCTTGAATAAAGTTTAAAATGTCTAACCCCACTAAATGTGTCATTTAAATGGTTCATTTTCAATCTCTTAGAAAAAGAAATTAATTTAATTAACCAAATTAATTATCAACCCTATCCATAGATGTTAATTGATTTTTTTAATTAACAAAGAATATCTAACTACACCAAATGTGATATTTATATAAAAAAGTGATAAATAATAAATATCAATTTATATCTTTAATAACCTAAATAATATGAGCAAACATAGTTAACTTAATTATTATATCCATAAATACTCCATTATTATTATTGATAAAAATTTTCATAATTGTTTATTGAATTCATATCTATGTTTATTTTTTTTATGTTATTACATTAGAAAACAAAAAAAATCAAAATATCGTGACAAGATGTTTAAGATTTAATTTTGTTTTTAAAATTTTAAATAATAAATTAAAAACCACATATATTCTTTCCTTAGATTGACATTGGGAGTATACTTGTCATTTTATATAAAATTATTCGTGCACTTGCGAGAGTTTTACAAATATAAAACCAAAGTATCTAGAAGACTGATATTGTTAACCCGATGCCGATTTTGTCTCATCAGCTACGATAAGTGAAAACCTAAGGCCAGGTAGATAAAAAATGATTGATTCTCGATCGGTCCAGTCCTTTGATGGATCTATTCTTATTTTAAAATCAACCTGAGAGAACCTAAATCGTGAAGGATCTATACTCGATCAATCTACCTCCTCGATCGATCTAAACATTACTTGATCGATTGAGTAACCTATATAATAAATTTTCCTATGTATCTAATATGAAAGCTAATGTGCACAAGAATATAAGTATACTTGAAATATGTTTATTTGAAGCTCGACAGTTTCTTCGACTTGAATAGTGATCTTCAAAAACATGTCTAGAAACTAAATTACATTCAAATATTTTGTCCATGAATATCGTCAACACTTCTAAACCTTACAATAACCACCTTTAGCATATATACGTGACAAAACCTCTCTCTCACTACATATCACTTATAGGAAAAAGAATTTTATATAGTGGAACTATTCTATGATCTAATGAAATGATTTTTTCTTGAATCTTGAAAGCTCATGTGTACATTAAAAATCAAAACCACAAAGAGGCATACAACTTGTCTTAAAAGACTCATTGTTTATTAGTACAATGTATATAATAAAATAAAGGCAAAGTGACAAACCAAATTAATAAGTAATAACAAATAGTATATTTAAGTATTACTTCCTCTATATGACATATTGAATAGACTTGAACACTTAATGTGTTCTTCCCCTATGTTCAATATCTCCATTTAAATATTTCTTCAGTTAACTCTTCTTTCCAATATTTCTTCTAATAACTCTTCTCCTTTTTTTCATACGAATAAGTAAAACAACTAAGAAGTAATGAAACTATTTTGTAATCGATGGTAGTAGACTTAGCTAAATATTACTATAACAATACACACAAATGATGAAGATAATTTTGTTTAAAGAGTGACTATCTATTGACAAAATAAATATATGTAGACAAGACACACAAACATACTAACACATATAGTGACATATTAACAATCACCAATAGTAAAATATTGTTGGAACTGTAATAGTATGTCAATTTGTTCATTTATGATCAGTTATAAAAGATATAGAGAAAATAGTATTACCTATCATGAAAAAATGCAATTGAGTTCTTACTTGCACAAAATAAATTTATTTACTATGAGAGAACTTTATTAATTTTTTCTTGTATTCCCTCTTATTATTTATTATTTTTGTTTGTGAGGGAGGCATTATTTATTTTATTTTTTCATAACCATTTATGACTCTTTATTTTTGTATAAGCAATTAATTTTGTACTTTTAATTTTCCTTTATTATATTTTTTAAGGAAATGTGCACGAGTCAATAACCTAGTACGATTACTTTCACACTAGTTGTGAGGTAGCCTTCTTTGCTCATTGTGATAGCTTCACATATCATAGTAGGTAGCTCTCTAAAAGCTAGATGTCTCATTGTAGTAGCATTTTATAAAGTGAGAGTAGAGCTCAAACACAATTTTTCTATCAAGGTTATCTCAAGCCTTAGAATTTTACAAGGAGCAATCATAAACTTCAAGCATGATATACATATGTGTTTAGGGAATGTGTGAGTAGGTTTTTGTCAACATCGATCATCATATGTGAAAAAAGTATGTAAATACACAAGTCAAAATACCCATTGGAACAATGTATAGTCAACAAAAAAATGACATGGTATAAAAACAATATGTAAGGTTCATGTTATTGTTAAAATAGGTCTACTCCCTTTTTTATTAAAACTAAAGAAACATTAATAAAAATAAAAAATAAATAGACAAAAAAAATTAAAGATGCTCATATATGGTTAATTAGGAACTCAAATAAAGGTAACCAAAAAAAAATATTTTCTAACCCAAACTTTCTTAAATTTTGATTTCTTTATATCTTTGGGTTGGAAATCAACTACCTTAATTTCCATTGGTATGTTCTTAGACTTACCTTTAGATTTATCATTCATCCTAAATGAATATGCAACATGCATGGTAGAATGATGATAATTAGTCCTAGAATTAAAAGTTTTGAAATTCACTTACCTCTTTGAATTTACAACTTCTTGCTTTATAGTAGAATTTTTGAACATGTTATAATAATTTTCATTCATTCTAGAATATGATGCAGCATACATAGATGGATGATGATAATGAGTCCTATAACTATAAGCATGGAAAGAATTATTAAATTTATGAGTATTCATTAAAAATCTATACTTAGGTCGAATTTGACCTTTCCTCCTATAGCGATGCTAGATATGTACAAACTTAATAGTTTTTTCAATCAAAGGTGAAATAGTTCTTTGTACATGAATATTAACTATGGGAATAGTGTTAGAAGGTCTTATAGATGTGATTTTTGATGTTGAAGAGTTGAGTTATCATCCTTATAACTAATGTCATGTATATCATGTGAAAAAGGGTTCAAAATGATGATGTTTGAACATGTTATAGTTTTTGAAGATGATGACATAAAATCCTCATCCATATAGTCTAGCCTTTTCTTGTCTCCAAAAGGTTTTCTATAATCAAGAACTTTTTTATCTTTTCAGCACTAGTGGTTAACCTCTTTATGACTTTCTTTGATTCTCCAAGTTCCTACACATGATTCTTGTTTTTCTATTTATGATATGCAAGACTTGAATTAAAAAAATTACCACATTTAGGAAGTTCAATTTTTTTTATTTTTCTATAATTGAGGAATTTATTTCAAGGGATTTAAGTTTGTCATTTATTTTAGTTAGTTCTATAAGTAACTTATCATTTTGTTTCTTACCGACAATCAAGTTTATCAACAATTCATCAAGATTATTTGCATTAAATTTATTGAGTAGCAATTTAGAATCACTTTTCTTATAGTCTAAATCAATGTCAAATTTACTAGAGTAGCCATTAGTAGTTGCAATAAATGCCAAGTAGGTTGTGCCACAATTTTATAAGTCATTAGGATTGTCGTTGTCCCTTTTGAGTTATTAAGGGTAACATTGAAAGCTCTTCAAGTTATATTCTTCTTATTACTACACTTAGCTACAATATGACCAATCCTGTTTCATTTAAAACATCCAGATCTGGTGGGTTTAGTTTTCATACCTTCAAAACTCATAGGTTAGAGTTCTCTTGGATTCTAATCCTTGAGCTGCTTGGTTGCTAGTTACTTTTTGAATTGTTTTGGTGGAATATTTTCTTGATTCTTTTCGATAAGAGTTTTAATATTTCATCATCCTTATAATTTTCATTATCTCCATCATCAGTTTTGGTGATTTTGAAAGAGATACCTTTGTTCTTTGGAGTTGTTAAAAACTTATAACAATGGTTTGAAGTGATCCAATGAGTTCCTCAATTTTAATGGTGGTTGCATCCTTGCTTTCATCAATGATAGTGATCTTTGCATGAAATATCCAAAAATCATCAATTTTCTCTCCAAGATTGGTAGAGGTTTTAGTAATATCACATAATGTAACATAGAAGTAAGAAAAAGTCTCATCTTATTTCAACCTAAGGTTTTCAAATTGAGTACTAAGAATGGAAAGTTTAGTTTGTTTAACTTATGTTGTGCCCTTATGGGTAACTTCTAAAATATCCCAAGCATGCTTAGTAGTATCAACATTTAAGATACGATAGAAATCTTTTGTGGATACAACACTAAAGATAGTATCAATACCTTTTTGGTCCCACTTACTAGCATTTTTATCTCTATTGGTCCATTAGTTCCTAGGTTTAATTTTTTCTTTGGTTGAATTATTTCCCTTTTAGTTCTATCTTTATCCTCTAATTCCTCCTCATCCTTTTTAGTTTCTAGTTCCTTCTTATTTTTTTGGGTACCATGTTCCTCCTCTAAAGTTTTACCAGTCCTCAAGTCTATGGCATTGCAATGGTCCTTACATTCTCTTCTTGGGTTTACAATTGTGTCACTTGGAAGGTTATCTTGAGGCCTTTGACTTATAGCCTGAGTAAGTTTTCCCATTTGGTTCTCCAAATTTTGAATTGAAGCCTCTTGAGTTGACACTTTTGTATTAATTGATTGGATGAAGTCTTTCATCATCTCTATTAAAGCATTTGTATTGTCCTCAG
Organism: Hippophae rhamnoides; assembly: GCA_033030585.1. NCBI lineage: Eukaryota > Viridiplantae > Streptophyta > Magnoliopsida > Rosales > Elaeagnaceae > Hippophae > Hippophae rhamnoides. Next base: position 44,177,231 of record CM065438.1, on the reverse strand, counting down.
TAGGTGGCTTCTTTTCTTAGGCTTGTAATTATTGTGGTTGTTGAAAACCAAGTGGTGGAAATGATTGATGGTTGAATTGATTACCATTTTTTTTATTCCAAGAGAGATATGGATGTTGTCTCCATCCTGGGTTATATGTGTTTGAGTATGAATTATTGTTTTGATTCACATTACCCATATAGAAGACTGATTTAGGATTATGTGAACAATTATCTAACAAATGTGCTCTATCACAAAACACACATGACACCTTTGAATCATATACCTAATTTATACTCGATGGCGAGTTTTGAACCATCAAAAGATCTACCAAAGATGACACTTCAGTTGTAAATGACATGATATAATTTACCTCATGCATTCCGGCTACTCTTCTTGTGGCTGTCATTCTATCCATTGGTTATTAATAATTATTGCTAGCCATTTTCTTAAGTAAATCATAAGCTTGATTGTAAGATATGGCTAGCAAAGCTCCATTAGCAGAAGTGTTAACAATAGTGCTTGTATGAGTATTGAAACCATTATAAAAAGTCTCCATTTGAATCCAAGAAGGAATCCCATGATTAGGACACTTCCTTAGCAATTCCTTGAATCTTTCCCATACTTCATATAGAGATTCTCCTTCGTGTTGTTGGTAGGAAGTAATGTCATTCCTAAGCTTGGCATTCTTTGTTGGTGGGAAGTATTTCATCAAGAATTTCTTTGCCAAACCATTCCAAGTTGTAATGGAATCATGTGGCAAAGAGTTTAGCCAAACTCGAAGAAGGTCTCACAAAGAGTAAGGAAACAATCTAAGCCTAAATGTCTCATCGGTCACACCATTGAACTTAAATAAATCTACAACTTCAATAAACAATCTGATATGAAGATGAGGATCTTCTGTTGGTAGTCTACTAAATTGTCCAACTATTTGTAGCATTTGAAACATCAATGACTTTAATTCAAACTGATTAGCTTAAATGTTTGGCCTTGTAATACTTGGATTTAGTCCTTCCAACATAGGTATTACATATTCATTCATAGCTTTATCTCTATCATCTATCAAAAGCATTTGATTATTCAAGTTTAGCTCATTATTGTTTATTTCTAATAGATTAGTCATTTCTTCATCTCGGGCGACTTGTTGTTTTCTAATTGATCTCAAAGTACGCTCAATTTCAAGATCTAAAGGTAAGATTTCTCCCTCACGAACTCTGCTTATGCAATAAACTCATTATGTTTCTACAATACTAAAGGAGAAATCTAAATAAAAAAATAAACAACTAAATAAATAAATTAAAATTTTTAAAAAATAATAAAGAAAATAAATAAGTTAATAAATAAAATAAGTAAATTAAAATTAAAGTAAAGAAAAATAAATTAAAAAATAGCTAAAATGAAATAATAATAATAATAATAATAAAATTATTAATTTCTAATATTTATAATTCTCGCCTGTTACACAGGTGACCCAGGTTTGATCCCCAACAATGGCACCAAAAACTTGATCACAATACACGAAGTGTATGCATTGAATACAAAAATATATGTATCACAACAAGTAATATAATGGTAAGAAAATATCATTCCCATGGATATTATTTTATTAGAAACTAATTTTTAAAACTAAAAAAATAAAAATCAATTTTTTTATGTGTTTTTATATTTTAAGGAAGAAAAATTAAAATAACTAAAAGTAAATAACAATAATTAATTAAATCAAATTTGGTAACTAAAAAGATATATGAGAAAATATCTAGGAATATTTAATCCCCTAATTTTCTAAACATGCGAATCACTAAAATCCCTCCAATATAATTATTAATTGATTACATGTTGAGTCAATTATATAGATATTCAAATGTGGTTGTTGGAAACCAAAATAGATGTGGTTAATAATATTCAATGGCTTATTAGAACTACTACAGAAAATACCATGAAATTGCTGAAACAAATGCTTTTGTAATAGCTAGAATAACTTTCTAATAGTCACAAGGAAATACAAGAGTTATTTTGAGAAGGAAAATAAAATTCATGCATAGAAAAAAATGGACCACCTAAGCCCTATCCAAATCGGATGACATTCATATCTGTAGGGAGTATGGGAATGTGATTCGAGTTCCAAATTTTTGGCCGGACATTCAAGGATTTGCAATACCTTAAGTGTGTGCACCTAGAGAAAGCCTTCTTGCTACACTAGCTTACCACTCTTAGGAAAGAAAATGCTATATAAAGCTTTTAATGTGTTGTTAGTTTTTCTATATGGGTAGGGATGCCAATTCATGGGGGCTAAACCAATTTGAGTTGGCCAGAATTAGCCTAACCCAAATTGTTTCAACAAAAGCTCAAATCGAATTTAATTTGAGCCAACAAACGTAAGCATGAACCCAAACCAACAAGTGGGCTGAACCAAAGTGGCTTAAACTAACCCAAATTGTTAATTATATTTTTATTTTGGTTAATTAGATTTTTTTTATAAATCAAAAAATATTTTTAATGATATTAAAATTCATTAATATAAACATCATTATATGAAACAACAAAAATAGAGAAATAATGTTATGATAACTAGTTAATCACAAAAAAAGCACATACTAATAACATCTTATTAAATCATCATTCAAATATTAAGATTTAAAACAATCTATACCATAATTTAGACTTCAGTAACCTTAAGCCATAATATTATCCACAACATTTCAGATATATGTGTCATAAAATCACAACATTTTTAATTTGATTTCGAGTTAACATGTTGGATCAAACCCATCTTGGTTTTTTTGAGCGATTTGAGTAGACCCAAATTAGGTCTGAAGTTAATTCGATTCGAGTTTTTTTCATTTGGGATCGATTCGATCAATCGAGGTATAACATACATTGCTACCATTACATGTGAGACAAACACAAAACAACCACATTTTTTCTTCTCAATGAGTGAATTTTAAGACTCGATTTCTCATTCACCCCAATATCATTTTGAACATATAAATATATGATTTCAAAGTTCTCGTAGAGGAGAACAAAAATCAATTACAATCACACACTTATATTAAGTGGTTTCTACTCCAAATGATGCCTCAAAATAACATTTTATCATTGATTTAAAGCCCCCATTTTCCTACAGGTCATACCTTACTAATAGGTAAGCCTAAAAGGATAGAGCTTAATAAAGTTTTAGAGAAGTTGAAAGTAAAATTGGATTTTTGAAAATCTAAATTATTGTCACATGCTAGGAAAGTTACTTTATCAACTTAGTGCTTCAAAATATTTCCATTTATTTCATGGGTGCCTTTAAACTTTCAAATAGCATATATGAGAGCTAATTCCCTAATTAAAAGATTTTGGTGGACTGATAATCCTAGCTCAAAGCAATACTTTTTTCCTCTGGCTTGGGATCTTTATGCTTGTTGATATCCAGTTCAAAATATTTAAAGGAAAATTCCTTTTTAAAATTTTAGAAAAGAAAAGAGATTCAAGCATCTGGAAAGAATTGTTTGGACTAAGGAAAATTTTGAGAAAGGAGCTTGTTGGAAAACGAAGGATAATTCTAAAATAGATCTTTGGTTTGATCCATGGATTCCTAAATTACCTCATCAGAAATTACTTAGTTATATCCTAAGACAAAGATGTAGAAATGGGGAAATGTAAAATATTCAATATTTAACTAATTTATGCACTTGGAATAATCGGTTGCATTTGGATTTAAACAAGCTCGATGGATTATTTGAGAGAGAGATTTCATCTTTCATTTTAGAAGTATAGCCTCCTTCTTCCCATTAACAACATCATATTTTCAAGTACGGTTCAAGAAAGGGTAGGTTTTCTATTAAATATGCGTATTGGGGAATGCAGCAAATAAATTCCACTTTATGGAAAAAGCTTTGGAAAACTTGGGACATAATTGCTTAAGTACAAAATTCTTCTAGGGTCTTTGTTATAACGGGCATAATTTAAAAAATGGCTATATTGGATTTTATTTAAAAAAAAAGTAAATCATAACCCATTAAACCATTATCGGGTCATTTTTTTTTTTGTCTTATTCTAACTATCATTCCACTAGTTCCAACAATCTCATTTTTATAATAAAAAAATATTTTTATCTTTTTTTTCTCTTTTCTTAATTCCAAGTACCTCATTCTCTTAAAATATAATTATTTATTAACTTTTAATAAATAATAATTTATTTTTATTATAAATAATAAAATAATTTATATTTATATAATAAAATATATATACTTTTTATAACAAATAAATTATCAAACTTTTATTATAAAATAATTAAAAATAATAATAATAATAAATTATAAAATTTTAAATTATTAAAAACTTTACTAAATAGTTACAATATTTTATATGAAAAATTATTGACATTTTAAAAAAATAAATTATTTAAGATTAAAAAAATTAAAAAATATATTACATTATAACAAATATCTCTAATGTTATTATAATTTTAATTATTATTAAGATAAGAAATATTTATTAACAATTATTATATTTAAGTATTAAAATATAATTAATTCAATATAATTTATATATTTTATTATATTAATAATAAAAATAATTATAATAATATTATATTATATAATATTTTCGTACAAAATTTGTGATTTAATGTTCTATATTTGTATTGTATCTTGTAAAAAATTGGATATAGAGGCTTCAAATTCTTTTTTAATAATTTAATTATTTTTATGAATATTATTTTTATATCATAATTATAATTATTTATTAAATATAATTATAATTATATTTAATAATAATAATAATAATGTATTATATTATTTATGAATTATCAAAATATTTAGCATATCATTTTCAATATATATATAAATTTATATTTATTTTATTGTAAAATAAATTATTTTTAATATATGATACGATAAAAAAATTATGTATTTAAAATTAATTATAATTTTATAAGATGTTAATATTTTTTTATGTTTATAATAATTATGTTTTAAAAAATGGAACTAGTATACTTTTTTTAAAATAAAATCGATTAAAAATTTTGCTTTCAAGTTTAAGGTAAGATCTTGCCTATTTTTTTAAAAAGATTCACTTATACCCATTTTTAAACTATTGTGTGGGATATGGCTATTATAGACAAAACCCTATTCTTCTATGCAATATTTGAATAATTGATTTAAGTAAAAAAAAAAAGAATTACTTCTATTTACTAATATGGAGGATTACATATATCCACTTTGTCAAAGTGAAATAGAGGACATAATCAAAAGTGAAATAGAGGACATAATTTTGGTGGTTTCATTAGGATTGAAACATACTTTGGAGATTTACTGAGAAACTACATATATAAAGTTTATTCTGGATCCTCCAAGACAGTGGCTTCATAAAAAAATTTACAAGAAGAAATTCACTTGCTATTATAATGATGGAGGAAAAATATGACGGCTAAGTGTGCTATTTTGGAAATTTGAAATCAATCACCATTATCTTATTAAAAAATTAAGATAGCCCATGATTTGGTAAACAACTAAGGTAAGAAGATACATGCTTTTTGGGATTCACTCCTAGACTTACAAACAGCGAAAATAGAAGTACATAGAGAAAGAAATAAGCACACATCTAAACAACACAACACATAATAGATAGGTATAAGCTTGCAACTAATAATGTATTCGATAACATGTATGTCATAAAGAGATATACAAGAAGATAGGTATGGCATAAGAAGATATATAGAAAGCAAGGTAAATCTGAAAAGGAAACATGCAATAAGCAAGAAAGAAGGTTTTTCAATCACACTCATATCCTCTTATGTGAAAACATATTCGGATTAAACTCTAATTGTACTAACACTACCTCAAAGCATATAAACACAACAGATATCTTCGGATTTCTTACAGTAACCACTCGATAGTAGATAATTCACTATAATAAATCAACTATATACAACTCGATAAAAGTATAAATGTAAATACTTCTACCGGTCAGAACACCTACTCTAATTGTGCTTATCCTATCCTCATTGTTGTCTCCACAACAACTTTGATCCATCTGAATCTGTCTCTCCTCTAGAGCCTCACAACCACGTGATGCCAACAGTCACCAATGGTTAGTATAGTGTGATCCTAAAGGTATGAAAAATTCATGCACATGAATTTAACATATAATCTAAGTCACATATGTTAATCCAATCTTAATTAACACAATCCAAAAAAAAATTTGCAAACACAATCATGAATCACTAATATTGAACAACCTTCAAAGTATTAGTGACCTGAAATACGAAAAAAAAATTCAACTAAAAAATCAACTTTCTAAACTAGAAAAGTTTCCCCAAGTTTTCTAATTAAGAAAAACTACAAATGAAGGGGTATTTATAGAAAATTTCTAGCTATCAAGCTCCTCATTAGTCACCTCATCGACAAACATCAACAACGGGTCATTGAGCACCTTGGCAAGTACCCAAAAAATATTTTTTTGTTTAAAAATTGCCAAGTATTTTCTACAAATACCTACAAAAATTGCATAAAACAAAACAACGAAAATGCAACCTAACATGTATACTAAATGAACCAACTTGCATGTTATCTGTAAACATACAAATATACACAGTGTTTTAACGAAGTGAGTGTATGAAATACTAAATCATTATTAACTTCCCTTACAATGAAGAAGACACAACACTAGGTAAACGAAACAACCATCGTGCTTTATACACATGAATTCCAATAAAGACTCAAAGAACTTACATGACTTACAAAAATCTTTTCTTATAAATTGATAAATTTTCTATTATCATTATTGACAAAATGAAAAGATGAACAATAAGAAGAGAAAATAAAACTTCAACCCTATTACCACCATATGGCAACCCCCACCAATTATTGCTTTTAAGACTATTTTTGAGGCAGCATAGAGCAATGGATATGCATGAATTGGCTTTATGACTACAAATCATTATGGTAGTGCAACCTATAGTTGGGTTAGTTATACTATAACTTACTTTGCTAAAGAAGATGAAGCTAAAGCATAACATAAAACCATTAATTATGCTCTAAATTTTGCATCAAAGGTAATGTAGTTTGAGTGCGATGCAAAAATAGTAATTAATGTTTTATTATATAAAAATAGCAATTAGTACCAAGGAGATATTGAAAATTGTTGCATGGGAGCTTCAAAAGTTTGCAATGATTTTTATAAGATGGATACCCGAGAGCTATATCGACGAGCACATGAGCTAATTTAGGAGGCAAGTAGAATATATGGGAATAATTGCTTAATATTGACTTATGCCTTCTTCTATCACTAATTTTTCTAAGTCATAAGAAATTAAAAATAGGTAGTTTTCACTAAGGGTGTCAAACAGGCCAATATGGCATAGCAAGGCCTATTAACCATTCAACTTGTTGGCCCATCAGGTCGGCATGACACAACCCACTAGAATTATGGAATTGCATGGCATTTAAGTCTAAAATAGCAGCATGGTATCGCCCGTCGCCTATAACGAGCCAGGTCGACACATTGGCTTTATATTCTTCAAAATGAAATATGCTAAAATTAATGTTAAATGTATAAATGTGTCCATATATTACTAAATGAGAATGTAGCCCAATAGATATGCACTATGTCTATAACCTTAAGGTGGGGAGCTTTCAAATCCCAAAATAAATAATTTATATTAAATAATAGGTTAAACATGCCACAGGTTGTGCTAGCCTGTTAAGCATAGTCTAACAAGCCAGGCATAACTCGACACAACAAAGCCCACAGACCAAGAGTAGAGGTACAACATGACCCACTATCTAATGGACAATGCATCAACACAACATGTTAATTAACGAGTTAGGCCATACCATGTCAGCCTCTTTGACACCTATTTTTACCTATTTTTCTTCATAGCAAGGAAAAAATGTTTATGGCATATTGAAATTTTTATGTTATGGATAGAATTAGCTAGATAAGGTGAATAGATAATTAACAAAAATAGCTAAACTAAAATTTTGTAGAACGACCAGATATGCAATTACATGTAAAATCAAAATAAAGTAGAAAGATAAATAACACACAATATTTTTAGGTGAAAATAACCTAGGCCATAATAATGACCGAAGAGGAAAACCACAGGTCCACCAGATCACTTAACTATCCATTATAAAAATAATGTTCAATTATAAGGCTTAGACTCAAACTACCTACCAAGACAATGACCCTAAGTAATCTACCTACAAGCCTCATACTTTCTTTCACAGTCCATGTTAATGTTTTGATAAACTCGAGTAGCACAAGTTATTAAACTTGTTCAACTAGCACCTAAAACGTTAGCACAAAAATAGAAATGTAGTGTATGTCTTAGAAAGGATTAAATGATGAAAACCCCTAGCTAGATTATTTAACAGAACAACATATAAATCAAAATCACTTGCAACCATAGAATAGATGTTTAGGCATAATAACACAAATATTGTAGGCTTATTAATCAATCAAACACAACCACAAAATGTTTGATAGATTAACTAAAGAAAGAAGCCTAGCAGAAAGATTTTTACAAAATAGATTTAGACAGAAAGCATAAGTTGAAAATTTTAATTTAATTGTGGTTGAGAAAATTGTATGCTTAGCTTTGTTTAAATAGAATATGTTGAAGCCCTAGGTCAAAGGCCTATTACAATTACGTCCATAAAATCATTTAAAGAAGCTTTAAAAAGTAAGGATAATATAGTAATAAAACAATTTGGCTTGAGTAAAAATTAGGTTCAAGTTGAAATCTTAGCCGCTCGATCAATCGAGCCACAAATGTCGACCAATTGAAACCCTTTTCGGTCGATCCAAACAATGATCAAAAGATGATTGTTCGATTTAGTCACTTCTCGATCAATCTAGTATATTAAAGAATAAATCCTTATATTAGGTCGATAAAATGATATCGATTCTTTATCGATCTAATCCTCAATTGATCAAACATTAAACTTTGATCATCTACCTCATTTGAAAAGTAATTCAAGGATTTTTTTTTAATCAGGGTAGAACGATTCTCAATTGATCTACTTACCTCGATCAATTCAGATATTTGTTGATCAATCGAATAACCTAAATATAGAATGTTTCTATACGTTTAGTATGAAATCTAACATGCATAATAATAGAGTTATACTTGAGATGTGTTTGTTTAGAGCTTGATAATTTCTTCGGCTTGAAAATATTCTTGAAAGAAACACTTAAAAATAAAATTACATTTAGATGTTTTGTCCATGAATGTTGCCAATACTTATAAACCTTACAATATCTCCTTTTGGTATATTTGTGTGACAAAACTCACTAAAAAATTGTTCGTAGGAAAATATATTTTACATAGTGAAACTATCCTATGATCTGGTGGAACCATCTTCTCTGCAACTTGACAAGCTTGTAAGTAACTGAAAAGACATAGGCAAAGCAAACAATAACTTGGCATGAAAGCCTCATTGTACATTAGTTCAATTTACATAAAAATAAGTGAAGTATAAAGAATAATCATGTAGTGTGCATATCAATAAAGCTTAGTTAAGTATATTCTCTCCCTATATGCATAATAAAATAAAAACATGGAAGTAAAATACATTATTCTCTCTCCATTTTTGACATATGAGAAGGACAAAGCATTAGACAAAGTAATGGAGCTAAACACCTTCTAAAGATATAGCAATGTAAAATCAAAGTAATGCAAAAGTGCAATGTGCTTTAAAACTCCCCCTAATTTCTATGACTCTCTAACTTAGAAACCAATTAAAAATATAATAAATGAAAAGAAGATGTAAATGAAAAAAAATCTAATTTTTTTTATTTTTATTTTTAAATTTGCATAAATAGCCACGTAAGTTATTAAACTCATTTAATCACAAACAAGCATATAGCCAATTGAAAACTCACCAATTTTTAACTCAAAATTTGATTATTTATTATATAAATAAGCAAGTAAAGTAGAAGAGGCACACAAGCACATATAATGACATATTGATATTTACTTAAAAGCATTGTATATGTTTAAACTCCACAAATATATCAATTAATTCATTTATGACCAATCAAGAAAGACTCAAAAGAAAAAAATATCACCTATCGTATAAAATTATAATCGAGTCTTCAATCTTACAAAATAAAATATATCTACCAAAAGATGACTTAATTTTTTATTTTATTTTATAATATATATGAGGTAAATGATATTTTTATTTTTATTTTTTAACCTCTATTGGCTCTTTCTTTTTGTGCATTCAATGTACAAGATTTATAAGTAGTCTATTTTTGCATAATCTTTCCCTTTTTTTGCATGAGCTATAAGCCTATCATGATGACTTTCACACTAGTTGTGAGGTAGCCATCTCCACCTACTGCGGTAGCTTCACACATCACAGTAGGTAGCTCTCTCAATACTAGGTGAGTGTATACGGTAAAGTTTTTAGAAAATAAGGAGTAGAACTCAACACAATTTTACAATCAAGACTAGTTAAAGTCCTAAAGTCTTTCAAGAAAATTCATAAACTTCAAGCATAGCATATATGTGTGTTTATGAGTGTGTGAATAAGTTCATGTTAACATCGATAATCACATGTACAAGAATATGTGTGTGTGCATAAGCCAAAATTATAGAATAATTTATACAATAAATATCAAAATGAGTCGAGTCACTAAAATGAGGTTATGTATATGTAAGTATTAAATAAGTCCAATACCGTGTTGGCCAGATATGATGATATTTCTATTTGTTTTAATTTTTTTAAGTTTAACTAATAAAATAAAAACAATAAAGATTACTCACCTAGGATCATTTAAGCACTCTAATAAAAAACGATAAGGTGATCAGGAAAAAACAACCTTTCCTAACCCACATTTTCTTACATTTTGGTTTCTCTATATCATTGGGTTGTGACTCAACAAACTTAGGTTTCATAGGCGTGTTCTTGGACTTAGTTGTACTCTTCTTATTAATCACAAATGAAGATGCAGTATGCATAGTAGGATGATGATAATGAGTCATAGCATTAAAAGTATTGAATTTTATTTGCCTCTTTAAGCCTAAGACTTCATGCTTCCTAGTAGAATTTTTGAACACATTATTATAATTTTCATTCATCCTTGAATATGATGTAGCATGTATAGTTGGATGATGCTTATGAGTCCTACTATGTGAAACACGGAAAGAATGATTAAGTTAAAGAGCATTTCTCAAAAATCTACATTTTGGTCTTATATGATCTTTTCTACCACAATGATGACAGACATGTACAAACTTAACAAGTTTTTCTACCATAGGTGTAATAGTTCTTTGTGCATAAGTAGTAACAGTAGGAGTAGAGTTTAAGAGCCTTACAAATGTGGTCTTTGATGTTAAAGGTGTGGAACTCTCATCCTTATAACCAAAGTCATATGTATCACCATGTGACTTACTAATGCTCAATATTTTATCTAATTGTTGAACTCCAATGGTAAGTCTCTCCACTACTTCACATGATTCTTTAAGCTCTTGTACTTGTTTTTTATTATCTTCAACAAGTTTATTATTTTCTTCTTTCAAACCTACAAGACTCAAATTCAAATCATTATTTTGTTCTTACAAAATATTATTCACTTCTTTTAATTTATTAGAAAAACTTTCATGTGCCTCAAGTTGTTCATTTAATGTTCTTATTTTTTTATTTAAACTATTATTCTCTTCTATGGCTTTGAGACATTTAGAAAATAATTCTTTAAAACTTTTAACATTATATTTAGATAGAAAAGAAGATTTAAGTTCCTCCATAATAAAAATCTGTAGGACTAACACTAAGTGTATCTAGTATTGGCTCTGATACCAAATGAAAGTTTATAAATTATGGATCTGATTAACCTAGAAGGGGGTGAATAGGTTATTTTTAATTTTTACCAATGTATAATTTAATAACCTAAACAAAGCGGCCAGGCATGCAATCATGTGTAAAAATAAGCGCGGAAATAAAAGAATAACACACGATATTTTTAGGTGGAAACAACCTAGGCCACAACCATGACCTAAGAGGAAAACCACCGGTCTACTGGTCCACCAGACCACCTAACTTTCAACTATGAAAATCAAATATTCAAGTATAGACTCGGTCTTATGCTACCCTCCCTAGGATACTGCTCCAATGTACTTTACTTACAAGCCCCTACTCTATTTTCATAGTTTCCAAAATTAGCGTGAGCGGTTTCCAAACCAACGTTTCAATAAGCTCCCCATTAATTAGATCGTTCACAAATCAACTACAAAAAGGGTTAGCACAAAAAACACAAGTGCCTGTTTGTGTTCTAGAATGAATTTAATAATGAATAATTTTAACTAGATAATTCAAAACATATGTCACTTAAATCAAATCAACTAGTAAATCCTAGAACAAAAAGATCAAGCACAAGTTTAATAAAAATAGCTTCTTTAAAGGTTAATAATCAAATCAAATAACTATGATATGACAAAAACAATTATTTGATCTAACAATTTAAAAACAAAAATAAAGAAGAAGCCATAAGAACATATTATCAAAATATCATAAAATACTTTGGCTTATTAATCAATCAAATATAACCACCAATATTTGATAGATTAACTCAATATAGAAGCCTAAAGAATTATGACCTTATATTTGTAAAACAAGAGAGAGAAATTAAGAAGATTAGAATAATGCTCTTGTGTGGTTGATTGAAACAATAAGCAATGAGTTTTATTTATAGAAAAAATTAAAACCTTTAATCCTATGTAATTGATAAATATCTTTTCTATTACAAATAAGATTAGTAATACTCATTAATTAAGAAAACTCATATATGATTGATAAATATCTTTTCTATTTCAAATAGGATTAGTAATACTCACTAATTAAGAAGACTCTTATTTAAAGAAGAGTTCTTTTAAAATAGATTTTATGCTATTCTTGTATGCTAAAGATTTCAACTATAATTATTGTATATCTTATCTAATATCTTTTAAAAATAGATTTTATGTTATCTTTTATGCTAAAGATTTCCACTATAATTTAGAGTATATCTTATCTAATATCTTTTATCATATCTTATTTTAAAGTATATCTTATCTAATATCTTTTATCATATCTTATTTTAAAGTATATCTTATCTAATATATTTTATCATATCTTATTTTAAAGTATATCTTATCTAATATCTTTTAGCATATCTTATTCCATATTTTAGCACTAAAAATAATTTCAGATTTATAAGCATGTGCTATTAAATGCATAAATGTAATCCTATGTGTCGTAGTTATAAAAGATATACCTAAAGTACAATTATATGAAACTCAAGCATTTGTTTGGCCTTTTTTGATAGACTTGATAGCATGCCTAAAAACAATTTGTAGATAAATATTTTGTCCACGAAAATAGTCAACACTCATAGTCCTTGCATTATTTAATCTGAATTTTATGCTATTAATTGTTTGGCCAACAATTTATCTATAAATGCAATTAAATAGATTTGAGAGAATTATTTAATTGTTTGTCTTGATTAAATAACATGCATAGTTTCTAGGGAGAGTTGTATGATTCTTATGTATGTGATCCATAATTGATAAACTTAATGAGTAGTATGCAATTTAATTGGCATGAGAGTGTGATTAAATTAATTACTATATGGTGTGTAGTTTACTTAAGAGAGGAATACATGCTAGGTTAGATTCAATTGATCATGTAATTAATTGATAATTATATTGGGGGGATTTTAGCAATTTGCATGTTTAGAAAATTGGGAGATAAGTATTCCTAGATATTTTCTCATATATCTTTTTAGTTACCAAATCTGATTTAATTAATTGTTGCTATTTACTTTTAGTTATTTTTATTTTGTTTCCTTAAATATAAAAACATAAAAAAAATTGATTTTTACTTTTTTTAGTTTTAAAAATTAGTTTATAATAAAATAATCTCCCTAGAAACGATATTTTCTTATTATTATATTACTTGTTGCGATACATATACTTGAATATTTATTGCATACACTTTGTGTGTGGTGATCACATTTTTGTCTACATAAAGTACATCATCCTACCCAAGTATAACTTCAATTTGAATTGTTCCTTTACCAATAATCCTTAATTTATTTACATCACCAAAAGTAACTGATCCTTCATTATATTTTCCAAAAGTTTTGAAAAGTGAATGCTCACCAGTTATGTGTCTAGAATAATCACTATCAAAATACCACACAATAATAGATTTAGCTTTAAATGCAATATTGACTACAAAACAATTTAAATTAGATTCTTCAGCCTAACCCTTCCTAATTTTTTTGAATCATGTGTTTATTTTTGGAAACATGACTGCTGTTTCTTGAATAGAATGCATGCAATTTATTAATATAGTAATAGGTCATCAAGAATCTATAGCTAAGTCTGTATGCCCTTTTCTACTACAGTTATGACATGTAAGAACAAATTTAGACACAGATGTATGAGATGTGTGTGAAGCATATAAAAAAGTATGGGTCAGAAGGTTTTACAAACCATGTTGATTTTGAAGAAGATGGTGTAGTGTGATTATCTATATATGCTAGCCCTTTTTTGTCTCCAACAAGCTTTCTATAATCTAGAATTTTGTTTAACCTTTTGACTCCAATGATTAGCCTTTTATAGCTTCTTTGGATGGTTCAAGTTCCTACATCATATTCAGTTTTTCCTATTTTAAGCTTGCAAGATTTGAATTCAAATTGTTAATATGCTTAGACAAATCATGTTTTTCCTTTTCCAGAATTGAGGAATTTATTTCATGGGATTTTAGTTTTTCATTAAGTATAGTTACTTCTACAACCAACCTATCCTTTTCCTTTTTACATCCTATTAAATCTATGAACAGTTCATTTATATTAGTGACATTAAATTTATTAAGTATGAATTTAGAGTTATTTTCCACATTGTTTGAATCAATATTAGACTTACTAGAGTATCCATTAGTTTTTACAATAAATGCCAGAAAGTTGGTGTCATTATTTTTTGATTCAATTGAATTATCATTGTCAATTTTAGAGTCAATAAGGATAGCATTGAAAGCTCTTCTAGTTTTATTTTTATTGTCTCAATAGTCAATATCAAAATGACCATAACCCATACATTCAAAACTATGAGGTCCGATGGGTTTAGATTTCTTACCATCCAAACTCATAGATTTGAGTTCTTTTATATTTTTACCTTTTTAATGACTTGATTGCCCTTTTCTTTCAGGATTCTTTTTATTGAAGATTTTCTTCAATTTTCTAACTATGAGTACCAGTTCTTCATCATCATTGTCACAGTCTTCAACCTTTGCAGTTTTGAAAGCAACACCTTTATTCTTTGTGGTAATTCGAAAACTCATCTTAAAAGTGAAAAGTCAGCAAACTAGCTTATCAATTTTAATGGTGCGCACATATTTACTTTCATCTATGGTGGTGACTTTGGCATGGATGCAATATGGTAAAGAGCACAATATTTTTCTAACCAATTGAATTCCTCAATTTTCTTACCAAGATTAGCAGAAGAGTTAACAATATCACATAATTTAATATAAAATTCAGAAAATGTTTTAACTCTTCCATTCTCAGATATTCAAACTTAGTACCTAGCATGCAAAGTTTTATCCTTTTAACTTGAGTGGTGCCCTAATGGGTAACCTCTAATGTATCCCAAGCATGCTTGGAAGTTTCAATATAAGATATTCTATGAAATTCGTCAGCAGACATAACACACTAAAGATAAAATTTATACCTTTTTTATTCTAGTTACTACTAGTTTAATCTTCAGTGGTCCATTCACTCCTATGTTTGAGAGTGACAATATTATTTTTGGTAACCGTATATGGTTCCCAACCGTAAAGAATAGAACTCTATACACTCTCATCTATGTAATGTAGAAAAGCTCTCCTATAAGCTTTCCAATATCGGTAGTTAGTCCCATCAAAGAAAGGTACACAGGTTGTAGATGAACCTTCTCTCAAATTATCCATAACAAGGTCCTAGGCAATACTAAATATATCTAATGACCTGTTTTGATACCAATTGAAATTTTTTATGTTATATATCTAATTAGCTAGAGGGGTGAATAGATAATTATTAGACATGCAATTATGTGTAAAATAAAATAAAGTGAAAAGATAAAATAACCCATAAGATTTTTAGGCGGAAACAACTTAGGCTACAACAATAACCTAAGAGGAAACCATCGGTCTCTTCGACCACCTTCTTATCCATTATGTAAATAATGTTCGATTATAAGATCAGGACTCAAACGACCCACCAAGATAATGCCTTCAAGTAACCTACCAACAAGCCTCTTTCTTTCGTTCATAGTCTCCGCAAGCAAGGTGTTCGGATTTAGACCAACGTTATGATAAAATCGAGTCACACAAGTTATCTAAGCCATTCAATTGGCACCTGAAACGTTAGCACAAAAACACAATTAATTTTTTGTCCTTGAGGGAATTAAACAATGAAAACCCTGAACTAGATGATTTACTAGAAGAGCAGATTAATCAAAATTACTAGCAACCCTATAAGAGATGTTTAAGCACAATAACACAAATATTGTAGGTTTATTAATCAATCAAATACAAACACAAAACATTTGATAGATTAACTAATGAAAGAATCCTAACATAAAGATGCAAAAGTTGATTCAATTGTGGTTGAGAAAACTGTATTCTTTGGTTTGTTTAAATATAATTTGTTAAAGTCCTAAGTCAAAGGACTATTATTAATTTTTCCATAAATTATTTAAAAGAGATTTAAAAAGTAAGATAATATATTAATAAAACAATATGACTCGAGTAAAAATTAGGTTAAAGTCGAAACCCTAACCGTTCGATCGATCTATGTCGAGTTCGATCAATTAAGCCTCAAATGTCGGTCGATCAAAATCATTTTCGATCAAAACCATTTTCGATCATTCCAAACAATGACCAAAAGATGATCAATTGATCTAATTAATTCTCTATCGATCTAGGGTATTAAAGAATAAATCCTAAGACTGGGTAGATAGAATGAGATCGATTCTTGATTGATCTATCTCATTTAAAAAAAATAATTCAAGGATTTTTTAATCAAGATAGATCAATTCTTGATCGATCAACATATTTCTCGATCGATCGAATAACTTAAATACAAAATATTCCTGTGTCTAATTTAAAATTTAACATGCATAAAATACATATAAAAATATTTTGAATTATTCTCGTAATTATCTTTATTATTGTAAATCAATTAAGATTAATGAGAAATTTTAATATTAGTTAATTTTACAAACTTTTTACCCTTATAATCTTTATATATTGAAATATTTTATAATTATTCTAAAAATTAAAAAAATAATTTAAATTTTTAGATAATATCAGTAAGTCATCAAAATTTAAATGTCTAAGTGCATAAATACACATTTATGTCTCCTTTTATTTTCTATTCATTCTGATAGAAGATAGAAAGACCTAAGCTTGCCAAACCTTTCTTTCATTTCAAATGGGAGAGGACTACTATTTTGAGTGAAAGTGAAGCCAAAAAGCAAGCTACCAACAATAGGCGAAAAGGACAACAAGGCCCTTCCTCATCATCTCTCCATAATGCCCAAGTCCGACGACTGCCAACCGTCGCCGGCTTCTACTTCCACTTCCGGTGCTACCTCTGCTAGGTGTATCATTATCAAGAGCGCTGATATGTTCAGCGACATCCAGAAAGAGGCTATCGATATCGCTATTGCTGTTAGCTCTCTTCCCTTTTTTTCCCTCTTTTTTATAGGTTTTGTTTCTGAGATAGTAATGGTTTTTCTATTTGGCGTTTGGTTGGTTTCGATATGTTAGGCATTTGAGAAGCTTAGCGTAGAGAAGGTCGCTGCCGATTACATAAAGAAGGAGTTCGATAAGAAGCATGGAGCCTCTTGGCATTGTATCGTTGGTCGAAATTTTGGTAAATACTTCTTGTCCTTTTATGGGTCTTCTTCATTCAATTCAATGTTCCAGTATTTTTGGGCAAATATGAAAAATTATAGTGCAAAGTTTTGTTCTCTTTAAGTTGACTTTGTGTTTTCTATTTGGATTAGGTAATATGGATGTGTGGCTAACATAGAAATGATACCCATCTTTTATTCTTCAATCTTTTTATGCTTAAAAGTTAGAAGGTTATGTGGTTTAATCTTTGGAAAATACCCCTTTAGCCTTTTATGTAATTGTGAATAGTTAGACAACACTTTTTGACTCAATAGAATATTACCTAGTTGTGGTGACTTATGAAGAATCTGATTATGGAATGATAGGGGAAAGATCATACTAAAGCTCCATTTATTCAGAAGATTAATACTGTCATCTCAAACAATGAAATTAGTCAACCTTTTTTAAATTGGTGCACTATTAAACATTTTAGTCATTTTTTTGCCCTTTTTTTAATCATTTTAATTGCTTTATCTTCCGTTTTCTCACTTTTTTGGGTCATTTGCATTGTACAACATCCACCAATCCCTGCTAACAAGGTTCAAATCGATTATATCTAATTATTTTCTCGAAAAAAAACCAAATAAGGAAGAAATGACTAAATTGTCTAACAATGCAATAATAAGATACTAAATTGTATCAACTTAAAGTAAGGTGACCAATGTATCTAATTTGTTAAAGTAAAGTGAACAGACTATCACACTATGCTTTTTGGTGTCATCATGGTAGTCGATGTTGTGATTGATTAAAAAATAATATTGGATTTGCTAGTCAAAATAAGAAGTGCCTAATTTAGAAGAAAATTCATGGAAGGTGGCTTCCTATATTGTCAAAGATGAAGGTGTCTAATCTTGTTTGAATGAAGATTGGAAAAATTAGGTAGCCTAATTTTGGTGAATCAATAAATGTTTGATATATGAAATGGGAACTTGAAGGCTATCCATATGACTTTATTTCTTCATTGTTAATTATCTCAAAAATAGAAAAAAACTTGTATAAGAAGTTTTTGAGTGAGAGAATTTTGTGGGAAAATTCTCTTGGACTTGTAATTGCTTGTTTTTTGTGTGTTTGAGAAATTATTGAGAGTGGTTGTAATAATTTTCCATATAGTAAATTTTTTCTCTAATTGTCTTTTGACAACGAAAGTGGTTTTTCTCTAATTTGAAGTTTTCACTATAATTCTTGTGTGGTGTATTGTCTATTTCTCTGTTTTTTGATATTCTGCTAAGGAGGATCTTGGGAGGAGGAATTTGTGATTATACCATTTGATTCAAATTTTCTAACAGTCGATAATTCAATGCTATAAACGAGTCACGTTGAATTTCTATATAGTTGGGGAGTACTTTTCTTTTTGAGGAAAAAAATATAAAATCAATTGTAGAGCAATGTTTGAGATTATGTCTTATGCCTGTAATAATATGTATCTCTGAATTCTTTAGCTGGTTATATTTCAATGAGATTAATCTAGTTGGGTTATGGAAGATAACGCATGAAAGATGAGTTGATTAATATGAATAGCAAAAGAGTGAGTTTGAAGAGAAAAATAAGAGATACAGGTGACATATCACGTGCTTGCTGCATTGAACAAATTAAACCTTGTAAGTCAGAGTGAAGAGAACCACTCTACCTGCCACAAGCACCAGGTACCATGTTTGAAGACTGGTAGTTGCAGGAAGTCAGAGTGAAGTAAAGATTGGCATATTTAAAGTTAGTCTTTTGTTTAATTTATACGGTGAAATGGTTGGAAGACCTTGTAACCTGTTAGAACATGGAATTGGTTGGCCTAAGTTCACATTCTATATGATACAACTAGTAACTATTTTGCAAATATGTGATGAACAATTAACATTCTTTACTTTAGGCATCTTATTGATCTATTTCTGGGTTCATCTTGAGCTGTTTTATTTCACTAAAAATGGCTTGGATTCAGGGTTGGAGTCGGGATGTATTTTCTTCCTAGGCTGACATTGGATGGATTAAGTGTGTGAAAACTCAAAAGGATACTTGTTTGAGAATAAGATGGGGTTTAATCTCTTAGTTTTACAATAGGGGAGTTATAAGAAACCGAACTTACAAAGGATGCACTACCAGAACACATAATGATTTCTTTCTTTGCACTTATGGTGCAACATTTGTCAATAATTAGGTGGTTTGAAGTGCATATTGTATGACTTTCACAAAACTAAAAGGATAAAACTGAAATTTGTTTTTTTGGTAAACTTAGTGCTTTATCGTGCCCTATTGTAAAGCCAAGGACAGGGACCTAGACAATTTTTTCTTCACGAGCAAAAAATGATGGCTTGTATTGAAAACAAGAAAGTTTGAAATTTACACTCTATGTATTCAAATAAAGAGAGAACAATTTATAAAATAGTTGTGGACAAACATTTATTGACAAATCACAGTCTACTTTATAGATTAAGATAAATATCTCTATGATGTTTTCCTAATCTAGTTGTCTTTTGTTACATCTAGAATACTATCTAGGCTACAAGCACCTTTAACTATCTAGGATTTCAAGATTGTGAATTGTGCACCTAGTAATATTTATTTTTTATTTTTAAATTGAGACTAGGCTTTCAGCCTAATCCAACTTGCACTGTGTTGTCACTGCTTGGATTGAAAATATGTGGACCAAGCACATTCACCATTCTCATTTTCTATTCTAAAATTTTAGCCCCTTGATATCATTTACAAATTTATCTATAGGCTGATTTAGAAAATTGATCTAAGCTTTGTATGAAACAGAATTCATTTTCACAGGTGCTGCATCTTGATGTTCAATTCGCCTTTTTTTTCCCTTAATTGTAGAGCAAGCTGATAACAACTTGCAATTTCGTCACGTAAGTGATTTCTTTTAGACTTCCTTGAGGCTTGATGTTAGGAATATACATTTTTCTTTGTCTGGATCTTGAACGTACTAGGTTATTGATGGGAATCAAGATAACAGGTTTTAAATGCATTTTAGAATTATCCTTTTCATTCAATGAGCTATCATTTAAATTTTAGTTTTAGTTATCAGTTAGTTCAATTAGTTTCAGATTGACATTATATTTGAATTTTAGTTAGGATTTTAAACTTTAAATAAGGTTTTTAATTAGAGATTATCAAAGTAGTTCTATAAATAGGACTGGAATTGTATGAATAAAGTCAGATTTGATTAAAGAATACAATTTATTTAGGAGCTTCTCCCTAATTCTCTTCTTTTCCCAATCTCAATCTTCAATTCTCAATCCCTAATTTCTTAATCTCCAAATCCATATTTCCTAAATTCCGTCTTCCCCAAGTTCCTTTTTTTTTTGTGTGCGCATCAATTAGCATGTATATTCCAATGGTTTTGGCCTTTTTGGGTTTTTCTGCCAGCTCGCCACCCAGTAAGGAACTACACTTGATTTGAGGCCTCAAAATAGCAATTTAATGTGAACATAGTTTAATTATGTGTATAGACTGTATGTAATTTACATTAGTTTATGTACAACGTGTACGTACAATATAATGCATGTTATTTTATGATCAATTTTATTATTTACAATCTTTATATGCTATATAAAGCTCGGATCTTTAGTTGAAGATTTTTTTTCATGTGTCATATGTATACGTACAACAGGTTCATACGTGACTCATGAGATAAACCATTTCGTTTATTTCTACCTCGATCAGAAAGCAGTTTCGCTAATCAAATCTGGTTGACAAAGAAGGTGACAACAGAATGGATGAGATTCTGACTTATGCCAATGAAATCTGCCAACACAAATTTGCTATTCAAATCCGGTTGACAAAGATGGTGACTGACAATGGATGAGATTCTGATTTATGTGAATGAAATCTGCCAACAAAAATACCAAGTTGTGGACGTTCTTGTGCCTTGTATATCAGATATCACCTTCTTGTTAGTTTCTACTGGCTTTAGAGGTTCAGATTTATCACTGTGAACTACAATCTAATTCAACCTGTCAAGTTTACTTTGTTAATCACCAAACTCTTCTAATTTGTATGTGAACCACAATCGAATTTTGCATAGGGTTTACCTAAATTACGACAAATTTACATCACCGTTTCTTTCCCCCAAAGTATGTCTTCATCCACTTCATTGGGATGAAGTTAAATATATTCAAACTTTCTTGATATTTATAATATTTATAATTATGTTATAATCACAATTGATATAATAGATAATTATTAATTAAAATAATAAAATAATAAAATAATAAAATATTTTATATTTTATATTTTTTAGCCTTAACATTTAATTATATGAATTTCACTTCAATTAGAATTCATTAAGTGGTTGATGGATGGAGTAACACATGGCAATGGTAGTCAACTACTGGTCAACATTGTTTAATGTTTGATCACATTAATCAACGTTAGTTAATGACCTCTATGTTATGGTCGAAAGAATTAAAATTAACATGTATAATTTTGCATTTTTGAATAAATCATACTTCATAACTTTTAAAATATATTATTTAGAAAAAAAAATAGATTTTATTGTTATATAACAAGAAAGGACCAAACTTATATTAAAAGTAACATAATAAATATTAGAGAGAAAATAAAAAGTGAAATCTTTTTTTATTAAACAATAGAATACTAAATTTTATATAATAACACTCAAAAAGCTCAAGTGAGCATCAATACAAATTAAGGACAGTCTCAAAAATCACAAAATAAATAAAATTGTTCAAATTAAGGACAGTCTCAAAAATTACAAAATAAATAAAATTGTTCAAATCACTAATATAAAGTTAGTTAGACATCAATGATGTTATTCAAAATCAGAACTAAAAGTGAGGCAATCATGTTGAACAAAAAGTGATAATTATGCCGAACTATATAAATGACCCTTTAGGATCAAACATATACCGTTGAAAAATTAAATTATTTCGATAAATCTAAACCCTCTGGAATCTATTATCCTAATAACATGCCCAAACAAGAAGTGCATCAAACAAATCTTAAAAAGAACCATGAATATATTGATGAAAGGAAAATGAAGAACATAAAGCAATTAAGATAAAACTAACTCTATAACAACTCACCAAGAAATGTAACACGGTTTCAACATGCTCTCCATACAATGGACATGAAATATCATCCATAATACACTTTATTGTTGTATAAAGTACAATTTCTCTTGTTTATAATATCAAAATACAATTTAGAAAATAAAATCTTAACCTTTTGATATGATAAAAAAAATGCCAAGCTCTTAAAATAATTTCGAGTTATGTCAACATTTACGTAAATGATACCTATAGTTTTAATACCTACTAGTAAAATAACTCATATTTTTAATATTGTAAATTCTATAGTTTCGATCAAAACATGATAATATTAAAAAAAATACAAAAACAATTATAAAAATTTAAAATATACATAAATAATTAATCAAAAAATAAAAAAATATATTTTTCAAATTTAGTTCTAAAATGTTAAATAAAATAACAATTTTACCGTTATTAAATTCATTATTTTTATCTCAAAATTTTTTATTATAAAATAATATTTTATCATTCCAAAAGTGACTTAAAATGATTTATCTTCACAAATAGAGTTATTTAAGTATCTTATCTAAAAAAAATGAATAAAATATTTAGTAACGGTAGGAAAGCAACTTCCACAACCCCATTCGTTAGCATTCGTATAAAATACCTTCTTCACAAGGATTGGACAATAATATTTTTCGGCTAATGTTATGCTGACTTTGTGGAAGTTGGCACACGTAACTTCTCATTCAATCATAACAGGGGATAGATTTATGAGATGTTGAGAAAACAAGAAATAAAAGAGAGCAAGAAAATGGTCTGTATTGATTGCAGATTACAAAGAGGAGAGTCCTCTTATATACACAAAGGAGTAACTAAAAAAACAGAAAAGGAGGGAAGTTTGTTAGCAAACTTCATAACAGAAAACTAACTCTAAAAACCTCTAAAATAGAATTACATTCTAACTTTCTCCCTCAATTCAAGCACTCTTCTTTTCCTCCCCCTGCTTGTTGAAGAGGTGAACAAATACTCATTTTCAGCTTGAGTCTATTGAAGAACTATGACAACAAGGGTTTGGTTAGAATGTCTGCAATTTGATCAGCAGAAGGAACATGCTGAACAAGAAGTTGCTTTAAGATAACTTTCTCCCTGACGAAATAAAGGTCTAGCTCCACATGTTTAGTTCTCGAATGCAGTATAGGATTAACTTATAAGGAGATGGTGTTGGTGTTGTCACACCAAAGAACAAGAGCAGTCTTCATATCAATTTTGAGTTCGCTAAGAAGAGACTGAAGCCAAACAACTTCTGAAGTGGCATTGGCTAGGTTGTGGTACTCAGCTTCAGTAGTGGACCTAGAAACTACATTCTGTTTCTTTGAAGACCAGGAAATTAAACTATCTCCAAGAAAAATACAGTAACTAGTAGTAGATCTTCTATTATCCAAATCATTTCCCCAATCAACATCATAGTACCCTATTAGAGACAGATTATTTGTTTTCCTCAAGGTGATTCCTTCATCAGCAGTTCCTTTCAAATACCTAAGGATCCTCTTTACTACTTTACAGTGATGATCAAGAGGTTTCTACATGAATTGGCACACATGATTTACACAATAGGCAATCTCAGGTCGGGTGATGGTGATGTACTAAAGAGCTCCAACAATGCTCCTATATTCAGTAACATTAGGAACTGGATCACCATCTGTAGCAATGAGTTTCAGACTGCTTACCATAGGAGTAGGTAGAGGATTATCTTGATCCATCTTTGACCTTTTGAGGAGATCACAAATGTATTTCTTTTGAGACAAATGGAGACCTTTATCTGTGGACCGGACTTCAATGCCAAGGAAGTAATTCAATTCTCCAAGATCTTTGAGTGAGAAGAGTTTATTGAGAACTGATATGAAGTTGTCAAGTTCAAGTTTCTGACTTCCAACCACTATTATGTCATCAACATAGACAAGAAGAAAAATGATAGAGGTGGCAGAGAACCTGAGAAATAAAGAATTGTCAGCTTTAGAAGAGGAGAACCCCATGTGAAAGAGGGTGCCCTTGAGTTTTTCGAACCAGGCCCTAGGAGCCTACTTTAAACCATAAAGGGATTTACTGAGTTTACAAACCATGTGAGAAGCTTCTTTGGTTTCAAAACCAGGGGGTTGTGCCATATAGACCTCTTCCTTCAAATCTCCATTAAGAAAGGCGTTGTTAACATCTAATTGTCTCAAATACCAGCCACGAGAAAGAGCCACAGTGAGGACAACTCTGATAATGGTTGGCTTAACAAGAGGTGAAAATGTCTCATCAAAGTCAAAGCCAGGTCTTTGATGGAAACCTTTGGTAACAAGTCTTACCTTGAACCTGGAAATAGAGCCATCTGGGTTTTCTTTGACCTTTAATACCCATCTACAACCAATGGTTTTTTTGTCAGGAGGCAGTTCAACTAAAGACCAGGTCCGATTCCTTTGAAGTTCATTGTACTCTTCAAGCATGGATTCCTTCCATCTGTTATGAAGAAGGGCATCCTGTACTGAAATACAAGTAGGATCTGAAAGATTAGCAGAAAAAACTTTCTTCTTAGAGATGGAATTTTTGGATCGTGTAACCATAGAGTGATTAGTAGGAGTAACCTCAGGAGCAACATTGTGAAGGATAGTTTCAGAGACTTCATTGGCTGAGTTTGGATTAGAATGAGAAATAGGCTGATTTGAGTTGTTTGAAAAGTTATTTTGTGAGATAGAAAGAGAGGAAAAGGCCTGATTAACAGGTGTAAGACCTGTTTTACGTGTATTATCTGATATATGACCAGAAAAATAAGAATTATGTGGAGTTGGAAGTGAATGACTTGCAACTATAGGTGGAGGAAATATGATAGGAGAAGATGGCTCCGAAGTTTGAGAAGTATTTTTTGGAAAGGAAAGATATGTTCATTGAAGATGACATGTCTTGAAACATATATTTTTCCATTGTTATCTAAACATTTGTAACCTTTATGTTTGCTGCTATAGCCTAGAAAGGTGTAGGGAATGGACCTAAAATCAAACTTATAGGAATTGTAGGGTCTTAGATGAGGAAAACATTGACAGCTAAAAACACGAAGTGATTTATAGTTGGGTTTTACCTAAAAAAGGACTTGGAGAGGAGACTTTTGCTGCAGGACTGTAGACGGAAATTTTTTGATAAGAAAAACAGCAGTGGAGAGGGCCTCTGGCTAATAAGTGTTAGGGACAGAGGATTGAGCAAGGAGGGTAAGACCAAGTTTGACAACATGTCTATACTTCCTCTCAACAATACCATTTTGTTGAGAGGTGTGAGGGCAGGAAACTCTATGAATGATGCCATATTTATCAAGAAAATTTGAAAAAGATCGAAACTCACCACCCGAATCACTTTGAAAAGTCTTGATTTTTGTGTTCAACTAATTTTCTGCTTGTGTTTTGAAATGAATAAAGCAATCTAAAGCTTCAGATTTGCGTTTGAGGAAATAAATCCATGTGAATCTTGAAAATACATCTACAAAGGTAATGTAGAATTTGTGGCTAGTGGTAGAAATAATGGGAGAGGGGCCCCATATATCAGCTTCCACAAGCTGTAAAGGTGCAGAATAGCTAGTTTGAGGAGTAAGAAAAGGGAGTTTATGGCTTTTTCCCATTTGACAAGCTGTACAAAAGTAATGTTTCATTTTATTCACTAAAAAAATGATATTACAATGATTTAGAATTTTGTTAACAACTTGAAAAGAAGGATGACCAAGCCTTCTATGCCAAAGGTCAAGAGAGAGTTTTTCTTTATAAGGAATGGTTTTTGATATGAGATATTGGAAGGAGGGTTGGCAGGTTGGATTAGGGGTCTTGGTAGGCAGCAAGAGGTCAAGCTGGTACAGTCCTTTATGCAAAGTCTCATTGAGTAGAAGTTTCTTAGTAACCTGATCTTTGAAAAAACAGAAAAATGGATGAAATTCAAAGAAAACTTTATTGTCAAGGTAGAACTTAGAGGCACTAAGAATATTTTTAGTAATTGAGGGTACATGAAGAATATTATTTAGAGATAAGGAATGAGAGTAGAAAGGGGAAGAGATAGTAGTTTTGCCAATGTGTTTGATTGAGAGGCCTTTACCATTTCCCATATGAATTTTTTGAGTTCCATTGTAGTCAGTCCCACATGATAGGTTTTGGAAGTCATTGGTCACATGATTGGTGGCCCCGGAATCAGGATACCAATTCTTGTCAGTGACAGTGTTTCGAGCAGTAGCAATTAAGGCTTCAGTAGGGGCTTGATCAAAAGGGGTTTCTTCTTGTGTGTGAGCAAGATTGGCATGGTTCTGAGTGGAATTATAGTTTTGATTGGAAGAACTTGAGGGGTTATTGCCTTCATTCCCTTGAAAATTCTGATCAAAATAATAGTAACATTTGATGACTGTGTGTCCTATCTTGCCACAGAGTTGGCATTGAGGTCTGCCATTGTTGGATCTGCCCCATCTTCCTCTGCCACGATAGCCATTGTATCCTCTTCCTCCTTGATGGTTGTTCTATGAAGTACCATTATATCTTTTCCTATTGTTAGCAAGATTCACAGAAAGATCATTAGCAGCGGATTGTTTTTGTAATATACGACCTTCATGAGACAAAAGAAGTGTATTGACATGTTAGAGGGTATAAGGGATTTCTCTTGAGCAGATGATGGAAACTATGGACTCGTACTCATCCCCTTTATGTGAGAAAGAATAGCCAATCAGCTGAGGAATATAGCTGGTGTTGATCGAGGCAAGAAGCCAAGAAACGAGTAATCTATCCTGTCTTTGATGGAAAATGAAGGCAGGATTTGATTCTCCATCACGAATTCTCGGTGGAACATTGCAGGTTCCATGGATGAAATCCTCAAGACCATAGCCAAAGATCATGTTTTCTACCTAAAATTTCCATATGAGGAAGTTGTCTTCTTCAAGTTTTATCGTGATCAACTGGCTGAGGGGGTTGATGATAGATCTCATAGGATCTTCATTGTTGGTCGGGTGAGCACTACCATTAGGTGCAGAGGAATTTGATCCTGCCCCATTGTTAGCATTATGATTTCTTATCTTTTCCACGAAGAAGAAGAAGAAGATGCCTAGAAAAGTTTGACAGAGCAACCAGGCTGCTCTGATACCAGGATAGATTTCTGAGATGTTGAGAAAAAAATAAATGAAAGAGAGCAAGCAAATGGTCTATATTGATTGCAGATTACAAAGAGGAGAGTCCTCTTATATAAACAGAGAAGTAACTAAAAAAATAGAAAAGGAGGGAAGTTTGTTAGCAAACTTCATAACAGAAAACTAACTCTAAAAACCTCTAAAATAGAATTACATTCTAACTCAGGGGCATAGGAAAAGTGGTTTTGTAACTTGTTCAGCATTGCGTGTCCACCATTGCATTGAAGCTGGACTAGGTTCCCTCCAAGGAATCTCATGTTTTCGATAAGCCATGGAGGATCATACACAAGTATAAAATCCGAAAATCAAAGGGGTCAAAATTTGGTGCCAAACTTACTCTATAGCACTAACGGGTAGAGAGCTGCCTTTAGTGAGGGAAAAGGAGTAGGAAAAGGATATTGATCAAAAGTGGTTTAAAACATCACTTAAGGCTCCATATTTATTTATTTTTAATTAAAAAATGACTTTTAACGAGTTGTGATCTACTATAATAGATCATCTCTTATAGTTGATTTACAGTTAATCAAAGTCGATACGGTAAAAATGTTAAAAATATACAAAAAACACATAATGGTTGGTATAAGATCGAAAAAAGTCTATATTGAGTTTGATGACATATTATTATTAGTTATACGATTTGCTAAGGGTATTCTTTTAATAAAAACCACCCTTAGGCCTAAAAGTGTCTGTTTAGTGAAAAAATGAAATTTTGGAACCATAGATTTTGTGAGATTCGGGAATTGTTTTCATTGTAATTTGATGTTAGAAAATGATTTGGGGGATGTTGGATCAAGTGTGTGAAAACAATGTAAGAAAAATATTATCAAAATACTGAAATGTTGTGCTTGGGTTGAGTTGTGGACTAGGTCGCTCTTTTTAAGACGTTTCACAGCTCTACCCAAACTTGTTCAAGCAAACACAACCTCGTTGTCCCCAGGATAAAACATCCTAGAATCTATTTTCTATCTATAAAATATTTATGTTGCTCGGAAAATTTCAAAAAACAATTTTGTATATTTTTCTTTGGTTTGCTACCAAGAGTAGTTTTTGAGTTGTGTTTTAAAATTGAGGGCTATTGCCCTCTATTTATAGTTGAAAAATTATGTGTAACGATCCCATAATTATGAAAATAACGGTTATAAAAATAACGGACACATAATTATGAAAATAATGGTCACATAATTATGAAAATAACGGTTACAAAACATAATGATGAAAATAATAGTCATATTTGGGTGGATAAATAACGGTCATGTCTGTTGGAAAGAATTGTTTTAATAATGAATTTTTTATTTAAATTCATTTCCAACAATCCCCCACTTGAATTTTATATAAAAATATTTTCATCGAGCAACCGATCAATTAAAAGTATATTATTGTACATAAACGAAAGGTGTCTATCGACTTGAACCTTTGCACAGTGTTGATGCTTTAGAATATATTAGAGTAACTCGTAGTTTTGAACTCTATCACTAACAACATTACACACACAACCTTTCCAAGGTGTAGTTTGAAAATCATGTGCTTTATAGCCATGCATGTGTATCCCAGTATAGTGAATTCTCTAGTAAATTTTTCCCAAATATTTCATAAGAAGCGGCCACACTTCCACAGTCACATAGGTAAGTCTATCAAGAGTACTCTTATAGCTATCTACTCCACTCCAAATAGAGTATAGAACTCATTAAAAGTTTAATAATTAACTCATCCTTTCTATCACTTTAGGATTTCATGCTTCTAACAATATAGAATGGCACTTCAAAATAGCAGGATTCATCTCATATCACTTCATGACTTGTTATTACCCATTAAACTTATTTCTTGACATCTCTAGTCTATAAGTTGGGTTATAATCATGAGTGACTCTTCATTCTAAGAGCATCAGTTCCATTTCTTTCAAGGTTTTGAAAACCTTATCTCTTAGTAATCCTTTTGTCAAATGATCAACCAAATTTTCATTAGAACATACATGATCCACTCTTACAGCTTCTGTAAAGAGAAATTCTATAACAGTACTATGCTTACGACATATTTGTGTCCCTCGCTATTGTAATAATGATTCCAAATCTTAGCAATAGATGTGGTACTATCACAGTGGATTAGGACAGTTGGTATCGATCTTTCCCATAAAAAGGATCTCAACTAACAGACTTCTTAACCAACCTACTTATTCACTAACAGTAGCTAATGCTATCATTTCAGACTCCATCGTAGATTGAGACAATATTGTCTATTTCTTAGACTTCCAAGAAACAGCTCCACTAGTAATGCTAAATATATAGCCACTAGTGGCTTTGGAGTCTTTAGATAGAATGTTCCAATCAACATCGTTGTATCCTTCTAAAACAGCGTAAAATATTTTATAATGTAATAAGGTATCTCATTACCCTTTCAATAGCATTCCAATTCTCTATACTAGGTCTACTGGTAAATCTACATAATAGTCCCACAACATAAGTTATGTCTAGTCTAGTGCAGTCAGTAGCATAATGTAAGCTACCAATGATGCTCGCATACTCAGTTTGTCTAACATCGTCTCTGGTGTTCTTTAACAACTTTTCACTGGGATCATAAAGAGTACATACAGGTTTGTAGTTAAAGTAATTATATTTCTTTAAGATCTTCTCAATGTAATGAGATTGATCTAGAGAAGTCCCTTTTCAAACCTAGTAATCTTTATACCAAGGATTACACTCGCTTTTTCGAGATCTTCTATATCAAAACTAGAACATAACAAAGTTTTCACTTTATTCACAACATAAATATTTGACCCAAAAATAAATGAATTTGTTACTTTCATTCATTTTGAATCCATGTGAGATAACTAAATTATCAAATTTTGCATGCCATTGCTTAGGTGCTTGTTTTAGACCATAAAAGGGATTTATGTACTTTACAAACTTTATTTTCTTGGCCTGGGACAACAAAGCCTTCAAGTTGGTATATATAAATTTCTTCTTCTAAGTCACCATTTAAGAAAAAAAATTTAACATCCATTTGTTGCACTACTAAATCATGGATAGCACCAAGAGAGAAAAGTACATGTATGGAAGTTATTCGTGTGATTGGTGAAAAGGTATTGATGAGCAGAATCGTGATCGCTAAATACTTTGATGAACGAAAACTTGATGAACGAAAACCGGCATTGCCGATCCTGCCAATACTTTGGTTTTATATTTATAAAACTCTCGCAAGTGCACGAATCATTTCGTAGAAAATGATAAGTATACTCCCAAGGTCGATCTAAGGAAGGAATGTATGTGGTTTTTAATTTATTATTCAAACTTTTAAAAACAAAATTAAATCCTAAACATCCTGTCACGATATTTTGGGTTTTGTGTTTTTAATTTACTAACATAAAAATAAACATAGATTCAATAAATATTCATGCAAATTATGTTCATTTATAATGGTGGAGTATTTATGGATATAATAACTAAGTTAATTATGCTTGCTCGTATTATTTAGGTTATTAAAGATATGAATTGATATTTATTGATTCTCCCTTTTTTGTATGAACACCACCTTTGGTGGGGTTAGATATTCTTTGTTAACTAAACAAATCAATTAACACCTATGGGTGGGGTTGATAACTAATTTGGTTAATTAAATTAATTCCTTTTTCTAAGAGATTGAAAATGAACCATTTAAATGCCACCTTTGGTGGGGTTAGACAGTTTAAACTTTATTCAAGGTGTCCAAATTAAACCTAAGAATTTAGTTATCCGAGTATTAACTTTCACGTTTTAAAACTACTACTGAAAAAATGTTGTCAATACATTTTCAGATAATAATTCTTATAAAAACTTTTGAAATAGAGCTTCACTCTAACTACCGGGCGATTGTACCAACAAATAAAAGAGCACTACTCTAAATTAGACCGGATAACTAAACCTTAAAATCTAATTTTCAAATTTAAGTTTGTAATGAAAAATAATATATTTCTCTCTAACATTCTTAATATAAAATTTTGAATAAAAATAAAATCAATTCATTTTAGAGATTTTTACCTATTTAATATTTCGCAAGCATAACAACGTTATTATTATATCATGTTTACAAATATCTAGCACAGTTAAATTTAATCACAGACAAATTAAATATAACATGTAAGAATAAAGCATAAAAAATAACTACAAAGAAAATAAAATCCTTATAGAACTTCGACGCTATTCCCGTTGCTAGAAAAACTCCAAGCGGAATTTGCACTCCCATTTATTGAATCAAAAAGCTAAAATATTACAAAAACATAACTAGTTCTTCCCTAAAAAGGGAAGAACTCTAAAACTAAGAGAAATTAACTAAGAAAAGCTAAAAACTAAGAAAACATAAGAAAAACTAAAAATCTAAGAAAAGAGAGAAAGAAAGAGAGAAAAGAATGTATTTGGAGGTTTTGAAGGTGTGTTTTGAAGTGAAGGGAAGGGGGTATTTATAGGTGAGGATGGAGTGAAAAAATGAGTAAAAAAATGTTAAAAAAATGTAAAAACGCGTAATGGAAATGCTGACGTCAGCATGACGTCATGGGGTGGCTGTAATTGAAAAATGAGTGTCGGCGCGCGCGGATGAACAGTAACCTCGCGCGCGCAGTGCTGCACGCATGAATAGTAACCCCGTGCAGTTTGGGGAGTCTTTAGAAGCCTTGTGATTGGCGGTTGATGGCGCATTTTTCTTCTTTTTGACATTTTTGACCCATTTTGTCCAATTTTTCCATATTTGTCGACCTTTACGCATTTATTTATTAATATATTTGTGATGTATTACTTCCAGTATTCCTCTTTGAGTCTTTAAGTTGCATTTTTAAGCCAAAATACCTGAAAAACAATAAAAATACCCGTGATTCCGAAAAAGATAAATTTATATAAATATATGATAAAACATATAAATATATATATTTTTAATCAATTAATTTGCATAAAATCATGGTTATTTTAGTGCTTTTTGAGCACTCATCAGGTATCAAAGAAATCTATATTTTCCCTTTGTCTAAGGGACGAGCCTTGTACTCTTCAATAGTACCATCAGGTTTTAATTTCTTCTTTAGTATCTATTTACATCCTATGGTTTTGCAACCAAGAGGTATGTCAACTAAATGACAAGTTTTATTATACTCAAGAGAGTTCATTTCATCATTTATGGCTTCTTCCCATAAGTTGGCATCTAAAGAAGATAAGGCTTCTTGAAGAGTTTGGGGATCTTCCTCTAAGGTATAAGCATAAAAGTCAAACCTAAAATCCTTAAGGGTTCAAGCTCGTTTACTTTTCCTAATTTCAATTTTTATTTCCTCATTTTGTTCACTAGTTCTAATTATAGGTAAACTACTAGAAGACGAGCCCCCACTATTTTTCAATTTAAAGGGAAACTTATGTTCATTCATAGAAGTCAATATCATTTGATTTTATAATTACATGATCATTTAAGTCATAGAATTTATAAGCTTTACTAATCACAACATATCTTATGAATAAACATTCATATGTTCTACTAGCAAGTTTATTTCTTTTAGGATCAAGGATCCTAACATAGGCTAAACAATCCCAAGTTTTAAAATAAGTTAAGTTAGGTTTCTTATGTTTCAAAATTTCATATGGTGAAATTTTACTAGTAGATTTAGGCACTTTATTTAGCACATAGTAAACAGTTAATAAAATCCCCCCCACCAATGGGAAACAACACCAAAGTTTAATAAGATTGCAACAAATGATTCAGTAAAAGTTCTATTTTTGATTTCATCTTTGCCATTCATTTCAGGAGAATAAGGTACAATTTTTTCATGAATGATTCCATGAGTTTTATAAAAATAATTGAAAATATTATAATCATATTCAGTACCTCTATCACTTCGAAACCTTTTGATGTTTTTGTTAAGTTGTTTTTCAATTTTAGTCATAAATATTTTAAACATGTAAAACACTTCACTTTTATTTTTCATTAGATATTTATAAAATAGCATTTTTTATTTTTTGTTAAAATACCATCAAGTTCACATATATCAAAGTGTATTAAGTCTAAAGGTTCAGATTCTCTAACTACTGACTTAGGTGAAGTTTTGGTTATTTTAGCTTGACTACAAAAATCACATTTTTCAAAATCATTCAATGATAGTTTAGGAATTAGTTCTAAGGTACTCATGTTCTTGATTATGCTTTTATTAACATGACAAAGTCTAGCATGCCAAATATTAAAATAACTCAACATATAAGGAGAAGAATAAGCTTTATTAATTTCAATATTCAATTTGAACATGTTATCAGTGACATACCCTTTTCCCAACAAAAAATATTATTTTTAATTATTGTATATAAATTAGCCCCTATAGTTTGAGTAAACCCAGTTTTGTTAAGAAGATAGCCCGAAACTAAGTTCTTTCTCATCTTTCGAGTATGCAAGACATCATTCAAGATATAGTCTTTCAAGAGGTAAACTTCAATTCCACCTCAACTTTAGTGGAATAGGAGTCACCCAGCAACACTTTCTTATCCTGAGACTCAAAATAAGACTTGAGCATGTCTCTATCATAGCAAAAATGGTGAGAAGTACTAGTGTCCACACACCACCCCTCAGATCTACCAAAAATATTGATTTTAGATATCATAGCAATAAGTTGATCTACGGTAAGGTTTGCCTATGGGGCAGGACAATTCTTATTCTGAAAGTTCCTGGCTAAGTGGCCAGATATTTTACAACTATAACACATGAATGTGTTATTTCTTGGGGGGGATTGAGGTCCATTCTGGGGAGGATAATTTCTGTTTCTATTTTGGTGGTTACGGTTTTGGTTATGATTGTAATTATGAGTTTTCATGTTTATTCCTTTAGGTTTCAGAATTACAGAGGAGGATTTCTTATTGGTACTGTTATTTGAGACAATGAGTACTTCATCTCCTTGATCTTATTTTCAAGCTTCATCTTCTATTCTTAGTCGGGTTATAAGACTTTGTAAAAAACTTCCTTAGTTTTAAGTCTAAGTGCATTCTTAAAATCTTTCCAAGTAGAGGGTAATTTATCTATAATAACAACTAATTGAAATTTTTCATCTAAAGCCATACCTTCAAAAGTTATTTTGTGTGCTATCTTCTGCAGTTCGTGTGATTGAGCTTCTACATATTTGCCACCAATCATTTGGCACTTCATGTATCTACTGACAGCATACTTCTTTGTTCCAGCTTCCTCAATTTCATACTTCTTTTGAAGTGCATACCAAATTTCCTTAGCAGACTTATAATAGTCATACAATTCGTCAACTATTCCATTAAGAATAAAAATTTTGCATAGCAAATTATTTTCCATCCAGGTGTCTAAATCTTTTGTTATAGCTTCAGTAGGAGGATTAGACAGCGTTGGTTTTTCAGTAGTAAGAGCAGAAGTGACCTTTTTCATGGTTAAGAAAAATAACATTTTTTGTCTCCATCTTTTAAAGTGTAATCCCTCAAAACAGAACGGTTTGTTGATATCAACAGTTAACAATTCAGTGGACATGGCAGATAGAAATATGTCTTAAAATTGTTGGAACAAGTGTGTGAAAACAATGTAAGAACAATATTACCGAAATACTAAAATGTACTGCTTGGGTTAAGTCTCAGACTAGGTCGCTGTCTTTAAGACGTTTCATGGCTCTACCCAAACTTGTTCAAGCAAACACAACCTCGTTGTCCCCAGGATAAAATAGCCCAGAATCTATTTTCTATCTTGGAGCTTCATTGCACTGATGAAGTCTAGAATACTACACCTCTAAAATATTTATGTTGCTCGAAAAACTTCAAAAAACAATTTTGTATATTTTTCTTTGGTTTGCTACCATGAGTAGTTTTTGAGTTGTTGAGTTGTGTTTTAAAACTGAAGGCTATTGCCCTCTATTTATAGTTGAAAAATTATGTGTAATGATCCCATAATTATGAAAACAACGATTATAAAAATAACGGATACATAATTATGAAAATAATGGTCACAAAACATAATTGTGAAAATAACGGTTACAAAACATAATTATAAAAATAACAGTCATATTTGGGTGGATAAATAACGACCATGTCTGTTGGAAAGAATAGTTTTAATAAAATATTTTTTATTTAAATTCATTTCCAAGAGGGGATGATACTGAGTATTTCTTACTTCGAATGATGAATTTTGTTGAAAAAAATAGGAAAATTGAAAAAGGGATCGAAGGGTAAAGGTTTAGAGTTTGGGAAAATATAGATCAAGTAGTATATAAATTAGATTAATATTTATTTTTTATTTTATTTATCAAATTTAAACTATATATTATTAACATGAGTATTAAATATTAACTTTTATTAAATGATTACGATTTTAAAAAAAATTTAATATTGATGCATATAAATTAGAATCGCTTATTAATATAACGAGTTCTATTCTTATTGATTAACATTTAAATTGTTTCTACAATTATAGTTATGCCCCCACTTTGTGTATTTTGTAGAAAGTGTTGATGTTAAACAAGACTTATTAACTAATATAAGTAATAAATAAAGTGATTAATATGCATGGATTGACTACTAGATAAATAGCACATGGGTAGTTAACATTACATCTTAGTGCAAACAACAAGTATACTTGCTAATAAAGTAATATTTATATTAGTGTAAACAACAAGTATACTTGCTAATCAAGTAATATTTATATTAGTGTGAACACCGATAAAGTATTATTTTACTAAGTGAGAGCAACAAGTATACTAGCTAATCAAATATTATTTCTCTAAGTGTGATCAACACATATACTTACTAATCAAGTATTATTTATGTATATATAGCTTCCATATATTACACAATTGTATTAAGTCTTTCTATCCTATTTTATATAGTTACAACTATCAATATTAAATTATAAACTTCTTCTATGTCAATCTTTATCTTCTTCCATGCTACATTTTGATGATTATTTTCGCAAGTGTACGAATCGTTCAAGTAATAAAGTGTATAAAAGTACGGATATCGAACCCACAAGGAATGGCGTTACTAAGTACCGAAATTGACTAACCCTAATTTTATTTGAAAACCGAATTGTTGAAATTGTTTTAAAAGCAAATTAACATAAAACTAAACACAAATAAAAAAATTTAATGTTGTTCACAAATGATTAAAAATGCTAAGGCATTTGATTTCGCTAAATCAATTCAATCCGATTTCAAGTCATGTTATATGAAAATCAAAGCTAAAAGTGATGGTTGAAAAACCGAAACTTATCTAATACTTTTTCTCAAGTTATATTAGAATTACTTATCTATGAAAAATGACTATATTTCTATGAAGATTTAATCACAAATAAGCACATTACGATTTATGGAATTTCTGGAATAACCACATACATCATGCATTAGGTGTCAAACTCGCATTCAACATACGGTATTTATCACAAGAAGCATTCATTACACATCTCCTCTCGGTCTCAATATAATGCAACAAATCATCTAAATCTTGATCAGAAATTTAAAAGCATTAAGCATGGAAATAAATACTCGACTTGAAAACAATGAATTCATATAACCATAACAAAAGAAATTATATTTCCTTGATCTAACTACATCATAGCCTTAGCAAAAAAAACGAATTAGTCCATAACGGAAATAAGAACAACCATTATTTCAATTGAATCCATGAATAACAAATATCAATAAACTGCATAATATAAAAACTAAGGAGAAGAGATGAAAAACTCTAGAAGATGAAGGCTTGGTAGCAACAATGGTGAAGATCCTTCAAGTTTCTCCAAAATTTCCTCTTCTCCAAAAATGCCTTTGAACTCGTTCTGCCGTCCCCTCCTTCTCCATCATAATGTATATATAGATCTAGGCTTTTTGAGGACAATTTTGGAACAAAACACCATAAAAAATGTTTTCGAACGAAACTCACGGCGGCGAAGTTATTCTCACCGCGGCGAGATTTCTCGAAAACTTACGATTTCGGTTCACTAAATCTCGCGGCGGGGATTATTGTGGGCCGACGGCGATGCACTTAGTGGCAAGGTGAGATGTACTTGGCAGGTGGCGAGATGTACTTGGCCGGGGGCAATTGCTTTGCCAAAATACGTGCTCCTGCGTGATTTTCAACATTTTCTCGTAAGATTTTCACGCACAAATTCCAAATGTTGAACTTTTGTTTTCTTTTATTTGCACTCAATCCCTGGGCCATTGAAATTTGTCCCAAACTTCTCCATAATTATGATTTTACCTGAAATTGCACTTTAAACATGAAATACTAGTGAAATGACATTTGTGGATTAAATAATAAAATAAAAACGCAATTTTCACACAAATATCAACCTTTAAATCATAACAAAAATGCAATAATTTGACTCCTATCAACAACCTCAATCCACCTTCGCTAGTCTCTAGCAAGAAAAGTGATCTATGAATAATTTCAAAAGGAGACATTAAAAGAAAAATTCAAAGGAAATTTATTCTATTTACAACATTACATTAAGCGTATGCAATAAGCCTTTAAACCCCTAGGCGGCCCTAGTAGGACGAGTTGTAGTCTCGTGAGGGCTTCCAGTGATGACACCCACAAACATCTTACCTATAACTATCCTAACTTAAAACAATAAAATCACACAAAAATTAATTTGCAAAAATGTCTCAAAAATTGTAAATAACACACAACACATATAATAATTAAATGTCACCTAAGCTTTAAGAAATCTCAAATGCCAATTTCACTTTTGTTATTGACTCTTAAACATCCATCAAACCACAAACCAATAGCCATAATACCCAGATAATATTATGCAGAACATCCACAAAAAAAGGTGAAATCTCAAACTCCATAGGCTCACTCTTCAAAACTCTCTCCACTAATTAAAAAAAATACACCACTTCGGATCAATAGGACTTATTAGGCTTGTAATGTTAGGCTTAGGTATTTGGTTAAGAAAGAACGGGAAGTGTCAAAATACAAATAATAGCACTTATTAGATTAAACACAACCAATTAAGTAAAAGAGTAACACCATTTAACACAAATTGTTTCTTCCGATCATAACCCATTTTTCCAAAGATAAACAATAATTCTTCCTCAATCTTTCACCAAGACATCCATTACTAACACTCTTTATTTACTAGGCTGTGAAGGGCCTTTCTTTCTTTTCTTTTCTTTTCTTTTTTTTTCCTTCTCTTTTTTTTAAACATAACCCCCAACCAATTTCTTCCAATATATGTGGAAGATGTCTTATTTTTTTATTCCATCCTTACTCCAATTGCTCTTGAAAAGTTTGTGTTCAAAATTAAGTGCTCTTAACAAATAAGGTAGGAATTATATATATATTTTTGGCTCAATAAAAGGTAGGTTATAGAAGGAAAAAAGAAAGAAAAATAAGGCTAAC
The DNA here is from genome assembly GCA_033030585.1 of Hippophae rhamnoides. Lineage (NCBI taxonomy): Eukaryota > Viridiplantae > Streptophyta > Magnoliopsida > Rosales > Elaeagnaceae > Hippophae > Hippophae rhamnoides. The sequence continues at coordinate 44,137,828 of CM065438.1, read as the reverse complement.
AATATATTTAAATAGGCTCAAAGAGGTAACTAGTGATATAAGGATAACAAGGTAGGCTTAAAATGGCACAATCGATCCAAAAATGGCCTACATCATCTCCTAAACAGTGCAATCCCAAATTATTTCGCCTTAAGAGGTTTTCAAATGAGTTCTAGAGTTTGTTGAGATCACAAAAATGTCCATGAAAAATTTTAAGATTTACCGTTTACCGCACCCCAACCAAAACCTTACATTGTCCTCAATGTAAGAAAGAAAAACTGTAAATGGCTTTTTTCTTACCTGCAAGACTAAAATAAGCAAATTTAATCAAAAATAAAATTATCATAAAATGAAGTGCAGAATTTAAAATTTCTAAAATAAAATGAGATAAAAGATGAGAAAACAAATCTGATGCGTTGCCTCCCATTAAGCGCTTTAAGTTATAGTCATTAGCTAGACTTTATGTCATCTTTCTGCTTGCTGAATTCTCCATCAAAATATGGGCTCAACTATTGTCCATTTACCTTGAAAGTTCCCTTTGTTTCATGACTGATCTCAATTGTTCAATAAGGAAACACTTTGGTTACTAGAAAAGGTCCTGACGAACGAGATTTTAGTTTTCTTGGAAAAAGTCTGAGACGGGATTTATAAAGCAACACTTTCTGTCCCACCTCAAATTTTTGCCTCAAAATGTGCTTATCATGCCAAACCTTCATCTTGTCCTTGTATATTCGGTCATTCTCATAAGCATCATTCATCATTTCATCCATCTCATTTGTTGTAGATTTTACAAGGCAAGCTTCTAGTGGTAACAATGGAGTTCTCTCCTCAAAATTTTCCGAGATTAAGTTGTCAAGAGTGTTAATTTGAAAACAAGAATGTACCTCACTTGGAAATTTCATTGCTTCAAAAACATCAAAAGTCACTTTTCATTTTCCACCCGTAGAATGAGCTTTCCTTGCTGAACATCAATCAATGTTCTTCCAGTTGCAAGGAATGGTCTCCCCAATATCAACGGTACCTCTCTATCTTCCTCCATGTCAAGCACCACGAAATCTACAGGGAAAATAAATTTGTCAACTTTAATTAAAACATCCTCAATTACCCCTCGAGGATATTTCACCGATCGATCTGCTAATTGTAGAGAGATTGAAGTGGGTTTTACTTCTCCCAGGCCTAGTTTTCTGAAAATAGAAAGTGGTATCAAATTAATGCTTGCTCCTAAATCACATAGGACTTTATCAAAATTGCAACTTCCTATAGTAAAAGGTATAGTAAAACTTCCTGGGTCTTTCAATTGTGGCGCTTTGAAGAATCGCATCGCACTGTACCTCATTTAGCATTACAATTTACATGTCTCCCACTTCTTCTTTGATATAATTTCCTTCATGAATTTTGCATACTTGGGCATTTGTTCCAACATCTCTGCAAAAGGAATGTTAATATGCAAATTCTTAAAAATATCCAAAAATTTATCAAATTGATTATCAAGATTTTTCTTATTCAATCTTTGAGGATATGGGATAGGAGGCTCATATTTCGCATTTGGGGAAGGTTGAACATCTTGGGATGTTGATGGCTTTTCTTTAGATTTTTCCATCATTTTCTCTGATTTCCCTTTCCATTCAAGTTCTTTACCGCTTCTCAATGTGATAGCCTTTACATGTTCTTTGGGATTTATTGTGTCGCTAGGCAATGATCCTTGAGACCTTTCTGCAATCTTCTTTGAAAGCTGCCCTAGTTGGTTTTGGATGTCCCTTTTGTGCGCTCTCGATTTCGAAATTTGTTCTTGTCTCCTCAATGAACTTTCCCAAAATTCCTTCCAAATCTGCTTTGTTTCTTCTCTTGGGGTTGGTAGGAAGATGATGACGGTTTGAATCCCCTCGTTATTTCCCCATGACAAATTTGGATGATTTCTCCAACCTGGATCAGAAAATTCGAATGGGTTATGTTGAGGTTTTTGGAAAATTGAAACATAATTTGCTTGCTCAACATTTGGTGAAGCAAATGGATTTCCAACTTGGCACTCGATACTAGCATGAGTTCCACCACATAAATCACATTGTGCAGTTGGTTTGGATTCGAATTTGGATGACAAAGAATCCATTTTCTTGAAAGAGCAGCAACTTGAGCCGACAAGCATTCACTGAATCAATTTCATGTACTGCTGCTGGTCTTTTTGCAATTACCCACTCTGAATGCCACTAATTGTTGTTTTCAGCCATAATCTCTAATAACTCATGAGCATCCTCCGGTGTTTTTCCCATTAAAGACCTCACTTTGAAAGATCAATCATTGCACGATAGTTTAAAACCAACCCATTATAAAATGTAGAGACTTGCAGCCAAATTGGTATACCATGAAGTGGGCACTTCCTCAACATTTATTTGAATCTTTCCCAAGCTTCATACAATGATTCTTGGTCATATTGCGTAAAATATGTGATTTCATTTCTCAATTTTGCTGTCTTAGTAGGAGGAAAGAACTTGGACAAGAATTTCTGAACCAATTCATTCCATGTTGTAATTGATCCCGGTGGTAATGAGTTTAGCCACTCCTTGGCTTTATCCCGAAGTGAAAAATGAAAAACCCTCAATCTTATAGCATCTTCAGACACACCATTTATCTTGTAAAGATCACTCACCTCCAGAAAGTAAGCAATATGTGCATTTGGATCATCCTTTGACATTCCCCCAAACTGATTTGATTGAACCATTTGGATAAAGGATGGTTTTATGTCAAAGTTATTTTCTTGAACAATTGGCCTCCTTATACCCGAAGTAGTTCCAACAACATCAGGCACAGCATAATCCCTCAAAGCTCTATGATTTCCACCTCCCTCAACAAATGGTGGATCCATAGTTGATTGTCTATTAGAAGGTGAGGTTGAACGCCTTCTCTCTCGGTTTAGACGCCTAAATGTTCTATCAATCTCTGGATCAAATGGAAATTGGTTAAGGTTCTTGTACGTCTCATACAACAATCCTACAACTAGAAAATTAACTTGCACAAAAACAACACAAAGCTACCTTTTTTTTATGATAAATAAAATAAAAGATCAAAATAAACAAAATTAAAAAGGAAACAATGATAAAGCAAATTAACTTCAAATTAAAACTAAGATTAGTTAGTATCGATATTAAAAAAATCAAACCATTCCCCGGCAACGGCGCCAAAAACTTGATGCTTATTTTCGCAAGTGTACGAATCGTTCAAGTAATAAAGTGTACAAAAGTACGGATATCGAAACCATAAGGAATGGCGTTACTAAGTACCGAAATTGACTAACCCTAATTTTATTTGAAAACCGAATTGTTGAAATTGTTTTAAAAGCAAATTAACATAAAACTAAACGCAAATAAAAAAATTTAATCTTGTTCACAAATGATTAAAAATGCTAAGGCATTTGATTTCGCTAAATCAATTCAATCCGATTTCAAGTCATGTTATATGAAAATCAAAGCTAAAAGTGATGGTTGAAAAACCGAAACTTATCTAATACTTTTTCTCAAGTTATATTAGAATTACTTATCTATGAAAACTGACTATATTTCTATGAAGATTTAATCACAAATAAGCACATTACGATTTATGGAATTTCTGGAATAACCACATACATCATGCATTAGGTGTCAAACTCGCATTCAACATACGGTATTTATCACAAGAAGCATTCATTACACATCTCCTCTCGGTCTCAATATAATGCAACAAATCATCTAAATCTTGATCATAAATTTAAAAGCATTAAGCATGGAAATAAATACTCGACTTGAAAACAATGAATTCATATAACCATAACAAAAGAAATTAGATTTCCTTGATCTAACTACATCATAGCCTTAGCAAAAAAAAACGAATTAGTTCATAACGGAAATAAGAACAACCATTATTTCAATTGAATCCATGAATAACAAATATCAATAAACTGCAGAATATAAAAACTAAGGAGAAGAGATGAAAAACTCTAGAAGATGAAGGCTTGGTAGCAACAATGGTGAAGATCCTTCAAGTTTCTCCAAAATTTCCTTCTCTTCTCCAAAAATGCCTTTGAACTCTGCTTTCTTCCATCCCCTCCTTCTCCATCATAATGTATATATAGATCTAAGGTTTTTGGAGGGCAATTTTGGAACAAAACAGCAAAAAAAATGTTTTCGAACGAAACTTGCCGGCGGCGAAGTTATTCTCGCTGCGGCGAGATTTCTGGAAAACTTACGATTTCGGTTCCACTAAATCTCGCCGGCAGTGGGATTATTATGGAGGCGGCGAGATGCACTTGGCCGGCGGCGAGATGTATTTGGCCGATGGCGAGATGTACTTGGCCGACGGCGAGATGTACTTGGCCGGTGGCAAAATTGCTTTGCCAAAATATGTGCTCCCTGCGTGATTTTCAACATTTTCTCGATAAGATTTTCTCCGGTGGCGAGAATATTCTCGTCGGAGGCAAAATTCCAAATGTTGAACTTTTGTTTTCTTTTTATTTGCACTCAATCCCGGTCATTGAAATTTGTCCCAAACTTCTCCATAATTATGATTTTACCTGAAATTGCACTTTAAACATGAAATACCCATGAAATGACATTTGTGGATTAAATAATAAAATAAAATGCAATTTTCACACAAATATCAACCTTTAAATCATAACAAAAATGCAATAATTTGACTCCTATCACATTTCTTATTCTTCGCTGTTCAATCATGATGCTTTCATCTTCTTCTCTGCTATACTCCATCTCAATTTCTATTTTATTATGGTATCCGAGCATTCAAGCTCAACAAGCTTATGAATTCATTAAACAATTGTAAATCCTACGGATTTGACTTAGTCTTATGAGCTCACACCTACTAGTAAACATATTTCAATTGCAGATGATTTTTTCTAAAAACTTTAGTCATGTTGATAGAGGTTTATCAAATTTTCACAATATACTTGTTTCCATAAAATTAGATAACAACGATTATACAATTTGAAAACACCAAATTTTTGAAAATTCTACACGGTCTATAACTGGATGAATATGTTCTTTCACCACCTCCTCTTAAAATTCCTGATAACAATTTAATGAATCCTAAATACAAGCATAGGGAGAAAAAACATGCCTTACTCAGGTGTTGGATTATGTCTTGTGTTACAAATGACATCCTAAAATAGATCTCAGGTTTTGATACAACTTGTGATGCTTGGTTGAAACTTGAAAAATCATTTGTCATTAGGTCACGAGCTAAGGTAATTGAAGTTAGGGATGAACTTCAAATTTTAAAGAAAATAAATCTATCCATAGCTGAATATATGTTGAAAGTTAAAATGCTGATAGATGAGTTGTATATAGCTAGCTATGGCTTGAGTGAAGAACAACATTTTACAACAATTCTTAGTGGATTGGATGAATCTTATGATAATGTTTTCTCTATTCTAATGGAGAAGATATTAAATGAAAATGTTATATCAGGTAATGCTAAAGGCCAGTTAATAAGTCATGAATATAGATTGGAAAGGAGGAGATCAGTTGCATTTTCACCATTATCTATAGTTAACCTCACACAAAGCAACCAATCTTCAAAATCTACCCCTAGTGATATTGGTTCTTTATTTATCCAGTCACAAAGTGTGTAAGAACAAGATGGTCATAACTTTGCTATACCTTAACAAGACCTTAATGGACAAGGATATTATCAAAATGATTTCAATAGTAGAAGATGTAAAGGATATGAAAGAGGGAGAGGAATAGGAAGAACACAATCTCAACTATGTGGAAAGCTTGGCCATATTGTAGCAACATGTTGGCTCATGTTTGACAAGAGTTTTTGCCTATTAAAGGGTCTATTGAAGGAATACCATCACCTATACCACCACATAACTTACCCAATATGCCTTATCCTTCCACAACACTACTTATGTAACCTTTCCTATGACCATTTAAGCCACAAGCCATGTATGCTTCAACTACCTATAGACCTTTACCTTACACATAATTTTATCCAGCCAACCTTTTTTTAGAATCATTATATGCCTTATTCTATGAATGCTACATAGTATAACTTTCAACCCATGCCTTCACAGGCACAATGTCATATTCCTTCATAAGCTTTGTCATATGCATCACCACTTGTTTCACTGTTTTCAACTGAATCTCAGCGGTTCCCTGATTAAGGAGCTGACAATCATGTTACAAGTGATGCATCAAATCTAACAAGTATAAAATCTTATTCTGGTTCTAGTAAAGTTATGATAAGTAATGGTTAACATTTACATATTAAAAATGTTAGAAGCAATCAATTTTTTCCACCTATTACTCAACATAAAATCTTGCTTCTCAAAAATATATTATATGATCCTGATATTGTAAAAAAATATTTTTATTTCACAATTTTAAAACGATAACAATGTATATTTTTATTTTCATTCCTCTCATTGTTTTATAAAGGATCGGGTGATATAAGAAACCTTGCTCCAGTTCAACTTCATAATGGACTTTATGGTTTTGATTTAGCTCTTTCCAATTCTCCTTCATCTTCTTCAAAGTATAAATTAGTCCCTTATGCTTAGAGTCACACTTTGTCTTTATCTTATAGTACTTTCATTGCTTGTAATTCGATGTCTACTCTTAGTTCATGGCACAGATGAATGACCCATGATTTTGTTTCAATTGTAAAAAAGGAATTGTCTAGTTGTAATATATTTTTTCTAATAATAAAACAAATTCTTTGTGTGTAGCATGTGACACAAGAAAATTTCATAAGCAACCTTTTTTCTCTAGATCTAGTTATGCACCAAATCCTTTACAAATTGTGCATTCAAATGTTTGGGTTACACCTGTTGTTTCTAAAAATGGTTTTCAGTATTATGTTCATTTCATTGATGAGTTTAATTAATATACCTAGATCTATTTCTTAAAAAAATAAGAAAGATGTTTTTTTATGCCTTTCAAAAATTTAAAGCTCAAGCTGATCTTCAAACATGTCATAAAATCAAAATCTTTCTCAGTGATTAGGGTGAAAATTTTCAAGGACTCTTTACAACACTTGCTTCAAATGGTGTTGTTCATTATACTTCTTGTCCATATACTCATGAACAAAATGGACTTCCAGAAAGAAAACATAGGCATATTTTAGAATGAAGCATGACTATGTTATCTCATGCTTCCATTCCTTTAGAATTTTAGGATGAAGCTTTTTATATTGGTATTTTTCTCATTAATCATTTGCCTACTCCTATTTTAAATGACAAGAGTCCTTCTAAAGTTCTTTTCTCACAAAAGTTTGACTATAATTCTTTAAAAGTATTCATATGCTTATGTTTTCCTTATATTAGGGAGTATAATTCTTACAAGTTATCATCAAAATCCACTCTTTGTACTTGGGTATAGTATACGCTATAAGGGGTATAAATGTCTTTTCCTAATGATAGGCTATATGTCAGTCGCAATGTGACATTTGATAAAAAAAACAATTTTCCTTTTTCTTCACTATCCAAAAGATCTATTGAACCATCTTCACCATAAACCACAAAGAACTATTTTACATGCTATGCATAAATTTGTTTCTAAACCATTGTCTTCTAATACTGCATATGTTCTAGGTTTTCCCAATAACATATCACATATAGGTTTACTTCTACTATCTAGTCATATTCTTTTTAGTTTCACCTATCTCTAATAAACCATTTACACTTATTTAGTCTTCAATAACTTCTATTTCATCCTTACCAACCTTTCCAAATTTTTAAACCCTCGTAACTCTATGAAAGTAGAGTTATTAGTGCACTCTTTTGATTAATATTTATTTTCTTTATTCAATAAGTAATATTTTTGGAGTAAAACAATATTAAAATATGAACTTTCTTGTGGAAATATATTTTTAGGAAGAGTGCCAATCATGCAACACAGCGTATTCCAAGTGATACATGCCATGCCATGTGTCAATAAATCGTTCATTTTTAGTTTCACCACGTGGTCAATGGTCACACCACGCATCATCATCTGATTTTTCCATTCTTCCCATAAGGCACCACACAATCCGTAACCGAGAATCATAGCGTGCCATGTGGTACTAACTCAACATGCATTGATCGAGAGGAATACATGAGAGTATGATTAGGTTAATTAACATATGGTATATAGTTTACTTAAGAGAGGAATACATGCTAAGTTAGGTTAAATTGATCATGTAATTGATTGGTAATTATATTGAGGGGATTTTAGTAATTCACATGTTTAGAAAATTAGGGAATTAAATATTACTAGATATTTTTTCATATATCTTCTTAGTTACCAAATCTTATTTACTTAATTATTTCTATTTATTTTTAGTTCTTTTAGTTTTTCTTTCCTAAAATATAAAATACACAAAAAAAATTGATTTTTATTTTGAGTTCTAAAAATTAGTTTATACTAACATAATCTCCATGAAAATGATCGTTTCTATGTTTATATCACTCATTGCAATATGTATACTTGCGTATTTATTGCACATAATTTGTGCTTAATCAAGTTTTTGGCGTCGTTCTTGAGGATTATGAACATTATAAATTAATTTTTTATATTTTATTTTAGTTATTTTATGTTATTTTTCTTAGTTTTAATTTATTTAGTTAATGAATTTTATTTATTTATTGATTTTAGTTACTTTTCTTTATTTATTTTTCATAATTTTAATTAATTTATTTAGTTATATACTTTTAATTTTTAATTTTGACACATCCTTTAGTGCTATTGGAAATATAATTGAGTTTATTGTATGAGCAGAGTTCATAAGAATTTTTTTTTGCCTTTAGATCCCAAAATTGAGCATAGTTTGAGATCAATAAGAAAACAAGTTGTCACCTAAGTGAAAAAAAATGACTAATCCATTAGAAATAAACAATAATGAGCTGAATTTGAACAAATAGATACCTTTAATGGATGATAGGGACAGTGTTATGAATGAATATGCATTACCTATGTTGGAAGGGTTGAATCCAAGTATTACAAGGCCAAATATTCAAGCTAATCAGTTTGAACTAAAACTAATGATGTTTCAAATGCTATAAATAGGCGAACAATTCACCAAATTACTAACAGAGGATCCTCATCTACATCTTAGATTGTTTATTAAAGTTGGAGATTCATTCAAATTTAGTAGTGTGACCAAAGAGGCATTTAGGTTTAGATTATTCCTTTACTCTTTACAAGACCGTGCTCGAGCTTGGATGAAATCTTTGCCACTTGATTCCATTAAAACTTGGAATGATTTAGTAGAAAAATTCTTTATGAAATATTTCTCACCAACAAAGAATGCCAAGCTTAGGAATGACATTACCTCCTACTAATAATATGAAGGAGAATCTTTATATGAAGCATGGGAAAGATTCAAAGAATTTCTAAGGAGGTGTCTTCACTATGGTATCCCTCATTGGATTCAAATGAAGACTTTCTACAATAGTCTCAATGCTCAAACAAGAACAATTGTTGATGCATTAGCTAATCAAGATTTGCTAGCAAAATATTACAACCAAGCTTATGATTTACTTGAGAAAATGGCTATCAATAATTATCAATGGCCAATGGACAAAATGGAAGCCATTAGAAGATTAGCCATAGTACATGAGGTAAGTTATTCTAGTGGGGCTCATTTGTTTGATAATTGTCTAAATAATACTGAATTAGCATGTTATGTGGGTAATATGAATCGAAACAATAATCGATACTTGAATATATATAACCTAGGATGGAGATAACTTTCAAATTTCTCTTAGAGTAATAACCATAATCAGGATGGTAGTAAATCCAACCGTCAATCCTTTCTACCACCTAGTTTCCAATAACCATAACAATCTCAAGTCCAAGATGAGAAGCCACATACTAAGGACAATACAAATTCTTTAATGGGGATGATAAAAGACTTCATCCAGTCAGTAAATTCAAAAGTTTCTACTCAAGAGGCTTCGATTCAAAATTTAAAAATCCAAATAGGGAAACTTGCCTAGGTCATAAGTCAAAGGCCTCAAGATAACCTTCTAAGTGGCACAATTATAAATACAAGAAAAGAAGGTAAGAAGCATTGCAATACCATAGCCTTGAGAAGTGGTAAAACTTTAGAGGAGTAACATGTGACAAAAGGATGAGAAAAATGAGATCAAAAGGATGAGGAGAAACATGAAATTAACAAGGATTATAAGGAACTAGTGGATAAAGAGAGCACCAAAAAGGAAATAATTCAACCAAAAAAGAGAAACCTCTACAAACCCGTTATTCCTTTCCTTCAAAGACTGTAAAAGAAAAAGTTAGAATAAATCAGACAAATATGAAGAGAAAAAATTCAAATTAACATAGAAAATCAAGCATAGTTCATAATTAAATTACATCTCTTTCCTAGAATAAATAAAATTTAGTTCATGATAAAAATTAAATTTAACATAAACAAATTTACTGTAATTTTTCTAACAGGAATTCAAAAGGAAACTGAATCGTAAAAAGAATATTTCTTGCATGTTAATCTATTACACTCCAATTTACTTTCGCTTCTTCCCAGATTTTTCTTTATTTTTCTTTCTGTTCTCACACTCTCTTCGTTCCTTTTCTTTTTATTTCTTCCTCTGCGCTCTATTCTATTTCTTTTTGTTTCTGTTTTGTTCATAGCTTTTGTTTTTTCTTTTTCTTTGTTTTCAATTCCTCAGTGGTGTTGCTTTTCTACTGCCCACTTGTTTCAACCTTTCATATATATATATATAACCGTGTGACAAAAACATTTTCATTTTTTTACTTGCGTATTTTATCAGCACTTTTCTCTTCTTCTTCTTTTAATTTTTTTAACATTCCTTTTGTTTCAACAAATCTTCATTTATATTTGATTTCAATAAATCTTCATTTTCTTCAAATCTGTAATAAAATTTCAATAATAATAATGAAGTCTAAAATTAATAAAAATTAAATAAAATTAGACTAAAGTTAAAGTGAAGAAATGATAAATTATGTCAAATTATACAAGTCATCAAACAACCCCAAACTTAGAACTTTGTATGTCCTCAAACAAAAATAAAATAAAATAAAAGACAACTATAGACAATATCAACTAGACCTCATAGAGAACTACCATCACTCACCAAGCCATGATCTTAATTTAGATTTCATCACTAATAACTTACTCTTTTTACCTCGAAGATAGTAGGAAAATCAATCAAAAATTCTGCATTTTATAAAGCAAGAGTTAAGCATTTACTTCAACCTAAAGCTAAGTCCTTGAGTGAGTGTGTGAAATATTCAATTTAACTCCAAACCACCAGAAAATTCAGATAAAAGTAGAACAACTGAAATCAAAAGAATTCTCTCAAAACTTAACCTTATAAGTCCAATTTTCAAAAATCCTCTCCACTAATGTAATAAAATACCAAAATCAGATATAAAAAGGTCTTTAATGAAGGTTGTAATAACAAGCCATAGGGTAAGGGCTAAGAAATAAATGGATTTAGAAAATCAAAGAAAACTGGGAAAATACTTTGTAGAAAAAAACAATAAAAAGAATATCCACATGATTCATACCATAGCTATTTCTTAACAATATACTCATTTGATGACAATATTTTTGTCATACTCAATAAGTGGACTATTATTTTTATTTTCTTATTTTTGTTTTTGGTATGTTATCTTGACACTCATAATCTTTACTAATTTCAACCACTTTAACTCTTTTTCGATTCTTGCCTTTCACTTTCTTTCTTTTTTCACACTTTCATCAAATAGAGAAAACATAATATGGATTATTTAATTTGAACTAACTCTCTTTTTAAATGAAAACTTTCGCCAAAATATTTTCTCAAAATTTAAGGTAAGTTCATGGTTTTTCAGGCTTAGAATGGGAATGATTTATGTAGTTAAAAGAACAAATAAAGGCTTCTGTAAAATAAGGCTCAAGGTGGTTGACTATGGAAATATACCATGCAATGATGGTATGATAATTAGGATATTTGGGAATTCTTTTTGTTTGTGACAAAAAATTTCCTAGATCATTTCTCTAATATTTGGTGTCAACTAGGATTTTGCCTCAAGGATCCATCAATAGTGTCTAGAGCAAAGCAAGATTGAACTTTTCTGACCCAATTAATTCAACTCCTTCTCTTTATAGGAAAATTGGAGTAAAGAAAAATTGACTATGTGCTCAATTATTTTTAAGGACAAAGATTTAAATCAAAGTTACGACAAACTCTACCTAACATAATAGCATATTTTGAAAGAAAATTCTCAAAACCATCGTCAATATGAAATTTCAGAGTTAGCGAATTCAATCATACTCAAATACATGCTTGATAAGAGTATCCAACAACTCAAGACTATATGAGTCTACATCCCTAAACTTAAACCAAACAATGTCTTCATTGTAATTCAAAAGTGAGACATATTGTAGAAATGAAAGCAACTTCCCTAGTTTTATGGTGGATCTGTATTAGTTTGTAATTTTTAGCTCTTTATTCCTACAAAATAAATGAGTATCAAAATCCAAATTATTCAAATAATTAATAAAAAAAGAACAAAATAAAGTTTTATGGGCTGCCTCTTATAAGCACTTGTTTTATAGTCTACAACTAGACTTTTCAATGTTCATCAATTAGGATTTCGAAGAGGAATAAATGCACAATTCCTCTTCACTTGTTCTCCATAATAGTGCTTCAATATCTTACCGTTAACTCTGAAAATATACCCATCCTTGTCCTTCAAGTCTATTGCTCCAAAAGGGGAAATTTTGTCGATTGTATAAGGACTTGTCCATCTTGATCTTAACTTACCCAGGAAAAGTTTTAGTCGTGAATTGAAAAGAAAAACTTGCTATCCTGGAGCAAAATCACACCAAAGAATCTATTTTTCATGCCATTTCTTTGTCCATTCTTTGTAGACTTTTTCATTTTTATTCGCATCATTCCGAAACTCATCCATTTCATTCAATTGAAGAAGTCGCTTTTCCTTTGCTGCCTTCAAGTCAAATTAAACTTCTTTGCAAACTAATAAGCTTTATGCTCAAACTCAATAGGGAAATGACATGTTTTTTTCCAAATACTAATCAATAAGTAGACATCCCGATAGGTGTTTTAAAAGCTGTGCGATATACCCACAAAGCATCATGAAGCTTCTTTTCCTAATCTTTTCTATTGGTGTTGACCGTCTTCTCAAGGATATTCTTGATTTCTCAATTTTAAATTTCAACTTGGCCATTAGTTTGATAATGGTAGGGAAGTTATGTCTTGTGCTTCACACCATATTTAGAAAGAAGGTCGTCGAACAACTTGTTGCAAAAGTGGGTCCCTACATCACTAATAATAGCTCGTGGAGTGCCAAATCTTGTGAATATGATCTTATGCAAACATTTGAGCACTACCGTTGTTTCATTTGTTGTTTCAATAATTGCCTCCACCTACTTTGGGACATAATCAACTGCTAACAAGATATAAATAAAGCTTAAAGAAAGAGGAAAAAGGACCATAAAATCAATTCCCCAAACATTAAATAATTCAACCTTTAAGATATTTTTCGATGGTAGCTCTTGATGCCTTGAAAAATGGAGGGCCAAAAGAAACCACTTTGAAGTAACTTAGTTGTTGTTCATGTTATTCCAAAATGTCCTCCATATGATGAGGAAGGGTAATGATCTAGAATGGCTTGCATCTCTTCTTTAGGCACACATCTTCGAATGATTTGATTAGAGCATCTTTTTAAAAGCTAAGGCTCATCCCAAAAATAATATTTCATATCATGCAAAAACTTCTTACGTTAATGGTAAGTAAGATCTGGTGGCAATACCCTACAAGCTAGGAATTTTACAATACCAACATACCAAGAAAGCTCGATCTCACATGCAAACAACTGCTCATCAGGGAATACTTCTTGGATCACTAAATCCAGTTTTTCTTCCTCTTGCTATAACCTAGAGAGATGGTAGCAACTATATTTTCACTTCCTTTCTTATCTCAAACTTGCAAATCAAATTCTTGTAAAAGAAGGATCCAACCAATAAGCCTAGGATTAGCATCAATCTTGCAAAACAAATAACGAAGTGTTGCATAATTAATTAACACTATCACCTTTGTACCAATGAGGTAAGACCACAATTTGTCACAAGAAAACACCACAGCAAGCATCTCCTTCTCATTTGTTGTATAATTCAATTGAGCTTCATTCAATGTCCAGCTTGTATAGTAAATGGCCCTAAACAATTTGTCTTGCTTTTATCCTAACACTGCTCGAATTACAAAGTCACTTGCATTACACACGACTTCAAAAGGTTGACTCCAATCAGGTACAGTCATTACTAGTGCTAAAATAGTTTCTCCTTTATTGCATTAAAGGTGTGTAAACAAACATCATCAAAGTCAAATGTATAATTTTTTTCAAGAAGATTGCATAAAGGTTTAGAAAAATCCTTTATAAATCTTCTATAAAATCCCACATGTCCTAAAAAGATTCTTATTCCCTTCACATTCTTTGGAGGTGGTAGTTTTTCTATGGTTGCAATTTTAGCTCAATCAACCTCAATTCCTTTAGATGACACTCTATGGCCAAGGATGACCCTTCTTGAACCATGAAATTATACTTCACCCAGTTTAGAACGCGATTTTTATCTTCACATCTCTACAAAACAAGCGCTAAATTATCCAAACAATGATCAAAATATGTACAAAAAACTAAAAAGTCATCCATGAAAATTTCCATTATATCTTCCACCATATCATAAAAAAAATCCATGATGCAACATTGAAATGTTGCTGAGACATTGCACAATCCAAAGGGAATCCTTCTAAAAGTAAAGGTTCCATAGAGGCATGTGAATATAGTTTTCTCCTAATCTTCAGGGGCTATGGCAATCTGGTTATACCTCGAATAACCATCTAAGAAGTAATAATATAGATATCCATCCAATCGATCAAACATTTGATCAATGAATAGATGTGGAAAATGATCCTTTCTTGTTACTTTGTTCAACTTGTGGTAATCTATACATACATGTCAACCCATGACTGTTCTTATAGGAATAAGCTTATTATTGTCATTTTTCACCACCGTCATTCCATCCATTTTTGGTACAACATGCATTGGACTTACCTATAAGCTATCTGAAATAGCATAAATAATTCCAGCATTGAAGAGCTTCAAAATTTTAGCTCTCACAACTTCCTTCATTATTGGATTTAATATTCTTTGGGACTCAATTGATGGTTTTTAAGGTTCCTCCATTAGAATCTTGTGCATGAAAATAGATAGACTTATACCTTTTATGTCAGAGATAGTCCATCCTAAGGCTGTTCTATGCTCCCTTAACACATGTAATAAATTTTCTTCTTCGAGTGTAAGTGATGTCGTAATAATCAATGGAAAGGTGTAACTATCACCCAAGAATGTATAGCGAAGATGCTTAGGCAATTGCTTCAACTCTGGAGTTTTAGTATGCTGCATTTTTTTGTAGAGATTACATAATCCATCTTTGCTACCATCGACTCTAGCCTTTCCACTTCTTTGCTAAATGATATAACTTGCTGCAATGCTTCCAAGGAAAATAAATAGTGGAGAAATTCTTCACTAACAAAAGGTAAATCAGATTCACAAACAACAGAGTTATCAAAATCATTAGCATATGATGAAGTGGTGATACATCATTGTAGTTGTTCGGTCGAAATATCCTCTTGAAAGGCTTTTACTAAAAATTGCTCAATGACATCTACTAGAAATCAAGTGCTTATATCTTTTGGAAATATCATGGATTCATAGATGTTGAACATAACCTCTTCCTCGTTCACTCTCAATGTTAACTCATCCTTTTAAACATTCATTAAAACCCTTCTTGTAGCAAAGAATTTTCGGCCAAGAATTAGTGGGACATCTTGGTCTTCATCCATATCTAATACCACAAAATTAACAGGAAAAATAAATTTATCCATCTTTACCAATACATCTTCTATGATTCCATATGGATACTTGATGGGTCGATCTACTAGTTACAAAGAAATGGTTGTTTGTTTCATCTCTCCAAGTTACAATTTCCTATAAATAGATAGTGGCATAAGATTAATGCTAGCACCAATATCACATAAAACTTTATCAAAAAATGAATTTTCAATAGTGCAAGGCAAAGTGAAACTCCGAGGATCTTTTAATTTTTGAGGTAATTTCTTTTGAAGAATGGCACTACATTCTTTAGAAAGCTTCACTGCAACCTTTTCTTCTTGGAAATGATGTCTTATAGGAATTTGGTATAATTTGGCATTTTTTCCAAGGCATCTGCAAAAGGAATATTTATGTGAATTTTCTTAAAAATATCCAAAAACTTAGAAATTTTTTTATCTAATTTTTGTTTTTGAAAGCGTTGAGGATAATGAAGTGGAGTAGAGAGAATATGAGGATTGTGAGAAAATGAAATTGATGGAGGTATGTCATTCTTTCTAAGTATATCATTAACAATCTCTTCTTCTTCTACTGTATTATTGCTTTGGCCATTGCTTGGAGTTGTAGGGGTGGGCTCGGTTTTCTTTGATGGTGTCCTCTCAATTTCTCTACCACACCTAAATGTGATGGCCTTGCAATGTTCCTTTGGATTCACTTATGTATTGCTAGGAAAGGTTCCTCTTTGTTGGGAATTGATGGTCGTGGCTAGTTTCTGAATTCGTACTTCAAGATTTTTCATACTGCACTACTACAAAATGTGACATTTAAGTCGATATGTAAATTCGGTTTTTTAAGAAAACTGACTTATAATCAATTTAAAGTCGATTCGGTAAAAAATCAACGTTATATGTAGCATTGGTTGACACGTAGAACCGACGCTACATCCTATGTGTAGCGTGAGTTCAACACGTCAACCGACGCTACGTAATTAATTTTTTTTATTTTAACATGTAGTTTAAAATTGAAATTAATTAAACAATACAATTTTTTTTGTTGGTCAATTATTATTTTATTTGAATTGTTTAAAATTGAATTTGGATATATATATAGTATAATTTTTTTTTATTTTTTTTAGTCAATTGGTTTTAAAATTATATAATTTACAAAATTTTGTGTATTTGTTTGGATAAGTACTTAATTTTACGTACATGTTTTTCATACGTAGTTATCAAATTTGGATAACACGAAAAACACAATACACAAAAGTTTTCAAAAAAATATAAAAGGTCTATAATTAATTAAAATATTAAAAAATAATTGACCAAAAAAATAAAAAAAAATTGCATTGTTTAATTTCATTTTTAAAAACTATTAAAATAAAAAAATACATGTGGATACGTACTTAATTGTATGTACATGTTTTTTATACGTAGTTATCAAATTTGGATAGCATGAAAAACAAAATACACAAAAGTTTTCAAAAAACTATAAAAGGTGTATAGTTAATTAAAATCTTAAAAAATAATTGACCAAAAAAATAAAAAAAATTGTTTAATTTCAATTTTAAAAACTGTTAAAATAAAAAAATACATGTGGATACGTACTTAATTTTATGTACATTTCATGCCTAGTTATCGAATTTGGATAGCATGAAAAACACAATACACAAAAGTTTTCAAAAAAATATAAAGGGCCCATAGTTAATTAAAATCTTAAAAAATAATTGACTAAAAAATTAAAAAAAATATTGTTTAATTTTAATTTTAAAAACTGTTAAAATAAAAAAAATACACGTGGATAGCGTCGTTTGACGTGTTGAACCAACGCTATCCACGTATATTTTTCCATTTCTCTTATCTCTTCTCCATCATAACATCATTTTTAATTTGCAGCACCCAAAAAAACTCAAAACTGAGCTCACCTCCTCCATTCTTTCGCATTTTATGGCCACCTCCAACCACCATTTCTAATGTCGTTTTGTTGGTTTTCTTCCTCTCCAAATTATCTTCCAGATCCCCTATTTTTTAGCAAAATACTCAAATTTTTTACACTTATTTTCTCATTTACAAAACATCATTTTTTCTTCATTTCTTTCATATTGTCACTTCATTTACTCTTGTAAGTATTTCTATTAATCCTACGCACTTATTATTCACTTTGCATTATTTTTTGTATAAATTTTTTATTTATGTATGTTTTGTATTATGCATGTTTTTATTTGTTCGGCTGATTTTCTATGAAAATAATATCTGGATGTTGTGGGTTCGAGGGACTAGAATATTTATCGCATGTGGATAAATATATTTACATATAAATAATTATATTTTATTAAGTAAAAGTAATATAATTTTAAAATGATTAAAATGATAATTTTTTGTATTATGTATGTTTTGGTATATATTCTAATAATTAGGGAATTCATATATAATAATACCTAAAATATATTGATTGGATATATATTTAATATGCTTAATGTCATTAATAGAAAATGGAAAAATGTAGAATTGAGCAGGACTACATTTCTAGAGTTGAAAGTTTCATGGAATTTTCTTGTAGAAATAGTAATAATGAAATTAGTATGATTCGATGTTCATGTGTTAAACATAAAAATGAATTATTTCATGAAGTTGACGAGGTTAAGCATCACCTTATCTATAGTGATATTCTTTTGAGCTATAAATGTTGGTACTATCATGGAGAAAATCTTGATAATACTCATGGGGAAGAGATAAATAAGAATGTGAGTGGATTACATGCATCTTATCATAATGTACAGACATAAAATTTGTTTCATGGTGTTGAAGATGAACTACATGAGGATGATCCATAAACCTTTAAAAAACTTCTAGAAGATGTCAAAAAACCGTTGTATCCAAAATGAAAAAAATACACTAAAATGTCGGGATTGGTTCATTTGTACAATGTGCAGGCAAAACATGGTTTTTCTGACAAGGGATTCATAAAATTACTAAATCTACTAATAGATATGTTTCCTGAAGGTATTGAATTTCCATCTTCAATGTATGAAGTGAAGAAATCTCTTATTCGATTTGCATGGAATATCATAAGATTCATGCTTGTCCAAATGATTGCATTCTTTATAGAAAAGAATATGAGACATTAGATGATTGTTCAATGTGTAAAGAATCGAGATGGAAGCATGGTACAAATGAGACAACACCTAAGAAAGGCGTGCCCGCAAAGGTTATTTGGTACTTTCCTCTGATTCCTCGCTTTCAAAGGTTGTTTAAAAGTAAAGAGATATCAAATATGTTGACTTGGCATTCAGATAATCAATCTGATGATGAGGTGCTACGTCATCCTTGTGATTCTCCAAATCGGAAAGTAGTAGATAATTTATCCCCTCAATTTGCATTTGATCTGCACAATCTTCATCTTTCCATTACTGCTGATGGAATTAATCCATATAGTTCTCTTAGTAGTAGATATAGCTATTGGCCAGTAATTATCGTAACATACAACCTTCCTTCTTGGTTGTGTATGAAAATAAAATTCATGATGTTAACATTATTGATCTTAGAACTGAAACAACTTGGTATTGATATTGATGTATATTTGCAGTAATAGATGATTTAAATACGTTATGGAATGATGGTGTAAATTTTTACGATGCATATAAAAAAGAACACTTTAACTTGAGGGGGGTCCTTTTATGGACAATTAATGATTTTCCTACCTATGTGAACCTATCAGGACATGCAACAAAAGGTTACAAGGGATGCCTTATATGTAGTGATGGCACTTCTGTAACTTATCTTGTTCACAGACGAAAGATGTCTTATAGAAGACATAAGATTTTTTTCCATTTGGACACAAGTTTAGATACCAAAAGAAACCGTTAGATGGTGAAGAAGATCATGATAATGCACCCCGACCTTTACGAGGTGTTGAGATATTAAGGCAATTAAATGGTATTACATTCAAATGATATCGAAAGATGAAAAAAAGAATACTCACTGTTGTGTGTTTTGGAACACACATAAAATCGTGCAAGCATACACGGTCACAAGTAATAAAGATTTGTAAGTAAAGTATCGTTCCCACGAGGATTTGTTACTATAGTTTGTTGAGTACTAAAATTGTATCTCTCTAATTTTATCCAAAACAATCGCTGATTAAGAAAAGGTTTAAAAATAAAATAAGAGAACTCTAGGATTGCAGTTTTTCACCAAATTATTCCACTCCAATCATATTATTTTCTTTAGATTTATATTTTTTAGTACATTTAATTTGTCAACCGAGATTCATTAAGTTCTAAGTTCTCAAATGGTCACACATACAATTAGGGTATATTCCTATCCTTCATCATACATGTCATTTTATCTACGAGCAATTTACACAAAAATGCCTTTCTCAAGTTTATTTTTATGCCACAAATCGTTTTGATAAAATTCGTAAATAATCAAAAAGCATTAAGCGCAAGATAAAATGAACAAATCAAACGTCTTATAAATCTATCAAAAATAATTAAAATCAAGACTTCATAAATTTGAATCAAATGCAACCCTAGAAAAATTAAATTACTTCATTAAATTAAAATAAAAATAACAACAACTACAGAAAATTATAAGAAGCATAAATGAAATTGAAACATCAATTACGAAAATATTTGGCACACGCAAAACACAAAATAATCTCCAAAACTAAACTCCGAAATTTTTTTTTCTCTATCATATTATCACCTATTTATAGCTACAAAAATACATCTAAAATAATACATTTTTTACTTTTCAAAAATGCGTAAAAAAAATATTCCCTCGAAACTAAAATCGACGCGTTTCGAAATTCGATATCGAAAAACTTAAAAATCACGCGTAGACAGGCGCCATTCGGATTTTATTTAAATTCAAAGTGCATGACACGTGTCCACCTATGGTTCGCTGTAAGGATTAATGCGGACATGTGGCATCATTTCATTCGCTGCGGGAAACGGGCGCACGATGGATTGTCGCACGGGAGACAACGGCTACAACACAGGCATGATCCGGTGCGGTCAGGCTCATTGTAACATGCCACTTGCCAGAATATTATTGGCTTATAGATCAAGTAGACACGTGTCTTCTTCCTATTCAATAAACCTCAAGGGTGCACGCCGCTTGGATGAACTACGTCGCACACGAATTTTGGTCGAACGGCTCGGTGCGTGACAACTTGGTTCCACGCGCTTCAATCTGGACCGTTCATCTGATCCAACGGTCAGCGATCCGCATCGGGGGAATTCTGCCCAGCCAACATGTGGGTCCCACTCTGCACGCCGGCCTGCGCGGTAGGTGGGCCCCACTCGGTCACCGAGCCGCGTGAAGAGGAATTCTGCACCCACTCGCATTGGTCGGGTGTGCTTGTAACGCGTGCATCTGGCCATTTATTTTCTGATCGGACGGTCCGTGTTGGGTGAGTGTGATCTTGCGCGTGGACTTCATCTCTCCTGCGCGAAAATTAAACTTCAATTAATTGTATTTTGACCCACAAATTTAATTCAAATTATATTTTGAACTTTCTTAAATTACAGTTAAGCCCTTTCCTAATTTTAAATTAAATTTTTAAACTTTTAATAACTATAATTAAGCCCAAATTCAATTTAAATTTTATTTTCGATTTTTATAAATTGTAATTAAGAACAATATTATTTGAAATTATATTTGTGGACATAAATATGAAATTACTTACATTTTCGATACAAATTATTTAATTTTATTAAAAATATATTTCTTAACACATAAAAGGTAAATATTAATTTATTTAACTAAAATTAAACAAAAATGTAAATAACATAGCAATTATCATTAATAAAATCGATGAAAATAACTATATAAAATACAGTTATCACTCACTAATGGAGGGAAACGAAAGAGGTCAACTAATAAAAGGGGTAAAAATGAGAATGTTACTGAATTAGTAGATCATGGTTGTTAAAATAAAAAATCAATATTTTGGGAATTACCTTATTGGAAAGACCTACACATTCGTCATATCTTAGATGTCATGCACATTGAGAAAAATGTATGTGAGAGCTTGATTAGTACATTACTTAATATACTTGGAAGACTGAAGGATGAAATTAAAGCAAGACTGGATTTAAAGAAACTAGGCATACGACTTGAATTGGCACTGATGAGCAGAATCGTGATCGCCAAATACTTTGATGAACGAAAACTTGATAAACGAAAATCGGCATCGCCGATACTGCCAATACTTTGGTTTTATATTTATAAAACCCTCGCAAGTGCACGAATCATTTCATAGAAAATGATAAGTATACTCCCAAGGTCGATCTAAGGAAGGAATGTATGTGATTTTTAATTTATTATTCAAACTTTTAAAAACGAAATTAAATCCTAAACATCCTGTCACGATATTTTGGGTTTTGTGTTTTTAATCTACTAACATAAAAATAAACATAGATTCAATAAATATTCATGCAAATTATGTTCATTTATAATGGTGGAGTATTTATGGATATAATAACTAAGTTAATTATGCTTGCTCATATTATCTAGGTTATTAAAAATATGAATTGATATTTATTGATTCTCCCTTTTTGTATAAATACCACCTTTGGTGGGGTTAGATATTCTTTGTTAACTAAACAAATCAATTAACACCTATGGGTGGGGTTGATAACTAATTTGGTTAATTAAATTAATTCCTTTTTCTAAGAGATTGAAAATGAACCATTTAAATGCCACCTTTGGTGGGGTTAGACAGTTTAAACTTTATTCAAGGTGTCCAAATTAAACCTAAGAATTTAGTTATCCGAGTACTAACTTTCAAGTTTTAAAACTACTACTGAAAACATGTTGTCAATACATTTTCAGATAATAATTCTTATAAAAACTTTTGAAATAGAGCTTCACTCTAACTACCGGGCGATTGTACCAACAAATAAAAGAGCACTACTCTAAATTAGACCGGATAACTAAACCTTAAAATCTAATTTTCAAATTTAAGTTTGTAATGAAAAATAATATATTTCTCTCTAACATTCTTAATATAAAATCTTGAATAAAAATAAAATCAATTCATTTTAGAGATTTTTACCTATTTAATATTTCGCAAGCATAACAACGTTATTATTACATCATAATTATAAACAGCTAGCATAGTTAAATTTAATCACAGACAAATTAAATATAACATGTAAGAATAAAGCATAAAAATAACTGTAAAGAAAATAAAATCCTTACAGAACTTCGACGCTATTCCCGTTGCTAGAAAGCCTCCAAGCGAAATTTGCACTTCCATTTATTGAATCAAAAAGCTAATAAATTACAAAAAAAAAATAACTAGTTCTTCCCAAAGAGGGAAGAACTCTAAAACTAAGAGAAATTAACTTAGAAAAACTAAAAACTAAGAAAACATAAGAAAAACTAAAAAAAACTAAGAAATGAGAGAAAGAAGGAAGAGAGAAGTGTGTTTTTAGGTATGTTTTTGAAGTGAAGGGAAGGGGGGTATTTATAGGTGAGGATGGAGAGAAAAAATGAGTAAAAAAATGTTAAAAAATGTTAAAAAATGTAAAACCGCGTAATTGACATGGTGAGGTCATTGATGACGTCAGTATGACGTCATGGGGGCGGCTGCACGTGAAAAATGGGGCGAAAATGAGTTGGGCGCGCGGAGGGGGGCTGTTGTGGCGCTGCGCGCGTGCGTGAAATTGTCATTGCCTTGACTCGGTAGCAACGTGAAACGATTACCGGCTCTTGAGCGCTTGGCGTCTTGCGCGTATGGCGCCATACAATTTATTGGGCTACTTGTAGCGGTGAAGCGGGTGCGATTTCCGTCTTTTTGACATTTTTGACCTTTTCGACCCATTTTGTCCAATATTTCCATGTTTGTTGACCTTTTCCCACTTATTTATTAATATATTTGTGATGTATTGCTTCAAGTATTCCTTTTTGAGTCTTTAAATTGCGTTTTTAAGCCAAAATATCTGAAAAACAATAAAAATACCCGTGATTCCGAAAAAGACAAATTTATGTAAATATATGATAAAACATATATATATATATATAATAAATTAATGTACATAAAATCATGGTTATTTTAGTGATTTTTGAGCACTCATCACAACCCCCAACCAGCTTCTTGCTAGTCCCTTAGCAAGAGAAGTGATAAAAACTAAAAATTAAACTATCCTAAATCACTTCCGTGGATTGACACCGTTGCATTTAGCCTATGCAACAAGCCTTTAAACCCCTAGGTTGCCCTAGTGGACGAGTTTGAGTCTCGTGAGGGTTTTCAGTAATGATACCCACAAACATTGAACTAAATGTAAAAATCAAAAGAAACAATAAAAACAAACAACTTAAAAATTAAATTTACAACAAAATCACAAATTAACAACATCTCAAAAAAATGTCTCATACTTTTTAATCTCCTTTAAGATCATAATTAAAATCTAAAGCATAAGTTATTTTAATCTCTTTAAACAATCATGATTTATTATAATAATTAGTCGAAAATCATTTTCATATTTCATGTCAAAAATGTATCAATTTAATTTCACCCAATTTCAGTGTCATGAATCAGAATTCGCTTCGACTCTATTCCTCACAAGTCAATACTCTCGAAACACTGAATCATATGGGTTCAAACACTTATACTAATTTATATGCGAAAGAGTTGATGTATAGAAATGAACTAATATGTTCGCATATGTATAAAGAATAAAGGCTCAAAGTGTTATTTTAACATTGATCTCATGAAAGGAATCAAATGTATAAATTATAAAGATATCATATATAAAAATTATTTTCATGCATAAATCAAAATCATTAAGAAAGAATTTCAAGATATATGCCTTTTACAAATGAAGAGAGTGCAATGACTTTTTAGGGAATTATTTCCTATATCTTTCTTTTGTAATTAACTTTTACTCACAACTTTGTAGGCAATGTGGGTTATAGTATGTAGATTATAGTATATATTCTTTATCTCTCTATTTTTTCTGAAGATATTTCTCAATATATGTATTTTAGAGAGTCAACCCATGTACAGATTGTACATTTTTTTTTATTTTGGTGAGTGGTTAATTTTGTGGCTTTTCTGTTTGATCTTGGTTTAGGTAACCCCGGATATGTCTTTTTTTGTATGAGTCATGCATGAACGAGATATAAGCATATACTATCAATTTCTACTCAAATCATTTAATCTAAGCAAAAATAATAAAAAATATATGATACTCTATTAAGATGAGAAAAAAATTCATACATTCAATGCTAATACCTATAGAGATCATCTAAAAATTTGAAGAAATAAGAAATGTGTTTGGAGTAGAAAAAATATATATTTCACTCTGAATAAAGGAAATTAGGCTCAAATTATATCTCACAAAGGTAGTCTCCACTAAAAAAAATTCATAAACACCGATTTTGGGTTTAATATAATTTCTACATCTTATCAAGAAATACTAGTTATGACAAAAACTAACTAATTATCAAAAATAATTACAAAATATTTCATGATATGTTTTCAAAAATTAATCTAACAGTACAAAAGACTTAACTATTTACTTAAATTTGATTTAAAGAAATGATAAATTTTTGTGAAAAAGTTTTTTTTTAATTCCAAAAATTACTAAATCACACAAAATAGAAATAAAACCAAACACACAAAAAATGAAAAAGTATATTTTTTTATTTTTAAATTTTTTTTATTTTTAAATTGTTAAAACTTTTTTTTTAATTAAGCATGGTAACTTTTCACCACCCTCAACCTAGAACTTACATTGTTCTCAATGTAACAATTGTAAATTAAAGATAAAGAGAAAAGAGAAGAAAGATTACCTATTTCTTGAGAAAGTGCAAGTAGTAATGGAAAATGCAAGTGCATCCATCAAATTCATCATATAAGTGAATACTGAGACGGATCATTTGTGAACTTCTAACATCTCAACAAATATTTTTAGTTTTAACAATTTAAAAATTATTCACATGTAATTAAAATGAAATAAACAATAAAATTAAGTAAATAAAACAAATAAAAGAAAATTACCTAAAATGATGGGTTGCCTCCCATCCAACGCTTAGTTTAACGTCTTAGCAAGACGTAACTTGGGGATTGCATTTTAAGTAAACTCAATGTCCCCTCATCATTGAGTCAATCAAACCTTCAAGTAAGACAAGGTTGTCTACCTATACTTTTTCAGTCATGCCCTATTGATTTTCAAATTTCTTTTTGTACTTAAAACTAGAGGCATACTTTGAGTTTTAGATAACCCACATCTAGGTACAAATCAAATAATTAAGGCATAAAAACACAATTGTACCTAGATTAAACAAAGCAACTAACTCCTTAGATTATAATTAAAACTTTAAAATTTTGGAGGTAGTTTCAGAATTTATGTTTTTTTTTTGTTTTTTAAAAAAAAATAACATAATCAATATTAACCAAGAGTGCTCCCAGGAAAGAATGGTGGTGCAAAGGCTCCTTAAAAAACCATCCTCCTAGACAGAACTCCCTCAGATCTTTACTTTTCATGTTATTAAGTTAAATTAAATAAAAATTTAAGTTAATGAAAATCTAAGTTAATTAAGTTTAAAGAAAAGGTTAATTAAGTTAAGTGAATTAAAAAATCTAAGTTAATTAAGTTAAGTTAAAAAAATCTAAGTTAATTAAGTTGGTAAAAAAAAAGTTAATTAAGCTAAGTGAAGTAAAAAAATCTAAGTTAATTAAGTTAAGTGAAAAAATAGTTAATTAAGTTAAGTAAAAAAAATCTAAGTTAATTAAGTTAAGTGAAGTAAAAAAAAAATTAAATTAATTAAGTTAATGAAAAATTATATAAAAACATAAGTTAATGTTAAAAGTAATCTAAGTTAATTAAGTTAAAAAAAACTAAGTTAAGTAAGTTAAATAAAAATCAAGAAGAAAAAAATAGCTAAAGAAAGAAAAATAATAAAATAATAAAATAAAATTGAAAAAGGTAAAAGAAAATAAAAAAAAATAAATTATGATTTAAAATAAATAAGAAAAAAATTAAAATTTTGTTTTTTTTTTTATTTTTTTTATTTTTTTTATTTTTTTTATTTTTTTTATTTTGTCTTTATTTTTATTTATTTATTTGTTTGTTTTATTTTTTAACTTAAAAGTTTTGAAATGTTTTTTTTTTATTTTTTTTACTATTCATGAACGGTAAAACTTTTTTTTTAATTCAAATTTTAAATTTCTAAATTATTTTATTATTCACGGTACAATTTTTATGTAAAAATTTTCTTTTTTTTGTTAATTGTTTTTTACTATTCATGAACGGTAAAAACTTTTTACTTCAAATTTCAAATTTCTAAATTATTTTACTATTTATGCTATAATTAATTATTTTACTATTTATGCTATAATTAATTTTTTTTATTTTTTTTATTATTTCTTATGAAATTTGAAATTTGATTAAATTTTTTATTTTTTTATTTTTTTTACAAAAACAATAAAAAATCACAATTATTTACAGCACAAAAATATTTTTAAAATTTTGATAAATAAATTAAAAACGTTATTCCTTCCCCAGCAACGGCGCCAAAAACTTGATGAGCAGAATCGTGATCGCCAAATACTTTGGTTTTATATTTATAAAACTCTCGCAAGTTCACGAATCATTTTGTAGAAAATGATAAGTATACTCCCAAGGTCGATCTAAGGAAGGAATGTATGTGGTTTTTAATTTATTATTCAAACTTTTAAAAACTTAAAAACGAAATTAAATCCTAAACATCCTGTCACGATATTTTGGGTTTTGTGTTTTTAATCTACTAACATAAAAATAAACATAGATTCAATAAACATTCATGTAAATTTTATCTTTTATAAATAGTAGAGTATTTATGGATATAATAACTAAGTTAATTATGCTTGCTCATATTATCTAGGTTATTAAAAATATGAATTGATATTTATTGATTCTCCCTTTTTGTATGAATACCACCTTTGGTAGGGTTAGATATTCTTTGTTAACTAAACAAATCAATTAACACCTATGGGTAAGGTTGATAACTAATTTGGTTAATTAAATTAATTCCTTTTTCTAAGAGATTGAAAATGAACCATTTAAATGCCACCTTTGGTGGGGTTAGACAGTTTAAACTTTATTCAAGGTGTCCAAATTAAACCTAAGAATTTAGTTATCCGAGTACTAACTTTCAAGTTTTAAAACTACTACTGAAAACATGTTGTCAATACATTTTCAGATAATAATTCTTATAAAAACTTTTGAAATAGAGCTTTACTCTAACTACCGGGCGATTGTACCAACAAATAAAAGAGCACTACTCTAAATTAGACCGGATAACTAAACCTTAAAATCTAATTTTCAAATTTAAGTTTGTAATGAAAAATAATATATTTCTCTCTAACATTATTAATATAAAATCTTGAATAAAAATAAAATCAATTCATTTTAGAGATTTTTACCTATTTAATATTTCGCAAGCATAACAACGTTATTATTACATCATAATTATAAACAGCTAGCACAGTTAAATTTAATCACAGACAAATTAAATATAACATGTAAGAATAAAGCATAAAAATAACTGTAAAGAAAATAAAATCCTTACAGAACTTCGACGCTATTCCCGTTGCTAGAAAACCTCCAAGCGGAATTTGCACTTCCATTTATTGAATCAAAAAGCTAATAAATTACAAAAAAACATAACTAGTTCTTCCCAAAGAGGGAAGAACTCTAAAACTAAGAGAAATTAACTAAGAAAAACTAAAAACTAAGAAAACATAAGAAAAACTAAGAAAAACTAAAAAAAACTAAGAAATGAGAGAAAGAAGGAAGAGAGAAGTGTGTTTTTAGGTGTGTTTTTGAAGTGAAGGGAAGGGGGGTATTTATAGGTGAGGATGGAGAGAAAAAATGAGTAAAAAATGTTAAAAAAATGTTAAAAAATGTAAAAACGCGTAATGGACATGGTGAGGTCATTGATGACGTCAACATGACGTCATGGGAGCGGCTGCACGTGAAAAATGGGGCGAAAACGCGTTGGGTGCGCGGAGGTCAAGTTAGGCGCAGCAGCGGCTGGTAGTGATGTGACAGTGGTGTCTTTCACACTGTGGCATGGCGTAGAACACGTTAAAACATTTGGGCACATGTCATGGTGAAGCGGTGCGATTTCCGTCTTTTTGACATTTTTGACCTTTTCGACCCATTTTGTCCAATTTTTCCATGTTTGTTGACCTTTTCCCACTTATTTATTAATATATTTGTGATGTATTGCTTCAAGTATTCCTCTTTGAGTCTTTAAATTGCGTTTTTAAGCCAAAATACCTGAAAAACAATAAAAATACCCGTGATTCCGAAAAAGACAAATTTATATAAATATATGATAAAACATATATATATATATATATATATATATTTAATAAATTAATTTACATAAAATCATGGTTATTTTTGTGATTTTTGAGCACTCATCAGGCACCAAGGGTGGAAAATGATAAGAATCGAACATACTTGCCACCAGCATCAAAGACAATGTCAACAAAAGAGAAGGATATGTTTTGTAAATGTTTGGTGGGTGTGAAAGTTCCTGATGGTTACTCATCCAACTTAATAAATTTTGTGTATATCACTGATAAGAAACTTTATGGATTGAAATCACATGAGTGTCATATCTTAATGCAACAGTTATTACGAGTTGCTATTATCTCAATTCTTCCAAAACATGTTCAATTATCAATAATTCATCTTTGTTCATTCTTCAATACAATATGTAAGAAATCTATATCAATTGGCGAGTTAAACTCTTTATAGAAAGATGTTGTAGAGACTTTGTGTCTAATTGAAAAATATCTTCCTCTTTTTTTCTTCGATATAATGATTAACTTGTGTGTTCATTTAGTTCGAGTGGTTCAATTGTGTGGTCCTACTTACTTAAGGTTGATGTATCCTTTTGAGAGATATATGCAAGTCCGTAAAGGATATGTAAATAATAGAAATCGACCTGAAGGATGCATGGTGGAATGTTACATTGTTGAAGAGGCCATCTAGTTTTGTTCTGAATAATTAGTGGTTGCATTGAAATTGGGAATCCTATGCATAAGTTGTTCTTAGAACATCACATGTTCCAAGTAGGTATACCTAGTGGAAGTAAGAAATTGTTTATTAATAGTAGTCGACGGGAAAAAGAACACCGAATCATTTTGGAAAATAATAATGAGGCACAACCATACATAGAGTAAGTGATGTTTAACCTTTCCATTTATGCAAAAATTATTTTTTATTTAACTATCAATGATGATATCTACTTGATATATCTTTATTAACATTACAGGATGCATTTAAACTTACTGAAGATCGATCCTCGTTATAAAAAAGGGAGAAAATGGTTGTATGATGAACATAAGCGAGACCTTATTAATTGGTTTCGCAACCATGTAAGTATCACATACAAAAATTCATTAGTACTTATATCATGTTTTTGTATACATAGATTCGAGTTGAACTCAACAAACCCAATCATAAAATAACAGAAAGTTTAGAATGGCTTGCACATGGTCCAAAATTCGATGTCAAATCATTTTCTAGCTTCACAATTAATGGATCAAGGTTTATGACTCAAGCTAGGGACAAAGTCTAAGTAAATCAAAATAGTGGTGTGAAGATGGTTGCATAAACTATGCAATTTTCCAGTTCAAAAGATGGTAATCTTGTACTTTCTGATAGAACATATTATGATATAATTCAAGAGATTTGGGAACTGGATTATGAGGTCTTCCATGAAATAGTTTTCTTGTGTGATTAGGTCAAAGATGTTATCAATGTTGAATATAAAATATATGATTTTGGATTTACCCTTGTAAATTTATCCAAGATAAGTCACACTGATGATCCTTTCACATTAGCACTTCATGCAAAACAAGTATTTTACGTGAGCGATCAAATTGACATAAGATGGTCTGTTGTGTTAATGCCTCCACAAAAAGAGTTTTACCATTGTGATGCTTTAGAAGATGATGATCCTATGCTTGATACATTATCCAATATTAGTCATTTATCAAACAAATTGCCTAATGTATGTGATAATCTAGTTGATGATGATGATTTTTCGTCATGGACTCAAAGTGATTGTGAAGGAATATATGTATACGATCAACAACCTAATTAAACATAATGTATGATCTATATTATTCTAGTAACTCTTGGACGTTTATATATATGTATGTTCCTAAAATTTTCAATTAATTTATATTTCTTCATTGTTTGCAGATATTTCATGGATCCTAGGGTAACATAGCTTGTAGATCCAAATGATCCATTGGGGCATTTGAAAAGAAGGAGTTGAGCGAGTATACCTGATGCTCCACTTAACCCAGATGATAGATTACCCGTTCTACTTTATGCTACTGGTAATCCAATAGGGGAAAATGCCCAACAATTGAAATCCTCTATCGGTAGACTTGTGAAGTCAAGTATACCAATTAATATAAATGATTGGACTTGTGTTGACAAAGCTAAAAAGTACAAAATATGGAAAAGCATTTGTGTAAGTCTCTTATATTTTATAACTAATTACATATATTATATCTTTTTTGTATTATATCTAATATTTTGTAGTGTGTTTTTACAAAATCATTATAAAGTCGATGACACTTGGAAGAGCAAGTGTTATAAGATCACAAATAAGGTGTGGAAGGAATATAAAACTTCCATATTTGAAACCATTTGATGAAGTAGAGTTCTACAAAATCCCTGAAGGACACCCATGGATTACATCTCCAGTTTGGAAAGACTTCGTGGATTATAGATGTAAGGATGAATTTTAAATTATTAGGGAAGAACATCAGAATATACAAATGCATAATATTCTTCCTAACCGTACTGGGAGGTCTTCAAATCCTGAAGTTAGATATATAATGGTATTATTAATTTGTGTTAATTTATAAATATTTTATAATTATTTTCCTCAAATTTAAGTTGATATCATGGTTAATAAATTTATTTAATTTATTTAGGAAGCTGAATTCGGTCGATTGGTTACCCGATCTTAATTGTACATAGAAACAAAGACTCCCAAAATGAAGAAGTCAAGACCAATGACTAAGTGAGAAGAAGAACAACTAAATAAGCTGGTTAGTAATTTAAAGGTTTGAATAAGGCCAAGATCATTGGATATTGGTAATCCTTAATCTGTTTAATAATCATGCTTGGTACTGTGACTCAACCTCCATAGAACTGAGTAAAGATACAAAAGCAGTTGTTGAAATGTAAGAGTTATAGCTAGCTATTTTTCTTCTATTTTTCTTTGTAATATTTAATAAAAAAACTAACCGTTTTAAACTTTGATAGGACATGGAAGCTGTGGAACAAGTTTAGGGGCATTGACCTTAAAAAAATCTCATAAGATTATATGGCATAAAGTTATGGTATATACAAGCGAATATTAATAATTTTATTAATTTTACTATTGAATAATAAAGATGCTTGAATATGGAAAATCATGTACACTTTTTTTTGTAGGTTCCACAACAAAATGATGGAGTCATGTGTGGTTATTATGTCATGAAGTTTATGAGCAAAATCATCACAAATATCAAAATTCCAATTGAAAAAGTGATTATATCTTTTACCAATATACATTTTTAACATATATAAGTTATTTTTTGTGAATTCATGAAATTACATTCTTATTTTGATTTTAAATACATGTAGTTCTTTGGTTGGAATAAGATGGGCTATGACCCGTAAATTTTTGATGATTTACGAGAGGAATGGGCAGAACACATGGTTCAAATTATATTATCACAAGAAGAATCAGGATAAGATTCTAATGATCTTGAATAGCATATGACAACATAATGGTAATTTTTATAATGCTTTACTTGCTTTATTCCTGTGTCTGAAGTCCCTTGTTTGATGGATTTTTTGTTTGATGGATTTTTTGTTTGATGGATGTTTATATGCTTATGTATTTAGGGGAATGCATTGTTTTATGGACCTATTTTTTGCCCAAACTTCATCTCATCTCTCTAGCCTACTTTCTTTATGACAACATCATCGTAGTCATTGGTCAGCCAAGTACAGGAAAACCACCAAGAATCATCATTCCAATGTAATATCATGAATTCACAAAAAATAACTTATATATGTTAAAAGATTATTAGAAGAGATTACCGCATCGACACCCGAGTGATATAATAATAACCTTATCCCTTCAAAATCATATTAGCACTTTATTAATCTTTTGTCTATAAATATGAAGCTATCTAGAATCAAGCTAGTATTTTTAATGCTATAATGAGCTCTAAATATGAAGTCAAGTGTAACTCCAATTTATTACTTGGCTTTGGTGCCCATAAACGTATGGAACAATTGTGTAATACGTTTATGGGTACCAAAACTCAACCAACCCAAGTAACAAATTGAAGTTACACTTGACTTCATATTTAGAGCTCATTATAGCATTAAAAATACCAACTTGATTCCAGATAGCTTCATATTTATAGACAAAAGATTAATAAAGTGCTAATATGATTTTGAAGGGATAAGGTTATTATTATATCACTCAGGTGTCGATGTGGTAATCTCTTTTAGCAATCTTTTAACATATATAAGTTATTTTTTATGAATTCATGATATTACATTCTTATTTTGAATTTAATTACGTATATTTCTTTGGTTGGAACAAGTGGGGCTATGATATGCATATTTTTGATGATTTATAAGAAGAATTGACAGAACACTTTGTTCAAATTATAACATCAGGAGAAGAATATAATGATCTTGAATAACATAGGACAACACCATGGTAATATTTATAATGCTTTAATTTCTCAATTCATATGTCTATGAAGTTTAGAATGCTTGTTTAATAGATGTTTACATGCTCATCTATGTAGGGGAATGAATTTTTATATAGACCAGTTGTTTTTTGCCCAGTTTCCTTGTCACTATATTGGTGATTCTAAGCCAACCAAGCTTGCTCTCCTTGAAATAAAGTGGAAATATCACAAAATTCATGACACTTTGACGACATCATTTTATTTGTAATTTAATTTAAATATATATATATATGTATTGTATATAAATTATTTTTTAAATTCATGACACTTTGACGATATCATTTTATTTGTTATTTAAGTTAAATGTGTGTGTGTGTGTGTATTGTATATAAATTATTTTTTTGTAATAAATTTAATTATCAAGTAATTAATTATATTTAATTTTTTAATTATTTGTATTATTATTTAAACTTTGTTAAATAGATTTTGGTTTTTTATGCTATATGTGATCGAATATAGGTTATTAGTAGAGTAGAAAATGAGTACAATATGTAAAAAAAATCAATATATATTTTAAAGTCGGTTCAACGCCTGAACTTTCTATAATGGCCCATTTTGTAGTAGTGGTGGTTCCCATATTGCTACAATGAGTATCAATGTTATCCAACCATGAATCACTCTTTTTAAACCTTACTTTGGTCTCTTCAACAAAGGAAACCATGGCATCTTCTAATGAAAACTTCTTTTTGCTTGGTTGACTATCAAATCCTAGAGGAGTTTGTATCACATTCTTTATGTTTCCATAAGAAAAATTCTCATGATTTTGAAGCCTTGGATAGTATTAATTTTGCATAGGATTACCATGATAGTTTTAGTTTTGGTTATTGATGTATTGAACCTATTGTTGACTTGTTTCATTCATCATAACTGTCATACTTGAATTTGAAACATATTCTTCACTTTGTGGTATTCTTTGGGTTATCAAGGCTGAAATTTGATGAGATAGAGAAGCTATTTGAGCTGAAAGGGCAGCAAACCACTCCAATTCATGAATCCCTACAAGTTTCTTAGCCATAGATATTTTAGTTGGCCATTGATAGTTGTTTGAGGCCATTTCTTCGAAAAGATAAGTAACACTTTCAGTTTTCTTTAACATCAAAATTCCACTAGAAGCAACATCAACTATAGTTCTAGTTTTCCCATTTAACCTATTATAGAATATTTGAACTTGCAACCAATCCAGCAATCCATGTTGAGGGAAACGTTGAATCAAATCTTTATACCTTTCCCATACTTCATAGAGTGTCTCAAAATAATTTTGTTTGAATTGACCAATCTCACTCTTGAGTTGGGCTGTTTTTATAGGTGGAAAGAATTTAGCAAGAAACTTTTCAACCATGTCCTACCAACTAGTGATGCTTCCTAGTTGTAGAGATTGTAGCCAATCTCTGGCCTTGTCCCTAAATGAAAGAGGAAAAAATCTCAATCTAATAGTGTCTTCAGTAACACCATTCATCTTTATAGTATCACATATATACAAAAACATTGCCCAATGACTATTGGGACCATCAAGTGGCGATCCTCTAAATTGGGCTTGTTGCACCATGCTGATCAATGCTGGTTTGAGCTCAAAATTATTGGCATTTATGGTATGGAATCTTACACTTGAGTATATTTCATTCACAATTGGCCTTATATAATCCTTCAAGATGCGTGGTTGTGCATTATGTTCTCCTTCAGCCATGGCTAGTACTTTCTTCTTTTTTCATTATTTAAAGGTTCTTTCAATCTCTGAATCAAAATGAATAATGTTTCAATTTCTAGCACGGCACATCAACGTCAAAAACACACTATGTAATGATATTGGAAAAAATAAGAAGAAATAAATCCCGGACAACGACGTCAAAAATTTGATCAATGCAAAATATCGTAGTTTTATAGTAAAATAATAAGTAGAGTATCGTCCTCACGGATTGGTAACTTACTTTGGAAAAATACCAAAATTATGTTAATCACAATTTTATCTAGAAAAGTCACTAAGGTTGTTGTAATTAGAATTTAAAATAAAATCAATTTAAAGAAAATTCGCAAAAGAAAATAAAGATGTTATTCAAAAATCAAATTAATGGGAAGAAAACTTCTAGGAAATCGATTTCACCTCATCCATCACCATGTTTTATTCATCTAGCTAATTGAATTTAATTCCCTCTATTTGTTAGAAATCTCAAAAAAATATCCAAAAGCTTCTTTCGATAGTCAATTAAAAACATTTTTGTTCATTAATTTACACAAGAGTATGCAATTTAACAAAACAAAAAAGCATTAAGACCAATGATTTTAATATTATACAGGCTTATACAAGTCTTTCGATCTCTATATTTACCTACACTAAAATATTCCAGATCTATCCTATAATTCTATCTTTCGATAGTAAATGATAAGATTAAAATCATCTAATTAATAGAAAGTTAATTAGAAGCAATAAACTTAGATTAAATCATACAAACATGAAGAGAAATTATTCAAATTAACATATAAAATCAAGCATAGTTCAAAATTAAATTACATCTCTTTCCTAGAATAAATAAAATTTATTTCACGCTAAAAATTAAATTTAACATAAATGAATTCACCATAATTTTTCTGGGAGGAATTGAAAGAAAATTGAATTCCAAAAAGAATATGCTTTTACATTAATATGTTGCACTCCAATCTGCTTTCGCTTCTTCCCATATTTTTGTTTCATTTTCTTTCTATTCTCGCGCTCTCTTCATTCTTTTTCTTATTTGTTCCTCTACGCTTTGTTTTGTTTCTTATGTTTATGTTCTGTTCAGAGCTTTTCTTTTTTCTTTATTTTTGTTTTCAATTCCTCTACAACGTTGCTTTTCTATCCCTTCATGACAAACGTGTTTTCATAAATATATAACCACATGACAAACATGTTTTCATTTTTTCTACTTGTGCATTTTATCAATGCTTTTCTCTATTTTTTTATTTTTTTCCTTTTGTTTCATCAAATCTTCATTTATATTTTATTTCAATAAATCTTCATTTTATTCAAATTTGTAATAAAATTTAAATAATAATAATTAAGTATAAAATTAATAAAAATTAAATATAATTAGATTAAAGTTAAAGTTGAGAAGTGATAAATTATGTCAAATTATGCAAGTCATCAATAACCTTCCAAGTGACACAATTATAAATCCGAGAAGAAAAGGTAAGGAGCATTGCAATACCAAAGCCTTAAGAAGCAATAAAACTTTAGAGGAGGAACACGTGACTCAAAAGCATGAGGGAAATGAGATCAAAAGGATGAGGAGAAATAGGAAATTAAAAGGATAAGGAGGAACTAGTGGATAAAAAGAGCACCAAAAAGGAAATAATTCTGCCAAAAAAGAGTAACCTCTACAAACTCACTATTCCTTTCCTTCAAAGACTGAAAAAGAAAAAGTTAGATATGCAATTTTCAAAATTTTTAGATTTTTTAAAGAAGCTACACATAAACATATCATTTGTAGATACCCTTGAACAGATGCCTTCGTATGCCAAATTTTTAAAGGGTATCTTATCTAAGAAGAGCAGGCTTGGAGTTAATAAAATAATAACCTTAACTAAAGATTGTAAGACTATTCTTGTTAGAAAACTATCTCAGCAATTGAAAGATCCGGGTATCTTTCACATTCCTTGAACAATTGAGAACAAGAACTTTGAGAAAGCGCTATGCGAATTAGGTTCCAACATTAACCTTATGTCATTATTGGTCTTCAAGAGATTGGGATTTGTTAGAGCCAAACCCACTTCAATAGCTTTACAAATGGTAGATAAGAGTTAGCTAGACATTTTCGCATGGATGCCACACTAGCAAAAAGGGCCAATTGAAGCATGTTGTGTGTATCGGGTGATGTACGCCTTGCCGTGTGCAAGCATAGTGTTCGTTTCGAGTTTCACCGTGTGGTAAACAGGCTTGTCACACATCATCACGTGGTTCATCCATTCTTTCCATCGAGGCACCACTTAATCAATATCCATGGATCATATTGCACCATGTGGTGCTGACTCAATATGTGTTGACCAAAAGTAGTCCACCAAAACTATGCATTGCATGGTGATTCGTCTAATGAATCATATATGCTACGTGTCGTATTCCTATTGACCAACATTGTTAATTTTTCCTTTTTTCATCTCAACCCTCGATTTGAAGTTGATATGATGGTCAAAATTTCACCTGAACTTAATTTAATCTCCTAATTTCTCCATAAACCTTAATGAGCCAAAAATTATCAATTTTTTTATCAGTTTTGGGAGCCAATAAGAGAAAAAAAAATACTGAAAATTTTGAAAGGAGATACAATTTTGATGGAGATTCAAGAGGAGATTGGTGCTACAATTCAAGATATTTATTGTATTATTCTTCTTCTCCTTTCTTTATAAATATTAATATTTTCCTTTATGAAAAATATGAGCTTAATGGATAAAATCATATCTAGTTAATTTATTAATCTAGGGGTCTTATGAACCCAATTTTCTACATATGATGATGTAATATTTTACACCTATTATGATTACAATTTAATTATATTATTTATTCTAATTTTTATATTATTAATTGTTTGACTAACAATTGACCTATAGAGATAATTAAATAGATTTTTGATCATTATTGAATTGTTTATCTTGATAATTATTAAATTGTTTTTCTTGATAATTATTGAATTTTTTATCTTGATAATTATATTGGGAGGATTTTAGCGATTCACATGTTTAGAAAATTAAGAAACTAAGTATTCTTAGATATTTTCTTATCATTATATTACATGTTACCTTACTCTTTGCGAGACCATGCTCGAGCTTGGATAAAAAATTTCCCACCTGATTTCAAAATAATTTTGAATGATTTGGCAGAAAAAGTCTTGATGAAATATTTCTCACCCATAAAGAATGCCAAGGTTAGGAATGATATCACCTCTTTCTTATAATATGAAGGAGAGTCTTTATATGAAGCATGAGAAAGATTCAAACAATTGCTAAGGAAGTTTCCTCACCATGGTATCCCTCATTGGATCCAAATGGAGACTTTCTATAAAGATCTCAATGATCTAACAAGAACCATTGTTGATGCATCCACTAATAGAGTTTTGCTATCCAAATCTTACAATAAAGCTTATGATTTACTGGAGAAAATGGCAAGCGATAATTATCAATGGCCAATTAATAAAATTGCAACCACAATAAGAGTATTCAAAGTGAATGAAGAAGACAATATCACAACATTTATAGCTTAAGTGTCATCTTTGGTGAATCTTTTGAAGGCTCAAAACTTTCCAGTGAGTATAAACTAGGTCTAAGATTCAAGGACGTCCTGTGTCTTTTATGGTGAAAATTATTTGTTTTATAATTGCCCAAATAATCCTAAATTAGCATTCTATGTGGGTAATGTGAATCGAAACAGTAATCCTACTCGAACTTATATAACCCAGGATGGAGATAACGTCCAAATTTCTATTGGAGTAATAACAATAATCAATGTGGTAATTAATTTAACCATTAGTCATTTCCACCACCTAGTTTTCAACAACCATAATAATCTTAAGACTAAGAGAAGAAGTTACCTACTAAGGAAAATACAAATGCTTTAATGGGAATGATGAAAGATTTCATTCACTCAGTAAATACAAAAATATCAACTCAATAGGCTTCAACTCAAAATTTAGAAAACTAAATAGGGAAACTTGCCTAGACCATAACCAAAGGCCTTAAGGTAACCTTTTAAGTGACATCATTATAAACCTAAAAAGAAAAGGTAAGGAGCACTGTAAAGCTATATCCTTAAGGAGTGGTAAAACTATGGAGCAAGAGCATGAGGCTCAAAAGAATGAGGAAGAATATGAAATTAAAAAGGATGAAGAGGAACTAATGGATAAAGAGGCACCAGAAAGGAAACAATTCAGCCAAAAAAGAGCAACTATTACAAACCCACAATTATTTTCCCTCAAAGACTATAAAAGAAAATTTAGATATGCAAATTTTTTGATTGTCTTTAAGAAGTTGCACATAAATATACAATTTACATAAGAAAATGAGGCTTGGAGATAATAAAGTAATAACTTTGATTGAAGGTTGTAGTGCCATCCTTACTTGAAAAATACCCCAAAAATTGATGATACAGGTAGCTTTGACATTCCTTGCATAATTAGGAATATAAACTTTGAGAAAGCACTATGTGACTTAGGTTTGAGTATTACCTCATGCCATTATCAATTTTTAAGAAATTAAGGGTTGGTAAAGCCAACCCCACTTCAATAACATTATAAATGGTAGATAGATTAATTAAGAAAACCTGAAGTGTGGTATAAGATGTGCAAATAAAAGTAGACAAGTTCATCTTTTTTGCGGATTTCGTTGTACTAGACATGGAAGAGGACTGTAACATTCCTATCATACTTGGTCGTCCATTCTTAACAATCAGAAGAGCACTCATTGATGTACAAAAAGGTGAATTTACCATGGGAGTGCAAGATGAACAATTAACATTTAAAATTTTTAAAGTATCTGAACTCCTTGATATTGATAATGCTAATAACTACTTTAGGATACATGATAACTTAAAAGAATCTGTTCACTTGCCTACACTTAAGAGTATTACACATATTGTTGTGAATAATGAAGTAAAGTCACCAATAAACAACTCAATGTGTTT
Organism: Hippophae rhamnoides; assembly: GCA_033030585.1. NCBI lineage: Eukaryota > Viridiplantae > Streptophyta > Magnoliopsida > Rosales > Elaeagnaceae > Hippophae > Hippophae rhamnoides. Next base: position 44,097,577 of record CM065438.1, on the reverse strand, counting down.
TAATTTTGAAAGTATGAAATCTATGATTGATATTCTTGATTGTGTGAAATATTTGGAGGCTACGCCTCCCCTGATTTGGTTGTGAGGATTTTTGAGATAGGAACTAAGATCAAACCATCTATTGAAGGGCCACCAAGTTTAGAACTCACACTTTTACCCTACCATCCCCAATCAAGTGAGAAAATAAAAGGGTCCAATAGAGAGGTGAAGAAGATGCTAGAAATACATAAATTAGAAGAGTTATGGTGGAGTGCTTATGAAAATGAAAAAATTACAAAAAGAAAAAAAATGGCATGATAAGAGAATTGAGCATCGTGTTTGTAAACTGGAACATAAAGTATTAACCATCAAATCAAGACTCAAACTGTTTCAGGGCAAACTCAAAAGTAAATTGACATAAAGAAATGTACCTTAGGACTTGATATAACCTTTTAGTCAAGGATTTTAAACATGATGTTGGTTGGGACGCAACCTAACATTATTTTACTTATATTTTCATTTTTTGTATTTTGTAGGTGAATAAATGTGGAGAGCAATGGTGCAACAAGATTAAGCATTTCAACAACATACGTGGTGTGCCAAGACTAAGAGAGTTTCTTTTACTTTTACTTTTTCATATTTAGTTGTGCACATTGGGGACAATGTGCAATTTAAGTTTGAAGGAGAAAACTTATTTCTCTACTTTAGTATTTAGTATGCATTTTCAATTTTTTTGAATTTTTTATTTTGTTTTTATGATGTTTTTAATCATGATTTGAGCAAAAATTGATAAATATATAGAAACTAAATCCATGCATACTTGATATGAAACACATGAACTCAATGATAAAATTGGTTGTCATGACTAGTATAAGGAATATAACATACTCGTTAAGTTACTTACATTAATCATGTGACTTGCTTGCTAGTTTTGATTGGATTGATTCAATTTTTTAAGTACATGTTCATGATTGATTTTGGTGTTCTTATTGAGTGAAAATTTGTGATGAGTTATGCGAGTTGATGAGATCTATCATGTTTTAGAATCTATTTGATCATCTATTGAGACAAAATTCTAAATAATATTTAGCAAGAGATATGATTTAGGCCTTGTTTGGATCGATTAAGTCTTTCAAGCTAGCCATTGTTAATATCTATAGTCACCTATTTGAGCCCGATTAAAAACCTTTCATATCTTTAAGTCATATTTTGTGCCTAACTAATAAGCATTACATTTATCCTTACACCTTTAGCTTGTATGAAAATAAAATAAATTCAATCATCTATAATGATATAGAGTACAGTAAAATGTAATACACTCTATGAAAAAAAAACTTACAATACAATTATCCCTCTAAAGAAAAAAGAATATAAAATTGAAAATTAGTTTAGAGGTGTTATAACGTTATAAAAAAAAGATGTGGAATAAAATAATATGAAAAGAATGATAAGATATGGTACACTAAAATATTAAGTAAAAACTTAATTGTAATTAAAAAGTATATGATGAATAAAAAGAAAGCTAAGGTGTGAAAAGAGCTTTAAATGTCTTCATTCATCAACCCCCGCTTGAGCCTTACATTACAAGAATGTAAAGTCCTTATTGATATTTAGCTAAGTGCATATTTATATTAGAGGAAAGGAATGTGAAAAATAGACTTATGAGACTAGTTCTAAGATTGAGTTTATTAGCATGCTCATATAGGTTGATTTTATAAATGCATTGGATGATATGATGTGCAATACACATACGATTTAATTCATCAAAAACCTTGAATATCCTTGTATTGATAAATATATAAACCTCTCTATATTAGAATTGTATAACTTTTGAAGGGTATATTTTTTCAAATATGGATATATATATATATATGAATATACTACTTATGTGAGTTTATTTTGTTAGACTTGGCTTTACTTGAGGAAAAGTAAAGATCTAAATTTGGGGATGTGATGACTCTATGAAAGCAAAGTCATCAGTGTACTTTTCTACTTAATATTTGCTCGTTTTATTCAATAAGTAGTATTTTTGAGATGAAAAATATTAAATTATGAACTTTCTAGTGAAAAAGAGTGAAAATACATTTTTGGGATTTTTTTGGAGTTTTTATAAATTTTTAAAGTAGAACCATTTAGAAGATGCCACATTAGCGGAGAAGGACAATCGTGCAACCTCGATTGTTCAGGTGATGCATGCAATACCACGTGTTAGTATAGCATTCATTTTGAGTTTCACTGGGTAACTAATAGGTGCGTCATGAGTTGTCACCTAATTCATCCATTCTTTCCACCGGGGTGCCACACAATTTGTAACTACAAATCACAACATTCCACATGGTACTGACTCAATGTGTATTGATCGAGAGAAGTCCATTCTGCCACGTGTTTCTCACTGATTCATCCAGTAAATCCCTCGTGCCATATGTCACCACTGTATTGACTAGTGTTGTTAATTTTTCCTTTTTTCATCTCAGCCCTTGATCTGAAGCTGATTTGACGATCTAGTTTCTAATTGAGCCTAATTTAACCCCTTAATTACCCTATAAACCCTAAGAACCCAAAATTAACATATATTTTTATCAGGTTTTTAGCCAAGAAGAGAGAAAAATATAAAAAAAATTCAAAAGGAGATATTTTGGTGGAGATTTAAGAGGAGATTGGTGCTACAATTTTAGAGATTGATTGTATTTTTTCTTCTTCTTCTTTTTTTATCAAATTTTATGTCTTTCTTTATGAGAAATATGAGATTTATGAACAAAATTATGTCTAGTTAATTTATTAATATATGGGTCTTATGAACCCAATTTCTAACATACGATGATATGATATTTTATCCCAATTATGATTTCAATTTAATTATATTATTTAATCTAATTTTTACGCTATTAATTGTTTGGCCAATAATTTCTTTTTAGAGGCGATTAGATAGATTTGAGAGAATTATTTAAGTATTTGTCATGATTAAATAACACGCATAGTTTCTAGGTAGATATGTATGATTCTTATGTATCTGATCTATAATTGATGACTTAGTGCATAGTATGCAATTTAATTGATATGAAATTGTGATTAGGTTAATTACTATATGTTGTGTAGTTTACTTGAGAGATGAATACATGTTAGGTTAGATTTAATTGATCACATAATTGATTGATAATTATATTGAGGGGATATTAGTGATTCACATGTTAAAAAACACAGGGGGATTAAGTATAAATATTTTCTCATATATCTTCTTAATTGGAAAATTTGAGTTAGTTATTAGTGCTATTTGTTTTTAGTTCTTTTAATTTTTCCTTCTTAAAATATAAAAAACACAAAAAATTTGATTTTTATTTTTTAATTTTAAAAATTAGTTTCTAATAATATAATCTTTGTGGGAATGATATTTTCTTATTGTTATATTACTTGTTATGATACGTATACTTGTGTATTCAACAACATATTCAACCTTTAACTATTGGAGATATACCTTTAGATATTCCATCTTCCTCTCTTCCACATAATGAGATATTTCCATTAGTTAAACCATTCACCTCTAATACACATCCTATGGAAACACGTTTCAAAGATGGAATATACAAGCCTAAAGCCTACCTTTTCTCTTATGTTGATCATTCCTTATTGAACCTACAACTAACAAATAAGCTCTTTTGGACCCTCCTTGAAAAGAATCTATGAAATTGGAGTTTCATGCTTAAATGAAAAATGAAACATGAATTTTTGTTCCTTCTTCGACAGACAGAGAATTCATTGGTAATAGATGGATTTTTAGAGTTAAAAAGTTACCAAGTGGTGCCTTAGACAAAAGAAAGTCTAGAATTGTTGCAAAAGATTATGATCAAAGACTAAGGTTTGATTTTACTGAGATATTCAATTTAGTAGTTAAGCTAGTCACCATTAAAGTGATTGTTACTTTAGCTTTAACATGAAAATGGACTCTTTATCAAATTAACATTAATAATGCCTTCTTGAATGACACTCTTAAAAAAGGAAATGTACATGGCCTAGCTAGAAGATCTTGTACATGCTAAGTTTTCCAACTATGTTTTCAAGTTAAACAAAGCCATTTAAGGGTTGAAGCAAGTTCCCATAACATGGTTTGACAATCTTACATTAGCACTACTCTCCATGGATTTTGTTAAGTTAAGAGCAAAAAACTCACTATTTTTTAAGGTCAAAGGTTCCTCTATCATTTGTATTTTTGGTGTATGTTGACGATATTATCATCATAGTCAATGATGATCAAAAGGTATAATCTCCCATTTCTACTTTACATGCTAAATTTGATTTGATGTACTTGGGAGTGCTCGACTATTTCTTGGGGATAGAAGTAACCAAACTTTCTAGTGATAATTTGTTGTTTAATCAAATCAAATATAGTAGGGATCTATTGATCAAAACTCATATGGATAACTCTAAACCTATTACTACACTTATGACAATTGAGTACTCATTATTAGCTCATATTGGTGATTTTTTTGATAATGCCATATATTATAGGAGTGTGGTTGGTTCTTTGCAATATGTCAACATTACTCGTCGTGATCTCTTATATGTAGTGAATAGTTTTTCTCAATTTATGTATTCCCCTCCTGTTTCTCACTGGAATGCAGAAAAAAGGGATATAGAGGTATCTTTCAGGCACTATCAATCATGGTTAGATTTTCAAACCTTCATCTCAATTGTAACTACATAGGTTTACAAATGTTGATTAGGGTTTAAATCTTATTGATAGAAGATCTACCTCTAGAATTTTGGCCTTTTTTGTTCTAATCCTATTATATGACATTCTAGAAAACAAACTGTTGTATCAAGATCAAGCATATAGGTTGAGTATTGTGCATTTGTTGATACCACCTCTAAACTTATTTGGCCTACTTCTTTGATATCTAAAAGGTTTATATTTTTGGTTCACCAATTATTTGGTGTGACAATCTTAGCACTGTCTCACTTGCAACCAATACAGTTCAACAATCTCGCAAGAAAAATGTTGAACTTGATCTTCACTTTGTGCATGAGAAGGTAGTATCTAATACATTATAAGTGCACTATATACTCATCAATCAGTAGACATCTTTACTAAATCCATATCTCTTAAACTTTTCAATTATCATCGAAACAAACTTTGTGCTATTTGCATGCCACTAAGTTTGAAGAGAATGTTGAGTTAAGTAAGACTTATCAGCTAATACAAGTAGCAAATCAAGTGATTATTATGCACGGATTGATGACTAGATAAATAAATAGCACATAGGTAATTAATATTACATCTCAGTTTGAGCAATAAACATACTTGTTAATGAAGTATTATTTATAGTGAAAAAATGTCACCAAAGTTCCTTATATTAGGTCATTTGTATTGTTTAATATTTTTAATTAGAAACAATATCGTTTAGTCCATTGGCTTTGTAAAAAAAGCCAATTAAGAATAAATTATATTATTTTAATCATTTTTTCAATAAAATATTACTATTTATCTGTTAAGTGATTAAAATACGAGTTTTAATAATGATAAACTCACGATTAATATGAAAAAATTCATAAAATATTCTTTTTTAATATTTATTGATTGCCACACATTTTATTTTAATTTTTTATTAATCTTTAATTTTTATTAAAAATAAAAATAAATATTTAAATAACTATTTATTTAAATTTTATTATTTTTTATTGTTTTTTAAATAATTTCATATTAAATTTCACTTTTATATTTGTTGTAGACTCATATTTTAATCATATTTTAATTAATAAAAAATAATAATATTTTAAATAAAAAATTATTCAAATAATATCATTTATCTTTAATTAATATTTTTTCATATCATATATATATATATATATATATATATTATAAATATAATAAAATTATTTATTTATAATAAAAAATTAATCCAACTTTATAAAATAAAAATACACAACTATTTAAATCAACTTTTTAAAATTAAAGACTTTTATTTAACTAACTTAATAATAATAATAATACCGTTATACTAATTTTATTATTATAATAATAAAATTATATAAAATATTTATTATCATAATATATATATATATATATATATATATATATATATATATTATACTAATTTTATTATATCTTAATGCTATTATCATTAAATTATTTTTAATAATAATAAAATATATTAAAATAATATCACTACAAAAAAAATCTTAGTTTAATTTAATTTTAAATTGAGTCGATAGGAAAATATATATATATAATTAAGCACAAAGTAACAAAACAGAATAAAATTAGAAAAGAAAAAGAAAGGTACGTGAAGCAGTCATTAATCATCCGTCCACTTACTATTTACTGCGCTATACTATAGCTGTAGTAAAGTAGTAGAGGTCCCACCAACCAACCCTACCATCTTTTTTTTTTGTCTTTCTTTTTTCTGACCCTAGTCCCCTGTTTCTATTTATGTTTTATGAAATATTCAAAACATCTAAAATGAGATATGGTTGGACTAAGTGTTGTATTGGAAGGAAATGGAAATAATGTTAAAAACAAGATCTCTCAAGTCATTAACAAAACCACTATGAATATGATGGTTAACAAACCACCATCTCCTTCTTCTTCATCTTCAAACCCTTCAATTTCTCAGACAAATCTTTCACAGTCTTATTCTACTTATCTTGACCAATGTTTTCTTTGTAAACAGAAGCTCTTGCCAGGATTTGACATCTACATGTACAAGTCAGTACTATATATTATATCTTAAATTCATTCATTCTTTTTTTTTCTCTCTCTATGTCTTCTTTTCAACTACCCAAATCTTTATTTTATAATGATTTATCAGTTTTGGAGTGAAACCATAACCATTTTTTTGTTCAGATACTGAAACCCAGATTTTATTTCGTTTAAATATTGTTGTAAACATGGTCTAATGTTCATAACTTCCTCATTCACTTTTCACTCTCTTTTTTTTTAAAAAAAATATATATTTTTAATTAGTTAAAAATGAAACTGTTTGTGAATGTGGTTATACTATACAATCAAACATTTGATTATTTTTGTTTTGTGATGTTTTTGAATGCACAGAGGAGACAGAGGTTTTTGCAGTGTGGAGTGTAGATGCAGACAGATTTTGATGGACGAAGAAGAGAGTATGATAACTGTTGTTATGGAGCCACAACCATAAAACCCACTTCGGCTTCTTCTCGTCAAAACTTCAAAGGTAATAGAAACAGGGCTAAAGAGATGAACAGTTGAACAAATAATATTATATATATATATTAACAGTACTCCTAGTCTTATTTACCCTTTAGTTAATTTAGTAATGACTTGGATATCCTTTGTCGTTTTGCTTCCTGGGATGAAGCCAAAACCAAACGAGTCCTTTTAACTACTTCTTTTGCTTTGCCCATAGTTTGATGGGTTGGTTATCAGAAAAGAGTGGTTTTTTTTTTTTTTGAGTTCTATTATGATGGCAAACTTAATTGTATGCTTAAACGTATTTAATTAGTTCATTTCATTGATTACTTAGTTTCATTTCAACTTCATATTATTATCTACTTACTTAGTTGAGGATGCAAATGGATAAAAATTTATATACTATTTCTCTTGTATATCTTCCGTTAGTAATTATTCCATTAAACATTTTATATTTTTATAAAAACGAAGGAATAGGAATAATTTATTTTTATCACCTGTTATTATCTCATTATATTGGCATACAATAAATTTATAAAAAGTAAAATCATGTTTTTAATTATTTTAAAATTAACAATAAATATAATATGAAATAACAAAAAGTGGTGTGTTAATAAACCAACCCATCCAAAATAGAAAGAAACACTCTATGTACCCATATATATTAAATTTACATCTCTACTTCAAAATAAAATACATGCTCATAAATATTTATAGGTTTAGTGAGGCTTGTGTTTGAGAATCAATATAAAATTAACATAATAATAAAATTTGTTTCCAATATATTACTAATTAACACTCTTAGTGATGATTGTACTTTGTAACCAAAACAAGAAGTTATTTTGAAATATATTACTATTTAATTGTATTATTTTTATAATTATATATTAGATATTTATATTTTGGAAAAAAAATTAATAATTTTATATTTTATGAAATATAACATCATTATATATTTTAAAAATAATAAATATTTTTTAGTAAAACAAAATGTGGTGGTCTCAAATAGGAAGAATTATTTATTATTGCCTTCAAGGATCATGGGATTTGATTTTTTCTACGTACTTTGAGTATAATCATTCAATCTTTTTTACCATTTTTACCGTAAAATTTTGATATTTGAGGAATAGTTTTCAATCTTAACCTATGTTACAAGTACATATTCTTCTAATACATTATTAATAGTAGTAAATTTTTACATACATAATAAGACATCGAACAAGCCTATTTTAAACTTTTTTTTTTTATAAATCATTTGAGCAGTTATATTTATATATGAGATGATAATTTATGATATGATATGATAATAAGAAACAAATTTGATTTGAATATGAAAGTAATTTACACTATCTATTTTAATCTATTTATCAAAAGGATTAAATACGATACGATACGATAATTTAAAATTAATCTATTTTATTAATATTTTACCCATTAAATTAGACATGAACACGAATTAACTCATTCAAATCAAGTCGTGGAAATAAAATAAACTATATTTGGTTAAAATCACACATTTTTTAGTTAATAATACAATAAATTGACTCAAAATGACTCGAATATGAAATGACTTGATAAGATAAAAATATTTTTATTAATAAATTAATTCAATATTATATATTTATTAAATATATTTACACAATTTTTAATCTCTACTTATATTTATATCATATAGCTTACAAAAGAGGAATAAGTTCAATAAAACCATTGGATGGTACTATCTTGTACAGAAAAATATAATAAAAATATATCAAAAATATTTGAATCTGTCTCACTTTTAAATATCCTCCATTCTTGGCATAGATTTGTTTTTGTTTTTTTTTTAAACAAGTGGGTACTTCACTAAAAATAAAAATAAGTATTCGACAAATATATTTCTTTTAATATATTTTTACTGTGCATTTTAAATATGACACGACTTGTTGGACAGGGAATTACAACAGTATCTGTATATCTAAGAGTTACGAACAACACCAACTATTTCATTTTCACAATTCTTAGTTGGTTTTGTCTGGAACTGTGTTGATTGCTGTTACAAATTGCTATTTGTCCCCTGGTTGGTGTATTCGCCATTAATTTTTCACCGTCTTATGAATGGCTTTGGCCACTGTTTTTAAAACCAAAAGTATGTGTTAGGTCATTAATTACGCAATACAGTGTCATATTTGTTAGGGTTATACATGGATTGGGTTGGACGGTTTCAACATATTTTTCAACCCAGTTTTTGAATTGAGAATTATTTAAATAAAAATGTATGATATATATTTTAGTAATAATACATAACATTAGTAATAATATATATCAAGATCTTCTCTAGGAATATAGTTTTTTAACAAAAAAAAAAAAATTCAAATCTTATTTGTTTGAAACAAAGGAAACTCTCTATATAAAGTGACTCGTGACAAAAGAAGATACCAAACCAAGATTGATAAGATGAGTTCTTATTTTACAAGAATTTGACTTGAAAATCTATAATAAAAAGGGAACAAAAAATTAGTTAACATACCATCTATTTAGATTAGAGAAAAATCTATATGAAAGACAACATGGTGATTATGAAGCTTTCCTAGATGAGCAACTTCTTTCAGTAGCTCATATTGACATCCCATGACATACAGACTTTCCAAATTTTCTAATAGCCAATACTCTTCCACCCGACATCACATAAAAATAAAAGAAGAAATTCATCCATGATGTTAAACAATACTTTTGAAATGACCCTTATGTTTACAAAGAATGTGATGATGGAATTTTAAAAAGGTGTGTCTTTATGATGAAGTTGGAAGTATTCTTCATCATTGCCATAGCTCAAACCATAGTGGCCATTTTGCGAGCACAAAAACAACAAGTAAGGTACTTCACTCTGGTTATTCTTAGCCTATATTGTTTATGTTGAATATTGGCTCTAAAAGTAACAAATTAGTGGCATAATTTAAGGAAATTTGTGGCATAATTTGTGGCATGATTTAAGGAAATTAGTGGCATAATTTAAGGAAATTTGTGGCCTAATTTAAGGCTTAAATTATGGCACAATTTAGGGAAAGGGAGCCTTGCTTCATCTATAAATAGGGAAGAGTTCATGCATTGAAGTCCAAGGCAAAAATCAGAGAGAGTATAAGCAAACTCAAAGAGAGAAAATATTTGTGAGTTTGGGAAAACACTTGAGAGATATTATTAGTGAGGAAATCTGTATCTGTATTCTGTATATTTCCTACTCAGTTCAAATAATATCTGCTGCCTCCCGTGGACCTAGGCGAATTGCCGAACCACGTAAATTCTGTGTGTTCATTTTATCGCTTTGATATATTCATATACCGCTATTTATTGCTTCCGCCCACAACAAATTGGTATCAGAGCCAAATATAGTAGTATTATATATCAAATCGAAGCTCTCGACGAGATGAACGCAACGGTGAAAGAATCGCTCAAATCGGAAGTCAGAATCACCGCTAGAAGCTTCCGGAGTCCTACTACCAGCAACTGAGTCAACTCACCGAGTCAACTGAGTCACTAGTGATATTTGGACCGAGTGGTATGTTTTTCATCCGTTTTCAACTGAGTTGGATCTATTCCTAGCTAATTGGACCATTCCGGATTCAACTATGAACTCCGTTTTTTCAAATAAGGTATAAAATTTGGAAAAACACTATTTTAGGTTGTAAGTGCAAAATTTCTGTTATCAGTTTATACTTATGGCTGATAAAGGAGAGATCGAAGAAGGTGAACAAGTTGACCATAGAATTTATGGCAAACCAAGTACTACTCGAAAAACTATGTTGTCCAACGCAAAGTTTGAAGTGGAGAAATTCGACGGCACCAATAACTTTGGCATGTGGCAATGTGAAGTATTAGATCTATTGTTTCGAGAAGGATCTAATATAGCCTTGGAGACCAGTCCAAGAGATTATTCAAATGAAGATTGGAATTATGTCAACCGAAAAGCTTGTGGCACAATTCAACTGTGCTTAGTAAAAGATCAGAAGTACTTTGTCATGAAAGAGAATGTAGCCGCAGTTCTCTGGAAGAAACTAGAGGACAAATACATGACGAAAAGTATTGAGAACAGACTCTACTTGAAGAAGAAACTTTTCCGTTTCCAATACAAGAAAGGTACCCCTATGATTGAGCACTTAGATAATTTCAATAAAATTTTGGCCGATCTGCAAAATTTAGATGTTGAAATTATCGATGAAGATAAAGCTTTGTTGTTGTTGAATTCATTACCTGAGAGCTATGAGCATTTAACCACAACCTTGTTATATGGAAAGGATGAGGTTAAGTTCGTAGATGTTTCAAATGCTTTGGTAAATAACAAGTACCGGAAGAAGGATCAACATGATCACAGAGACTCAATATCAGAAGCATTGACGGCAGCCAGAGGTAGGACTAACAACAAAAAATCTGGCGGATCAAATAATAGGGGGAAATCTAGATCAAAGTCCAGAGGAGAGTCATCCAGAAGACGTCCTGCGAAGGACGAGTGTGCCTATTGTCACCAAAAAGGGCACTGGAAGAAAGATTGTCCAAACAAGGACAAGTCAAATGCAAATGTTGCACAGAAGGCCGATGAAGATGAAGAATCAATCTTTTCAGTTTCATCATAAAAAACCTACTCAGATAAGTGGATCCTTGATTTTGGATGTTCTTATCATATGTGTCCAAACAGACATTGGTTTTCGAGTTTTGAGGAGCTCGATGGAGGATTTGTGCTTATGGGCAACGACAATGCCTGTCAAACAAAAGGGATCGGAACAATACGACTAAAGATGCACGATGGTACAATCAGACGACTTACAAATGTAAGGTATATTCCTGACCTAAAGAAAAACCTTATTTCTTTAGGTGTTCTAGATTCTGATGATTACAAGGTAACTTGGAAAATGGAGTCTTGAAAGTTGTACGAGGTGCATTTGTAGCAATGAAGGGTACTCGGAAGGCGAGCTTGTATTTCCTAGATGGATGTACAATTACAGGAAGAGCAGCTGTCTCAAGTAGTTCTGAAGAAAAGGCAAATGATTCTTCCCGCCTGTGGCACATGCGCTTAGGGCATATCGGTGAAAAGGCTTTGCAAGGCTTAATGAAGCAAGGTCTTTTGAAAGGTGCCAAGACTGGAAAGTTTGATTTCTACGAGCATTGTGTAATGGGAAAACAAACAAGAGTCAAGTTCGGCACTGCCATTCATCGTACTAAGGGATCTCTTGATTATATTCACACGGATGTTTGGGGACCTTCCAAGAATGCTTCACTTAGAGGTAAACGTTGGTTTGTGACCTTTATTGATGATTTCTCTAGATATGTCTGGATATACACTATGAGTCACAAAGATGAAGTTCTGGATATCTTTCTTAAATGGAAGAAAATGATCGAGACTCAGACAGGCAGGAAGATTAAAAGGCTCAGATCTGATAATGGTGGCGAGTATAAATCAGATCCTTTCTTTAAAGTTTGTCAAGATGAAGGGATAATCAGACATTTTTTAATTCCTCGTACACCACAGCAGAATGGAGTTGCAGAAAGAATGAATCGTACTTTGGTTGAGAAAGTTCGATGTATGCTATCTCATTCCAAATTGAGCAAGGCATTTTGGGCTGAGGCTTTGTCATATGCAACTCATATAGTCAACAGACTTCCTGCGACTGCATTAAATGGAAAAACTCCTAAAGAGGTATGGTCTGGACAACCTCGCTGCGATTATGATTCATTGCGAATATTTGGATGTCCTGCATATTTTCATGTTAGTGAATCCAAACTGGATCCCAGAGCAAAGAAAGCTGTTTTCTTGGGCTTTAAGGAAGGAGTTAAAGGATTTCGACTTTGGTGTGGTGAATCCAAGAAGATCATCTTAAGCCGAGATGTTACATTCGATGAGTCTGTTATGCTGAGACAAACAAATTCAGAGAAAGAGAATGAAAGTCCAAATACTCTTTCTAAGATGATGCTTGAGACTCCGGAAGATCCAGAAAAGATTGCACCAATTACCGATCGTGGTGAAGATGAAATTGATGATCAAGAAGAGATCTCAGTTGAGGTAGAGGTTCTCTCACCATCACCACCGATTAATCAGCAGCCAGAATCTATTGCCACTACTCGACCGAGAAGGGAGATTAGGAAGCCTACCAGATACACAGACATGGTAGCATTCGCACTTCCAGTAATTGATGATGATGTCCCATGCACTTACAGAGAAGCCGTGCAAAGAGTTGATAGTATGAAGTGGAAAATGGCAATGGATGAAGAGATGAAGTCTCTACATCAGAATCAGACTTGGGAGTTGGTTCAACTTCCCAAAGGAAAGAAAACTATTGGTTGCAAATGGGTCTATGCCAAGAAGGAAGGTGCTCCTGGTAAAGACAACATCAGATACAAAGCCAGACTGGTAGCAAAAGGCTATGCTCAGAAAGAAGGAATAGACTACAATGAGGTATTCTCACCTGTTGTTAAGCATTCATCTATTCGGATACTATTGGCTTTGGTAGCACAGTTTGATCTCGAGTTAGCTCAACTCGATGTCAAAACAGCTTTTCTCCATGGTACTTTGAACGAAGAAATCTACATGTCTCAACCGAATGGCTTCAAAATTCCAGGTCGAGAGAATTGGGCTTGTAAGATGAGCAAGTCAATTTACGGTTTGAAGCAATCACCGTGACAATGGTACAAGTGATGAGCGAAAACCAGCATCGCCGATTCTCGCAAATACTTTGGTTTTAATATTTGTAAAACTCTCGCAAGTGCACGAATCATTTCGTAGAAAATGATAAGTATACTCCCAAGGTCGATCTAAGGAAGGAATGTATGTGGTTTTTAATTTATTATTCAAACTTTTAAAAACGAAATTAAATCCTAAACATCCTGTCACGATAGTTTGGTTTTTGTGTTCCTAATCTAATAACATAAAATAAACATATATACAGATTAATTAAATATAATCTAAAAACAAAAATCATAAAAATAAACATAGATACAAATTCAATAAATATTTATCTAAAAATAAATATAAATACAGATTCAATAAATATTCATGCAAATTTTATCATTTATATTAGTGGAGTATTTATGGATATAATAACTAAATTAATTATGCTTGCTCATATTATCTAGGTTATTAAAGATATAAATTGATATTTTATTGATTCTCTCTTTTTTGTATGAATACCACCTTTGGTGGGGTTAGATATTCTTTGTTAACTAAACAAATCAATTAACACCTATGGGTGGGGTTGATAACTAATTTGGTTAATTAAATTAATTCCTTTTTCTAAGAGATTGAAAATGAACCATTTAAATGCCACCTTTGGTGGGGTTAGACGATTTAAACTTTATTCAAGGTGTCCAAATTAAACCTAAGAATTTAGTTATCCGAGTACTAACTTTCAAGTTTTAAAATCACTATTGAAAACATGTCAATACATTTTCACATAATAATTCTTATAAAAACTTTTGAAATAGAGCTTCACTCTAACTACCTAAGGCGATTGTACCAACAAATAAAAGAGCACTACTCTAAATTAGACCGGATAACTAAACCTTAAAATCTAATTTTGATTTAAGTTTGTAATGAAAAATAATATATTTCTCTCTAACATCCTTAATATAAAATCTTGAATAAAAATAAAATCAATTCATTTTAGAAATTTTCACCTATTTAATATTTCGCAAGCATAACAACGTTATTATTATATCATGATTATAAACAGCTAGCACAGTTAAATTTAATCACAGACAAATTAAATATAACATGTAAGAATAAAGCATAAAAATAGCGTCAGAAGAAAATAAAATCCTTACAGAACTTCGACGCTATTCCCGTTGCTAGAAAACCTCCAAGCGGAATTTGCACTTCCATTTATTGAATCAAAAATCTAAATTATTACAAAAACATTACAAGTTCCTCTCAAAAAGAGAAGAACTCTAAACCTAAGAGAATTGAACTAAAAACTAAGAGAAAAAACTAAGAAAAGCTTAGAAACTAAGAAAGAAACTAAGAAAGACTCAAAAACTAAGAAATGAGAGAAAGAAAGAAGAGAGAAGTGTGGTTTTGAGGTGTGCTTTGAAGTGAATGGAAGGGGGGGTATTTATAGGTGAGGATGGAGAGAAAAAATGAGTAAAACAATGTTAAAAAAAATATAAAAAAATTAAAAAACGTGTAGTGGACATGCCGAGGTCATCAATGACGCGGCGATGACGTCATAGGCTGCACACGTGAAAAATGGGGTGAAAACGCGCGTGGTAGCCATTGGGTCGCGCCGGCTTGTGGCGTGAACGATGCCAGCGCGCTGAACGGGAGTGAACGCGCGGGCGCCGGCAAGAATGTGGGTAGCGGCCGCGCGCGCGATTTTCCGTCTTTTGACATTTTTGACCTTTTCGACCCATTTTGTCCAATTTTTCCATGTTTGTTGATCTTTTCCCACTTATTTATTAATTTATTTGTGATGTATTGCTTCAAGTATTCTTCTTTGAGTCTTTAAATTGCGTTTTTAAGCCAAAATACCTGTAAAACAATAAAAATACCCGTGATTCTGAAAAAGACAAATTTATATAAATATATGATAAAACATATAAATATATATCAATTAATGTGCATAAAATCATGGTTATTTTAGTGCCTTTTGAGCACTCATCACAACCTCAACCACTTGCTAGTCCCTTAGCAAGAGAAGCGATAAAAACTAAAAATTAAACTATCCTAAATCACTTCCGTGGATTGACACGGTTGCATTTAGCCTATGCAACAAGCCTTTAAACCCCTAGGTTGCCCTAGTGGACGAGTTTGAGTCTCGTGAGGGTTTTGAATGATACCCACAAACATTGAACTAAATGTAAAAACAAAAGAAACAATAAAAACAAACAACTTAAAAATTAAATTTACAACAAAATTACAAATTAACAACATCTCACAAAAATGTCTCATACTATTTAATCTCCTTTAAGATCATAATTAAAATCTCAAGCATAAGTTATCTTAATCTCTTTAAACAATCATGATTTATTATAATAATTAGTCGAAAATCATTTTCATATTTCATATCAAAAATGTATCAATTTACTTTCACCCAATTTCGGTGTCATGAATCGAATTCGCCGACTCTATTCCTCACAAGTCAATACTCTCAAAACACTTGAATCGTATGGGTTCAAACACTCATACTAATTTATATGCGAAAGAGTTGATGTATAGAAATGAACTAATATGTTCGCATATGTATAAAGAATAAAGGCTCAAAGTGTTATTTTAACATTGATCTCATGAAAGGAATCAAATGTATAAATTATAAAGATATCATATATAAAAATTATTTTCATGCATAAATCAAACTCATTAAGAAAGAATTTCAAGATATATGCCTTTTACAAATGAAGAAATTGCAATGACTTTTTAGGGAATTACTTCTTATATCTTTCTTTTGTAATTAGCCTTTACTCACAACTTTGTAGGCAATGTGGGTTATAGTATGTAGATGATACTATTTTTATCTCTCCTTTTTTCTGTAGATATTTTTCAATATGTGTATTTTTAGAGAGTCAACCCATGTACAGATTGTACATTTTTTTGGATTTTGGTGAGTGGTTAATTTTGTGGCTTTTCTGTTTGATCTTGGTTTAGGTAACCCCATATATGTCTTTTTGTTTTTGTAGTAGTCATGCATAAATGAGATATAAGCATATACTATCAATTTCTACTCAAATCATTTAATCTAAGCAAAAATAATAATCAAAAATATATGATACTCTATTAAGATGAAAAAAATTCATACATTCAATGCTAATACCTATAGAGATCATCTAAAAATTTGAAGAAATAAGAAATGTGTTTGGAGTAGAAAAAAATATATATATTTCACTCTGAATAAAGGAAATTAGGCTCAAATTATATCTCATAAAGGTAGTCTCCACTAAAACAAAAACTCATAAACACCGATTTTGGGTTTAATATAATTTCTACATCTTATCAAGAAATACTAATTATGACAAAAACTAACTAATTATCAAAAATAATTCCAAAATATTTCATGATATGTTTTCAAAAATTAATCTAACAGTACAAAAGACTTAACTATTTACTTAAATTTGATTTAAAGAAATGATAAATTTTTGTGAAATTTTTTTTTTATTCGAAAAATTACTAAATCACAAAAAATAGAAATAAAACCAAACACATAAAAAAAATGAAAAAGTATTAAAAAAAATTTTTATTTTAAATTTTTTTTTTATTTTTAAATTGTTAAAACTTTTTTTTTAATTAAGCATGGTAACTTTTCACCACCCCCAACCTAGAACTTACATTGTCCTCAATGTAACAATTGTAAATTAAAGATAAAGAGAAAAGAGAAGAAAGATTACCTATTTCCTGAGAATGTGCAAGTAGTAATGGAAAATGCAGGTGCATCCATCATATTCATCATTAAAGTGGATACGTACATCATTGTAAACTTCTAACATCTCAACAAATATTTTTAGTTTTAACAATTTAAAAATTATTCACATGTAATTAAAATGAAATAAACAACAAAATTAAGTAAATAAAACAAATAACAAACCAATTTTTTTTTTGTTTTTGGTTTTTTTTTACCTAAAATGATGGGTTGTCTCCCATCCAGCGCTTAGTTTAACGTCTTTAGCAAGACGTATCTTTTTGGTGCTAAGGGTTACTCAGCCAAATGCAATCCATTTCAGCAATGTTGTTTGGTTCTTCTAAATAAGGCTTGACACGATGGCCATTGACTTTGAACGTTTTTTGTGTCTTGGAGTCCAATAGTTCCACTACTCCATGTTCAAATACTTGAACTATTTTGAATGGTCCATCCCATCTTGATCCCAGCTTTCCTGGAAACAATCTCAAACGAGAGTTAAATAAAAGAACTTTCATTCCAGGGTGAAGAGTCTTAGGAACTAGCCTCTTGTCATGATAGCGCTTAGTACGCTCCTTGTATAATTTGGCATTCTCATAGGCTTCATTCCTAATTTCTTCCAACTCATGAAGCTGGAGTAATCGTTTTTCACCTGCTTTATCTAAATCCATGTTTAACTCTTTAATTGCCCAGAAAGCCTTGTGTTCAAGTTCAACTGGAAGGTGGCACGCTTTCCCAAAGATTAACCGTGGGCTCATCCCAATAGGTGTTTTGTAAGCGGTGCGGTATGCCCATAAGGCATCATTTAGCTTAAATGCCCAATCCTTCCTTGACGGACGCAGTGCGTTCAAAGATTCCCTTAATTTGCCTATTACTTACTTCTACTAAACCTAAGTTCGAGGATGATATGGAGTAGCTACTTTATGTGTGATGTTGTACTTGTTTAGTACTCCATCAAAGAGTTTGTTACAAAAATGGCTACCTCCATCACTTATTATAGCTCTAGGCGTTCGAACCCTCTTGAATATGAAATCTTTCAAGAATTTCACAACAACATTAGCATCATTGGTTTTGGTGGGGATAGCTTCTACCCACTTGGACACATAATCCACAAAGAACCAAAATGTATTGAAAACCATTAGATGGGGAAAAGGACCCATGAAGTCAATCCCATACATCAAAGAGTTCAACAACTAAATTAGATGTCAAAGGCATTTCATCTCTTTTGCTTATGTTTCTGTTCTTTGACATCTATCACATTGTGCACAAAACATATGAGCATCTTTAAAAAGAGTGGGCCAAAAGAATCCAGACTATAATATCTTACTTGTCTTTTCACCTCCAAAATGACCCCACAATGAAGTTCATGACAAAAAGTCGAATGCTCTTATGTTCTTCTTTCGGTACACATCTCAGGATGACTTGTTCTTGACCAATCTTGTATATATAAGGGTCATCCCAGAAATAGTCCTTAATAGTTTTAAAAAACCTTTTCTTGTCCTGATATGAAGTGTTAGGTCGCAAAACACCAGTGGCAAGATAGTTTACAATATCAGCATACCATGGGTTCGGACCTATGAAAAATAACTGTTCATCAAGAAAGGTTTCAACTATATCGTCATTACTCTCATCAAGTCAGAAATCAACCTAGACAAATGGTCAGCTACTAAGTTTTCACTGCCTTTCTTATCCTTGATTTCTAGGTCAAATTCTTGTAAGAGTAAGACCCACCTGATTAATCTTGGC
Source organism: Hippophae rhamnoides (assembly GCA_033030585.1). Taxonomy (NCBI): domain Eukaryota; kingdom Viridiplantae; phylum Streptophyta; class Magnoliopsida; order Rosales; family Elaeagnaceae; genus Hippophae; species Hippophae rhamnoides. Next base: position 44,078,350 of record CM065438.1, on the reverse strand, counting down.
TTGGCATTTGGTTTACTTAATAGGTATCTTAAACTAGCATGATCAGAATGCACAATCACTTTAGATCCTACTAAATAAGACCGAAATTTGTCTAAAGAGAATACTATAGCCAAGAATTCCTTTTCAGTGGTGGTGTAATTCATTTGGGCATCATTGAGTGTTTTGCTAGCATAGTAGATGACATGTAAACGCTTATCCACTCTTTGTCCCAGGACTGCTCCTATTGCATAATCAGAAGCGTCACACATTATCTCAAAAGGTAAAGACCAGTTTGGTGCCATTATAACAGGGGTAGATGTTAGTTTCTCTTTCAAGGTATTAAAGGAAATAAGGCAGTCATTGTTGAAGTCAAAATCAGCATCTTTGGATAGCAAGTTACATAAGGGACAACTTATTTTAGAGAAATCTTTAATAAATCGTCTGTAAAATCCTGCATGTCCCAAGAAGCTTCGTATCCCCTTCACGGATGTAGGGGGAGGTAGTTTGGATATCAATTCAACTTTTGCCTTATCAACTTCAATACCCTTGTTTGAAATTATATGTCCTAAAACTATCCCTTGTTGAACCATAAAATGACTTTTCTCCCAACTAAGGGTTAGATTGCATTCAATGCATCTTTCTAAAACCAAAGTCAATTTATGTAAGCAATCATCAAATGAGTTCCCAAAGACAGAGAAATCGTCCATGAAAATTTCAATGAATTTCTCCACCATGTCCGAGAAAATAGATATCATGCATCTCTGGAAAGTGGCAGGGGCATTGCATAACCCAAATGGCATTCTGCGAAAAGCAAATGTCCCAAAAGGACATGTAAATGTGATCTTTTCCTGATCTTATGGTGCTATGGGTACTTGATAATATCCAGACAGTCCATCCAAAAAACAGTAAAATTCGGCTTGACTAATCTTTCCAACTTTTGATCGATGACTGGAAGAGGAAAGTGATCCTTTTTCGTATATAAATTTAGTTTCCTAAAATCTATACACATTCTCCATCCAGTGATTATTCTAGTGGGCACTAATTCACTTTTATCATTTTTAACAACTGTTATCCCAGATTTTTTTGGTACCACATGTTTGGACTAACCCACTTACTATCCGCAATAGGATAGATAATCCCTTCTTCTAATAATTTAAGGATTTCCTTTTTAACTACCTCTTGCATGTTTGGGTTTAGTCTTTTTGGGCCTCTCGTACAGGTTTAGCACCATCCTCCAAGTTGATCTTGTGCATACACATTGTTGGACTAATGCCTCTTATATCCCCTATACTCCAACCTATAGATTTCTTAAACTGTTTAAGCAACTTTGATGAGTTCTTTTTCTTGTGGTTTGGTCAAGGTTGAAGAAATTATCCTTTGGATATGTTTCTCCTTCTCCCAAAAACACATATTTTAAGTGCTCGGGTAAGTCTTTGAGTTCAAGTTCGGGTGGATTGGCCTCTTTAACGGATGAAGAACTGGGTAGATTTAAAAGTGTACTAGATTTTGTCATCACTTCATTATTGTCTAGTTGTTCAAGGTACCCCTTAATTTCTTCATCTAAATCTTCTTCAACCTTTTCAAGTGTAAGAACGGTTTCAAGCTTGTCTTCTATTACGGTTTGGAAAAAAGGTGTTTTGGACAAGATTATCCAAAGGATCAACTTCGAATATTTCATCGATGGCGAGAAATAGAAGGGAAAGGTGAAGAATCAAAACTTTGAAATGAGCAGTCTCTCCTAAGACCTGTCATTGTCAAATTTCCATCTTGGACATCAATAATAGTTTTAGTAGTTGCCATAAATGATCTACCAAGCAATATTGTATGCTCTCTGTCCAATGGGGATTTTCTTGCATATCCAGAACCACAAAGTCAACAGGTATTATCGGTTTGTCTACATGCAAAACATCCTCAACTATTCCCTCTGGATATTTAAGAGATCTATCCGCAAGTTACGGGGACATAGTCGTGGGTTTTAAATCCCCTAGATTGAAATTTGTAAGAATATAGAGTAGGGCATCAAATTTATACTAGCACCTAAATCAAGCATTGCTTTAGCAACCTTCCTATCCCCCATAGTTATGTTTATAATAAAACTTCCAGGGTCTTTCAACTTAGGGGTAGTTTGTGCTGAAGTACAGCGCTAGAAATTTCTGATACTACTACTCGTTCATTCAGTTCATACCTCCTTTTCTTAGTGTTCAACTCTTTGAAAAACTTGGCATATGAGGGCACATTCATGATCACTTCTAATAATGGTAAATTGATATTTACTTTAGAGAGCATATTAAAAAGATCATTGAATTGCTTATCTTGTTTGGATTCTTTCAACCGGTGGGGAAAAGGTACTTGCATCTGGTGTGGTTCTGTTGTCTTTTGAATTTTGGGAGTGTCAGATGACCCCCCATTGAGTTTTTCACTTGTTTCTCCTTTTTGCGAGATTAGAATATCGCCTTCTTTGTTACATGAACTACAAGGTAGTTTAGAGATTTCAGGTACACTGGTATTGACTACCTTACCACTTCGAAGGGTTCTAACATCTTTTGCTTGTTACGGTTGGTCGGCAACTTTCCTGGTTCTTTCTTTTGCATTTGTTCACGGTTGCCCAACTTTATATTCAATTCTTTTACCCGAAGCCTCCATGGTGTTCAACCTTTGATTAGTCATCAGTTGGTTGTCACGACTAACTTGAATAAAAGCATTCAAGCTATCTTCTAAGGTTGGTTTAAAAGATTGGCTTGGTGGGTAAGGGTGGTTGTAGGTTGGGTGATTATAGGTGTTTGGATGATACTTTTGAAAATATTGGACTTCCTACATGGCATCGACACTAGAATCACAAGTATTTGAACAATTATGAGTACCATGCCCGATTGAACAACACACTCCACATACCTCTTGATTAGAAATTTGGTGAGACGTGAGGAATTTCACTTGTTTAGTCAATTGACAAGTTGCAAGGTTATCTCATTATCAAAGCCGACTTCATTGACCTTTGCTTTCCTTCTACCACCTCTTTGTTGGGAATTAGAACCCAATAGCTCATAAAGATTATAGGTTTCCTCTGCGGTCTTTTCTCCTACAAAGACCTCCAAGAAGATTATCAACCATGTATTGACTCTGTAGTGTCAATCCATCGTAAAAGAATTGGTTTTGTAGGCGTAATGGAAAGCTATGATTTTGACATTGAATGAAAAGGAGTTTGAATCGTTCCCAAGCTTCATGAAAGGGCTCTTCATTCATTTGAGAAAATGTTGCTATCTTTGTTCTTAGATCAATGATCTTTTGATAGGAATAGAACCTACCCATAAAAATTTCATAGGCGCCTCCCAAGTTTTAAGAGAACATTTGTAGAGTAATGAACCATGACCAAGCTTTATCTTTGAGAGTGTAAGGAAAACACCTCATCCTAAGTTGATCTTCATTAATTGCATGTAGTGGAAAGGTTTGGACAATAGCATAGAATTCTCGAATGAAATGCAAAGGGTCTTCATTAGGGATACCGTAAAAGGAAGGCAACAAAGAATAATGAATCTTTTTCAATTCATAATTCCTTGCAGCCTCTTGTAATTGGATGCCGGAAATTACATTGCCAATGATTGGCATTGTATAGTCTTTCATCTTTTTCCGCCTATCTTCAGCATCTCCCATGGTTGTTTGTAGTTGAAAATGATCCTCCTCCTATTGTGAATCAACATTTTGCTCTTAAAAACAATAGTAGATATCTCTAAAAAAAATGCAAGGAACCTAATTTTTTTTTTAATTTTAATTTAAACGAAGGGACACAATTTTTGAAACAAACAAATTTATTTCATTTGAATTTTTTTTATTACACGCAAACTAAAACAAAGGAAAATACAATAATGGGTGACCTCCCATGTAGGACTAAAATTTATCGTCTTCTAGTAAGACGTTGCTTGGAGATTGCAGAATGAAAAACTCAATGTCTCCTCTTCATTGAATTCATTTAAGTTTCAAATTAGTCTTTGCCTTTTTGCAAATGTTCAACTATGTTCAACTTGAACTTCCACCTTTTTGATAGAAGCTTCCACAGAGTCCAACCGTTGATTGGTTTTAGATTGATTATCCCTACAAACTTGAATAAAAGAATTCAAGTTGTCCTCCAGGGTTGGTTTATTTGGAATGCTTCTTGGAATAGGTGGGTGGAATTCTTGTCACCTGGTTTGAGCTTTGAGGGAAAGGAGGGTTGTTTTGCCTCCAAGAGAAATTTGGATGACTTCTCCACCCAGGATTATAGGTATTTGAATTGGGATCAAACCTTGGTCTCTGTTGATATGCTCCCAACACATTAACCTGTTCAGGTCCAGTTGTATCTCCTTGATATGGACATGATTACCATGTCCCATGTTGCTATACAAACCATATTGTTCATTATTGGTGTTGGTTTGTGTAGCGAGAAGGGCAACTTGCTTAGTCAGTTGAACAAGTTGTTGTTGAACTTCATTACTGGAGTCGATTTCATGAACACCAGCTTTTCTCACTCGGGAGCTTTTCTGTTGGGAATTAGCACCCAACATCTCAAAGAGGTTATACGTTTACGAGGCGGTCTTTTCTCCTGTGCTCCTCCCGCGGCGTTGTCGACAATGAGCGACATTGTTGTGTAAGTCCATCGTAAAAGAATTGGTTCTGCAACCTGCAGGGAAAGCTATGGTGGGGACATTGAGTGAGAAACATTTTGAACCTATCCCAAGCTTCATGGAATGGTTCTCCTTCCATCTGAGAGAAAGTAGCAATCTTTCCTCTCAGCTCTGATGTTTTTTGATGGGAATAGAATTTTCCCATGAATTTATTGTAAATGTTACCCCATGTCATCGAGAGAACACGGGGAAGTGACATCAACCAAGCTTTGGCCTTATCCTTTAAGGTGTAGGAAAACATCTCATTCTAAGTTGATCCTCGTTTAGAATACCGAGGGGAATGTTTGGACCGTAGCATAGAAATCTCTCATAAAGGAAAGAGAATCTTCATTAGGTAGCCCGTAAAAGGAAGGAAGCATAGAAAAATGAATATTTTTAAGGTCATAATTCCGACGACCTCTCCCAATTTGGATAGCGGCGATTGCCGTGCCAATCTTAGGTCTTGCAAACTCCTTCATCGTGGTTTCCACTAATATGTTGGTTTTCCTCCATTTCTTTTGGTTCTAGTAAAGGATTAAGACTTGGTTCTATGTTTGGCTCAAAATCAGGTTGATGGGTAGGATCCAGTGTTGTTGACACTTGTTTAAATTTATGAATATTATTTACATATGGTGTTAGGGGGTTTCCTAAGGATCTCCTACCTGCGTAGACTATTTTTAAACATAAATTTTAAACTCCTGTCAACAAAAATAAAAAAATTAGAGAAAATTTCCATGGCATTTAATACAAAACACTAGACAAAACTAGTTAATTTTTTTTTTTAAATAACATAATCAGTATTAACCAAGAGTGTTCCCAGGAAAGAATGGTGGTGCAATGGCTCCTTAAAAACCATTCTCCTAGCCAGAACAACGTTCCCAGGAAAGACTAGTGGCACAAAGGCTTCAAAGAACTAGTCTCCTAGACAGAACTCCCTTAGATTTTTACTTTTCATGCCTTTTTTTTTACGAACGGTAATTTTATTTTACTATTCACGCTATCTTATTTCTTATTAACTTAAATTTTAAATTTTTTTTTTACGAACGGTAATTTTATTTTACTATTCACGCTATCTTATTTCTTATTAACTTAAAATTTTTAAAATTTTTTTTTTAATTTTTTTTACTATTCATGAACGGTAATTTTTTTTATTCAAATTTTAAATTCCTAAATTATTTTATTATTCACGGTACAAATTTTTTTAAAAATTTTCTTCTTTTTTTTTATTCATTCACGGTAAAAACTTTTTACTTCAAATTTCAAATTTCTAAATTATTTTATTATTTATGCTATAATTTTTCTTTTTTTTTTATTTTTTTTATTTTTTTTAAAAAAAATCACAATTATTTACAACACAAAAATATTTTTAAAATTTTGATAAATAAATTAAAAACGCTATTCCTTCCCCGGCAACGGCGCCAAAAACTTGATGAGCGAAAACCAGCATAATCCTGGTAAAGGACACTGGATAGCAGTAAAGTGGATTCTAAGGTACATCTATGGTACTGTGGATATTGGTTTGAAGTTTGAGAGAGACAAGACTGAAGGCAAACACCTAGTTGGATATGTGGATTCTAACTCTGCTGGAGATCTGGATAAGCATCGATCTACAACTGGTTATGTGTTCACAATGGTAGGAGGACCAGTTTGTTGGAGATCAACATTACAGTCAACTGTAGCTTTGTCTACTACAGAGGCAGAGTATATGGCTGTAACAGAAGCATTCAAAGAAGCTATCTGGCTTCTCGGGTTGACCAAAGATTTGGGTATTTTTCAGAAGAACGTGGAAGTTTTCTGTGACAGCCAGAGTGCCATTTGTTTGGCAAAGAACCAAGTTCATCATGGTTGCACCAAGCACATCGATGTTCATTTTCATTTTTTCGGGAAATCATCGATGAAGGGAATGTTATACTCCAGAAAGTCGGAACTGCAGATAACCCTGCAGATATGCTTACAAAGGTGGTTACAGGGATCAAGTTTCAACACTGCTTGAACTTGATCAACATCTCTCGAGCTTAGAGCGCCTAGGGCGCATTTGGAGGCAGCGTTATGAACTTTTTCGCCAAGGTGGAGATTGTTGAATATTGGCTCTAAAAGTAACAAATTAGTGGCATAATTTAAGGAAATTAGTGGCCTAATTTGTGGCATAATTTGTGGCATGATTTAAGGAAATTAGTGGCATAATTTAAGGAAATTGGTGGCCTAATTTAAGGCTTAAATTATGGCACAATTTAGGGAAAGGGAGCCTTGCTTCATCTATAAATAGGGAAGAGTTCATGCATTGAAGTACAAGGCAAAAATCAGAAAAAATCAGAGAGAGTATAAGCAAACTCAAAGAGAGAAAATACTTGTGAGTTTGGGAAAACACTTGAGAGATATTATTAGTGAGGAAATCTGTATCTGTATTCTGTATATTTCCTACTCAGTTCAAATAATATCTACTGCCTCCCGTGGACCTAGGCGAATTGCCGAACCACGTAAATTCTGTGTGTTCATTTTATCGCTTTGATATATTCATATACCGCTATTTATTGCTTCCGCCCACAACAATTTAAAGATGCTTATTTTTATATAAAAGCATGTGATAGATGCCAAATGATAGGTAATATTGCAAAAAGAGATAAGATGCACCTGAATAACATACTTGAAGTATAATTGTTTGATGTTTGAGGCATTGACTTTATGGGATCGTTCCTTTTATCCTTTGGTAACTAATACATAATAGTAGGTGTAGATTATGTATCAAAGTGGGTAGAAGCCATAGCCATCATTAAATATGATGCAAAATTCGTCATGAAATGTATGAAAAAAACATTTTCACTAGGGTTTGAACTCCTGGAATTATTGATAGTGAGGGAGGTAGTCAATTTTGTAAATTGTAATAAAGCTTTTAATTCTTTATTATTTAAGTATGAGATTAAGCATAAGGTATCTCTACCCCATCCTCCCTAAATAAGCAGGAAAACAGAGGTATCTAATAGAAAGGTTAAATGTCTTTTTGGAGAAAACAATGAATAATTATAAAAAGGTTTGGTCATCTAAGTTAGATGATGCTTGATGAGTTTACATAACTGTATTTAAAACACCAATTGGCACTACCCCATAAAAGGGTAGTCTATGGAAAGGCATGTCACCTATCAGTAGAATTGGAACACAAAGCATATTAGGCATTAAAAAAGTTGAATATGACCATGGATGTAGTTGGTGAGAAAATGATTTTGCAAATAAATGAGCTAGATGAGCTACAATGGAGTGCTTATGAGAATGGAAAGATGTACAAAGAGAAAACAAAATGATGACGTGACAAGAAAATTATACACCTTAATTTTGCATTAGGGCAGAAAGTATTACTACACAACTCAAGATAAAAACTATTCTTGGAAAAACTTAAGTGTAGATGGCGAGGTTCATTCACCCTCACTAAGGTAAATTAGAAAATAAAAACAAAGAATGGTTCATGGTTAATGGACATAAAGTGAAGCACTATCATGGAGATCAATTACCAAATGAAACATCTGTGATAACATTGGTGAATGCACCATAAAAGCTGATATGACCATCTAGCCAAGGACATTAAACGTGACACTTGGGAGGAAACCTAACGTTATTTTACTTATATTTTCTATTTTATAGGTGAATAAATATGGAGGGCAATGACATAACAAAATTGGACAATTTTAGCGATAGAATGTGGTATGCCAAGGTTAAAGGATTTTTTTCATTTTACTCTTTTATATTTATATGTGCAGGTTAGAGACAATGTGCAATTTAAGTATGGGTGAGAGAACTTTGTTATTTTCTTTTGTGTTTAATATGCATTTTTTTAAAGGATGTTTTTAATCATGATTTGGGTAGAAATTGATGAATACATGGAAATTAAATGCATGCATCCTGGATATGAAACATATGAACCTAATGGTAGAATTTGTTTTCATGACTAGGATAAGGAATGTAACATTCTCATTAAGATTCTTACATTAATCATATGATATGCTTGCTAGTTTCGATTGAATTGATTCAAATTTAATGTATATGTTTATGATTGATTTTGGTGTTCTTATTAAGAGAAAATTTATGGTGAGTTATGCTAGTTGATGACGTCTATCATGTTTTAGATTCTATCTGATTATCTCTTGAGAGAAAATCCTTAATAATATTTAGCTTGAGAAATGATTTAGGCCTTAATTGGATCGATTGAGCCTTTTAAGCTAACAATTGTTTATATCTTAAGTCAACCCTTTGAGCCTAACTAAGAACCTTTCATATCTCTAATCCAATTATTAAGCCTAACCAATAAGAATTATCTTTACCCTTATACTTTTAGCTTGAATGAAAAAAAAATGCAATCATGTGTTATGCTATAGAGTGAGATTAAATGTAATATACCCTATTTCTAAAAAAATGCTCATAACACGATTGCCCCTCTAAATAAAAAGAATAAAATTAAAGATAAGCAGGTTGTTACAAAAAAAGATATGGAATAAAATAATGAAAAGAATGGTAAGATAAGGTGTACTAGAACATCAAGTGAAAAGCTCAATTGCAGTTAAACGTTACATGATGAGTAAAAATAAATCTAAGGTGTGAAAAAAAGCCTAAATGTCTCTATTTATTTATCCCACCTAAGTCTTATATTACAAGCATATAAATCCCTTTTGATCTTTAACTAAATATTGCATATTTACATTAGTGGAGAGGGGTATGAAAAAATATGTTTATGAAACTTGTTCTAAGACTTAGTTGATTAGCATGCTTATATAAGTTGATTTCATGAGTGCATTGGATGACATCATGTGCAATACACACACAAGATTTAATTCATCAAAAACCTTGCATATCCTTATATTAATGGAATGTTGATTGATGAATATGTGAACCTCCTTGTCGTTAAATTGTACAACTTCTAAGGGGGATTTCATTGGACATTCATGTATTAATAGATATATGTTTATGAATGTGTTGCATATATCACCTTTGCTAGTTATATTTGGCTTTTCTTAAGGGAAAACAAAGAGTTAAGTTTAGGGGTATGATAAATTTATAAAAGTAGAAATATTTAGCTACTTTTGAACGACTTATTTTTCTTATCATGTGCTAAAGTATCATGAAAAAGCTTACTTTGTGTTCTATTATGTCAATATAGGTGGAACGACAAAAAACAAAGTTAAAACATGTCAAAAACAAGGGAAAGTAGCTCACTCCACGATAGGCAATTTATTTGTGCTATGACACGCATGGAGGAGATGTTCATCAGAGAAGGCCAGGCCACGACGGGAACAAAATGGGGCTGCGATACCCTTACAAGCAATAGGTAATCAAAGCACCTTGTGTTGTGACACACAAAGAAACATCCTCTAACCGGTGTAGATATCGTGCATAATTTGGTTGATAAATCTTATTTCTTAATTTTAATCTCATCGCTTGGATCATTTAGGGTTTGATCTAATGGTCCATATTAGGTCGCTTTTCGTATTAATTAACTCTAATGAGGTATAAGTTAAAGAAAATTAAGAATCATAAACCCATATAGTAGAGATGATATAATATTTTACCCTAATTGTAATTGCAGTTCAATTATATCATTTACTTTAATTTTTATGCTATTAATTGTCTTGTTAACAATTGATCTATAGAGATAATTGAATAGATTTGAGAAAAATATTTAATTTTTGTCTTGATTAAATAACATGCATAATTTTTAGACATAGATGTATGATTCTTTTGTGTTTCGTCTATAATTTATGATTTTAATGAGTAGTATATAATCTAATTGGCATGTAATTGGTCGGTAATTATTTTGGAAAAACTTTTAGTGATTCACAGCTTAGGAAATTGAGGGATTAAAGATTACAAGGTTTTTTTCTCATATATTTTCATAGTTATTTAATTTTGATCTGAGTAATTAGTTGTTATTTATTTTTGTGTTTTTGTAATTTGTTATTGTCTAAATAGTATTTGTAATAATTATATTAGTACTCGGTTATAAGTTATACAACTTTATGTGAGATCAATATTTGTATTTAGATATATTCTATCCCTTGCACGAACCGTATACTTGTTGATATCAATAACAGTTACTACTATACTTGTTTAGATTTTTTAATTTTGGTTTTAATGTTTTTGTTGTATGCCCAGGTTGATAGGTGAAATCTTGTAACGTTTTATCCAAAAATAGGGAAAACCTTACTTTGCTTAAGAAGGAAACGGTTAGTATAACATAGGAACTAGGGGATCAACAAGCCATAGTGGTCCTTAAACCTTTAAGGGCTTTGCAGACCCATAAGTTGATGAAGACCAATCACCTATCAATAGACCAGGCATCAATGCTTATAATTTCAAAATCAAGCCTATTGTCATTCAGATAGTGCAGGCAAACTAGTTTGTAAGGTTAATCAACAATGATCCAAATCTTCACTTGGCTTCAATCTTAGAAATATGTGACACCTTTAAGATGAATGGTGTCTCAGATGATGCAATTCGCCTTCACTTGTTTACTTTCTCACTAAGGGATAAGGCTAAGGCTTCGTTACAGTCACTACCTATTGAATTAATTACTACATGGGATTAATTGGCTCAGAAATTCTTAGCAAAGTACTTTCCACCTTAAAAAAAAGCTAAGCTCGAAAACGATATAAATCTTTTTAGCTATTTGAAGGGGAATCATTTTATGAATCTTTGGAAATCTTCAAGGAGCTGCTAAGAAGATGCCCACACTAGGTTCTCCCTACTTGGGTGCAAGAACAAACATTCTATTATGGATTTAAGGGACAACCAAGGACCATAATTGATGCTACAGTTGGGGGAGCTTTAATGAGTAAAACTGAAGGGAAAGCCACTTGCTTCAAAGATATTTTATATCTTCCATATTGAGCCTCATCTTCACTACACAATACAAATCCAATATATTATTCAACAAGAAATGTGCAAGATCCCCATCACCAAGACCTTATTCAATATTGGCCAATTCACTAGTAATCCTCTAAAACTTTGAAAGATTAGACTCAAAGCCCTTTGATATATTGATTATGAAACCAAATAATTGTTCTTTCAAATGAAATTTATGAGAGAAAGTCTTTTGAGTATAGATCTCATCCAGCCTCTTCCACATACCATTTGCGGTAAACTCACCTTCACCTCAAGAATGACATGTCATGCAAGCGATACAAATGGTGATAAAAGTAGTCGCTTCCAATTCCTTCTTTTGATAATTGATGAATCCATCTAGAAACTTCAGACACTTTTAAGGCTTCAACTATGTTTTGTTGAACCAAGATGCTCTTCATCTTTGCCTTCCATATGTAAAGGTCATCAAAACTATCTCATTTCTCTATATCAACTTTACTTATAATTGATTACTCCGAAATTATCTTCAAACAAATTTCCAACAACTTTCACAAAACTCCTACCAACAAGACTCCACAACAAATCATAGAGCTTAACAATACAAAAATCACCCAAGCCTAAACCTTGAACTTTGATACCATTTTGTTGTCAAGAGTCTTGTTTAGGACCACAAAGAAGTTATCATGTGAACTGGTTATTACCTAATCAAACAATGAGCGAATCAAAAATCATATGGAAACCAATCTGAAATAAATAAAAATACATAGCCACACCAATTTATTGACAAGGAAAAAATAACGAGAAATAAACAATAAATGAACATATAAGACTTAACATGTTTTTTCTCCAAAACTATGAAGCTTACATCCATAACCTAAACACTTAGGAAAAATTCTACTATGAATCAAAGATAATTACAACCTATTCTACTCAATAACAATACAAGCATTTACTCTCTTCATCGTATACATATTAGCCAATCCCATTTTAGATCCAATAATTCCCTAATAGATGTATACTTAGATTCTAATACTTATAATGGATTGAGAAGGAGAGAATGATACCTTAGAAAAGTTTAAACCCAAAAAGTTTTCCAAGAACACCAAGCTTCCTTCCTCACATTCACTAGAGTCAAGCTGAATTCTCCCTTACATCTCTTTTCTCTCTAAGCTCTCTCAATTGATTCTAGGGCACAAACTTGTGCTTATACATTCCCTACGGGTCATTTACCAATTTTCCCATATAGTTCCAAACCCCAAATACTAATTTTCATGCCAATTCTCATCCTTTTTCTAAGAAAATTTATGTGCTCAATCAATTGATCCATTGCTTAATCAATCTATCCATTAAAGTTGAGAATCATAATTTGAACAGAAATCCATCAAGTGAAACACAATCAAAGCTTGATCTATCTACCTTGTTCAATCGATCGACCTCTTATATCAATCGATTGAGATCCCATAAAAGTCATTCAAATCTTGATATGCAATTATCTTACTCCAACCTTTAATGCACGATCATCCATAATGGTAATGAAGTATCCCATGGATTTGCATCACATATAGCATTAATATTTTCATAATATATTTGATAAATGTTTAAAAAGCATCCATATTTTACAATTCTATGGTGCTTAATTGTAATAAATTGATTTGATAAAAGTATATTTATATCATTATTTATACAAATCTATCTGTTCAGAATTACAGGTATGTTTTTTTATATTTTAAGTAGTTTTAGCTTCAAAATAGATAAATTTGTTCACACACATGGAACAACATTTTGAGCACTTATTTTGCATCGATCCTAGGAGTTTAAGAGATTAAGACATGTAAGTCTTACATCAAGAACCAACCATTTTGTAATGTGTAAAAGGCATAATTCAAAAAAAGCAATGCATGCCACGGAGAAGAAATTATTATACCATGATGCGCACTATTCAAGATGAATCATTTGGCATATTGAGTTATCTATGCCGCACTGAAACCCTCTCGGATTGATTTTGTGCAAATCAATCGAACCTTATACAATGGTTGGGAAACATTTGTGCTGTGGTGGGCAATGATGAAATTTGATCCCCAACGTACAATGTTTTCTTGTAAATAAACATGTAATGCTTTAGGTTTACATATAGCCTATATAATATAATAGAAAGGAACAAATCCATTAGTTTTATAGTTCATTAGAATAGTTTTTATTTTGAATACAATATATAGTAGATTCATAACACTTTAGAGATATTATTCTTGCAAGATTTTCTAGATCAAGAAAATAGGATAAAATATATGATTATTCAAAAATGCTTTAAAGATCAAGATCACAATTTTGAAGAATGAAAAATCATTCGTTCTTAATTGGTATTATAGATCTGATTTGTAGTATTTTATTTTTAAATTAATGTTTTCATATTTTTTGAATATTTGAATATTATTTTTAATCCACTAATCATGAAATTTAATCTGAACATGTTTGATTGATTTCAACTATGAGAATAGCTCTATTGTCATGTTTGTGTAGATTTATTTAGAAAAATATTTTTATAAAATAAATAAAGATTTGTTACAAAATTTATTTATGATTAATTTATTGAGAATTTATTTTTCATACAAAATTTAAAATATAAGAATTAGGTTTCAAAAACATCATTTATATCTGGTTTGCACAACTTGAATAAGAGTTTAAATTGGTGACTTTTTCAAAATTATTGATTAAAATGATTTACTATTTTTTTAGTAATAATACATAATTTAATCAATCAATTAATAATTTTGCTAAAAACTTTGATTGATTTGATTAACAAAGAAAATGATCACCATCAAAAGACTTTTTCATACTTATAAAAGAAAATAAATAATTTGAGTTTATATTTTAATTAATTCTAAACAATCATGGTTAACTAGTTAAATATCAAAAATCCAACTATATTAATGAAATGTTTAGGTTTTATTTATTTTTTAAGAAATTTAAATCACATCATTCTTCTTGAAACATATATTAAGAGTATATTTATCACTGATTACAAGTGAATTGTATACTTGGAGAGTTATTTTATAAATATAAATTTATGCATTAATATCCGATGATGAGTAACGCTGATCGTAACCTCTTGATCAATCAGTTATGACGTGGACAAATAACTTACTCTACGGGCTATGAGATACCTTAAACAATCTACTAATAATAAAAAATAACGTACAAATACTAATATCCAAAACGTTCTCAAAACCAAAGAGATTCTTACCAAAGAATGCAGGAACCAAGAGCAAAAACAAATAACAAATCTTGCACTAATCAAATATTACCTCAAAGAAAAAAAAAAGAACATATCAAACTGTTACTAATTATGACTCTTCATAGAGATTTCAATTTCTGCTTAGAAAAGAAAAGAGAAAAATAATAAAATTAAAAAGAAGCAAATACAACAGGCAGAAGGGATGAAAAGCAATGATCGGTCCTGCTGGATTTTGATTATCTATGATGAGATTAATATAAACTTTAACATAAAAAATAATAATCTTCTGTGAGATTTGGAATAATTAAAGATATTCCTTTATTATTATACAGTTTAGTAAGTAGAACTCTATAAAGTTTAGATTGAAAGTGCACTTCAAAAGGACACCAAATACTTTTAATAATTGGTTTTAGTATTGAATACTGCTTCCGTTAATAATGGCACAAAACAATATTAGGCCCAAAACTCAATATACTCTTAAACCCTCAGCTGCCTTCTATATATATATGTATATATATTTGTTTCTGCATAAGAAAAATTGCAGCCACCAGAGAAAGAAAAGCAGCAGCAGCCAAGGAAGAAGAAAACCAGCAGTAACCAACTAAGAGAGTAGAGAAAAATCAGCCCAAGGACAAAACTGTCCATTTCAGCTTTCATTTGTAGTGTTTCTCTCATTTGTACGGTAATATTTGATTTAATAGCAAGTTTGTTAATTTATCTTGCTATATATATTACCAGTAAATTAGAGGGGATATTTTGTGGGTCGATTTTGGAATTTGGTATAATTTGTGAAGCTCTGGAAATTGGTGTTTGTATCTCCATTTTGATTATTAGTGGATTTTTTCTCGGTGTGCCGTCGTCAGTGGAGTAGACTTTTCATATTGAAAAGTTGAACCACTTAAATCATTGTGTGCCATTTAATTTCTTACTGCTTATTACTTTTGCTGTTACCCATTATTATTAATTTGTGCAACCAAAATTGGACCTGATATTCGCTTCCGCAAGTGCTAATTCGTAACAAATTGGTATCAGAGCTATTGGGTTATTCTGGTATTTATTGGAACTGATCAAGTTTGCTCTTTTGGATTTATTTTGAGCTTCTGGTTATCTGATTGGTTTCATATTTTCTGGGTTGTACTTCTGTTTATTTAATATTGGGTTTTCTGTCATGGCGGCAAAATATGAAATTGAGAAATTCAATGGTAGAAATGATTTCAGTTTATGGCGTATGAAGATGCGGGCCGTATTAGTTAAAGAAGGGCTCGTTAAGACACTTGAAGGCAAGGATAAATTGCCAGAAAAATTGAATGATGAAGAAAAAGATGCATTGATGGAAAATGCTTTGAGTTCAATTCAGTTATCCCTGTCTGATGAGGTATTACGCGAGGTTGGTGATGAGGAATCTCCTGCTGGGTTATGGCTTAAATTGGAGAATTTGTATATGACCAAGTCTTTGACCAGTCGGTTATATTTGAAGCAGCGTTTGTATACATTCAGAATGTTAGAAGGTACACCTTTGCACGATCATCTAGATGAATTTACTAAAATTATTCGTGATCTGAAAAATGGTGGTGTTAAGATTGACGATGAGGATCAGGCCTTAGTTCTATTATGTTCTTTACCTCATTCATTTGAGCATTTTGTTGATACTATGCTATATGGGCGAGACACTATTTCTTTGGAAGATTTCAAAGCAGCTTTGAATTCCAGAGAGTTGAAGAAAAAGGTGTCTACAAGCAATAATGAAAATAGCAGTGGTTTATTTGTCAGAGGTAGAAATCAAGAAAAAGGCACAAGCAGTAATAGAGGCAAGTCTAGATCCAAATCTAGAAAAAGAAAAGATAAATGCAATTATTGCCGTTAGGAAGAACCTTTGGAAAGTAAATTGTCCAGAAACTCAAAGGTAAAGGAAAATGCGCCACAACGTCTTACGGTACTAATGATGTCGGTGGTGTTGCGAGATAGTTAAGTTCGGATGGTGAAAATGTTCTATCAGTATCTATTGGTTCTTCTGGAGATGTTTGGATTCTTGATTCGGGTTGCACTTACCATATGTGCCCCAGTAGAGATTGGTTTGCTTCTTATCAGTCTATTGATGGGGGTGTTGTCTTGATGGGAAACAATATGTCCTGCAAGGTTATTGGTATTAGTCTTGTCCGAATTAAGATGCATGATGGTATTGTTAGGACTTTGAAAGATGTTCGCCATGTTCCAGATTTGAAAAAGAATTTGATATCTTTGGGTACTCTTGATTCACAAGGCTATAAGTATGTAGCTGAAGGTGGAGTTTTAAAAGTTAGTAAGGGTGCTCTCATTGTTATTAAAGGGAAATTGTCGCGTGGTCTCTATATGCTTCAGGGTAGCACTGTTATTGGAAGTGTATCAGTTTCATCCTCGTCAGATCAAGATTCAGACACTACTCGATTATGGCATATGCGGCTTGGGCATATGAGTGAGGCAGGGATGTCTATTTTGAGCAAACGAGATTTGCTTTGTGGTCAGAAAACTGGGAAGCTTGATTTCTGTGAGCATTGTGTTTATGGAAAGCATCGTAGGGTCAAGTTCAGTACAACCATCCATAAAACGAAAGGTACTGTTGATTATATTCATTCAGATCTTTGGGGTCCTTCTCGTGTTGTGTCTAAGGGTGGTGCCCGGTATATGTTGACTTTTATTGATGACTTCTCTCGTCATGTTTGGGTGTATTTTCTGAAGAACAAGAATGACGCATTCTCAAAATTTGTGAAATTCAAGGCTTGTATAGAAAATCAAACAAGCAAGAAAATCAAGCATTTGAGAACTGATAATGGTTTGGAATTTTGTGATAGTCAGTTTAATGAGTTCTGTGAAAGGAATGGCATAGTGAGACACCGCACTGTGCGTCATACACCACAGCAAAATGGAGTAGCAGAACGTATGAATAGGACTCTCTTAGAAAGAGCTCGTTGTATGCTCTTTCAAGCTAACTTGGATAAATCTTTTTGGGCTGAAGCTTGTAACCATGCATGTTATTTGGTGAATCGGTCTCCATCAACTGCAATTGAGTTGAAGACTCCGTTTGAGGTATTCTTTGGTACTCCTGCTAATTATTCTGATTTGAAAGTTTTTGGTTGTCCTGCTTATGCTCATGTTAGTGATGGTAAACTTGAGCCTAGGGCATTGAAATGCATATTTTTGGGATATCCTTCTGGGGTGAAAGGTTATAGATTATGGTGTGTTGAACCCAAGTCACCTAAATTTTTGATTAGCAGAGATGTTAAGTTTGATGAGTCTTCTATGTTGCAAAAGAAAAAAGAGTCTATTGTTGCAGATAAAGACCACGGTGTTAGTGAGCAGGTGGAGCTTGAGAGTAGAGCTCCTAGTCAAGTACAAGAGGGCAACGGATCAACCATACGTGGATGAGATAGACGATTCTGCTCGTGATGTGAGAAGAGCAGCATGAGCAACCATACAGTATCGCAAAAGGTAAAGGAATAAGAGAGATTAGACGCCCTCAGAGGTACGCAGATGCAGACTTAGTTTCTTTTGCATTGTCTGTGGCAGAGTCTATTGAGGTGCATGAACCTTCTAGTTATCATGAAGTTGTCACTTGTGATGAGTCTGTTCAGTGGTTGGTTGCTATGAATGAAGAGATTGAATCACTTCATAAGAATCATACATGGGAATTGGTGAAACCGCCTAAGGGCTAGAAGATTGTTGGAAACAAATGGGTCTTCAAGCAAAAGGAAGGTATACCTGAGGGTGAAGCAGGTAGGTTCAAGGCGCGTGTTGTTGCAGAGGGGTATTGTAAGAAGAAAAGTAGTGACTTCAATGAAGTATATTCTGCTGTTGTGAAACATAACTCTATTCGTGTGTTGCTTGCTATGGTTGCATTGTTTGACATGGAATTAGAACAGCTTGATGTCAAGATAGCCTTCTTACATGGTGAGCTTGAAGAACAAATATATATGCATCAACCAGAGGGGTTTGTTGTTCCAGGTAAGGAAGATCATGTTTGTTTATTGAAAAAGTCTTTATATGGGTTGAAGCAATCTCCAAGGCAGTGGTATAAGCGGTTTGATTCTTTTATGATTGATCATGGTTACTCTAGGAGTGATTATGATAGTTGTGTTTATCATAAAAGATTCCATGATGGTTCATCAGTTTATTTGTTGCTTTATGTTGATGACATGCTTATTGCTTCTAAGAATAAGTCCGAGATTCAAAAATTAAAGTCTCAGCTTAATGGTGAGTTTGAAATGAAAGATTTGGGTGCAGCGAAGAAAATTTTGGGCATGGAAATTTACAGGGATAGACAAGCGGGCAAGCTTTATTTGACTCAGAAAAGTTATATTGAAAAAGTTCTTGAACATTTTGGCATGAAAGATTCTAAACCTGTGAGTACGCCGTTAGCTGCGCATTTCAGGCTTTCTTTGGATTTGTCACCACAGTCAGAAGAAGAGGAGCGGTACATGTCTCAGGTTCCATATGCTAATGCCGTTGGGAGTTTGATGTACGCTATGGTTTGTACTCGTCCAGACATTTCACATGCAGTTAGTGTTGTCAGTAGATATATGGGTAATCCTGGTAAGGGTCATTGGCAAGCAGTGAAATGGATACTTCGGTATTTGAGAGGTACATCTAATTTTGGTTTGGTATATGATGGAAGTTCTAATACTGGTTGCAGTGTTATTGGTTATGTGGATTCCGATTATGCTGGTGATCTGGATAGAAGAAGATCTCTGACAGGTTATGTCTTCACTCTTTCTCATTGTGCCATTAGTTGGAAGGCTACTTTACAGTCTACAGTTGCTTTGTCTACGACAGAGGCAGAATATATGGCAGCAGCAGAAGCAGTGAAAGAAGCCATTTGGCTTAGAGGTTTGGTTTGTGATTTAGGTTTACAACAGGATACTTCTGTTGTATTTTGTGATAGTCAGAGTGCGATACACTTGACTAAGAATACTATGTATCATGAAAGAACCAAACACATTGATGTCAGATATCATTTCGTTCGTGACATTGTCTCCCAGGGTGCTATTGTTGTTAATAAGATAGCCACTACAGAGAATCCAGCTGATATGTTAACCAAATCAGTTCCATTTAATAAGTTCAAGCATTGCTTGGACTTGATTGGTATTTGCAAAAGATGATCACCCTTCGGGGCTTTGGACGACGGTTATTTTTTGGTAATCCGAGGAATTTCATTTGAAGAATTTGTTTTCTGTTTTGAGCCAAGGTGGAGATTTGTTAATAATGGCCCAAAACAATATTAGGCCCAAAACCCAATATACTCTTAAACCCTCAGCTGCCTTCTATATATATATGTATATATATTTGTTTCTGCATAAGAAAAATTGCAGCCACCAGAGAAAGAAAAGCAATGACGAGGAAGAAGAAAACCAGCAGTAACCAACTAAGAGAGTAGAGAAAAATCAGCCCAAGGACAAAACTGTCCATTTCAGCTTTCATTTGTAGTGTTTCTCTCATTTGTACGGTAATATTTGATTTAATAGCAAGTTTGTTAATTTATCTTGCTATATATATTACCAGTAAATTAGAGGGAATATTTTGTGGGTCGATTTTGGAATTTGGTATAATTTGTGAAGCTCTGGAAATTGGTGTTTGTATCTCTATTTTGATTATTGGTGGATTTTTTCTCGGTGTGCCGTCGTTAGTGGAGTAGACTTTTCATATTGAAAAGTTGAACCACTTAAATCATTGTGTGCCATTTAATTTCTTACTGCTTATTACTTTTGCTGTTACCCATTATTATTAATTTGTGCAACCAAAATTGGACCTGATATTCGCTTCCGCAAGTGCTAATTCGTAACATACTCAATACTAACTTCTTTTTTCCTTTTGGATACGGTGGTTTGTACATGGTGGTAGCTGTTGAGCTGTTGAAGGGGAGAAAATTCATGTGTTTTTTGTCATACCTATTTTGTTGAGGGCAGGTGTGTAATTTCTTTAAATTTATAGAGGAAACACTACAACTTCTTTAATTAATTTTGTCTATGTTTATTTTGTTTAGCCTTTCAATCAAATTTATGATTTATGCATGATTAATATTGATTCGTAAGAGGTGTTTCTTGTTTCATTCTTAAAGAATCTCGTTATAAATCAATACTCCTCGGTACAATTTTAATTATACAAATATATAATAATAAATAACATTAAAATAATAAATAATAAAAAAATATATAATTTATAATGATTTAAGTGTTTTAATTTTTAACTTTTTAATTAAAAAAATCTATTTCATTAACAACGACGTATGGAGAAAAATTTGCTAATAATAAAGTGGAGATACAAACACTAATATTCATAAATCTTCACAAAATATGCTAAAAACAAATATTTTATTTTAATTTACTGGTAATATATAGAATGATAAATTTAATAAATTTATTATTAAATCAAATATAGAAAAAAACTTAAACTACGTAAGAAGAAGAAGAAATGTACAACTTAGCTGATTTCCCTTTTCTTTCTTCCTTTTCAAATCAACTGCAGAGAAGAAAATAAATGTATATTCTCACACAGCTGTTAACATTTAATAGAAGAATAGGGAGATGGTGAACGACAAGAGAGTGAATGTGGCAGCTGGCAAGGGTACTTGGCGAACTGCGGAGGATACTTAACAAGCAGTTTCTCTGTCGGCTGCTTAAAAAAAAATACTGCAATTTTTGTCCAGCAGCTGTACACATTCTACAGGTAGCAGAAATATCATTCATATATATATATATAAAAGAAGGATAAGAATTTAATTGAAATTCTTCAAGTTATTAAAATTCTTCACTTTTGATCTAAAATTGAAAACAAATTCTTTAAATAAAATTCTTCAAGTTATTAAATAATTGTCATCTAAAGTCTTGAAGAGTGATCATTTATGACAAACATTAATAAAGTCCAAATATTGCTTGAACTTGTTAAATAGAATTAGTTTTGTTAATATATCAATTGGATTCTCTGTGTTGATTATCTTATTTGATAACAATAGCACTCAGAGAGACAATTTTATAAACGAAGTGATATCTAACATCAATATGTTTTGTTCTTTCATGATACATAGTATTCTTAGTCAAGTGTCGTACTTTGACTATCATAAAATACAATAAAAGTATCATGGTGTAATCCTAACTCACAAATCAAAGCTCTGAGTCAAATAGATTCTTTCACTACTTCTGCTGCTATCATATATTCTGCATCTGTTGTAGACAAAATAATTGTAGAATGTAAAGTAGCCTTCCAACTAAGGACACAATGAGAAAGATTGAAGACATAACCAGTCAAAGATCTTCTTCTATCCAAATCACCAGTATAATCGGAGTCCACATAACCAATAACACTGCAACTAGTATGAGAACTTCCATCATATATCAAACCAAAATTAGATGTACCTCTCAAATAACGAAGTATCCATTTCACTGCTTGCCAATGACCCTTACCAGGATTACCCATATATCTGTTGACAACAATAACTGCATGTGAAATATCTGGACGAGTACAAACCATAGCATACACCAAACTACTAACAGTACTAGCATATGGCACTTAAGACATGTACTGCTCTTCTTCTTCTGACTGTGGTGACAAATCCAAAGAAAGCCTAAAATGTACAACTAATGGCGTACTTATAGGTTTAGACTATTTCATACCAAAGCGTTTAAGAACTTATTCAATATAACTTTTTTGAGTCAAATAAAGCTTGCCCGCTTGTCTTTCCTGTAAATTTTCATACCCAAAATTTTCTTCACTGCACACAAATCTTTAATCTCAAACTCACCACTAAGTTGAGACTTTAATATCTGAATCTCAGACTTATTTTTAGAAGCAATAAGCATGTCATCAACGTAAAGCAAGAAATAGATAGATGAACCATTATGGAATCTTTTATGATAAACACAATTATCATAATCACTTCTAGAGTAACCATGATCAATCATAAAAGAATCAAACCATTTATACCAGTGCCAAGAGGATTGCTTCAACCCATATAAAGAATTTTTCAATAAACAAACATGATCTTCCTTACCTAGAACAACAAACCCTTCTGGTTGATGCACATATATTTGTTCCTCAAGCTCACCATGTAAGAATGCTGTCTTAATATCAAGTTGTTCTAATTCCATGTAAAACAATGCAACCATAGCAAGTGATAACTGTATTTAATATAGTTATTTGTACCTATTTTATTAATTATAATTGCTATGTTCTCTGTATTTTTGGTTAATTTTAGTTTAATAAAGTAGTGTTTATTGTTTTTAATAAAATTAAGTAAATTACGTCGAAAACGTACTTAATTCCAAATTTGTACCCAAAAATAGAATTTCAAATAAAAGAGTTTTTAATTACAATTTATAAAAGTCAAAAATATAATTTAAATTAAAATCGGGCTTAATTTCAGTTATTAAAAGTTTAAAATTTAATTTAAATTACTAAATGGGCTATATTGCAATTAAATAAATTTGAACATGTAATTTGAAATATATTTGTGGGTCAAAATAGAATTAAAAAATTGAATTTTCTGCGCAGGAAAAGAATTACACTCGCACAAATCACGACGCCCATCCCCCACCGTTCGATCATCAAATCAACGGCCCCGATGTAGCGAGTGCATTCCAGACGAAGTAGAAGCGCGTTCAAGTATTTCTCGCACGGCTCGGCGCGGAGACAGGCTGGCAGGGTGGGACCCACATGTTGGCTGCGCAATTCCCTCGAGGCGCATCGATCGCCGTTGGATGAGTTGAACGGTCCAGATTGAGGTGCGTTGAACCAAGCTGTCGCGCACCGAGCCACTCGTGTACAAATCCTATGTGACGCGGTCCATCCAAGCCGTGTGCACCCTCACGTTTCAAATGGAAAATGAGCAGCCACGTGTCTTCTAAATATTCCAGCGAATAAAATGATGACACATGGCATATATTTGGTGAAATAAAAACGCAGAAACCGCGCCCACTTCCAGCCGTTGATCACTTCCAATGCGAGGAAATCCTGTGCGACGCGTTCTGCATGCGCCTGGCCTTACCACCCAATGGAAAGCGGCCACGTGTCACTGTATTTATCTCAGCGAATCACATGGTGACACGTGGCATGCGGAAAAAGAAAAAAAATCAAAAATGCGCAGAATGTTTTCACGCGTGCTGCTCCCCATACATTTTTGTCCCCCACTTAAAATAATAATAATAATAATAATAAAAGAATAATTGAAAGGGGGATATATTCTGTACGCAAGGAATGAGTTCCAGTTCTCTTTTTTTGTTATTTTTTTCTTTCCTCTTGGACTCACAGTTCTTCTTATTTTTTTCTCTTCACCATTTTTATTTCTTTTCCTCCCTGCGTGTTACACAAAACACGCAGAATGTTTATTTGACATTTTTGTATCGTATTTTCTTAGGGAAATTACAGAGAAAGAAGGCAACTAAGAAGAAAAAAAGGGAAGAATTTATTTTTCATCGAGGAATCGTGAAAGAGTTTCTCCTAATCTATTTTCTCTTAATTTTTGTTTCTCTACGATGTTTTATTTTTGTTGTGTTGTAATTTTAATTTCTGTCATGAACTAATTTATTTGTTCTAGGATTGCAGTGTAGCGTAAATTATGAAACTTGAATTAAGTATTTTTGAATGATTTATGGAACTGTTTTAAGTTGTTTATTTTATCTGTGTTTAGTGCTTTTAATTATCGGAAGATTAATTAACTGATTTGTGACACTTAAATAAACTTGAAAAAGGCATTTGTGTGTGCTACTCGTGATGAAGTAACGTATATACATAAGAGATAGAAATATACTTTTAGTTGTATGTGTAACTGTTTGAGAACTCAGAACTTAATAAATCTGGTTGAATTTAATTCGCATAGGAATATAGTGAATCATTTTAACTGGATGTGTCTATATGGAGCTCGGAAGAGATATATGGATAAATTAGGAGTTCTTGGTTAACAACTTAAAATTCGATAACATAAATCAAGATAAAATATAATGATTCAAGTGGATTAATTGGGTGAAACTACAATCCTAGAATTTTCTTGCAATCTGTTATAAAAGATAGTTAGTCAAACTGCATCAAATTATCGACTATTTGGATAAAATTAGGTTGAAATAATTTTAATAATTAACGAATACTAGTTACAAATCTCTGTGGGACGATATTTTACTTATCAAATTATTACTTGTGACCGTGTATACTTGCACGATTATCTGTGTGTTGTAAAACACACAACAAGTTTTTGGTGCCATTGCCGGGGAATTGTTTTACTAATTTTTGTTGATATTAATACCAATTAATCTGATTTTAATTAAAAAAAAACTATGTTGTTTCATTGCTTACTTTATTTGCTTAGATTTATGTTTATTTATGTTGTTATTTTTATTTTTATTGTGTTAGATTTATTTTTCAGATTTTTGGATAAAGTGAGACTTTGTATGCGACGCATAAGAAATCTTGACATAGTTCTATTAGATCTAGAAATCTATAGAACTATTTTGAACTTAAAGAAAAATAATAAACAAGAAACATTAAAACATCTAGCTATGGATCATGAAATTCCAGAAGTAGAAGAACCAAGATCTTTAAGAGATTATGCAGTGCCTATGGTTGGTGGCATCCATTCAAGCATTAGAAGACCATTAATTCAAGCCAATAATTTTGAAATTAAGCCTGCAATCATTCATATGATTCAAACATCGGTACAATTTGGTGGTTTACCCCACGATGATCCAAACTCCCATATATCAAACTTTCTAGAGATTTGTGATACCTTTAGGCATAATGGAGTCACTGATGATGCTATTCGGTTGAGAATTTTTCCTTTTTCACTTAGGGATAAGGAAAAGAGTTGGTTGAATTCATTGCCATGCGGTTCTATCACTACTTGGGAGGATCTGGCTCAAAAAAATTTAGCCAAATATTTTCCACCGGCAAAGACTGCACGGATGAGGAATGAAATCACCACTTTTATGCAGTTCGACTCAGAGTCATTATATGAAGCTTGGGAGAGGTACAAGGAGCTACTTAGAAGATGTCCGCACCATGGATTACCGAAGTGGCTTCAAGTTCAAACATTTTATAATAGTTTGATGGGTCAAACTAGAAATATGATTGATGCTGCAGCAGGTGGTGCTTTAATGGGAAAATCAATTGATGAAGCCTACAACTTATTAGAGGAAATGGCTTCAAATAGCTATGAGTGGCCATCAGAGAGGATGTTGCCTAAGAAAGCAGCTGGAATTCATGAGATTGATGTTTTGATCGCTTTAACCGCACAAGTGTCCGCTTTGGTGAAAAGGATGGATACTATGGGTGTCCATTCTACTCAGAGTCCTTTTGTTGCATGTGAAATTTGCAATGGAAATCATGCCAGTGAGAGATGTCCTCATAACTTTGAATCTGTTAATTTTGTTTCCAATTATAATAGGAACCAAAACAATCCCTATTCCAATACTTACAATCTAGGGTGGAAGAATCATCCTAATTTATCTTGGAGTAACAATGAGGGACCATCATCTTCTATAAAACCCACATATCCTCAGGCCTTTCATAACCAAGCTCTACCACAAGAAAAAAATCCATCATTGGAAGATATGTTTGCTCGATACATGGCCAATAATGAGACTATTCTTCAGAATCAAGCAGCTTCTATGAGAAATCTTGAAGTTCAATTGGGGCAACTTGCTATTGCTGTCAACAATCGTCCTCAGGGAGCTTTGCCGAGTGATAGTGAAACTAATCCTAATAGGGGAGGAAAAGAGCATTGTAAGGAAATTACACTCAGAAGTGGAAACGAGTTAAAGGAAATACCTAAGCCCATTTCTTTGCCAACCCCTAATGTTGAAGCTTTTGGCCCAGAAAAACAAAATTGTGGAGAAGAAAGAGTTGAAGAAAATGAAGAATCAACGAAACCCATGATGAAACCAGGGTTAGAAAGTCTCAAGCCTTACACTCCACCAATTCCGTTTCCTCAACGCTTCCATAAGCAAAAGCTTGATAAGCAATTCTCCAAATTTCTTGAAGTTTTTAAAAAGCTTCATATTAACATTCCTTTTGCTGATGCCTTGGAACAAATGCCCAGTTATGTGAAATTTATGAAAGACATTTTGTCTAAGAAGAGAAGGTTAGGTGACTTTGAGACTGTTGCTCTCACAAAGGAGTATAGTGCCATCCTTCAAAAGAAGCTACCACCTAAACTTAAAGATCCAGGAAGTTTCACCATTCCTTGTACTATTGGTGAGAAATTTTTTGGTAGAGCTTTGTGCGATTTGGGTGCAAGCATTAATTTGATGCCACTTTCCATCTACCAGAGACTTGGATTAGGAGAAGCACAACCGACCACTATAACTCTTCAACTTGTAGATAGGTCTTTGAAACACCCAAGAGGCATTATAGAGGATGTGCTTGTCAAGGTAGAAAAGTTTATCTTTCCTGCAAATTTCATAATTCTTGACATGGAGGAAGATAAAGAGATCCCTATTATTTTGGGTAGACCATTTTTAGCAACTGGTAGAACTCTGATTGATGTTCAAAAAGGGGAACTCACTATGAGAGTTCAAGACCAAGAGGTAACTTTCAAAGTGTTTAAAGCGATGAAATTTCCAGGTGATTCTGATGCTTGTTATAGAGTAAATGAGTTAGTTGATAGTTGGTCTACAAAAAACTCTACTACTGATTCTTCTACAATTTCTCCTGTGAATCTGAATGACTTAAGAGCCGGTTGTGAAAAGCGTTGTTTTCCAATCAATGTGATGGACCAGTTCCGTCTACAAACATATAAAAATGTTAAGCTCTATAAAAAAAGACAAAGGGATGGCATGACAATAAGCTCTTGCATCGACATTCTGAACAAGTACACAAAGTTTTGCTCTTCAAGTCTCGGTTGAAATTATTCCTAGGGAAACTTAAATCAAGGTGGTCAGGACCTTTCACTATTTCCAAAATGCATCCATACGGTACTGTTAAGATTAAAGATGAAAAATTACAGAGGAATCTCCAAGTGAATGGGCAGAAACTCAAACCTTGTTGGAGAGGTGACGTCGATCATCTAAAGCTAACCATTTTGTTATATGACCCAACCTGAAGCAAAGAAAAAGGAAGTCAAGCTGATGACTCTAAATCAAGCGCTTCTTGGGAGGCAACCCATGTGTTTTAGTTTTTATTTATTTATATATTTTGTTTTAGAACATGTATTAGTTGCATAATTCTTCATTTTGTTATTTTGTTTTGATAGGTGCAATCGGAGTAGGTAAAATGATTTGTGGATTTCAATCTCACAAGTCAACTCACCATTCAGGGAAGTTCTTTTAACACATCTCCTTTGTTCTTTAATTTTCACACATTTGGGACAATGTGCATATTAAGTTTGGGGGTGGTAGATATTTTGAACTTAATTGAAATATTTTTTTTGTATGTTCTTGCTTGTAAAAAAAACAAAAAAAAATTGTTTTGTTTTCTTTGGTTAATTGAAGATATTCTGCTATGAATAGTGATTTATTTTTATTTCTTCGATTTAAATGTTGCATAATTCTTTGAAAAATTTGAATAATGTCTAAGTGATAAATAATTTTTACGTATGTTTCATTTTTACTAGAATAATTATTCATGTGCACTAGTCTTGATTTTTGAGTTGCTATGATAATTTAGAGAAGGTTTATGTGTGTATGAAATTCGATTGATTAATATGGTGTCACAGTTCTTAGAATTTGTTTGATTTTCTCTCGAGGCGAAATTATAGATAACATTTAACTAAGAACATGATTTAGGCCATCTTTGGATCGTTTGAGCCTTTCTATCTACCTTCACATGCATTATCCATAGTATACCCCTTTTGAGCCTCAAAGTTTATATATATATATATTTATCTCATTTCAAAAACCTTCTTATATATATGTGTGTTCAGATATATCTGTGTTCATTATCCCACTAACATGTGACAATTGTTAGTAAATATTTAAAGTTATATTGAAAAAAAGGGATACTTTAATAAAAAAAAGAAAAGAAAAAGAAGAAAGAAAAAAAAAGAAAAAGAAAAAAAGAGTATTGTATGTGATGAGAAATCCCAAATTCGGAAGTAAGTATTGTGATGATAGAATCATCTTTTTCAATCCTGAAATGTTTTAAGCTTAATATTATCCATTATCCTACCTTTACCTAAGCCATACATTACACGCTTTAAAAGTCCTATTGATTTTGTGTTTTGTGTTTGTCTACATTAGTGGAGAGAGAAATGAAAAATAAACTTATGAGATTTGTGGTTTCATGAAAAATTGTTTGATTTCATATTTGTATAAACCGATCCGGATTTCTTGTGATGAAATAATGAAAAGACTTCACACACACACAAAAATTCATTGTAAAAAATGTAATATACTTTTAAATTGATTTTGATGCTTAGATAAAATTCTCTTATTTCTTTGAGTAATGTAATTAAAAAAAAATATTTTGAAAATCACTATTTTAAATGCAGTTATCTTTGTTTTATTTCCTTCCTTTTACTCGAGGACTAGCAAAAACTTAAGTTTGGGGGTGTTGATAACTGTATTTTATATAGTTATTTGTACCTATTTTATTAATTATAATTGCTATGTTCTCTGTATTTTTAGTTAATTTTAGTTTAATAAAGTAGTGTTTATTGTTTTTAATAAAATTAAGTAAATTACGTCGAAAACGTACTTAATTCCAAATTTGTACCCAAAAATAGAATTTCAAATAAAAGAGTTTTTAATTACAATTTATAAAAGTCAAAAATATAATTTAAATTAAAATCGGGCTTAATTTCAGTTATTAAAAGTTTAAAATTTAATTTAAATTACTAAATGGGCTATATTGCAATTAAATAAAGTTGAACATGTAATTTGAAATATATTTGTGGGTCAAAATAGAATTAAAAAAAATTGAATTTTCTGCGCAGGAAAAGAATTACACTCGCACCAATCACGACGCCCATCACCCACCGTTCGATCATCGAATCAACGGCCCCGATGTAGCGAGTGCATTCCAGACGAAGTAGAAGCGCGTTCAAGTATTTCTCGCACGGCTCGGCGCGCAGACTGGCTGGCAGGGTGGGACCCACATGTCGGTTGTGCGATTCCCTCGAGGCGCATCGATCGCCGTTGGATGAGTTGAACGGTCCAGATTGAGGCGCGTTGAACCAAGCTGTCGCGCACCGAGCCGCTCGTGTACAAATCCTGTGTGACGCGGTCCATCCAAGCCGTGTGCACCCTCACGTTTCAAATGGAAAATGAGCAGCCACGTGTCTTCTAAATATTCCAGCGAATAAAATGATGACACATGGCATGTATTTGGTGAAATAAAAACGCAGAAACCGCGCCCACTTCCAGCCGTTGATCACTTCCAATGCGAGGAAATCCTGTGCGACGCGTTCTGCATGCGCCCGGCCTTACCACCCAATGGAAAGCGGCCACGTGTCACTGTATTTCTCTCAACGAATCACATGGTGACACGTGGCATGCGGAAAAAGAAAAAAAATCAAAATGCACAGAATGTTTTCACGCGTACTGCTCCCCATACATTTTTGTCTCCCACTTAAAATAATAATAATAATAATAAAAAAGAATAATTGAAAGGGGGATATATTCTGTACGCGAGGAATGAGTTCCAGTTCTCTTTTTTTGTTTTTTTTTCTTTCGTCTTGGACTCACAGTTCTTCTTATTTTTTTCTCTTCACCATTTTCATTTCTTTTCCTCCCTGTGTGTTACACAAAACATGCAGAATGTTTATTTGACATTTTTGTATCGTATTTTCTTAGGGAAATTACAGAGAAAGAAGGCAACTAAGAAGAAAAAAAGGGAAGAATTTATTTTTCATCGAGGAATCATGAAAGAGTTTCTCCTAATCTATTTTCTCTTAATTTTTGTTTCTCTACGATGTTTTATTTTTGTTGTGTTGTAATTTTAATTTCTGTCATGAACTAATTTATTTGTTCTAGGATTGCAGTGTAGCGTAAATTATGAAACTTGAATTAAGTATTTTTGAATGATTTATGGAACTGTTTTAAGTTGTTTATTTTATCTGTGTTTAGTGCTTTTAATTATCGGAAGATTAATTAACTGATTTGTGACACTTAAATAAACTTGAAAAAGGCATTTGTGTGTGCTACTCGTGATGAAGTAACGTATATACATAAGAGATAGAAATATACTTTTAGTTGTATGTGTAACTATTTGAGAACTCAGAACTTAATAAATCTGGTTGAATTTAATTCGCATAGGAATATAGTGAATCATTTTAACTGGATGTGTCTATATGGAGCTCGGAAGAGATATATGGATAAATTAGAAGTTCTTGGTGAACAACTTAAAATACGATAACAAAAATCAAGATAAAATATAATGATTCAAGTGGATTAATTTGGTGAAACTGCAATCCTAGAATTTTCTTGCAATCTGTTATAAAAGATAGTTAGTCAAACTACATCAAATTATCGACTGTTTGGATAAAATGAGGTTGAAATAATTTTAATAATTAACGAATACTAGTAACAAATATCTGTGGGAACGATATTTTACTTATCATATTATTACTTGTGACCGTGTATAGTTGCACGATTATCTGTTTGTTGTAAAACACACAACAACAAGCAACACACGAATATAGTTATGTTTCACAATAGGTGAAAATACTTCATTGAAGTGAATAATTTTTTCTGATAATAGCCCTTTGCAACAACACGTGCCTTGAACCTAGTTGCTTCAACCTCAGGTATACCTTCTTTTTTATTGAAGACCCATTTGTTTCCAACAATCTTCTGGCCCTTAGGCGGTTTCACCAATTCCTAAGTATAATTCTTATGGAGTGATTCAATCTCTTCATTCATAGCAACCAGCCACTGATCAGACTCTCATTGTGGTTCACCTTCATATTTTTCGTGGTCTTCACAAGTGATAGCTTCATGATAACTAGAAGGTTCATGCACCTCAATAGACTCTACCACAAACAATGCAAAAGAAACTGAGTTTGCATTTGCGTACCTCTGAGAGCGTCGAATCTCTTTTATTCCTTTACCCTTAGCAATACTATATGGTTGCTCATGTTACTCTTCTACCACATCATGAGCAGAATCATCTATCTCATCAATATATGGCTGATCTAAAATGCCCTCTTGCACTTGACTAGGAGCTCAACCTGCTCACTAATGAGTGCTTAAAAAGTACTAAAATTACCATGATTTTATGCACGTTAATTGATTAAAAATTTATGTATTTTTATATGATTTTATCATATATTTATATCAATCTGTCTTTTCGAAATCACAGGTATTTTTATTATTTTTCAGGTATTTTCGCTTAAGAAAAGTAACTTAAAGACTAAAAGAAAAATACAGGAGGCAATACATCACAAATATATTCACAAAGTGGTTGAGGAAAAGTCAAAAAAATATGAAAAAATTGGACAAAATGGATTAAAAGGGTCAAAAATGAGGAAATTGTGCACACAGTCGCCCAACCGCGTCGAGCAACGCGCGCACAGTGCCAGTACAACGCCCAGTCCGCGCATGCCGCCATGCACCACACCACCATGACGTCATTAGAATGACATCATCATTCACTACTCCGCGTTTTCTCCACTTTTAATCATTTTTCCACCCACTTTTTCTTCCCCTCCTCACCTATAAATACCCTTACTCTCTTCACTTCAAATCACACCTAAAAAAACACATCTTCTCTTCTCTTTCTTTCTCTCAATTTCTTAGTTTTTAGTTTTTCTTAGTTTTAGGGTTCTTCTCTTTTTGAGAAGAACT
The DNA here is from genome assembly GCA_033030585.1 of Hippophae rhamnoides. Lineage (NCBI taxonomy): Eukaryota > Viridiplantae > Streptophyta > Magnoliopsida > Rosales > Elaeagnaceae > Hippophae > Hippophae rhamnoides. The sequence continues at coordinate 44,045,927 of CM065438.1, read as the reverse complement.
AATTATGTTTTTGTAATTTATTTGTTTTTTTTATTCAATAAATGGAAGTGCAAATTCTGTTTAGAGTTTTTCTAGCAACAGAGTTAGCATCAAAGTACTGTAAGGATTTTATTTTCTTTGTAGTTATTTTTTTATACTTTATTCTTATATGTTATATTTAATTTGTCTGTGATTAAATTTAACATTGCTGGCTGTTTGTAAACATGATATAATAATAACGTTGTTATGCTTGCGAAATATTAAATAGATAAAAATCTCTAAAATGAATTGATTTTATTTTTATTCAAGATTTTATATTAAGAATGTTAGAGAGAAATATATTATTTTTCATTACAAACTTAAATCTGAAAATTAGATTTTACAGTTTAGTTAAACGGTTTGATTTAGAGTAGTTTTCTTTTATTTGTTGGTACAATCCCCCTGTAGTTAGAGTGAAGCTCTATTTCAAAAGTTTTTATAAGAATTATTATCTGAAAATGTGTTGACAACATGTTTTGAGTAGTGGTTTTAAAACTTGAAAGTTAGTACTCGGAGAACTTAATTCTTAGGTTTAATTTGGACACCTTGAATAAAGTTTAAACTGTCTAACCCCACCAAAAGTGGCATTTAAATGGTTCATTTTCGATCTCTTAGAAAACAAATAATTAATTTAATTAACCAAATTAGTTATCAACCTCACTCATAGGTGTTAATTGATTTGTTTAGTTAACAAAGAATATCTAACCCCACCAAAGGTGGTATTCATATAAAAAAAGATAATCAATAAATATCAATTTATATATTTAATATCCTAAATAATATGTGCAAACATAATTAACTTAGTTATTATATCCATAAATACTCCACTATTATAAAAGATAAAATTTGCATAAATGTTTATTGAATGACCCTTAGATACAACACAAGAAGGATCCTAAAGGTCTAAATGAATATAATCAACAATACCTTTTTGTTTTATGGATGGTTGTATTGAACTTGACCATGCAATGCTTTCTATAGACATAATGCTCACATAAATCAAGCTTCCCAATTTTCTGACCCCCAAGAAAATCCCGTTTGCTCAAAATAGACATCACTGCCTCACTCATATGCCCTAGCCACATATGCCATAATTGAGTAGTATCTTAATCTTGATCTGATGAGGACGAAACCGAAACACTGCCAATAATAGTGCTACCCTGAAGCATATAGAGACCTGATGAGTGCTCAAAAAGCACTAAAATTACCATGATTTTATGCTCATTAATTGATTAAGAATATATATATTTATATGTTTTATCATATATTTATATAATTTGTCTTTTTCGGAATCACGGGTATTTTATTGTTTTTCAGGTATTTTGGCTTAAAAACGCAATTTAAAGACTCAAAGAGGAATACTTGAAGCAATACATCACAAAAATATCAATAAATAAATGGGGAGTGGTCAACAAATATGGAAAAACTGGACAAAATGGGTCGAAAAGGTCAAAAATGTCAAAAAGGAGAAAAGCGCACCGCCGCGCCGCCCAGCCGCCGCGCCCAGCACCCAGCTCTGCCCCAAACTGCGCGCGGGTACTGTTCATGCACGCAGCACTGCGCGCGGTTTACTGTTCATGCACGCAGCACTGCGCAGGGGTTACTGTTCACGCGCGTAGCGACAGCCCCAGCGCGCGCAGTGCCCAGCAGTTGCCCCTTCGCGCGCCCAACGCGTGTTCACCCCATTTTTCACGTGCAGCAGCCCCTGTGATGTCATGCAGACGTCATTGATGACCTCAGCATTTCCATTACACGTTTTTTAATTTTTTAATATTTTTTTAACATTTGTTTACTCATTTTTTCTCTCCATCCTCACCTATAAATACCCCCCTTCCCTTCACTTCAAAACACACCTAAAAACACCTCAAAACCACACTTCTCTCTTCTTTATTTCTCTCATTTCATAGTTTTTGAGTTTTTCTTAGTTTCTTTCTTAGTTTCTAAGCTTTTCTTAGTTTTTCTCTTAGTTTTTAGTTCAATTCTCTTAGTTTTAGAGTTCTTCTCTTTTTGAGAGGAACTTGTAATGTTTTTGTAATATTTTAGTTTTTGATTCAATAAATGGAAGTGCAAATTCCGCTTGGAGGTTTTCTAGCAACGGAAATAGCGTCGAAGTTCTGTAAGGATTTTATTTTCTTTACAGTTATTTTTATGCTTTATTCTTACATGTTATATTTAATTTGTCTGTGATTAAATTTAACTGTGCTAGCTATTTATAATCATGATATAATAATAACGTTGTTATGCTTGCGAAATATTAAATAGGTGAAAATTTCTAAAATGAATTGATTTTATTTTTATTCAAGATTTTATATTAAGGATGTTAGAGAGAAATATATTATTTTTCATTACAAACTTAAATCTGAAAATTAGATTTTAAGGTTTAGTTATCCGGTCTAATTTAGAGTAGTGCTCTTTTATTTGTTGGTACAATCGCCCGGTAGTTAGAGTGAAACTCTATTTCAAAAGTTTTTATAAGAATTATTATGTGAAAATGTATTGACAACATGTTTTCAATAGTGGTTTTAAAACTTGAAAGTTAGTACTCGGATAACTAAATTCTTAGGTTTAATTTGGACACCTTGAATAAAGTTTAAACTGTCTAACCCCACCAAAGGTGGAATTTAAATGGTTCATTTTCAATCTCTTAGAAAAAGGAATTAATTTAATTAACCAAATTAGTTATCAACCCCACCCATAGGTGTTAATTGATTTGTTTAGTTAACAAAGAATATCTAACCCCACCAAAGGTGGTATTCATACAAAAAAGAGAGAATCAATAAAATATCAATTTATATCTTTAATAACCTAGATAATATGAGCAAGCATAATTAATTTAGTTATTATATCCATAAATACTCCACTAATATAAATGATAAAATTTGCATGAATATTTATTGAATCTGTATTTATATTTATTTTTAGATAAATATTTATTGAATTTGTATCTATGTTTATTTTTATGTTTTTTTTAGATTATATTTAATTAATCTGTATATATGTTTATTTTATGTTATTAGATTAGGAACACAAAAACCAAACTATCGTGACAGGATGTTTAGGATTTAATTTCGTTTTTAAAAGTTTGAATAATAAATTAAAAACCACATACATTCCTTCCTTAGATCGACCTTGGGAGTATACTTATCATTTTCTACGAAATGATTCGTGCACTTGCGAGAGTTTTACAAATATTAAAACCAAAGTATTGGCATGATCGGCGATGCCGGTTTATGTTCATCAAGTTTTCGTTCATCAAAGTATTTGGTGATCACGATTCTGCTCATCAAATACGCAAGTATACGTATCATAACAAATAATATAATGATAAAAAAATATCGTTGACACAAAGATTATGTTATAAGAAACTAATTTTTAAAATAAAAATAATAATAATCAATTTTTTTATATTTTTATATTTTAAGTAAAATTAAAATAACTAAAAATAAATAACAATAAGTAACTAAATCAGATTTGATAACTAAGAAGATATATGAGAAAATATCTAAGAATACTTAATCTTCCAATTTTCTAAACATATAAATCACTAAAATCTCCCCAATATAACTATCAATCAATTACGTGATCGATTGAATCTAATATAGCATGTATTCCTCTCTCAAGTAAACTACACATCATATAGTAATTAACCTAATCACGCTCTCATGTCAATTAAATTGCATACTACTCATTAAGTTCATCAATTATAGATCACACACATAAGAATCATACATCTCTATCTAGAAAATATACATGTTATTTAATCAAGACAAACAATTAAATAATTCTCTCAAATCTATGTAATTGCCTCTATATATCAATTGTTGGTCAAATAATTAATAGCATAAAAATTAGATTAAATAATATAATTAAATTGAAATCATAATTGGGTTAACATATTAGATCATCATATGGTGAAAATTGGATTCATAAGATCCCTAAATTAAAATTAACTAGACATAATTTTGTTCATAAGGCTTATATTTTTCATAAAGAAAGACATAAAATCGATAAAGAAAGGAGTAAAAGGAGTAGAAGAAGAAATACAACCAATCTCTTGATTTTTAGTACTAATCTCCTCTTGAATTTCCACCAAAATTGTATCTTCATATGAATTCTTTTGTGTTTTTCTCTCTTCTTACCTCCAAAAATTGATAAAAACTATGTTAATGACGGCTTTATGGAGGGATTAGAGGATTAAATATAGCTTAGATGGAATCTAGACCATTAGATCAGCTTCAGATCAAGGGCTGAGATCAAAACAAGCAAAATTAACAATGCCAACCAATAACAGCGTGACACATGGCATGTGAAGACTAGTTTAGTCAACGCATGCTGATTCATCAACACGTGGCACAATGTGAATCATGATTATAGATGACGTTGCTCCCATGTGGAATGGATGGATGAATAAGGTAATGATGCGTAGTAAGTCGGTTGACCAAGCACTAAAGTCGAATTAAAAGTCGTGCTGACATGTGGCGTAGTGTTGCATTACACTACACATGCGATGATCTTTGATTGGTTGTCTCTGTTGGCATGGTGTCTACGTGGCTTTCCCAATTAGCTCATCTACTTGCATGGCATCCATGTGGCAAATTCTGATTGGTCTTGCGTTAAAAATTCATAAAAAATCCATAAAAATTTCAAAAAATCACAAAATATTTCAAAAATTATATTTTCACCATTTTCATTAAAATTTTATATTTTAATATTTTTTTAATCCCAAAAATACTATTTATTGAATAAAACAAGCAAATATTAAGTAAAAAAATGTACTGATTACTCTACTTTCATAGAGTCATCACCATGTATGCCTCTTGATTGATGTCATTTTTATACACATAAACATGTATCACCTCCAATATATTTAAAATAAATTATTGTTCTTTATGAATTTTATGTGTTTATTTTGTGTTTTACATGCTTTAGGGAATGAAATGAGAAAAAAGAGGCCAAAATGTGTATTTAGAACAAAAATAGGATATTTAATTGATCGAGCTTCAATCGAGATTGATTGATGAGTTAAGGCAAGAGCAGTAAGCAAGTTTTGATTGATCCAAAAAGTGTCTCCATAGATCGAGCACTAGGTCAATCGATCAAGAAAATCACAAAGGTTAGATCATTCGAGAAAAAGTCCTGATCAATCAAGACATCTAATCAACACTCAAATTTGGCATTTTTTAGCACCAAGTTTTAATCCTAGTTGTACAATCAAGAAAAGTATAATCCAACTCGAATTAGGCTAAGGAAATACACTATATAAACAACCTAAGGTGTCATCTAAACATAAAAATTGCTACAAGGAGCAAGACAGATCAAAGAGCACATCAAGGGAAACACTTGAAGGAGAGTTTGAAGAAAAGATTAGAGATTGAAGATTGGAGTCACATTGACTTTATCATCTATATTTCATAAGCTTTTCTTAATATTTTTCTATTTATTTTTCCATGAAAATAATATTGATTCTTATAGAATCTATGTTTAGCTAATTCAATAATGTGATTGTGTGCAATTTCAAACCTTAAACTATGGTATTATTAACTTAATATCATGTTAATTTTTAGTTTCAATTCTTGATTTTTGATTTCTTCAATTCTATATTTGAATGTCAAAACTATGCATGTTATGAATAAGGATGTACAACTAGTTTAATGCATAAATATATTTTTGCTAGTTTGAGATATTAGTCTATAATTTCTAGTATTAATATTCGAAGTAGTATTCTGTTACTTTGGTCATAATAGGATTGAATACTTACGTTAAAGATTATCAATGGTTTTGATCTTTCCTAGTATAGTATTACATTTTTAGATCTTTCCTAGTTTAGTATTACATTTTTAGATCTTTCCTAGTTTAGTATTACATTTTTAGATCTTAATGCAATGAATGAATTAAATCTAGTAAGAATACATCTAGGTTGTTCTAGATTTAGATTGATTAGTGTTCATATCATTAATCAATTACATAATAAAAAAATATGAAAAGTCTTAAGCAGACCTGTAGTTAAAATTAAGAACTCAATAAGAGTTTTAAATTATGAAAGTGATTTAGAACTTAAAAAATTCAATTTCATTCATGACATAATTAGTATAATTGTAGATAGTGGTGTAGATAATCACATATCTCTCATCATTCTTGTGCAATTAATTTTATTATTTTATGTTATTTTTCTTTTCTTCAAAATCAACCAAAACCCCATTTTTAAACTTTAATTGACTCAATAATAAGCTACTAATTAGGAGTAGGAATTTTTTTAATCCTTTATGAGTTTGACCCTTAAAACTATATTTATATCCATACAATCTAAGAGAAGTAAGGTATTTGTTTTACATGCCTTTTGGGATGAGTCAAAATTTTGGCCACGTGTTGTTAGGGATTGAATTTATAATTTTTCTAATAATTACTAGTTTCTTGTTACTTTTATTTTTAATTTTTATGTTTTAGTTTTACTATTTTTTCTAGTTCTTGATTCTCATGTGACCGATAGATGCAACAAGAACACTCTTACAACTTGAGATCAGGAGAACCAATCAACCTACTATAAGAAAAGTCAACATAATCTACTTTTTCAAATGATTTAGAAATCAAGAAGGATGACATGGTAATGGTTCATCCAATTTTGTAAGAGCTAGATACACTAGACTTAAAGTAGCAACCCTTATGCATCATATATTCCAACTTAGAGGGATTTTAAACTTGAATTTGGATTAATACATTTGTTACCTATTTTGGGGGTTTAGCTAGAAAAGATCCAAACTAACACTTGAAGAAATTTGATGTAGTATGCTCCACCATGAAAATAGTTGGGATCACAAGAGAAAATCAAGCTAAGAGCCTTCCTATTCTCACTAGCTGACAATGCAAAGGAGTGGCTATATTACCTCCCATTAAGTACCATCACCATATGGGTTGATATAAAAAATATTTGCAGTGGTACTTCATAGCCTCCAAGGCCATACTCATCACAAACGAAATTTGTGGCATATGATAACTCAACGAGGAAACCCTATATGAATATTGGGAGAGATTCAAGAAGTTGTGTGCCAGCTCTTCCTACCACAAAATCAATGAGCAGCTTCTTCTCCAATATTTTTATAAGGTACTTTTGCCTTTGAGAGAAACATGATAAATGCTACTGGTAGAGGAGCATTGGTAAAAAAAACCCAAGCTAAGGTAAGAAACTTAATTGCAACTATGGTTTTCAATTCTCAACAATTTGGTACCTGAAAGAATCCACATGACAAGGTAAATGAGGTAAGCATTAGCTCTCACCTTGTGCAACAAATAAGTAATCTAACTAATTTGGTGCATCAATTTTTTTCAAAATCTGCTATTATGTTAGTCAGAATTTTTTGAGTACTTTGATTTAAATCTTTGTCCTTGAAAATAATTGAGCATATAGTAAATTTTTCTCTATTCCATTTTTCCTATAAAGATAAGGAGTTGAAGTAAATAGATTAGAAAAGTTTAATATTGCTTTTCTCTAGAATCTGTTGATGGATCCTTGAGACGAAATCCTAATTGATACCAAATATTAGAGAAATGATCTACATAAAAAAAATTTATCACAACCAAAAAGCTTTCATAGTCTTCCTAATTATCACATCATCATTTCATGGTTTATTCCTGTAGTCAACCCTCTTAAGCCTTATTTTACATAAGTCTTTATTTGTTCTTTTAACAACATAAATCAGTCTCATTCTAAGCCTCAAAAACCATGAATTTGCCTTAAAATTTTGAGAAAATACTTTGGTGGAAATTTGTATTTAAAAGTTAGCTCAAATTAAAAAATTCACATTATGTTTGCTTTATTTGATCAAAGAGTGAAGAAAAAAAGAAAGTGAAAGGCAAGAATCGAAAAAGGGTTAAATTGGTTGAAATTAGTAAAGACTATAAGTATCAAGGCAACCGCATGAGAAAAAAAGAAAAAAAAAGCACTCTACTTATTTAGTATAATAACAATATTGTCATCAATATGAACATATTGTCGAGAAAGAGCTATGGTATGAATCCTGTAAATATTCTTTTTATTGTTTTTTCTACCAAGTATTTTCCCAATTTGCTTTGATTTTTTATATCTATTTCTTTCTTAGCCCTCATCATGTGGCATGTTATTACAACCCTGATTAAAGACCTTTTGATATCTGATTTTTGATTTTGATTACATTAGTGGAAAGGATTTTTGAAAATTTGACTTATAAGGTTAAGTTTTGAGAGAATTCTTCTTATTTCAATTGTTCTACTTTTATCTGAATTTGCTGGTGGTTTAGAGTAATATTGACTATTTCATACACACACTCAAGGACTTAACTTTAATTTGAAGTAAATGTTTAACTATTGCTTGAAAAATTGTTGAACTTTTGATTAGTTTTTATGCTATCTTCGATGTAAAAAGAGCAAGTTATTAGTGAGGAAATCTGAATTCAGATCATGGCTTGATGAGTGATGGTAGTTCTCTATAGGGTCTAGTTGATATTGTCTATAGGTGTATTTTTTTGTTTAGGACAAACAAAGTTCTAAGTTTGGGATAGTTTGATAACTTGCATAATTTGACATAATTTATCACTTTTTAACTTTAACTTTAGTCTAATTTTATTTATTTATTATTGAATTTACACTTAATTATTATTATTTAAAATTTATTACAGATTTGAAAAAAATGAAGTTCAAAAGTTTTAGAGGCATATTGTCTAAGGACTCTTATAATTTAAATAAATCGATCAATGCAAGACTACAAGTGCACAGTATCATAGTTTTATAATAAAGTGATAAGAAGAGTATTGTTCTCAGGGATCGATAACTTATTTTTTACAAATACCAAAATTATACTAATCTTAATTTTATCTAAAAAAGTCACTAAAGTTGTTGTATTTAAAATTTAAAATTAAAAAAATGCGTAAAAAAAATAAAGATATTGTTCAAAGATGAAATTAATGGGAAGAAAACTTCTAGGAAATCGATTTTATATAATCTCTCATTATGTTTTACTCATCTAGCTAATATAATTTAATTCTCTTTGTTTGTTAGCAATCTTCCAAAAAAATATCAAAAAGTTTTTCGACAGTTAATTGAAAATATTATTGTTTATTAATTTACACAAGAGTATGCAATTTAATAAAGCAAGAAAGCATTAAAATCAATGATTTTAAATCTATACAAGCTCATACAAGTATTTTGATCTCTATATTTACCTATGCCAAAATATTTTATATCTATCCTATAATTCTCTCTTTCGATATTAAATCACAAGATTAAAATCATCTAATTAATGACCAGTTAATTAGAAACAATAAACTTAAAATAAATTAGACAAATATGAAGAGAAATAATTCAAATTAACATAGAAAATCAAACATGTGGAATTAAATTATATCTTTTTCTTAGAATAAAGAAAAATTAATTCATGATAAAAATTTAATTTAATATAAACGATTTCACCTTAATTTTTCTTAGACTAATTGGATAGAAAATCAACGCTCTCATGCTTCATCGCACCACTATTTCACCCACTTCGCCAACGTCTTCTTCCTCGATTTCCTTTGCTTCAATTTTTCTTTTTGTTTTAGTTAATCTCTCCAATGTAACTATTCTTTTTCATTCTGTTTTGTTTTCTCCTAGCAGACTCTGTTTTCTCCTTCTTTGTGGATTTTGATTTATATATATATATATATTCCTTCCTAACCTCAATCACCGCATATACTTTCTTTTTTTTCTTTTTATATATATATATATATTTAGAGAAATTTTTAATTTAAATTTTAAGAGTCTTTATACAATATGTTTCTAAAATTTTATAACTTCATTTTATTCAAATTTGTTATAAAATTTAAATAATAATAATTAAGTCTAAATTTAATAAAAAAAATTAGACTAAAGGTAAAATTGAGAAGTGATAAATTATATCAAATTATGTAAATCATCACTAAAATTCTCCTAAATATTTCTAAATTTACGGAGACTACTTGATTTATTTGGAATTTCATCCCAATTATTGTATTGTGAAGGATAAGGCAACAAGGCAAGCATTACTTTGAGGGAAAGTTAATCAGGGTCTATATAGCTTTAAAATATCTTTGGATGGCACAACAATAAGAGACTAACTTGTCAAGCTCATCTTAGTATAGGTACTAGCAATATTGCTTTAGACAATAATCTTAATAAAAGTGTTTGCAGTGTAAATAAGCTTTTAGATTTTCAACTTTGGTATAGGAGATTATGTCATCCTCATGCTATGATTGTCAATTATGTACTTAGTATTATTGATAAGTTTATCATTCAGATAGAGAATAACTTAATATTTGCGTTACATGTCAAATGGGTAAAATCTATAGATTGTCCTTTGTTGCTTTGAATAAAAGTTTAATTTAATTTAAGATTGTTTATAGTGATGTATGGATTCTTGCTCTCATTTTATCATCAAACGGGTTTTCTTGGTATGTGTTATTCACTGATGAGTATTCACGTCATTCTTGGATATATTTTTTGAAAGAAAATCTGGTGTTAGACAAGCATTCTTCATGTTTCAAACCAAGCTAAGTTGTTAAATGACATAAAGATAAAAGTGCTTCAATATAATGGAAGAGAGGAGTTTGATTCCCTCGACTCAATCTTAGCATCACAAAGTATTAGTAGACGTATTTCTTGTCCTTATACACTTTCATAAAATGATTTAGTTGAAAGGAAGCATATACATATGACAAAGAGAGTCTTCCCTTGATTGGATAGAGCTCAATGCCTTTAAGTACTAGAATGAAGCTTCTTTTATGATATTTACCTTATTAATATATTGTCCACTCCAATGTTTGATCTAAAAAGTCCCTATGAACTGCTTAGTGGTAAAACCACTTTCTTGATTTAGTATTATATTTTGTTAATGGTGGCAGTAAGAAACATGAAAGGCATTTAATTAAGGTTGTTTTTGGAGCACTAATTTCTTATTCATTGAATTTGAAGATGAATGTGGAGTCTTGGCTACCACAAGTTCTTCAAGGATGATTCTTATAAATGGTTTGTTTCATTTGTGCAAGATATAGGGTGAAGGAATCAGAGAGCATTCATAAGAAAGATAGAAAAAGTCTTTGTAAGAGTTATCTTGTGAGTTACTACTTAGAAAGGAAAATTTGTTACTTCTTTGTAAGTAATATTTTCTTTATTTTGTGAGAGAGTTATTTCTCCTATTACAATAGAGATTAGAATTATAATCTCATTGTAATTAGAGAGAAGGTGTTGTAATCTCTATTTTACAATAGTGAAATCCTCTTACACTTGCTCATGGTTTTTTACCCCAATTTGTTTGGGAGGTTTTCCACTTAAAATATTTATGTCTATTTTATTTTCATTATTCACAATTTCACTTTAGATGTGTGTTAGTTTTGACCCGATAATTTTTCGTAACAATGGTATCAAAGCAAGGTTGAGGGGTGTGAAGCATATCATTGTGAACAAGATGTCAACTATGACAAAGTTCGATGTTGAGAAGTTCAACGAGAGTAATTTCTCATTGTGGAAAATGAAGATTAAGGAAATTTTGAGGAAAGACAATTGTTTAGCAACAATTGGAGAAAGGCCCGTAGAGATCATTGATGACAACAAGTGGAACAAGATAGACGGTAATGCAATTTTCGATCTGCACTTAGCACTAGTTGATGGAGTGTTATCTAGTGTGGCAAAAAAGAAGACTATGAAGGAGATTTGGGATACTCTAACAAGACTGTATGAGCCCAAGTCATTGCACAGTAAGATCTTCTTAAGGAGGAGATTGTACACTCTTCGAATGATGGAATCCACATTAGTGACCGACCATATCAACATTTTGAATACTCTATTTTTGCAATTTACTTTAATGGGTTACGTAATAGAGACATTTGAAAGTATGGAACTTCTACTAAAAAGTCTACATGATTCATATAATCAACTCATCATCAACCTGGAAAACAACATCCTCACGGACTATCTAGTCTTCGACGAAATTGCAACCACTATTTTGGAAGAAGAAACCAGGCGCAAAAACAAGGAAGACAAATAGACAAGTTAGCAGCAAGCGAAAGCTTTGACGATGATGAAAAGAAGATCAATGGAATATGGCCCTAGTAGGAGTTAGAATCATGGTAGATCAAAATCAAGAAATAAGAAGAATTTCAAGCGTTACAACTGTGGCAAGAAAGGGCATGTTAAGAAGGATTGTTGTTCAAAAAGAAGAGTGGAGTCCTTTAGTCATCAAATGCTCAAGGGAATGTGGCAAGTTCCTCAGACGATGGTGAAGTTCTATACAACGAGGCAACAACGATAGTTGGAGGCAAAAAGCAGTTCAATGATATCTGGTTATTAGACTTAGAAGCAATGTGGCACATGCCATCTTGGAGAGAATGGTTTCACAAATATGAACCATTCTTAGGAGGTTTTGTACACATGGGCGATGATCATGCTTTGGAGATCGCTGGTATTGGTACTATCAAGATAAAGATGTTTAATGGTATAATTTGCACTATTTAGGAGGTACGACACGTGAAAGGCCTGAGGAAGAATCTATTGTCTTTGGGTCAAATGGATAATCTTGGATGCAAGACCCATATTGAAAATGGGATCATGAAATTTTCAAAGGTGCAATTTTGGTTATGAAGGCAGAAAGATTGCGACAAATCTATTCATGCTAAGAGGAGAAACATTGTAGGAAGCTGATGTGTGTGTTGCGTCAATCAACAAGTGAGAAGAGTCAATGAAGATGTGGCATCTCAAACTAGGTCATATGTCAAAATAAGGTATGAAGATTCTCTTCGACATAAAGCTACTTCCAGGGCTCAAATTAGTAAATCTACATTTCTGTGAGCATTGTGTTATAAGTAAGAAACATAGATTGAAGTTTAACAAATATGATGCTAGGAGTAAATGTATTCTAGACTTGATTTATTCTGATGTATGGGAGCCACCAGAAATGTCCCTAGGAGGAGTAAAGTATTTTGTGTTTTTTATTGATGATTATTCCAGGAGATGTTGGGTGTATCCAGTCAAGAAGAAGTCAGATGTATTTATGGTATTCAAAGACTTCAAAGCACAGGTGGAACTTGAATCTAGGAAAAAGATCAAGTGCTTGAGGAAATATAATAAAAAAGAGTACACAGACGACGAGTTTCTTTCTCTTTGCAAACGGGAAGGTATTAAACGAGAGTTCATAGTCACATACACACCTCAACAAAATGGAGTGGCAAAGCGGATAAATAGAACTCTTATAGAAAGGATGAGAGCTATGTCGAGGACTGTAGGTCAATCCAACTCTTTATAGGAAGAAGCAACCAAAATGTTTTATTATATGATAAATCGATCACCATTAACAACAATTGATTTAAAGACACTGATGGATATGTGGACTAGTAAGCCAGTAGATTACTCTACTTTACATTACTTTGGATGACATACGTATGTAATGTATAATGCCCAATAAAGAACGAAGTTGAATGCAAAATCTAGGAAGTGTATATTCTTGAGGTATGATGATGGAATGAAGGCGTATCGCTTGTGGGATCCCACTACATGCAAGATTATTATTAGCAGGGATATGATATTTGTAGAAGATCAACTACTACAAACAGATGGAGACGATAGCACGTCGAAAGAGATTTCATAGACTATAACAATATAGGTGGAAAATAATTCGTACAAGAAACTCCAATTTCTACTGAAGCAATACCAGAGCATAAGGTACAAGAACCAATTGAGTCCAAGGCTTCAGAAGTTTTCCAATCAACTCGTGGGAGAAAGTCGCCAGCTTGACATTCATAGTATGTTACAAAGAGTAATGTTGCATATTGTCATTTAATAAAGGACATAGAGCCCTCAACTTTCCAAAAAGCTACAAGTAGCTCATATGTGTCTTTATGGATGGAAGCAATGCAAGAATAAATCGAAGCTCAACACAAGAACAAGACTAGGAACTATTACCATTTCCACATGGAAGAAAAGCCATAAGTAACAAATGGGTATACAAGATCAAACAGGATAGCAATGATCAAGTGGAACAATTTTGTGCAAGATTGGTGGTAAAAGGATTCGCTCAGAAAGAAGGTATTGATTTCAATGAGATATTTTTCCCAGTAGTTCGGCTTACAAAAATCAGAATAGTCCTAGCTATATATGCTACATTTGACTTATATATGGAGCAGTTGGATGTGAAAACTGCATTTCTTCATGGACAACTTGAAGAAGAAATCTATATGCTCCAACCAGAAAGTTTTGTTGAAACAAGAAAGGAGAACTTGGTTTGCAGGTTGAACAAATATTTATAAGGTCTCAAACAAGCACCGAGGTATTGGTACAAGAAATTTAATTCCTTCGTTATTAGCCTTGGATACACAGACTCAGTTCAAACCATTGTATGTACTTCAAAAGGTTTGATGGTGATAATAATTTTATTATCTTGTTGTTGTATGTGGATGACATGTTGGTAGTAGGCCCCAACAAAGATCAAATCCAAGAATTGAAGGCACAGTTGGTTAGGTAGTTTGATATGAAATACTTGGGACCAGCAAACAAGATTCTAGGGATGCAGATTCACTAAAACAGAAAAAGGAAGATTTGGCTTTCTTAGAAAAACTACTTCGATAAGATCTTACTATGCTTCAACATGCAAGATAGTAAGCCAATTTGTACCCCACTTCTTATTAAGTTAAAGTTATCCTCAAGTATATGTCCTATAAATGAAGCAGAAAGAAGAGAGATATCTCGAGTACTGTATGCATCAGCAGTGAGATGGTTAATGTTTTCCATTATATTTACAAGACTAGACAATGCATAAGTAGTGGGAGTAGTTAGTCGATTTATAGCAAATCTTGGAGGAGAGCATTGGAATATTGTGAAAAAGATTTTGAGATACATCAGAGGAACCTCAGATGTTGCATTATTTTATGGAGGATTAGATTTTACTGTCAAAGGTTATGTTGATTCAGATTTTGTAAGGGATCTCAATAAAAGCAAGTATACTACAGGTTATATGTTTACACTTTCAAAAGGAGCTGTAAGCTAGGTATCTAAACTGCAATCAGTTGTAGCTCTATCTACAACGAAAGCAGAATACATGGCGACTACACAAGCTTTTAAGGAAGCAGTCTAGATACAGAGGTTATTGAAAGAGCTCGGGCACAAGTAGGAGAAGATTGTTTTGTTTTGTGATAGTCAGAGTGATTTGCACATTATAAGGAATCCAGCTTTTCATTCATGGACAAAGCACATAAGGGTTTAGTATCACTTTGTTCGAGAAGTAGTGGAAGAAGGTAGCATGGATATGCAAAATATTCACACTAAGTTAATCAATACTAACAAGTTTAAATTGTGTAGATCCTCATATGGTCTAGAAAAAATGTAAGCAAGCATGGATTTGGCAAGTGAGGAAGGATGGAAGGATTATGAAAGTGAATTTAAGTAGAAGAATGTGATCATCGATGGCCTTATTTAGTGGTAAAGCCACTTTCTTGGTTTATAATTATATTTTGCTAATGGTTGCAATGGGAAACATGAAAGATATTTAATTAAGGTTGTTATTGGAGCACTGATTTCTTCTTAATTCAATGTGGAGATGAATGTGGAGTCTTGGCTATCACAAGTTCTTCAAGGATGTTTCCTATAAATGGCTTGTTTCATTTGTGCAAAATATAGGGTGGAGGAATCAGAGAGCATCTCTAAGAAAAATAGAAAAAGTCTTTGTGGGAATTATCTTGTGAGTTACTACTTAGAGAGGAAAATTTACTCCTTTGTAAGTAATATTTTTCCTATTTTGTGAGAGAGTTATTTCTCCTATTACAATAGAGATTAGAAATGTTATATCATTGTAATTAGAAAGGTATTATGATCCCTATTTTACAATAATAAAATCCTCCTACACTTGCCCATGATTTTTTATCCCAATTTATTCGGGGGGTTTTCACGTAAAATATTTGTGTCCATTTTATTTTCATTATTCTCAATTTCACTTCAGTTGTGTGTTATTTTCTACCCTGTAATTTTTCTTAACACCGGTTTTATGGTATGACAATACAAGTGTTATTGTGCTTACTTCAAATCTTATTTTACATTTTTAGAAAAAACACATTAAATTGGATTATCATTATGTTCAGTAGAAACTTTTGAATGGTATTAACTATTCAATTTGTTCATTCTTTGTCATATTTCTTAACCAAGACATTAGTTACTGATCAATTTCTTCAACTGCGATCTAAGCTTAGAGTTATTGACGTGACCTTAAGTTTGTGACCCTAAGTTTGAATATTGATGTAAAGGTGAAGCATGATAAAGAGTATGAGTTGTTGGATGATTAGCAAGTGATTTAAAGAACTAATATGATATTTGGGGTAGATTATATTTTTTATGAAAACGCTCTCAAGGTAAATTTAACCACTATTATAGAAGGTATTGTTTTGTCATGGTAAGCCTTTTCACACTGGGCCAATGTCTTTCTATATCAAGCCAATATTTTTTCACGAATTTCATTACCAAAATCTTTATGAGGTAAGATTTACCATAGTTGTGATAAGACATTGACCTTGTTGTGGTAAGTTTTATCACAACATTGGATGCTAGTGATAAGTTTTCCCAAATTAAACAAATCTATTTTCACATCAGGCCAATACCTTATCACAAAATCCACTATTTATCGAAAATCGGTCGAGGATAAGGCCTACCATTTATGTGGTAAATTTTACCTTGAAGTAATTTTTAGTAAAAAAATGAAATATTATATTAATTCAAATAATTTTTAATAATTTTTTCATGATTAACTTAGGAGTTTGGCTTTTATTAATACCTGCTATCAGAGTTGTACGGGTTGCTATTGAAATAAAAGATAGTAATGTAATGTTTATAAAGATGAAGTTGTTTCTTGAGTTTGTTACATTTGTCAGCATATAAAGTATAAATAATACACGTGTAGAGGTTGAACAGTATACAATGTGATGTATCAGATCAACATACACCTAATATAAATCAGCAATAACATCATTTAATTGTATTCATTCTTTCACTTGTACTTCTTTTGATAAGAAATATATAGTTTGCCTAAATTTTGTTCCTTTTAAGAAACATTTTTATGAAAAAAATATTTATCTATAAACTTGTTTTTAGGTTTAATATCAAATTTATCAAAAAAAATAAACAAATACTCAAGTTTTAGATAATCGTACTTCAAGTATATCTTTTATAACTACGACATATAGGATTGAACTCATACATTTAATAACACATGTTTATAAATCTAAAATTATTTTTTATACTAAAATATTTATTTATACTTGAATCAATTTATAAAATTACCGATTAAACATTTATTAGATGTGATTCAATATTTTTAAGATATATTTTAAAAATAGGTGTTTACAATATTAAGGTTTGTAGTAGTCTTTGAAAACTTAAGCACAAAATACACTCAATCT
Source organism: Hippophae rhamnoides (assembly GCA_033030585.1). Lineage (NCBI taxonomy): Eukaryota > Viridiplantae > Streptophyta > Magnoliopsida > Rosales > Elaeagnaceae > Hippophae > Hippophae rhamnoides. Next base: position 44,028,495 of record CM065438.1, on the reverse strand, counting down.
TAATACTACTAAATATTATTATTATTATTATTATTATTATTATTATTATTATTATTATATTAGGGTTAAAAGAGAGCTGGTGAAAATTTAAAACTGCACTAAACCGAACTGCCGAGTTAGGAGATGCTGAAATTGTTGAAATTGCAACTACCGAAAAAAGTAAATTAAAAACAACGGCAACAGAGAAGAACCCATTGTGATATTATATATATTGATTTATAAGATGGTGTAGAAATTTTTTTTATTGAAAAAGTTTAATAATTTTAAATTATTTTCTTAATTAATGAATATTTAGTAATTAGAACACATAAAATTAAATAGGTTGATTAATGCTAAATTGTTATTATACCATAAATATTTATTAGTAAATTTATTTGGTATATCTATCTTTATATAACTTCTTTTTTATTAAATTTTTACATGTTTAGATTAAATAATTTTATGTGTGATCATAATTATTTGATTTGATTATTAAATTTCAAATAAGTTATTTTTGATGAACTTATGCTTAATCTTTTTGCTCTAAGATTTTCTAATTGATTTGATTTAAGTGATATATGTTTTCAATCATCTAGTTAGGTTTATTCATTATTAAATCTGTCGTAGAACATACACAGACACTTGTGTTTTTATGCTAACCATTTCACAGTTAATTCGAGAACATATATGATTGAAGGGAAGCTTATTGAAACGTTGATCTGGAAACCGCTTCCGCTAATTTAAAAATAGTGAAAATAGAGCAGGAGCTCATAAGTAAAGTACATTGGAGCAATATCTTAGAGAGGATAACATAAGACCAATTTTGTACTTGAACATTTGATTTTCAAAGTGGAAAATTAGGTGGTCTGGCAGACTGGTAATTTTTCTCTTAGGTCATGGTTGTGGCCTAAATTGCTTCCATCTAAAAATATCGTATGTTATTCCTTTATTTCTACACTTTATTCTTACATGTGATTGCATGCATGTTCACTTGGTTTAGGTTATTATATTATAAATTGATAAAAATTGAAAATAACCTATTCACCCCTCTAGGTTAATATATTATAAACTTTCAATTGGAATCAGAGTAGACACTAGACACACTTAGTGAGATTGATCCTTAGAGACACACATTTCTACTTATGGACCAAATGAAAGAAGGTGGGTCATCTATTAAAATCCTACTCTTTGATGGGTATAATTACTCTTACTGGAAGGTTGGTATGCAAGTCTTTCTCAAACAAGATGAAAAAGTCTGGGATGCTATTCTTGATGGTTGGGAACCACCTTTGGTAACGAAAGATGGTGTAACAATCATAAAGCCAAGAAGAGATTAGACCACTGAAGAACACAATCTTAGTGGGGAAAATAAAAAAGGTCTAAGCTTAATCTTTGTTGCTGTGTCGATGGATGAATTCCATCACATTTCCTACTGTGAGACTGATAAAGATGTATGGAATGCACACTCTCTTGCTCATGAGGGAACTTCCCGAGTAAAACAAACAAAAGTGAGATTACTAACATCTTAGTTTGATTATATTAAAATGAGCAACACTAAAACTTTTGGTCAATTTTATGCTTGTTCTAAGTGGACACACTAAACATTGATGAACTTGTCGGGTCAATCCAAACCTATGAGCTTACTCTTGATACACCCGAGAGAAACAAGGATGTGGCATTCAAAAGCTCCAAAAATGACATCTTTGATTGTGATGAGGATATGAATGATGAGTCATTAATCTTGTTAGTATGAAAATTTAAGAATTTCATAAAGAAGAATAGTCAACTGAGTAGTCAATTTAACAAGGGATAATCCAGTTGTTCGAAAGACCAAAATTCAAGGGAAACCAAGTCTCCTAGCCTTGAAGGTAAGAAAAATTAGCCCACTAGTCCTCAATGCTTTACTTGTGTGGGCTTTGGTCATATTTCTGCAGAATGTGCTAACAATAAAAAGAAAGTTGGAAAGCTTTTAATGCTACACTCAATGACACAGAAAGTGAGCAAGACAACACTAGTAACTGAAAGGATGATGACACTAATTATTATGCCTTCACCGCAATTGCCAAAGCATACCAAAATGACTCCGACTTTAGCTCAAATGAAGAAAATGCAGAAGTAAACTATTCTCTCTTACTGTCTACGTTTAATGTATCTAATTATGAGGAACTATTTATGGATTGTCTAGGTGCCAAGGAAGATAGAGATAAATTACTCATGAAAGTAACTAAACTTAATGATATCATAAATGTTCAAAAAAAAATTTTCTCCAACCTAGAGAAAGATAAAAAGGAATTGTCTGAACATATTAATATCTTGAATCTGAGACTTGTAGAAACCACTAAGGAAAACAAAAAGATTAGGCAAGAACTTAGTATTACTAAAGAGACGGTGAGGAATTTGACTATTAGTCCTGAAAAATTGACCAAAGTCCTAGACTATGGAAATCCACATGGAGATAAGAGAGGTCTTGGATACATAGTTGAACAATCAACACCTTCATCATCCAAAACTCAATTTGTAAAACCCATTATTGCTCAAGTAGGGAAGGTAATTTCTACACCTTATCACTCTAAGCAAATTCAATTTGTTCCCATCTGTCATCATTGTGATAGGAAAGCACACATTAGGCCTAAGTGTATATTTCTTTATGCTTATGATTCTATTACGAGTACAAATGTTTCTAAGACACCTCAAAAAATTTCAAAATGTAAAGTTTTTATTGTGTGAACTATACAAAAAGAGGAACCTAAGAAACGAGTGACTCAAACGTTCAAAATTAAAAAAGGATGGATTAAGAAATCTAAGTTGCACTACTTTGTGGCCATATAGAATTTAAAGCTAAATCAAATACATCCTGGTATTTTGATAGTGGATGCTCTAGACACATGACTGGGAATCATTCTTTGTTTAAAACTTTTGGGGAATACAATGAAGGGACGGTTACCTTTGGTGAGGGTAAAACATCTAAAATTGTTGGAAAAGACTTTGTTCAAATAGAAGGTATCCCTAAACTTGATGAACTTTTATATGTCGAAGGACTCAAGGCAAACTTGATTACCATAAGTCAAATATGTGATAGTGATTTTAATGTGCAATTTACAAACAATCAATTATATTGTAACAAATTAAAAGAGTGAATATATAATTAAAGGAATCATATCACATGACCATTGTTATTGTATTGATACATCACCCATAGTAACATGTAACCTAGCTAGAAATGACTCAACTCTCTTGTGGCACAAAAATCTTGGTCATATGAATTTTAAAGATCTTGTTAGATTAAGTAAAATTGAGATTGTGTGTGGTTTACATGTTCTCCCAAAAATTGAAACACTTGTATATGGACCATGTCAATTGGGTAAACAAACTAGGATCACTCATAAGAAGATCAAGAGTATCAATACAAATAGAGTATTGGAATTGATACATATTGACCTCATGAGTCTTATGAGAATATAAAGTATTGGAGGTAAGAAATATATCAAGGTTGTAGTAGATGACTTTTTTCACTACACTTAGGTATACTTTCTTAAAGATAAGTCATATGTTTTTGAGTTCTTCATCTCATATTGTACAAGAGTGCAAGTTGAAGTAGGTGACAAAATAGTAGCCATCAAGAGACTGAGAATAAACCATGGAAAAGAGTTTGAAAATACCAAGTATGTTGACTTCTGCAAAGAACATGGTATCTTTCATGAATTCTATACTCCCATCAAACCTCAACAAAATGGAGTAGTAGAAAGGAAAAATATGATACTTCAAGAGATGGCAAGAGTAATGCTACAAGCCAAGGGAGTCTCCAAAAGGTTTTGGGCTAAATGTTGCATCCCGCTCAAAATGTCCCTTAAAATCCAAAGAAATAGTGCTTGCCTAAAGGATCTAGACTTTTCTACATGGGAAAGTTCTAGAGTGGCCTAGAGATGTCTAAAAGGAGCTAGATTTGGATGGACTCAACTCAAGCCTCTAGAATGTTCCAAAGTACACTAGCATGTGTTGGAAGGTGCTAAAAGGGATTGGAATATTCTAGAATGTGATGGATGGTTCATGAAGGATGTAGAAGTCCTTAGAAGCTTACGAAACATCCTTGAATTTGCATGAAGGAACTAGACATTCCTAGAAGACTCTAGAGTTGGTTAGAAGGTCCTAGAACCTTGTGGCATGTTGTAGATAAAACTAGAACAATCTTGTACATTCTAGACATAGAAGGATCTAGAAAGTTGTGGCATAGTCTTAAGCTTGGTGCCACACTATAAATAGGCCTATTGATCTTCATTTGTAATCATCCTTGGAAATCTTGGGAAATCTTGGGAAATTGTAAGATAATTTTTCTAAGAGCAATACAAGCATTCTTTACAAATTCTCTTTAGTTCTTGATTTGCTCTTGAATCCTCTAAATCTCTAAGGCTCTTTCTAGTCTCTTTGGAGTATTTCGTTCGAGTTGAAAGGTAGGCTTAGTGCAACGGACCGTGCTAAGTGATGCATGATCGCTATTTGAAATTTAGGGTCGTGATAGTTGGTATCAAAGCATTAGGTTGAAGCATTACTACCCTTGGCATAATAAAGAACAATGCCCCATCTACATTAAGTGTGGATGTTCCACCAATGGAACGTGGGCGTGAGGAAGTTCGGAAACCACCAAAGGAGTCTCAAGCCAAGTCAAAAGACATGCTTTCTAGGTTAGAAACACGTGTTAGGAGTGCACGGGATAGCTTAGGGGAGCTGTTCGACCGGGTGGACAACTTGGAGGAACGTTGCAATGGCTTGGAGGCCGAGGATGTGGAGATCCATGCAACAGTCAAGATGTCCCTCAACGAGCTAGATGGTGGGTTAAGGAAAGAGATCAATGGGTTGAAGGCCGAACTTGCCAAGGTAAGGGATCTTTCCAAAGAGAATTTGCTAATGTGTTTCTTAGAGTGGAGGATATGGGTAGTGACCTAGCTCTTTACAAGCGGGCTATGGCCTCAGGAACTAGCACAACCACCATCATTGAGGCCAAGAAGGTGGATGTTCCCAATCCAAAGACCTTTAATGGTGCTAGGAATGCTAGGGAAGTTGAGAACTTCCTATGGGGGCTTGAACAATATTTTAAGGCTACTGGCATAATGGACCATGCTAGCAAGATCCAAACTACTGCCATGTATTTTTCTGACACTGCTATGCTATGATGGAGACGGAGGCATGGTGATGTGCAATGAGGGGTATGAATAATTGAAACCTTTGATGATTTCAAAAGGGAGTTCAAAATCCAATTCTTCCTTGTAAATGCTGAAGAGGAGGCAATGGACTGATTGTGACGATTAAAGCAAACAGGTAGCATAAGGGACTATGTAAAGGAGTTCACAACCTTGTTGCTAGAAGTCCCTGACACTTCAAGCAAGGACGTTTTATTCTTGTTCATGGATGGTATTCAATTATGGGCTAATTTGGAACTCAAGCAACGTGGTGTCCAAGACTTATCTTCGGCCATTGCGGTTGCAGAGAGCTTTATTGACTACTCCAAAAACAAAGAGAGCTCAAAGGCCACAGATAGAAATTTTGGTAGAGTAAAGAGTGGGGGAGGCCATACTAAAATTCAGGGTCCCAGAAATTATAATGAAGGCTCCTCGTTCAAATCATGAGATAAAGGGAAGGAAAGGGAGGATTATGGAGCCTCGAAGCCCCATGTGACATGCTTCATATGTGATGGACTGCATTGGGCAAGTGAATGTTCAAAAAGAAAGGCATTGAGTGCCTTAGTTGCTTCCACTCATGACCAGGATGGAGACGAGACAGATGAAGGCACAAAGATGGGTTATTTGCGCCTACTTGGTGGATTGTAGAGTGCCTCAAAGGCCCCTAAGGGCTTGATGTTCGTAGATGCAACCATTAATGGGAAGGTCGCCAAAGCTTTGGTTGACATAGGTGCATCTCATAACTTTGTTTCATTAGAGGAAACAAAGAGACTTGGCCTTAAGGTTGTCAATGGAGGAAGATCTCTCAAAGCAGTAACTTGGCAGTACTACCTCTCCAAGGAGTTGCTCATGGAGTTAAGGTTAGTCTTGGTGCTTAGACTGGCCAAGTGGACTTATCAGTGGCTGATGAGCGAAAACCGGTATAGCCGATTCTTGCCAATACTTTGGTTTTATATTTATAAAACTCTCGCAAGTGCACGAATCATTTCGTAGAAAATGATAAGTATACTCCCAAGGTCGATCTAAGGAAGGAATGTATGTGGTTTTTAATTTATTATTCAAACTTTTAAAAATGAAATTAAATCCTAAACATCCTGTCATGATATTTGGTTTTTTGTATTTTTTTAATCTAAGAACATAAAAATAAACATAGATATGGATTCAATAAACATTTATGCAAATTTTTATCAGTTAAAATTGTGGAGTATTTATGGATATAATAACTAAGTTAATTATGCTTGCTCATATTATTTAGGTTATTAAAGATATGAATTGATATTTATTGATTCTCTCTTTTTTGTATGAATACCACCTTTGGTGGGGTTAGATATTCTTTGTTAACTAAACAAATCAATTAACACCTATGGGTGGGGTTGATAACTAATTTGGTTAATTAAATTAATTTCTTTTTCTAAGAGATTGAAAATGAACCATTTAAATGCCACCTTTGGTGGGGTTAGACAGTTTAAACTTTATTCAAGGTGTCCAAATTAAACCAAAAAATTTAATTATCCGAGTACTAACTTTCAAGTTTTAAAACCACTACTCAAAACAAGTTGTAAATATATTTTTAGATAATAATTCTTATAAAAACTTTTGAAATAGAGCTTCACTCTAACTACCGGGCGATTGTACCAACAAATAAAAGAGCACTACTCTAAATCAGATCGGATAACTAAACCTTAAAATCTAATATTCAGATTTAAGTTTGTAATGAAAAATAATATATTTCTCTCTAACATTCTTAATATAAAATCTTGAATAAAAATAAAATCAATTCATTTTAGAGATTTTTACCTATTTAATATTTCGCAAGCATAACAACGTTATTATTACATCATGTTTACAAACAGCCAGCACAATTAAATTTAATCACAGACAAATTAAATATAACATGTAAGAATAAAGCATAAAAAATAACTGCAAACAAAATAAAATCCTTACATAACTTTGATGCTATTCCCGTAGCTGGAAAACCTCCAAGCGGAATTTGCACTCCCATTTATTGAATCAAAAAGCAAATAAATTACAAAAACATAACTAGTTCTTCTCAAAAAGAGAAGAACTATAAAACTAAGAAAAACTAACTAAGAAAAGCTAAAAACTAAGAAAAAACATAAAAACTAAGAAAAACTAAGAAATAAGAGAAAGAAAGATAAGAGAAGATGTGTTTTTAGGTGTGGAATGAAGTGAAGAGAAGGGGGGTATTTATAGGTGAGGATGGGAAGAAAAAGTGAGTGAAAAAATGTTAAGAAATTGTGAAAATGCGGAGTGCAATTGCTGAGGTCATTGATGATGTCAACATCACGTCATGGGGGTGGCTGCGCTCGAAAATAGGGCGAAATGGCAGCGGCGCGCATGGAGGGCAGTTGGGGCGCGCACAGGCGCGCACGGAAGGCAGGCCCAGTGCGCGCGGGAACAGTAATAGCGTGGATCTGGAGCAAGGCGCGCACTGATCGCGCAAAAATGGGGCGAAATGGCAGCAGCGCGCGCGGAGGGAAGTTGGGGCGCGCATAGGCGCGCACGGAAGGTAGGCCCAGCGCGCACGGGAACAGTAATAGCGTGGATCTGGAGCAAGGCGCGCGCTGATACGTGCGGACGTGAGGCGTGCTGCGCTCGCGGCGTGATTTTCTCCTTTTTGACCCATTTTGTCCAATTTTTCCATTTTTTTTGACCTTTTCCCATTTATTTATTAATATATTTGTGATGTATTGCTTCGAGTATTCCTCTTTGAGTCTTTAAGTTACGTTTTTAAGCGAAAATACCTGAAAACAATAAAAATACCTGTGATTCCAAAAAAGACAAATTTATATAAATATATAATAAAACATATAAATATATATATTTTTAATCAATTAATGTGCATAAAATCATGGTAATTTTAGTACTTTTTGAACACTCATCAGTGGCACCTATGGATGACTTCTCGCTAGTATACGGCATGGAGTTCTTGGACCAAGTTAGAGCTTTCCTTGTGCCATGCTCAAACTCTATGTGCATCATGGATGGATCAAAGACTTGTGTGGTACCGACGAAGAGAGTTACTTGGCCATCTTAAAGGAGTACAACGACGAGGAGGAGTCACCAAAGCCAAGCTTGCTGACGGAAGTGCAAGTTGTCTTAGATAAGTTTCATGATGTGATGCCTGAGGCATTTCCCAAACGGTTACCTCCAAGGAGGGAGGTAGAACACGAAATTGAGTTGGAACCTAGTACCAGGGCACCAACAATGAGCCCTTATCGAATGGCGAACTCGGAGTTGGCATAACTGCGAAAGCAACTCGATGAATTTCTGGGTGTTGCCTTCATAAGGCCCTCCAAAGCCCCATTTGGTGCCCCGGTGCTCTTTCAAAAGAAGAAGGATGGTTCGTTATGAATGTGCATTGACTATTGGGTTCTAAATAAGATCACGGTAAAGAATAAGTATCCTATCCCACTCATGGCTGACCTATTCGATCAACTAGGGAACGCAAGATACTTCTCAAAATTGGACTTGCAATCGAGTTACTACCAGGTACGCATAGCCAAAGGAGATGAGGCCAAGACTACCTGTGTGACCAAGTACGATGCCTATGAGTTCCTTGTCATGCCATTTCATCTTACTAATGCACCTGCCACCTTCTGCACTCTCATGAATAAGATTTTCCATCCCTACCTCGATTGGTTTGTGATAGTATATCTTGATGACATTGTGATATATAGTCAGACTTTGGAAGAACATCTAAAGCACTTAAGGAAGGTGTTTGAGGTCCTGAGGGAAAATGAGCTATATGTCAAGAAGGAGAAATGATCTTTTGCCCAAGATGAGGTGATGTTCTTAGGGCATAGGATAAAGGATGGGAAGCTTATGATGGATGGAACCAAGGTGAAAGCCATCCAAGAATGGGAACCTCCTACCAAGGTCCTCGAGTTAAGGTCTTTCCTTAGACTTGTGAACTATTACAGAAGATTTATCAAGTCCTACTCAACGAGAGCAGCCCCACTGACTGAGCTCTTCAAAAGGAACAAGTCTTGGGAATGGACAAGTGACTGCCAAGCCTCATTCAAAGACTTAAAGAAGGCCATCAGTGGAGAACCAGTGCTTTGCCTACCAGACCCCTCCAAGATGTACGAGCTGCATACATATGCTTCAGACTTTTCCATTGGTGAAGTGTTGATGCAGGATGGGCATCCGATAGCTTATGAAAGCCACAAGCTTAATGACACTGAATTCCGCTACACGGTGCAGGAAAAGGAAATGACAGCTATCATTCATTGCCTAAGGGTGTGGCGACAATACTTGTTAGGTTCTCACTTTGTTATCATAACGGACAATGTAGTGACTAGCTACTTCCAGACTCAAAATAAGTTGAGTCCCAAGTAAGCTTGATGGCAAGACTTCTTGGCGGAGTTCGACTACAGGTTGGAGTACAAGCCCGATAAGGCCAACGTGGTGGCCGATGTGCTAAGTCGAAAGGCGGAGTTAGCAGCCTTGAGTAGACCAAGTAGTCCCTTGCTAGAAAGGATCAAAAAAGGGCTTGAGCATGATTCCCTAGCTCAAAACCTCCTTGCCCTCATCAAGGAAGGAAAGACAAGGCGATTTTGGCTGAGTGACAAACTGCTCTACACCAAGCAGAATCACATCTTTGTGCCAAAGTGGGGGAACTTAAGGAAGGAGCTTATCAAGGAGTACCACGATTCACTATGGGCTAGACACCTAGGAATGAGACCCACCCTTACCTTAATCAATTCCATTTACTACTAGCCTCAACTACGGGATGATGTTGAAGCTTATGTGAGGACTTTTCTTGTATGCCAACAGGACAAGACAGAGTAGCATGTATCTAGAGGTTTGCTAGATCCGATGCCTATTCCAAAGAGACCATGGGAGAGTGTCTCAATGGATTTCATCACTTACTTGCCAAAATCAGAGGGCTTGTGCAGCATCATTGTAGTCATTGATCGCTTCAGCAAGTATGCAACATTCATACCTGCCTCAATAGATTGCACTACGGATGAGATGGCATGGTTGTTCCTAAAGCATGTTGTGAAGCATTGGGGAATTCCATCCAACATCGTGAGTGATCGAGACCCTCGATTTACTGGAAATTTTTGGATGGAATTGTTTAAGTTGTTGGGATCATACTTGAAATTCTCTACAAGCTTTCATCCACAAAGTGATGGACAAGCGGAATGTGCCAACGTATTGTTGAAGCTTTATCTCAGACACTTTGTTAGTGCCAATCAACATGATTGGGCTAAGTTGTTAGATGTAGCCCAATTTTATTATAACTTACAGAGGAGTGAGTCCACCATAAAGAGTCCCTTCGAGATCATCATAGGACAACAACCCATGACTCCTCATGCTTTAGCCACAAGCTATGAAGGAAAGAGTCCTGCTGCCTTCAAATTTTCCAAGATGTGGAATGAGCAAGCTAAGTTAGCCCGAGCCTATTTAAACAAGGCATCTAAAAAGATGAAGAAGTGGGCTGACAAGAAAAGGAGGATGATTGAATTTCATGAAGGAGATTTGGTCCTTGTCAAATTATTGCCCCAACAATTCAAGTCCTTGTGAAAGGTTCACAAGGGGTTGGTACAAAAGTATGAAGGGCCATTTCCAATCCTCAAGCGAGTCGGTATGGTGTCTTACAAACTATAACTTCATCCGAAGCTTAAAATCTATCCAGTTTTTCAGGTAAGCATATTGAAGCCTTATCATGGAGATGAGGAAGACACAAGTCGGGGAGAACCAAAGAGGGCGCCCACCACAGTAGTAACCTCCTTTTATAGAGAAATGGACTCTATCTTGGAAGATTTCTTAATTTGACGTAAGGGTGTACCAAGTTATCGGGAATACTTGGTCAAGTGGAAGAATACCATGGATATAGAGGCAAGCTGGGAACCTAAAGAATCTTTGTGGCAGTTCAAAGATTACATAGAGAGGTTCAATCTTGAAGGCGTGACGAGGGCGTCACGAACTTGAGTGGGGAAGGGTGTTACGTCCCGCTCAAAATGTCCCTTAAAATCCAAAGAAATGGTGCTTGCCTAAAGGATCTAGACTTTTCTACATGGGAAAGTTCTAGAGTGGCCTAGATATGTCTAGAAGGAGCTAGAGTTGGATGGACTCAACTCAAGCCTTGAAGACTTTAGAATGTTCTAGAGTACACTAACATGTGCTTGAAGGGGTTGGAATATTCTAGAATGTGCTGGATGGTTCATGAAGGATGTAGAAGTCTCTAGAAGCTTACGAAACATCATAGAACTTGCATGAAAGAACTAGACAATCTTAGAAGTCTCTAAAGTTGGCTAGAATGTCCTAGGACCTTGTGGCATGTTATAGATAAAACTAGAACAATATTGTACATTATAGACATAAAAAGATCTAAAAAGTTGTGGCATAGTCTTAAACTTGGTGCCATACTATAAATAGACCTATTGGTCTTCATTTGTAATCATCCTTGGAAATCTTGAGAAATCTTTGGAAATTGTAAGATAACTTCTCTAAGAGCAATACAAGGCATTCTTTACAAATTCTCTTTAGTTCTTGCTTTGCTCTTGAATAATCTAAATCTCTAAGTCTCTTTCTAATCTCTTTGGAGTGTTTTGTTAGGGTTAAAAATCAGGCTTAGTGCAATGGACCATGCTAAGTGCCACACGATCACTATTTGAAATTTAAGGTCATGAAATAAAGCTATAAACATCACATGCCACATTATAAATTGTGTATATCATCGCCCAAGTGCAAACCAAGCTCCCGATTAGATATGGAGAGGTAAAAAACCCAATCTGAAATTCATGTATGTTTTTGGAAGTAAATACTACATACTTAGGGATCAAGAACAGTTGGGCAAGTTTGATCTAAGAAGTGATGAAAGTATATTTCTTGGTTATTCTACAAATAGTATACCCTATATAGTTTTCAACTATAGAGCATATGTTGTTATGGAATCCATAAATATCGTTATAGATTATGCAGGTAAGCAAATTACAAGTGAAAAAATTGGTAATAAAGAAAATTTCACAACACCACAATTAACAATGACCAGTGTCACAATAGGAACAAAAGAAGAATAGGTAGAGGAAAGAGAAAAAAAAGGAAGAAACATCAACCTCTTCAATGATAAATCCAACCAGGACTTCAAAAAATCATCCTATTAAGAATATAATTGGAGATCCTAATACAAGTGTGGTAACAAGAAGAAGAAAAATAAGTGAGGTAACCCATTTATGCTATATTTCTCAATTTGAACAAAAAAATGGGAATGAAGCCCTTAGGGATGAATTTTGGATAAATTCCATGCAAGATGATTTAGCTCAATTTGAAAGAAATCATGTGTGGATATTAGTACCTAAGCCTAAAAACAAAAATGTCATTGGAACAAAGTGGGTGTTCATAAATAAATCTGTTGAGCATGACATTGTTGTTAGAAATAAGGCTAGGTTGGTAGCTCAAGGCTACATGCAAGTAAAAGGAGTTGACTTTGATGAAAAATTTGTACATGTAGCTATACTAGAGTCAATTAGGATTTTACTTGCCATTGCTTATCACATGAAATTCAAATTATATCAAATAGATGTTAAGTCTACCTTTTTGAATGGATTTTTGAATGAGGAAGTATATGAGGAACAACCAAAAGGATTTGTTGATCTAAAATTTCCAAATCATGTTTACAAACTTAACAAAGCTCTTTATGGTTTGAAACAGGCTCCTCGAGCATGGTATGAGAGACTTACCAACTATCTCTTGAATAAGGGATTTATTCGAGGAGGAATTGATAAGACTATATTCATTAAAAGGAGTAGTGATGAGATCTTTATTGCTCAAATTTATGTGGATGACATAATTTTTGGATCCACATCTAGTACATTAGTGGATGATTTTATGCATGTTATGACAAATGAATTTGAAATGTCCATGGTAGGTGAAATGACTTTCTTTCTTGGTTTGCAAATCAAAACAATCTCATGATAATATATTTATTTTTCAAACCAAGTACGACTATAACCTTGTTAAAATGTTTGGTCTTGAAACTAGCAAGCCATTAAGAACTTCTTTAGGTACCGGTACAAAAATTACAAAGGACACTTAAGGTAAAAGTGTTGATCAAACCCTTTATAGGAGTATGATAGGCAGTTTACTCAACATCATTGCAACTAGGCCTAACATATGATTTAGTGTTGGTGTGTGTACGCATTTTCAAGCTGAACCTAAGGAATCACACTTAGAGAATGTAAAGAGAATCATCAAATATATCTTAGGAACAAGTAATTATGGTCTATATTTTACTACTGACACTACTTGTGAAGTAAGTGGTTATACAAATGTCGACTGGGCAGACAACCAAGATGATAGGAAGAGCACATCAGGTGGTTGTTTCTACATTGGGAACAACTTAGTATCTTGGCACAATAAAATGTAGAACTTTATCTCACTCTCTATAGATGAGGCAGAATACATTACTGCAAGAAGCTCTTGCACACAGATGATTTGGATTGAAAACATGTTCAAGGACTATGATGAACCATAAGGTATGATGCTCTTATATTGTGATAACTCTAGTGCTATATGTATTTCTAAGAACCCAGTTCAACATTTTAGAACTAAGCACATTGACATTAGGCATCACTTTATTCAAGAATTAGTTAAAGAGAAAGTAGTGACACTTAAGTTTGTACCTATTGAGAGACAATTAACTGATATATTCACCAAAGTCATAGAAACTCAAAGATTTGAGTATCTTAGGAGTGCCTTGGGAATTTCTCCTTCAAATTAAATTTCAAATTTTATTATAAATACAAAACAAAAAACAAAAATATGGAGAAATAGAAGTAGAATCCTTATTTGGCCAATATGGTATTGGACTTATTTAATACTTACATATACATAACCTCAGTTCTAGTGACTCGACTCATTTTGATATTTATTGTATAAATTATTCTATAATTTTGACTTATGCACACACATATTCTTGTACATGTGACGATCAATGTTGACATAAACTTACATTCACACACTCACGAACACTCATATATGCTATGCTTGAAGTTTATAAATTTTCTTGAAAGACTCTAGGACTTCAACTATTCTTGATTGTAACATTGTGTTGAGTTCTATTTCTTACTTTCTAAAACTTTACTGTATGGAGACACCTAGTATTGAGAAGGCTACCTATTATGATATGCGAAGCTATCACAGTGAGCAGAGGGCTACCTCACAACTAGTGTGAAAATCATCATGCTAGGTTTATGACTCATGCAAAAAAAAGGAAAGATTGTGCAAAAAGAAACTGCTTATTAAACTTGTACTTATAATGCACAAAAATAAAGAGCCAATAGTGGTTTAAAAAAAATATCATATGGCTCATTTTTTAAAAAAAATAATTAAGTCCTTTTTTGGTATATATATTTTATTTTGTGAGATTGAAGACTCGATTATAATTTTATATGATAGGTGATATTTTTTTCTTTTAAGTCTTTTTTGATTGGTCATAAATAAATTAATTAGTATGCTTCTAGGGTTGCAACATATACACTAGTTTTAAGTAAATATCAACATCTCGTTATATGTACAAAGTGTGCTTGTGCTCCTCTTCTACTCTACTTGCCTATTTATATAATAAATAATCAAAATTTGACTTAAAAAATGATGAGTTCTCAATTGGTTGTGTGCTTATTTGTAAATGAGTTTAATACCTTATGTAGCTATTTATGCAAATTAAAAAAAAATCATATTTGTATTCATTTACATCTTCTTTTTATTTATTACCTTTTTAATTATTTTTGAAATTATAGAGTCATAGAACTTAGGAGGAGTTTAAATTACATTACACTTCTGCATTAATCTTCTTTTACATTGCTCTCTCTTTAAGGGAAGTTTAGCTTCATTGCTTTGTCTAATGCTTTGTCCTTCTCGTTTGTCAAAAAGGGGGAGAGAATAGTGCGTTTAACTTCCATGTTTTATTTTATTATGCATATAGAGAGAGAGAACATATTTAATTAAGCTTATGTTAAACTTGATTGGTATGAATGCATACTACAAGACTATTCTTTACACTTCGTTTATTTCTATGTAAATTGAACTAATGTACAATGAGGCTTTCAAGCCAAATTGCCGTATGCTTTGTTTATGTTATTTCAATTACTTACAAGCTTTTGTTTATGTTATTTCAATTACTTACAAGCTTCTCAAGTTACAATAAAAATAGATTCACCGGACCATAGGATAGTTTCACTATGGAGTTTGAGACATTATTGTATTTTTATCTTATTCTTATAAGTGTCATGTAGTGAATGAGAGGTTTTGCCACACAAAAATACCAAAGGGAGAGTTTATAAGAACTATGAGTGTTGGTTATTTTTGTGGACAAAATATTTATCTGTAAACTTTTTTTAAAATCTGCTATCATGTATATCAAAAAAAGCTGAACAAATGCTTGAATTCTATATAGTCGTACTTCATTTATATCTTTTATAACTACGACACATGATATTGCATTCATGCATTTAATAGCATATGTTCATAAATTTAAAATTATTTTTTGTGTTAAAATATTTATTTATACTTGAATTAATTTATATAATTACTAATTAAACATTTGTTAGATGTGTTTCAATATTTTTAAGATATATTTTAAAAATGTTTTTTTATAATATTAATGGTTTTAGTGGACTTTAAAAAATTAATCCCAAAATATATTCAACCCTAATATTACTACGTAGTATTATTATTATTATTATTACTATTATTAATAATAAAGGAGAGCTAGTGAAAATTAAAAACTGCACTAACGGAACTGCCGAGTGAGGGGTTGTTGAAATTGTTGAAACTGCGAGTGCCAAAAAAAAAAACAAATAATAAAAACGAAAGTAGAGAAGAACCCATTGTGATATATATATATATATATATATATATATATATATGAAGGAGGAGTAATCTTCATCGACATTAAGGTAATTAATATATATTTATATATTGATTTATAAGATGTTAAATAAAAATTTTATGAAAAAAGTTTAATAATTTTACAATATTTTTTTAATTAATGAATATTTAATAATTGGAACACGAGGAATTAAATAGGTTGATTAATGCTAAATTGATATTATACCAAATATATTTATTAGTAAATTTATTTGGTATTTATATCTTTATATAGCTTCTTTTCGATTAGATTTTTACATATTTAGATTAAATAATTTTATATGATTATTAAATTTCAAAGAAACTATTTTTGTTGAACTTTTGCTTAATCTTTTTGTTCTAAAATCTGTTAGTTGATTTGATTTAAGTGACATATATTTTGAATCATCTAATTAGATTTATTCATTATTTTGCAATTAATTCAAAAATGTATCTAATTAGTGAGAAGCTTATTAGAACGTTAGTCTGGAAACCGATCGCGCTAATTTTAAAAACTATGAAAATAGAACAGGTTTTCGTAAGTGAAGTATATTGGGCAATATCTTAGGAAGGGTAGCATAAGACCGAATTTGTACTTGAACATTTGATTTTCATAGTGAAAAGTTAGTTGGTCTGGTGGATCAGTGATTTTACTCCTAGGTTATGGTTGTAGTTTAAATCGTTTTCATCTAAAAATATTGTGTGTTATTCCTTTATTTTTATGCTTTATTCTTAAACACGGTTACATGCATGTCCACTTGGTTTAGATTATTATATTATAAATTGATAATAATTAAAAATAACTTATTTATTTTTATAGATTAATTAGTTCTATATCTTATAAACTTTCGTTATCTCTATTAATCTTTTACTTAAAATAGTTAAAATATTAGAATTACAACTAAACTCGTTGAAAGGAACAAAAATCACAAAATGCAAAAGGAACAGAGGAAGAAAAGTTTATAATGCTTGAATTTAGAAAGCAAATAATGATGATAAAAAACAAAGAGAAAACGACTCTGAATAACACTACTACTTCAAGCATTATAAATTAGAGATGAAATCAATATAAAAAAACTAAATGATAATAAAAAACCTCGCATCATTAAATCAAAGAGAAGTGGATTTCGTGATTTTGCAAAATATGAGTTGAGAATTGAGTAAGAGAGAGAACTGTGGGGAAAGACACATTTGCGTGAAATACATTATGCCCAAAAACCAAAATAACGATGGTATTAAAGGCGCTACATAATTGTAATTTCACTTGCGCCAAAACATGACTGTTTTGCTAGTAAGCTGTTTTTTACTCTCTTTTTTTCCTCTGAAAGGATTTGCTAGTAAGTTAAAAGCAATAGTTACATTAATATATAGCTCAAACAGCGTAAATCCTAAATAATACAGAGTTTTCTCGTTAAGACTTTCATTAATTTTTTTTATATACTAGTTTTAGTACCGGTGAAAAGGAGTTAATATTTAATGTAATTGCATTATCAAAAATTATTTTAATAAACATTATTAGTCTATATTAGTTTTTTTTTATTTATACATGTATATTCCTCCAAAGAGGTTACATCCGATCTTTCTGTATCCAAAATAAAAGATGAAAAACAATCGTACCAACACACGCCTTCCATCAACATCATTGCATGTGTAGCTATCCTATGAGCAATCGAATTCACTTTGTTAGGTCTATATTGGAACACAAACTCATTATACTGCTTCAACCTCTATATTTCCTTAACCAAGACACTATTATAATGATTGATCAATTACTATTCACCAATGATTACGCAAATATTGATTATGAATCATCCGATCATCGCTCAACTGTTGTACCGTTGCAATAGCAACAAAGTCCGTTGATGAAGGATGTTTCAACAAACATTTCATATTCTGTAAAAAATTTAAGTGTTATATATAAAAAATAAAACATATAATAAGAATTTAAAAATAATAGATTATATACAGTAGAAATTAAAATCTTATCACATATGATTCATCAAATAGAAGAGGAATTCCATGTGGGGTAGATATTGGATGTACATTCTCACCAAAATACTCATCGTGGTTTGATTGATGGTAAGAATGTGCAGATTGCATTGGAGAAAATGAACCACTACTTGATTGCATATGCATTCCTGGCATATAGTGAGGACCAATAATGTTAACATCATGAATTTTCTTGTCATACACAACCAACGAGGAAGGTTGTATGTTACCATAATTATTGGCCGACAGTTATATCTACTACTGAGGGAACTATGTGGATTAATTCTATCAGCAGCAATAGCAAGTCGAAGATTGCGCGGATCAGATGAAAATTGAGGAGATAAATTATCTACTATTTTCCAATTTGGAGAATCACAAGGATGACATAGCATCCCATCATCAGATCGATTATCTGAATGCCAAGTCAACATCTTTGATGTATCTTTACTATTAAACAACATTTGAAAGCGAGGAATCGGAGGAAAGTACCAAAGAACCTTTGCAGGCATGCCTTTCTTATGTGTTGTACTCTCATTTATACCATGCTTCCATCTCGATTCTTTACACATAGGACAATCATGTAATGTCTTGTATTCTTTTCTATAAAGAATGCAATCATTTGGACAAGCGTGAATCTTATGATATTCCATGCCAAATCGACTAAGAGATTTCTTCACTTCATATATTGAAGATGGCAATTTAATACCCACATGAAACATATCGACTAGTAGATTTAGTAATTCTATGAATCCCTTGTCAGAAAAACCATGTTTTGCCTTCACATTGTACAAATGAACCAATCCTGACATTTTAGTGTATTTTTTACAATTTGGATACAATGGTTTTTTGGCATCTTCTATAAGTTTTTTAAAGGTTTTGGGATCATCCTCGCGTAATTCATCTTCAACACCATGAAACATATTTTATGTTTGTACATTATGATAAGATGTATGTAATCCACTCACATTCTTATTTATCTTTTCCCCATGACTATTGTCAACATTTTCTCCATGATAATACCAACATTTATAGCTCAAAAGAATACCATTACGGATAAGGTGATACTTAACCTCATCAAATTCATGAAATCGCTCATTTTTACATTTAACACATGGGCATCGAATCATACTAATTCCAGTATTACTATTTATACAAGCAAATTCCATGAAACTTTCAACTCCAGAAATATAATCTTGCTCAATTCTACACTACTTTGACATCCAAGATTTGTCCATTTTCTATTAATGACATTAATTAAACATATTACTTAATTATGTATCCAATGAATATATTTCAAGTATTATTATATATAAATTTTCTAATTATTAGAATATATATCAAAACATACATAATACAAAACAATTATCATTTTAATCATTTTACAAAACCATTTCTATACAAATTAAAAAATAAGCAACATGCCAACATGAATATATAAAAACCAATCACTTTGGTTGATTCTAATTTCTAAACATATTACTATATAATAATTAAAAAATAATATTAATTATACGTATATAACATTCTATAGAAGTAGTGACTATTATAGTAACATATTTAACATTTTAACACATAAGTAGCATATATAAATAAAAATAATAATACTACATAGTTTTTAGTTATTATTTGATTTTTATTAATATATATATATTATTTAAATTATTGAGTTTATAAATATATATTTATAATTTTTTTAAGAGTCAATAGATAGCACATATAACTCTTATACCAATATAATTTCTTACAAATTTAAAAAAATATATTATTTTTTCTCTATTCACTACTTAATAAAATATAATTATTTATATATAAATAAATTTATCCACGCATAGTAAACCCACAATATTTCAGATATTATTTCCACATAAAATAAGTCAAACATAATAACAAGCAAAATAAAAAACATACATAAATCAAAAATTTATACCAAAAATAAAACAAACTAAATAATAAGCTGCAAAATTCTACTTAATAAAATATAATTATTTATGTATAAATAAATTTATCCACGCACAGTAAATATATATATTCCATCAAATCCACAATATTTCAGATATTATTTCCACATAAAATAAGTCAAACATAATAACAAGCAAAATAAAAAATATACGTAAATCAAAAATTTATACAAAAACAAATAAAACAAACTGAAAAATAAGATGCAAAATTCTACTTAATAAAATATAATTATTTATATATAAATAAATTTATCCACGCACAGTAAATATATATAATCCATCAAACCCACAACATTTCAGATATTATTTTCACATAAAATAAGTCAAACATAATAACAAGCAAAATAAAAAACATACCTAAATCAAAAATTTATACAAAAAATAAAACAAACTGAATAATAAGCTGCAAAATTAATAGAAATACTTACAAGAATGTTATGAAGTGACTAAATGGAGGAAAGAAGAAGAAAATGGTGTTTTGTAAGTGAGAATAAGTGAAAAAATTGGTATAAAAAATTTGAGTATTTCGCTAAAAAAAATAGTAGATCTAAAAGATAATGAGAAAAGAAATATAACCCATAAAATGACGTTGCAAATGGTGGTCGGAGGTGGCCGAAAATTGAGAAATAAGGTGGGTGTGAGCTCGGTTTTTGGAGAAAATGGAGAAGAGAAATGAAGAAATTGGGGTTCTGCGTAAAAAATGAGCCGAACAGATATATTAGGTGGATAGCGTTGATTGACGTGGTGAACCAACGCTATCAGCATATGTAGCGTCGGTTGACGGGGCAAACCGACGCTACACACGCGGATAGCATCGGTTCACCACATCAACCGACGCTAGCCACGTGGGTAGCGTTGGTTCGCCACGCCAACCGACGCTATCCACGCAATTTAAAATTTTTTTTGTCAATTATTAATTTATTTAGAGTATGCATATACGTACTATAGAGAAAGAAAAAATAATAACTTTAAAATAATATTTAATTAAAACATATACACAAAATTAAATAAAGATATATTGTAGGTACATATATAAATTTAAATATCCAAACAAATAAACAAAATTATATAATTTTTAAAACTAATTGTCTAAAAAAAAGGAAAAATTATACTATTTTTATCCAACTTAAATCCTAAAGAGTCAAATAAAATAATAATTAATTTTAATTGTATTTACTTCATCCATTTTTTAATTTAAAAAATAGTACATAGCGTCGATTTACGTGGTGAACCGATGCTATCCACATTGGACGTAGCGTTGGTTGACGTCGCAAACCGACACTAGCCACGTGTGTAGCATCGATTGACGTGGAGAACCGACGCTATCCACGTGGGTAGCGTCGGTTCTCCACGTCAACCGACGCTATGTCCAATGTGGATAGCGTCAGTTCTAAACCGAACCGACTTTACATAGCGACTTAAATACCCCTTTTGTAGTAGTGTTAGGATCACAATAATGCTCAAATTTGTTACGTAAACCAATTACATTCACATAATTGGATGCAAAAACAACATTAGAGTAACCAAAATTAATGGAAACTTTACACGCAAGTATAATAAATTACATTTCAGCATTCATTGGAGATTGTCCACAAAAGATTGCACAATAGCCCACAATAATCTTTCAAAAGTATGTCTAGTCATAAAACCCAATTCAATTTTGGCTTTATCAACTCTAATAGAAGCATCAGTATTAATTTTGATCCAACCCTCTCTAGGTTTCTCCCATTTCCTATTCGAGCAAGTGACAGTTTTAAGATTATCACAAAAGATCCTATTTTTGTTTATAACTTGAAATGTAAAAAAACTCGTATGTAGATATATTAGCCCAATCACTACTACAATAAAAAGTATTTAAGTTAGGATTTAAAGTTGGTTTTTCTTAAAACCAACTTATAACAAATTTTAAGTGAGTATGTTTATTAACCAACTTAAAAAATAGCAAAAAAATAAAAAAAAATAACATCGATTGATGTAGCAACCAACACTACATGTGGGACATAGCATCGATTGTACACATCAACTGATATGAGTCCATGTATAGTGTCGATTGTACATGTCAATCGATGCATAATTTTAAATCGGTTGACTTGTACCACTGACACTACACGTAGACTTGCATCGATTGAAGTGGCAATCAATGCTACGTCCCACATGTAGTGTTGGTTGTCATGTCAGTCGACATGTGACTAGCAACCGACATTAAATCCTACTTGTAGCGTCAGTTGACACGTAGGATTGACGCTACACGTGGTTTTTTCCTTTTTCTTTTTCTTCTTCTTCCCCCCATTCGTTGACAGTTTCATTGTCTCATCATTTCCCAAACACTAAGCCATGTGTTCTCAAATTTCTTTCTCCATTTTCAACTACTTCTGACCACCATTTTTGACTTTGTTTATTGGGTTTTGTTCCTCTCTAGTTTCTTATTCAGATCCACTATTGTTTTAAGCATAATACTCAATTTTTTCTTACCTATTTTCTCTTACTTTTTCACTTACCGAACACTATTTTACTTCATTCTCTTTATTTTGTCACTTGTTTCACTATTATAAGTATTTCTATGAATTATTTTACACTTATTATTAATATTTTATATTTTTATATAATTTATTTTTTATTTTAATGTATATTATGTGTTATTAATTATTCGTATTTTTTTGTGTTATGTAGGTTGTGTATTTTTATTCAAGCTTAGAAGATAAGAAGGTATTTCTTTTAATTAATTTTATGTATTTTATGTTTTATATATGTTAATTTATTTTAAACTTAAATTTTTCTAAATTATTATTATTACATGCATGTATGAAATATACGAAATATATATTGTTAATAGTATATATAGTATATTAATATATTGTTATGTGTTATTTTATGTGTATATTATTAATATATTTTATGTATATATTTTATGTATTTTATGTGCAACGTAGGTTATGTATTTTTATTATTATTACATGCATTTATATATATATATATATATATAAATTATATATTATATTGTTAATGTTATAATGAGTTTATTAATTATTTAGATTTTATATATTTATTTTTTATATGATGTTTTGATGGATATTCCAATAATTTATAACTTTATATATAATAATAGCTTAAATATATTGGTGATTAATATATTTATATTTTATTACATATATATTTAATTAATATATATAATATCATAAATAGAAAATGGATAAATCTTAAATGTTAAAGTGTAGAATTGAATAGAACTATATTTCTAGAGATGAAACTTTCTTAGAATTTGTCCATAAAAATAGTAATAATAAAATTAGTATAATTCGATTCACATGTGTTAGATATAAAAATGAGAAATTTCATGATGTTGATGATGTTAAATATCACCTTATCCATAGTGGTATTCTTTAATGTTATAAATTTTGATATTATCATTAAGAATATATTGATAATACTTATGGAGAAGAGATTAATAAGGATGTGAATTAATTTATATTTCATCATTGTTTACAGATATATCATGGATCCTAGGGTGCCAAAAATTATAGATCCAAATGATTCATTGGGGTATTGAAAAGAAAAGATTGGGCTAATATACATGATGCTCCACTTAATCGAGATAATAGAATACATGTTCAATTCGATACAATTGGTAATCCATTAGGAGCAAATGTCTAACAATTGAAATCTTCTATTGGTAGACTTGTAAAGTCAAGTATACTAATCAATATAAATGACTGGAATAAGGTTGAATATGCTAAAAAATTACAAGATATGGAAAACCATATATGTAAGTCTCTTTTGTTTTATAATTAATTACATATTATATCATTTTTGTATTATATCTCCTCTAAAATGTATTTTTTTTACATAATCATTAAAGTCCCCAATAATTAGTTAAACAAGTGCTACAAGATTGCAAATAAGGCATGAAAGGAATACAAAACTTCCAAATTTAACAAAAATTATGTGTTTTCAAACTTGGAACCACTTAATGAAGTTAAATTGTACAAAATCCCTGAAGATCACCTCTAGATTGAACTCCAAGTATGGAAAGACTTTGTAGACGTACAGATGAATTTCAATCATTAGGGAAGAACATCAAAATATACAAATATAAGATATCCTTCCCAACTGTACTGGAATGTCATCAAATTTTGAAGTTAGACACAAAATGATAATATTAAGTTGTTAATTTATAAATATATTTATATTTATATTCTCTAATTTAAGTTAATAAATTGGCTAACAAATTTATTTAATTTATGTAAAAAACTGAACTGGGTAGACCGATTACCCGAGCTAAATTGTATATAGAAATAAAGACCCTCAAAACAAAGAAGTCAAAATTAATAAATAAATGAGAAGAAGAACGACTCAATAAGTTGGGTAGTAATTTAACTTGATACAAAGTTCTTATGATTTATGCATATTGATATAATAATGTATGATATATTTTATTGCATTATGATTTGTAGAGAACTGTTCAAAAACAAATTAATAGAAGTGAAATAATCGAACAACCAGGGAAAGATGCGATATATTATGCATTTGGACCTGAGCATCATGGTCGTGTTAGAGGAGGAAGCCAATATGATGGTTATATGGAGTTTTTCAATATTCCAAAACAAAGGCTTGAGATGATCAATAAGGAAAAGTTGAATAAAGTTGAAGAAGAATTTCATTCCTTTAAGGCCACAATGTTAAGTGAGATTAAAAGTTTAAAGAAAATTTTAGAGTTTCCAAGCTCAATCACAACAAATGTAAGGCATGCAACCATACTACAATCAAGGCATGCTCTATTGGCCAAGCATACCACCATCCATGCCAGGTATGCCATCATCTACGCATGCAATCTTATGGCCAACCTATATCCTCTATGAGATATAGTCATCCTATTGGTCCCTCAATTATGCCAGGAATGTCGATGCAATCAAGTAGCAGTTCAATGTCTCCGTTGAAATCTGTGCATTTTTACCATCCATCATGGGAATACTTTGATGAGAAAATCCTTCTGATAGCCATTTGATGAATCATTTTTGGTAAGATTTAAAGCTTATGTAGATAGTATATTATTTTTATATTTTATTATATATTTTATTTATTATATATAATGCTTCAAGTTTTTACAGAATATGAAATGTCTATTAAAAGATCTATCATTTAAGAACTATGTTGCTATTGAAACGGTAGCACAATTGAGCAATGATCAAAACATTCATAATTAATATTTTCCAAACCATTGAAAAATAGTAATTGATCAATCATTGCTCCATTATTGTCCACTACCAGTGCCATATGATGCTACCACAGTCCAAGAAGTTGTTGGACAATATGAGGCTTGGCCGTCGAATCAAGTTATGCTAAATTTTGATACGATACTATTTATTTTTACTTAAGATAACATTGTTTTTACTAGTATCATATTATTATTCTTTTATTGTTACTAACATATACAATACCTCTTGTTTAGTCTATCATACCAGAATTGATAGGTGCAGCCCATTCAAGAGATGCAAAGCAAGTATCTCATGGCAAATAGATGTCTAGTGGACAATCAACAGGTACTAAGTCATTCAAGAAGAAGCCATAGAAAAAATATAATTATGAATATGTTATAAACTTCACCAGAAATCTTGGCTCCTTGATGATTGTTGTTGCGAGTAATAATAACATAAATGATGGATTAACTATGCCACTTCCTAGAGAAATATCTTGCATAAACATTGGACAATCATATATAGTTATTTTCATCAATTTTAGTAATGATAATTGCTATTTTCTTTTAATATTTAGTTAATTTTTGTTAAATAAATTAATATTTTCCTTTTATGTGCTAAAAATACATTTTTAATAAAATTAAATAATTTGTATCGAAAATGTACTTAATTTCATATTTCTGTCCACAAATTTTATTTCAGATAATAAGTTTCTTAATTAAAATTTATAAAAATCGAAAATATAATTTAAATTAAATTTGGGCTTAATTATAATAATTTAAAGTTTAAAAATTTAATTTAAAATTAGCAAAGGGCTTAACTGTAATTTAAGAAAGTTCAAAATGTAATTTGGATTAAATTTGTGGGTCAAAATATAATTAATGGAAGTTTAATTTTCGCGCAGGAGAGATGAAGTCCACGTGCAAGATCACACTCGCCCAACAGGGACCGTCCGATCAAAGACGCAACGGCTCAGATTCGCGCGTGTGAATCACACCCGACCAAAGCGAGTGGCTCAGAACTCTGCGTTTTCACGTGGCTCGGCGTCCGTGTGGGGCCCACCTGCCACGTAGGTCGGCGTGCAGCGTGGGGCCCACGTGTCTGACGCTTGCAGCCTTTGTTCCCTACCATCGCGTGCCATGTTTCCCTGCGGTTGATTCACGTGCGCCCGGTTATTCCACGAGTTATAATATGCCACGTGGCACACCTTTTTATATTAAGCAAATCATGTTCAGACACGTGGCAAGTTACAATGAACGCAAAAGCACAGGATCAAGTCCCATTTCCAGCCGTTGCCGCACTTTCTCGGCGCCCCAATCCCGTGCTTCAGTTTCTGCGTGCGCCCGTTCCTTTCATCGAATGAGATGCGGCCACGAGCAATACGTTGTGTAGGGATATGCCATACCAACAAAAATACTGTTACCCATTTCCTAGTATTCCTAAAATGAATCGAACTACGATGTTATTTCTGAAGATACAAATGTATCCGAGTACACCTGAATTTCGTTACAACCATCAAACCATCATTTGTACATATAAATTTTATTAAAGAAGAAAGGAACAGATTATGCAGGGAAGAACTAAAATCTGGAAATAAATAGAACTTGGTAATCGTCAATATAGACAATTGTTGGACTGTCGTCGGAAATGGAATCGTCCACAATTCAAGATATCAAGGGATGGTACTTACTACCACTAAACGAGTGACAAGATTGGTGGCAAAGGATATCACTAATTATATTTTGGAAAATTAACATTTGCTTTATCTTCTAGAAAAATACTTCACATCACTTTTGATGTCTGCATGGAGATTAGAAGTACGATTTACCCTGATTTCTAGAAATCAAATATCCCATGGAGAACAAATTAAAAAAGCATACGGTTGGATTGATCAATGAAGGCAATCTTCAGAAGCAATTATTCCGTCGTATTTCTAAAAAAAGGGTATGGTAAGATCAAGCCGCACTTATTGTAAAGCTTTGATGATATGAAAACATGGAAATGATCTTGAAGGAAGAAGAAAACTCTTTAGAAATAAAAACTGGAGCTTGTATCGAAATAAAGAAATAAGTTTTTGATTTTCGCGTGACCGCGGATTTTAAGGGGAATGTCGAGGTTTTGATGTATTTTTTTAGCTATAAATAGGTGATATTACGAAAGAGTTAAAGAGTTTTTTTTAGTTTTAGAATTTCTGTAGTGTTTGGGGCTAGACGGTGGAACACGCAGAAGCCATTTTTGGCTTCTGTTGTGTTCTACATGTGCCAAATATTTACGATCTGAGTTGTGTTAATTTTCCTTCTTCCTTTAATTTTTCAGTATCTGTTGTAATTTTTATTTTAATTTAATGAAGTAATTTAATTTTTATAGGGTTGCATTTGATTCAAATATATGAAGCTTTGATTTTAATTATTTTTGATAGATTTATAAGACGTTCAATTTGTTCGTTCTATTTTGTGCTTAATGCTTTTTGATTATTTACGAATTTTATCAAAACGATTTGTGGCATAAAAATAAACTTGAGAAATGCATTTTTGTGTATATTGCTCGTAAATAGAATGACATGTATGATGAAGGATAGGAATATACCCTAATTGTATGTGCGACCATTTGAGAACTTAGAACTTAATGAATCTTATTAAATTTAATTCTCATAGAGATATAGTGAATTAATTTAACGAGGTGTGTCTATACGGAGCTCGGAAGAGATGTATGGATAAAAATAGAAGTTTTCGGTTGACAAATTAAATGTACTAAAAAAATATAAATCAAGAGAAAATAATATGATTGGAGTGGATTAGTTTGGTGAAAAATTGCAATCCTAGAGTTCTCTTATTTCATTTATACATAAGTACCCTTTTATGATTAAGTTCTACTATGTTAGCTAATTAGTGTTAATTGAATGACGTAATAACTAGTTAGCTAATGGGATGGTACATAATCTAAAAAAAGATACATATGTATAAACAAAATAAAAATATATGTACCTATTTATAAAGAAAAAGTTCAGAAATCTGTGTAAAGTAGACCAAAATTTGAGTATATTAGAAATTATTGATACAAATCTCACCTAAAAAAGTGAGATTCAAAGATCAATGTTGATCTCTTCATCGAAAACATTTTAAATCAGGTTGTCAAAATGTAATAAAAGAGGACCCACGACCCGCTATTTATAACTAGATAGAAACCTTGATATCAAAGAGGGGTAGGGTAGACGCCATACTCAAGAACAAGGGAGAGATGTAAGTGATATGTAAAGTTTTGAGATAAAGAGAAACACTCTCATTAAAATTATATTCAAAGTTGGTTCTTTAATTAAAACCTTACATAGGTATCTATAGACATTAAAATATAACATAAATCCTATCTAATAAAACATAAATATAAAATTAAATTATTATTGAAAATTAAATATAAAATCTTATAAAATAAAATAAATATGAGACCTACCAAATAAACTATAAAACTAAGAAATGTAATTATTTGGCATATTATTAGATATTTATTGAAAGCCATTTTTTTTCTAGAAAACTTTGAATTATGAAACTTCTATCTCTTTCATTATTGTAGTCCATTTAGTCAACTTTGTAAAGTAAGTTTTCACCTCAATTGAGTATTGGATGGAAAATATATGATAAATCACTACTACAAAAAAGGGTATTTAAGTCGTTATGTAAAGTCGGTTTTTGAAAAAAACCGACTTATAATGAATTTAAAGTCAGTTCAGTGTAGAATCAACGCTATCCATGTAGGACGTAGCATCGGTGTAGAATCGACGCTACCTCCTACGTGTATTTTGTAAATTAAAAAATACATGCAGTTTACAATTGAAATTTTTTTTAGGTAGAACGTTTTTTTTAGGTCAATTATTATTTTATTTGACTCTTTAAAATTTAAGTTAGATAAATATATATATATATATATATATATATATATATATATATATAATTTTTTCTTTTTTGTTTTAGACAATTGATTTTTAAAATTATATAATTTTGTGTATTTGTTTGGATTTTATGTACATACGTACAATATATCTTTATTTAATATTTTGTGTATTTGTTTTAGATATTATTTTAAAATTATTTTTTTTCTTTTTCTATAGTACATATATATATATAAGAGGTTAAATAAAATAATAAATTACAAAAAAAATCAATTTTAATTTGCGTGGCTAGCGTCGGTTCGCCACATTAACCGACGCTATCCATATAATATTACTGTTATGCACTATCTTCTTCCGAAAAAAATCCAGATTTTCAGATTTCTTCCCCCTTTCTCCCAAAAATGAGCTTCCCCACACTCTATTTCAATTTTCGGCCATCTCCGACCACCATTTCCAACGCTATTTTGTGGGTTATATTCATCTTCTCATTATCTTTCAGATCTACTATTTTTTTGAGCGAAATACTCAAAAATTTATACCAATTTTTTCACTTATTCTCACTTACAAAACACCATTTTCTTCTTCATTTCCTTCATTTCGTCACTTTATAACATTCTTGTAAGTATTTCTATTAATTTTGTAGCTTATTATTCAATTTGTTTTATTTTTTGTATAAATTTTTGATTTATATATGTTTTTTATTATGCTAGTTATTATATGTTTGACTTATTTTTTGTGGAAATAATATCTGAATATTGTGGGTTTGTATTACATTTGTAAAATGATAATTGTTTTGTATTATGTATGTTTTGATATATATTCTAATAATTAGGAAATTTATATATAATAATACTTGAAATATATTCATTGGATACATAATTAATTAATATGCTATAAATTTATTTATATATAAATAATTATATTTTATTAAGTAAAAGTATTACATTTGTAAAATGATTAAAATGATAACTGTTTTGTATTATGTATGTTTTGATATATATTCTAATAATTAGAGAATTTATATATAATAATACTTGAAATATATTCATTGAATACATAATTAATTAATATGCTATAAATTTATTTATATATAAATAATTATATTTTATTAAGTAAAAGTATTACATTTGTAAAATGATTAAAATGATAATTGTTTTGTATTTTGTATGTTTTGATATATATTCTAATAATTAGGGAATTTATATATAATAATACTTGAAATATATTCATTGGATACATAATTAATTAATATGCTTAATTAATGTCATTAATAGAAAATGGACAAATCTTGGATGTTAAAGTATAGAATTGAGCAGGACTATATTTCTAGAGTTGAAATTTCATGAAATTTGCTTGTAGAAATAGTAATACTAGAACTAGTATGATTCGATGCCCATGTGTTAAATGTAAAAATGAGCGATTTCATGAATTTGACGAGGTTAAGTATCACCTTATCCGTAATGGTATTCTTTTGAGCTATAAACGTTGGTATTATCATGAAGAAAATATTAATAATACTCATGGGGAAGAGATAAATAAGAATGTGAGTGAATTACATACAACTTATCATAATGTACAGACAGGAAATATGTTTCATGGTGTTGAAGATGAATTACGCGAGGATGATCCGAAAACCTTTAAAAAACTTATAGAAGATGCCAAAAAATTGTTGTATCCAAAATGTAAAAAATACAATAAAATGTCGGGATTGGTTCATTTGTACAATGTGAAGGCAAAACATGGTTTTTCTGACAAGGGATTCATAGAATTACTAAATCTACTAGTCGATATGTTTCCTGAGGGTATTGAATTTCCATCTTCAATGTATGAAGTGAAGAAATCTCTTAGTTGATTTGGCATGGAATATCATAAGATTCATGCTTGTCCAAATGATTGCATTCTTTATAGAAAAGAATATGAGACATTAGATGATTGTCCGATGTGTAAAGAATCGAGATGAAAGTATGGTACAAATGAGACAACACATAAGAAAGGCATGCCTGTAAAGGTTCTTTGGTACTTTCCTCCGATTCCTCACTTTCAAAGGTTGTTCAATAGTAAAGATACATCAAAGATGTTGACTTGGCATTCAGATAATCGATCTGATGATGGGGTGCTACGTCATCCTTATGATTCTCTAAATTGGAAAGTAGTAGATAATTTATCTCCTCAATTTTCATCTAATCCGTGCAATCTTCGTCTTACCATTGTTGCTGATGGAATTAATCCACATAGTTCCCTTAGTAGTAGATATAGTTGTTGGCCAGTAATTATGGTAACATACAACCTTCCTCCCTGGTTGTGTATGAAAAGAAAATTCATGATGTTAACATTATTGATCTCAGGACCGAAACAACCCAATGTTGATATTGATATATATTTGCAGCCTCTGATAGATGATTTAAAGACGTTGTGGAATGATGGTGTAAATGTTTATGATGCACATAAAGAAGAACACTTTAACTTGAAGGGGTCCTTTTATGGACAATTAATGATTTCCATGCCTATGGAAACTTATCAGGACATGCAACAAAGAGTTACAAGGGATGCCCTATATGTAGTGATGGAACTTCTACAACTTATCTTGTTCACGGATGAAAGATGTCTTATAGAAGACATAGAAGATTTTTTCCATCTAGACATACCAAAATAAAACGTTCAATGGTGAAGAAGATCATGATCATGCAATCCGACCTTTGCGAGATGTTGAGATATTAAGGCAATTGAATGGTATGACATTCAAACGGTATGAAAACATGAAAAAAAACTCACTAAGGTAAGGAAACGAAAGAGGTCAACTAATGAAATTGGTGAAAATGAAAAAGAGTTTGAACCGACTTACCATGGTTGTTGGAATAAAAAATCAATATTTTGAGAATTACCGTATTGGAAAGACCTACACATTCGTCACATCTTAGATGTAATGCACATTGAGAAAAATGTATGTGAGAGCTTGATTAGTACTTTACTTAATATACCTGAGAAAAAAGGATGAAATTAAAGCAAGAATGGATTTAAAGAAACTAGGCATACAACCTGAATTGGAACCAAAGGTGGAAAATGATAAGAATCCAACATACTTACCACCAACATCATATACAATGTCAACAAAAGATAAGGATGTGTTTTATAAATGTTTGGAGGGTGTAAAAGTTCCTGATGGTTACTCATCCAACTTAAGAAATTTTGTGTCTATCACCGATAAGAAACTTTATGGATTGAAATCATATGATTGTCATATCTTAATGCAACAGTTATTACCAGTTTCTATTAGATCAATTCTTCCAAAACATGTTCGATTATCAATAATTCGGCTTTGTTCATTCTTCAATACAATATGAAAGAAATCTATATCAATTGGTGAGTTAAATTCTTTACGGAAAGATGTTGTAGAGACTTTATGTCTAATTGAAAAATATTTTCCTCCTTCTTTCTTCGATATAATGATTCACTTGTGTGTTCATTTAGTTTGAGAGGTTCAATTGTGTGGTCCTACTTACTTAAGATGGATGTATCCTTTTGAGAGATATATGAAAGTCCTTAAAGGATATGTAAATAATAGAAATTGACCTAAATGATGCATGGTGGAACACTACATTACTGAAGAGGCTATTGAGTTTTGTTCTGAATACTTTAGTGGTTGCACTGAAATTGGGAATCCTACGCACAAGTTGTTCTTAGAACGTCACATGATCCAAGTAGGTAACCCTATGCTTGGTGGAAGTAAGAAATTGTTTATTGATCGCACTCAATGGGAAAAAGCACACCAAATCATTTTGGTAAATAATAATGAGGCACAACCGTACATAGAGTAAGTGATGTTCAACCTTTCCATTTATGCAAAAATCATTTTTTATTTAACTATTAATGATGATATATACTTCATATATATTTAATAACATTAAAGGATGCATTTAAACTTATTGAAGATCAATCCTCGTTATAAAAAAAAGGAGGAGAAAAATGGTTGTATGATGAACATAAGTGAGAGCTTATTAATTGCTTTCACAACCACATAAGTGTCACAAAAAATTCATGCATGTATGTTCCTAGATCTATTCAATGTTTTAAAACTTTGCTCTAAACACATTTCATGTTTTTGTATACATAGATTCGAAATGAACTCAAGAAACCCAATCATAAAATATCAAAAAGTTTACAATGGCTTGCACATGGGCCAAAATTCGATGTAAAATCATTTTATAGTTTCACAATAAATGGATCGAGGTTTACGACTCAAGCCAGCGAGTAAATTAAAATAGTGGTGTGAAGATGGTTGCACAAACTATGCAATTTTCAAGTTCAAAAGATGCTAATCCTGTACTTTTTGATAGAACATATTAT
Source organism: Hippophae rhamnoides (assembly GCA_033030585.1). NCBI lineage: Eukaryota > Viridiplantae > Streptophyta > Magnoliopsida > Rosales > Elaeagnaceae > Hippophae > Hippophae rhamnoides. The sequence goes on along the minus strand of CM065438.1, from coordinate 43,995,098 downwards.
GATATAATACAAGAGATTTGGGAATTGGATTAGGAGTTCTTCCATGAAACAGTTTTCTTGTGTGATTGGGTTGAAGATGTTATCAATGTTGGATATAAAATAGGTGATTTTGGATTTACCATTGTAAATTTATCCAAGATAGGTCACATTGATGATCCTTTCACGTTAGCACTTCATGCAAAACAAGTATTTTACGTGAGCGATCAAATTGACACAAGATGGTCTGTTGTGTTAACGCCTCCACAAAAAGAGTTTTACCATTGTGATGCTTTAGAAGATGACGACCCTATTCTTGATACATTAACCAATATTAGTAATTTCTCAAATAAATTGCCTAATGTATGTGATGATCTAGTTGATGATGATGACTCTTCGTCATGGGCTCGAAGTGATTGTGAAGGAATATATGTATACGATCAACAACCTAATTAAACATAACGTATGTTCTATATTGTTGTAATAACTCTTATATATATATATATGTATGTATGTTCCTAAAATTGTCAATTAATTTATATTTCTTCATTATTTGCAGATATTTCATGGATTCTCGGGTAACAAAGCTTGTAGATTCAAATGATCCATTGGGGTATTTGAAAAGAAGGGGTTGGACGAATATACTTGATGCTCCATTTAACCCAAATGATAGAATACATGTTCTATTTAATGCTACTAGTAATCCAATAGGGGAAAATGGCCAACAATTGAAATCCTCTATTGGTCGACTTGCGAATTCCAGTATAACAATCAATATGAATGATTGGTCTCAGGTGGACGAAGGAGAAAAGTTCAAAATATGGATAACCATTTGTGTAAGTCTCTTATATTTTATAATCAATTACATATATTATATCTTTTTGTATTATATCTAATCTTTTCTACTGTGTTTTTACAGAATCGTTACAAAGTTGATGGTAGTTGGAAACTTAAGTGTTATAAGATTGCAAATAAGGCGTGGAAGGAATACAAGACTTCTAGATTGGTAAGAAATTATGTGTTTCCATATTTGGAACCACTTGATGAGGTAGAGCTCTACAAAATCCCTGAAGGACACCCTTGGATTACACCTTAAGTTTGGAAAAACTTTGTGGATTATAGACGTTCAGATGAATTTCAAATTATTAGGGAAGAACATCAGAATATACAAATGCATAACATTCTTCCTAACCGTTCTGGGAGGTCTTCAAATTCTGAAGTTAGATATAAAATGGTATTATTAATTTGTGTTAATTTATAAATATTTTTATATTTATTTTCCTCAATTTAATTTCATGTCATTGTTAATAAATTTTTCATAATTTATGTAGGAAACTGAATTGGGTAGACTTGTTACTCGAACTGAATTGTACATAGAAACAAAGACTCCCAAAACGAAGAATTCAAAATCGACGACTAAGCGAGGAGAAGAACAAATAAATAAGTTGGTTAGTAATTTCGGTTGGTAAAAAGTTTTAATGATTTTTAATAATTGATGTAATAATGAATGATATGTTTGTGTGCTTTATTATTTGTAGAGAGTTGTTCAATAACAAATACCCAGGGTTGAAATAATCGAAGAACCTGGGAGACATGCTCTATATCATGAATTAGAACGTGACCATCCTAGTCGTGTTAGGGGAGGTAGCCAATATGATGGTTATATGGAGTATTTTAATATTCCAAAACAAAAGCCTCAGACGGTCAGTAAGGAGAAGTACACTAAAATTGAAGAAGAACTTAAGTCCTTTAAGGCTTCAGTATTAAGTGAGATTGCCACTCTAAAAGAATATCAATCACAACACATGTCAGGCATGACATCATTCTACAACCAGGATATGCCATATTGGTCAAGCATGCAACCATCCATGCCAGGCATGCCACCATCCATGCCAGTCATGCCACCCACGCAATTTCATTGCTCTTAAACTACATTCAGTATGGAATATAGTCATCCTATTGGTCCTCCCTATATGCCAAGAATGCATATGTAATCAAGTAGTGGTTCATTTTATCCAGTGCAATCTGCGCATTCTTACCATCAATCAAACCACGATGAATGTTTTAGTGAGAATGTACATCTAATAGCTACCCCACATGGGAGTCCTCCTCTATTTGATGAATCATATGTGGTAAGATTTTAATTTTTGGTGTACATAATCTATTATTTTTATTTCTTATTATATGTTTTATTTTTTATATATAACATGGACTTAAATGTTTTACAGAATATGAAATGTTTGTTGAAACATCCTTCGTCAATGGACTTTGTTGCTATTGGAACGGTACAACAATTGAGCGATGATCAGATGATTCATTATCAATATTTTCCTAATCATTAACGAATAGTAATTGATCAATCATTGCTTCATGATTGTGCACTACTTGTGCCTTCTGATGCTACCACAGTCCAAGAGACGGTTGGACAGTATGTGGCTTGGCAGTCGATTCAAGTTATTCTAAATTTTGACGTGGTACTATTTTTTAACTTAAAAGATAACACTTGTTTACTACTATTATTTTATTATATCTTTTATTGTTACTAACATACATAATGTGTTTTTTAGTCTATTATACCAAAACTCTTAAATGCAACACATTTAAGAGATACAAAGCAAGTATCTCGTGCTAAATCTATGTCTAGTGGCCAATCATCGTGCACGAAGTCATTCAATAAGAAGCCTTGGAAAAAGTATAGTTATGATTATGCTTTAAACTTCAACAGAAATCTTGGCACTTTGATGACTATTGTTGGGAAGGCATCTAACATAAATGATGGATGAACTGTGCCACTTCCTATAAAAATTTCTAGTGTAGACCTCGGCCAAACTTATATATCAATCGAGTGCATATTGCAACTATTTGAATATCAAATGATCGATTTAAGTATAATTCAAGTGTGGACAAGGTGAGTCCTCAATCTATTTATTTTTCTTTCATTTATGTAGAACATATATAATTATATTTATATTATCTAATTATATAGGGCGTGCTATTATCGACTTCAACATAATCACTCATCACATTTAGCAATGTTCTATGATTCTTCATATGTCAATCAATATCAAGAGAAGGATGTTAGCATCAGAGCTAAACAATTATGTGATAGGGCATTAACGCTTAATAGAAATCAAAAGTTGATAATCCCTTGGCCATTAAGGTTTGAACAAGGCCAAGATCATTGGATGTTGGTAATCATTGATCTATTCAATAATCATGCTTGGTACTGTGACTCAGCTTCCATAGAACTGAGTAAAGATACAAAAGCAGTTGTTGAAATGTAAGAGTTATAGCTAGATATTAGTTTCTTCTATTATTTTTTGTAATATTTAATAAAAACTAACCATTTTAAACCTTAATAGGACATGAAAGCTGTGGAATAAGTTTAGGGGCATTGCCCTTAAAAAATCTCATAAGCTTATATGGACAAAAGTTATGGTATGTATAAGCAAATATTAATAATTTTATTAATTTTACAATTGAATAATAAAGATGTTCGAATATGAAAAATCATGTACACTTGTTTTTTATAGGTTCCACAACAAAATAATGGAGTGATGTGTGGTTATTATGTCATGAAGTTTATGAGCGAAATCATCATAAAATATCAAAATTCCAATTGATGATATGGTAATATCTTTTACCCATATACAGAATTGTTTTTACATATTTGAGTTATTTTTTGTAAATACATGAAATTACATTCTTATTTTGATTTTAAATACATGTAGTTCTTTGGTTTGAACAAGACGGGTTACGACCAGCAAATTTTTGATGATTTACGAGAGGAATGGACAAAACCCATGGTTCAAATTATATCATTATAAGAAGAATTAGGAGAAGATTCTGATGATCTTGAATAACATATGACAACATAACGGTAAATTAATTAATGATTTAATTTCTCTATTCTTGTGTCCGAAGTCCCTTGTTTAATGGATGTTTATGTGCTCATGTATGTATGGGAGTGAATTTTATATGGATCAGCTATTTTTTGTCCAGTTTCCTTGTCACAATGTTGGTGATTCTAAATCAACCAAACTTGCTCGCATAATCCAATTACACTTTGACGACATTATTTTATTTGTAATTTAAGTTAACTATATGTATTGTATATACATTATTTGTTTTTGTAATAAATTTAATTATCAAGTAATTAATTATATTTAAATTTTTAATTATTTGTATTATTATTTATATTTTGGTTTTTTATGCTATATATATTGAATATTGAATACAAGGTAGAGTAAAAAATGAGAATAAAAAATAATAATCATAAAATGTAAAGTTGGTTCAAGCAATGAATCGACTTTACATTTTAAGTCACTCAATTTAAAGTCGGTTTTTAACTGACTTTAAAGCCCATTTTTATAGTAGTGAATATACTGACATATACTTAATAAAACTTTTCAATTTCATATTTTATTTGGTTATTCATTTTACTTTATGCCAAGCAGTCCAAATAACTTGTAATCATGATCATACTTGTTTCATGACCCATTGACTTATTTTTGATTAATTGATCAACTTGAAATGTACTATAAAATCTTTGGTGATGCTCTTTGATTCGCACAAGTTGTTTACCTTAATTTAAAAAAAAAACTTAATTAAAAAGTAAGAATGTTTTAGCTATTGGTAATGAAATATAAGGAATAAAGGAACATGTTCTAGAAAGTGTAAAGTTTGAAATCCTATACTTGCTATATATTTTTTAATTTAGAATTAGAAAATTTAGAATTATAAATGAACAAATGATCATTTAGTCACCTTATACAATAGGTTTATGTCACCAAGTTGACTGATTTAGTTATCGTGTTAAGTTCAGGTTTATAAAATCTGATCAGATTTACTATCAGGTTGAGTTTGGGAAGAAAGAAGGTTGACATGAACATGATACTATAACATGAATTGTCACCCTTATATATATGGCACGACTTAGCACTTTTTCAGTTTTCTATTTCTTCGTCGTATTTTCTTCTAAGGTTTGGGTTGAAATGATCGTGTGACTTTAAATAAGCGACACATTGGTCCTATAATTTTTAGGCTGAGAAAATATAGTCATATAATTTTTAGAAAAATGGTCAATCAAATCTAAATTTTAAAATGTTTAGATTTTTTAGGTATAAAATAGAAAATTAAAAAAATAACTCTTTATCTTTTTCTCTCTAATTTTTAATTTTAATTTTATACATAAAACTTATTATTTTACTTATTTCACATAACATAAATAATGTCAATTTCTTCTTTAATTATCAATTATTTCTTTCATTTCTTATTCGTATAAATCCTTAGTCCTATTTATACTTCTTTTTTGTTTAGTTCTCCCTCATGTTTTAAATCAGTTTTTCATTAGAACCAACAAAATTGATTTTCTTAAATGAAATTAGGGAATTTAATTTTTCCAAATAAAAAAATCCCACTTAGAAAAAAATAATCTCATTAAATTGGAAGAAGGAAGAAATATTGAAAGTATTTTTTAATTTTTTTAATTAATTTATTTTTAATTTTTGATTTTACTCTTATAAAAGTCTCAATTTTTTAAAATTTAGATTTAATCCACATTTTTTAAATTACATGAATTAATTAATCCACCTAATAATTATAAAAAATTGTATTCATTACCTAAAATTAGAGAACCATTTTAACCCAAAAACCTCTTCCTCCTACACTTTTGTTAGAAATGAGTATTGATTATTCATTTTCCTTTTATCAGATTTCATAAATCTAAAAATATAAAGACGTGAAAGGTAAATAATTTAAATTTTAAAGTAATTCTCAAATAAAATTAAATGTCAAATACATAGAACCACAAAACACAACTCCCGCCAATTTTTGGTAATCGAACATTCGAACCACTGCCATCGAGCCTTCGATTTTATAAGCCTATTACATGTACCCAGGAAGGATAGTCTTCTGCCGCCCAAAATCAAAACAAGCTCTCGAAAACGAAAACCATTTTCATGCTCGAATGGATTAGCCGCCGTTGAACTAAAGCTCATCGTGGGCACCTCACCTCACGAAAACTTGTGCATCTCTGTTTCAATTTTAAGCACTGATATCAAACCAAAGATAAGCAATGCGATAATGGCAACCACCGCCACAACTATCACTGAGTCTCCGTTAACAGATGCTGACATCATTCGCTTGGCTCAAACTGGTTCATCTCTTCCTTCATTTCTCCTCTCTTCCAACTCTCACTCGATTCTCCTCTCTTACCTCACTTCTCGCTCTTCAACATCTTCTTCCTCTATCGCCGTCTCGGAGTATGCCCTTTCTCTTCTCTCCCTAATCTCACTCTCCCCACACACACCCTCTCTCTCTTCTCTTCTCTCCTCTCTTCTCCAATCCTATATCAACCTCTTCACTTCCCTTCATATTCCTCATGACACCAACTCTCTCAAAACCATCCAATTGTTCAATACCCTCCTTGACCATGTGCCCGTTACTGACCTCCCCCAAATTGTTGACTCTATAGCCTCGTATTTTCCCAAAATCGTTGATTCTGATGATACACAGATCGTGGATTTTCTGCCCAGATGTTTAAACTTGATCATTAGAGCTGATGAGATTGAAAGAAGCGGGGATTTTGTAAATTCTGTGATTGATCGGATTCTGAGTTGTAATTGGTCTAAGGCATTGTTGGTAAAAATGAGTTCCCTTGTAAGAGAATTCCCATGTAATGATAAGGAAAGGGGTAGAGAGTTTTTGGATAAGGTGTTTGATGGAATGTCTCGCGTGGATTTGCAAGACTTGCCGTCTCTTGCTTACCAGTTGTTGGTTTTGGCGTCAAAGGGGTTTAACAAGAAGGAGGTGATTGAAGGTATTGTGATGTTTTTTGGGTCGAAAATGGATTCCAAGAAAGCCAGCTCAATAGTCAAGCAAGTTGAAGGGACTGTGTTGCTCCATGTGAACTTTGCTGTGAAGCAGGACCTTTCCTTGGGTCAAGAGATTATGGGGTTGGTAAAGACTGATCTTAGAGCTTTCAATCATTTCACTGTTGCTATTTTGTTGTCTCTTGCAAGGGTTCGGAGGTTTGGTGATAATGCTATTGGGGTTCTGAAAACGGCATTGCTTACATCATACCGTGATTACAAGTTTTCCAAGTAGGATTCTAAAGCTTTAATTGCTAGTTTTAAGCTTTAAATAGACTCCCCCCCCCTGCGTTCTATAGATATTTTCTTTTATAACTCTGTTTTGATGGTGTTGTTAGAGAATGCAAGTGGCTAACTGATGATTTGAAAGAAGAATATCTACACAAAGTCAAAGTAGTTGAGAAGGCCATGTTAAGAGCTGTAATTTCTTACTGTCTTATATATCAGTATTGCACATGTTAATTCGTATATTGTCATATCCGTGTTATCACTTCGATTATTTATGTTATCTCTATTTCTGTTTTATTGGAGTATAGGTCAATGGCAGCAATTATGGACGGGAACATATTGTTCCTAGCATTGTACAGTTTACTTTTGCATTGTTAGAGTCAGTGGAAGATGGAAATTATAAAGAGCTGTTCGGCAAGTCTGATGGTTTGTTGGGCATTGAGGATCTCGGTATACACATGCTGAAATGCCTATTTGACCTGCATGACATGGCACGAAATGAGGTCGGTAAGAATGTATTGCAGTTCAATTATATCAGTAATTTCTAAAATGTTATGTCACTTTTTACCTTATCTTTTATATACCTTTAGGTAATGATGTGGGATTATACCCTTTGTATGTGGCATGTGCACATGTTTAGAGAAATCACACGACTCTTTGATTTAAAAGAATGGGTGTAGAAATACATGCTCTATTAGTTTATTGATAATTAGTGCTACTCATCAATGACCACTCTCTAATAACTTTTAGGTTAAACTACACTATTGGTTCCTAAACATTATCAAAAGTTACATTTTGTTTCTTTAACTTTTTTTCATATAAACTTAAATTTAACAATTATAGTTCAAATTTAAAGGATTAAATACGTAAACTTTAAAGTTAACGAAGGAAATAATATAATTTTTTTAACATTTTAATTTTGACTCCTACGTTTCAATTTTGTATAATTTCAAAATTTAGATAAAGTAGGTTAAATTTTAAAAAATATTGGAGGCAATATTAAGAAAAAAAAAGTTGAGTGATCAAAGTGTAAAATTTTTCAAAGCTTAGAGACTAATGGTGTAGTAAACCAACTTTTAATAAAGTATTTGCATGCTTTTTTCGAGGATTTATTCACTTTAAAGCCTGTTATTTCCCAAAAACTATATGCTATTTATCTTGGCAAAACCTTAAATTTTAGTTTCCTAACAATTATCTGAGCTCTTCCAGAATACAGGTTTGTGAATTCCACATGCATCCGCTTGCTGTACATGTCTAGGCAGTTATTTCTTCTGACTTTATTGCATCTTAGTATCTTTTAACTTATTATGAGTATACAATAGGAGCTGATTTAGTTGATGTTATAGATAATCGAGCAATGCAAATTTCGTATCCTTTCTCTGAAGCCTAGTCAGAGTACGGCAGTCACAAGGTAGCTGCAAAGAACTTAAGTCAAAACTTTGATTTGATTTGTGGTTAAAGTCTCAAAGAAAGGTAGATGGAGTAATTGAACTTTCACATGCAGGTTGTTCGGCAATCTGATTCAAATTTATCCATATATTATGCTAGAACATGTTTCCCGGCTAAAGGAATTGTTAGACTATTTCACGTACATGCATGGAAAGGTTGCTTCTAGCATTGTTACTGCTCTTCTCCCTCTCACCAAGTTCAGCCGTGATCTTCAGGTGCTCATTTTTCCCACTTAATCTACTTAAACAATTTAGTTATATTGTGGAACCTAAACTATGGTAGAAGTGTGTTTGGACTCTTTGCCTTTTTTTTCTTTTCTTTTTTTAGGTAATCACCCTAATTGGGGTTGAGATATGTGTTTATTCACCAAGAAAAAAAAAAAGCTTGAGATGTTATTTCACAATGTGGGAGGCAAAGGTAAATTGGTAAAGTTGAAGGTGACAAGGTAGCTGCAAGGTGGGAAAGAGAGAAAAATAGAAGGCAGAGATGAGATGGACAGATGCTAAGAAAGGTGGAGGGATGATCAATTTTCTGAAAAATAAAGGGGAGGAGTTCTTAACTAAAGAAGAAGATAAAGATATTTAGGGTTTTGAAAAAGAGGAAATCTGTGGAGTTAATTGTAGGGAAGAAATCGAAATTAGAAAGTAAAATTTGTAGAAAGACCTCATTGAGGGTGCTTTTTAGTAATTGGAGTTAAATGTTTTCATTAATGGTTGCAGATGGGTTTGACATCCATAATAAATTTTGAGTTTTGTTCTTCTTATAGGTCCCGTCTATGTGGAAGGGAAAAAAATTAAAAATGTTAGGTGCAACTTCATATGATAAATACATCAAATAATATATATATATATATATATATTTGTTGTTAAAATTTGGTTAGTTATATGTCAATTTCTGGTCACATAAGGGATAGACAATTTTGCTTATAAATAGACAATGTTTTTGTCTTAGAGAGACACACCAAAGAAGAGAAGCAAAGCAAAGCCAGAGGAACAATTTTCCTTTGATGAAAAATAGTATTGTGTATGTGAGAGAATGAGAGAGAATATTTTAGAAAAATATGTGATATTTTTCTAAAAGGGGAGTGACCAAATAGTGAGTTTAGGAAGTACTTGTGTGTTACTATTTTGGGTTTATCTCAATTTGTTGTATTGCCTCTTACTTTGTACTAAGGGTGTCCATGATCCGGTCAGGTCCAGTTTTGAGTAAAAAAAATTTAACCAAATCGGACCGGATCGTTTGGCTATTAAAAATATTGAAACCAAACGGTTTGGTCCGGTTTATGCCTATTGGAGTCATTCAATTCCTTCAATCCTTTTTCTCGATTGAAACAAGTTTAGGCAAGGTGAACAATCATCAATTTGGAGGAATTGATTAAGTTTCATAACGATATGACAATACACCATATGGATTAGTCAAAGTTTTAATGAATAAAATCATACCATGGCAATAAGGTTCTTGGTAAACGAGTGAGGTTTGCATCTGATGTAATGCTTCTTGCATGCTACCATATACTTGCTCCAAGCTTGTATTCCCCATCATACATTTCTTTGCCTCCGTTACTAGTCTACTGCGAAGCAGCTGTAGCATAACTAGAAAGTTATTACAATGGATATGTCTGGTATGCTTCTGCATATGATGACCTGTCATGTAAATAATTAAACTCATGTCGAGTGAATACTAACTACACTATAGTTTGCAACCCCAAAAGACAGAAAAAATAATATGAAGTCAGAAGAGAATGTTGTCCAAGAAGGTTGGTAACTCGGTATATCATGAATCCCAAAAGAAATAAATCATAATGGAAGGCAAGTGGTTTTCTCAAATTGAATTCTTGCTACTTAGCAAGTTGAGAAGCTACACTATGGTCAAAATAGTACAGTATAACAATCATTGTTACTGGGATGAAAGCTCCAACTATATAGAGAATAAGAACATTCAACATATCTTATAGTATAGAAAAGCTATTAGTAAACAACTTCAAGGTCAAAGGAAAGACCTCAGATATACAACCATACCTTAATAACAGTCCAATTCTCATATGCTCTTGGTGACCATGGATTTGGAGTGAAGAGACGCCGAGGAACTCCTTCAGGAACACTTTTGGTTGACATGTAAGACATAGTTGTCCAGACACAAACCAACAGACAAATAGAATAAAAGATGGCAAAGGTAAGAAATAGAAAACCATCTACTCATTCCATACCTCTTTCTATATGTTAAAATTTACCTACCAATATCTTTTGATGTAATCATCAGTAGAATACAAATAAAAACAAATAGTAAATTACAAAGCACAATAGAAGGACCACTTCTAAGTTGAATAATCCCAATGAATATTGTAGTTAATGGAGAGGAAGGGGAAATGATAAGGGATTGCAGAACAAGGTTAAAAGAGTATACTCTAGATTCTAGATTCATTAAAACTGCAAATTTTGTTGCCTCCTTGGCACGATCGAATTGTACTTGGGTAATTGCCACCAGGAAAAAGGATAATCAGAGTTATAAATTATGTAAAAGACAATCATGGCACCTAGCATATAGAGCAAAGAAATGGGATTAACCTTGTCCCGAAGTTGCAATTGCTATAAATTCTCCAGCTGCTACATCAACTGCTTTTGATACAAAATTAGAACCTACAGTAACAAGACAAATGCCCTCAGGCTTAGCAAAGAAAGATAATGATTGTAACAAATTGCCTAATGCATATTCACAAGTTAGATAACTCAAAAGCATGGCTTATAGTGCTTGAATAAATGCCAAATAATCTAGAATTATTGAAGATGCTATTGAATGCAAATTTTTTTTGGATCTGTTGATACTCGTTCAAGGCACGAAGATTTGAATTCATATGCCAAAAGAGCAGCCACATAAATGTGAGCACAACTATTGCAGCAAAAACATAGCAATTGAACTATTAAGCAAAGAAAACATAAAGCGACTGAGCGAGAGAGACTCTACAATCCACATACTTATTCTGTCCATGGATGATAGGACTAGAGGTGAGGCGAGACGAGACGAGGACTGTTGACTAGTGTTGGAGGTGACGTGAGGACGACTAGCTGGTGTTGGAGGCCATGAGGATAGTTGGTTGGGTATTAGGGTTCGTAGAGTAAAATTGGTTTGCAGAGACGCAAAGTATATAGCCTTCCTCTGTTTAACAGTCTATAAACATAATTTTTTAATATATTATTAAACCGGTTCGGTCTAGTCTGACAGGTTTAAAATTTGTATAATCGGATCGGACTGTTTGAAAAAAGGTTTCCGTTAATACAAACCAGACCGGACTATGTGATTTATAAAATTGTTCGGCTCGGTCTGATCCTATTAATTTTATTAGTAGAAGAAATATTTTTCAGGGTTTGTTTCGTGGACGTAGCCTAAATTAAAAGGTGAACCACGTTAAATTGTCGGTGTTATTATTTTACTCTGTTGAATTTATTTTATTTTTACTCGTGCCACAACAATTTGCTTCAGAGTTGGTCTAGTAAAATTCTTAGTATGTTCTGTGGTTGCAGCATACACCGATCTGTCACATCAAAAAATATCTTATTAGGTCCAGGACGTATTTATTTGCAGAAAGAAATATCGAAAAAAATGTCAAGCCAGAAGGTAGATATTGAGAAATTTAATGACAATGAAGGATATTCTCATTCAACAGAAGGTCCATAAGGCATTGCTCAGGAAAGAAAAGAATGCATCAACTGTCATCGAGGAACAGTGGGAGGAGATAGATGAGATTGCAGTCAGTACAATCCATCTAAATCTCTTAGACAGTATCTTACAAAATATTGAATAAAAAAATTGCAAGACTGCAAAAAAAACATGGGAGGCTTTAGAAAACGTGTTCATGTCAAAGAATCTTACCAATAAATTTTATTTGTGAAAAGAGCTATATTAGATGAGGAAAAAAGATAATGTGAGCATGATGTAGCACGTTAGCGATTTCAATAGCAAACTTTCTTACTTAGCAAGATTTAATGTGAGTTTCGGTGATGAAGAGAAAGCTGTGGTGTTGCTGGCATCACTATCCTCATCATATAATCATCTCACAACAACTTTGACTTATGCGAAAGACAAGATGAAGTTTGAAGTTGTTGTAGAAACCCTGTTGTCATATAAGAAATAGAATAGGGGGAGAGATTCAAAAGCACAAGCCCTTATCACAGAGTCCAAAAGAAGGAGAGTATAGAGAATAGAAACCCAGAGGCAAGAGCAGAGACAAATCAAACAAATATGCCAATATTGAATGCCGTCATTGTAAAAGGAAGGGTTACTTCAATAAATTTTTTCGGGTGTTCAAGAAGGAACAAGGAATGAATAAAGCCAAAGTAGTGAAGAAAGATGACAGTAGTGATGATGAGTAAACAAATACCATAGACGAGTTCAATATTGTTTATGTTGAAGATTTTGTCAATCTTGCATCACATGAGATTAGTTGGGTGATTGATAACGGTGTTACAATTCACACTACATTGCGTAGAGAATTTTTCTCATCATACACCTGGAAGTTGTGGTGTTGTTAGAATTATGGTAAGTGTAACCCGAATCAAGAATCCAAACATCTCTAAGAGAATTAATAGATACTGATAAAACATTTTCACCATTGGAATCATAACTATTTGCTACACCAGCAACATCATTAATAACATAAGATGTTGTGGCAAATTTTCCTTTATCTTTGAGTTTCAAATAATTTACTTTCCAGCGCCTTTTTTTACGATAATAGTTGCATTTATCTTTTCTTTTTCTAGATTTGGATCTAGACTTGCCTTTATTAATGCTTGTGCCTTTTTCTTAATTTCTATCTCTGACAAATAAACCATTGCTATTATCATTGTTGCTAGTAGACACATTTTTCTTCAATTCTATGGAATTCAAAGCTGCTTTGACATCCTCCAACGAAATAGTGTCTTGCTCATATAGCATGATATCAATAAAATGTTCAAATGAATGAGGTAAAGAACATAATAGAACTAAGGCTTGATCCTCATCATCAATTTTAACACCATGAGTTTTTAGATCACGAATAATTTTAGTAAATTCATCAAGGTGATCATGTAAAGGTGTACCTTTTGACATTCTGAATGTATACAAACGTTGTTTCAAATATAACTGACTTGTCAAAGACTTATTCATATATAAATTCTACAATTTAAGCCATAACCCAGTGGGAGATTCCTCATCATCAACCTCGCGTAATACCTTATCAAACAAGGATAACTGAATTGAATTGAGAGTATTTTCCATCAATGCATCTTTTTTTTCATCAATCAATTTTTCTAATACTTTATCTTTGCTTTCAAGTGTCTTAACAAACCATTTTTTAACTAATACAGGACGTATCTTCATTCGTTAGAAAATGAAATCATTCCTATCATTAAATTTCTCAATTTCGTATTTTTCTGCCATGACAAAAAATCCAATATTAAATAAACAGAAGCACAACCCAGAAAATATAAAACCAATCAGTATCAGGTAACCAGAAGCTCAAAATAAATCTAAAAGAGATTAGTTCCAATAAATAACAGAATAATCCAATGTTTTGATACCAATTTGTTATAAATTAACATTTACGAAAGCGAAATTTGGATCCAATTTTAGTTGTACAAATATATAATTATAAGTAATAGCAAAATAATAAACAGTAAGAAAATAAATGAAATACAATGATAAAGTGGTTCAACTTTTTCAATGTGAAAAGTCTATTTCACTGATAACGTCACATTGAGAAAAATCTACTAATAATCAAATGGAGATACAAACACTAATATTCAAAGAGTTTCATAAAATATATCAAAAATAACCCAAAAATATCTCTTTTTAATTTACTGGTAATATACAAAAAGATTAATTAATAAAATTGTTATTAAATCAAATATCACCATACAAATGAGAAAAATTCTACCAACGGTAGCAGAAATGGACAGTTTCTCCTTAGGAGTTGATCTCTTTTTTTTTTCTTCTATTCAGCAGCTGCTTGTGCTCTCACTCTATTGGCTTCTCTATCTATTTTCTTTTTGTTTCAGTTGCAGCTAGCCGCTTCTCCTCTCGCAGGAACAAAATAAGAGAAGGGTTTATTTAATATATGGGTTTTTTTAGCTTAAATTGTTTTTGACCAATTTAACATTTGTGTGTTATTATTTTTGGGTTTATCTTAATTTGTTGTATTACTTCTCACTTTGTAACCATTAATTTTATTAATAAAAGAAATATTTTTTGAAGTTTGTCCCGTAGACGTATCCCAAATTAAAGGGTGAACTACGTTAAATTGTATTATTATTTTAGTCTCTTGAATTTATTCTATTTTTGACTGCTATCTCCCAACACTCTCCTAGCACGTAGACAATTTTTTGGTTTAATTTCCTTATCCAATGATGCAGGACTATATCATTTTGGTCATGCGCAAGGCCATGTTTAGACAGGAAGATACTGTTCGTTTTGCGGCAACTAATGCTATCATCGATCTTATATTGGCAGAAAATCAATCCAAAGGAGATGGTCCATTTTCTTTCCAAGAGTCTTCTAGCCAAGCCAGTTGCAGCCAGCAAGCTGAGATATCCTGCAGGGTGGGGGT
Organism: Hippophae rhamnoides; assembly: GCA_033030585.1. Taxonomy (NCBI): domain Eukaryota; kingdom Viridiplantae; phylum Streptophyta; class Magnoliopsida; order Rosales; family Elaeagnaceae; genus Hippophae; species Hippophae rhamnoides. The sequence goes on along the minus strand of CM065438.1, from coordinate 43,979,996 downwards.
TCTCTTTGAAGATCTGAGTGGTATGCTTCAGCGATGTCTTTATCAGCAGGTACTTTTGTTTTTCCCCTTTCCTAAGCTCCACATGTTATTTATTCTTCTAAGGCCTGCACTCTGTACTTGATGGCTATTCTTAGGCAAAAATCAAAGAAGTTTTGTTTCAAGGACTTGTGAAGCTTGTATTGGTGGACCCAGCTGTTGGGGGTTCTGTCCTTGATTTTTTGTTGCCTCACTTTATTCAATTTTTTGGGGAGGTAATAACAAAACTGTTGTGAAGTCTTTTTTATATATTTATTTTAAGATTGTGCCGTTTATAAGTTAAGTTAGTTGCTTTTATTGGTGATTTGTCATGTCAAATTTGTTGGGAAGGAGCTGAAACGTTCCATATGCATCTTTGTTTGCAGGATACAGACATACAACTTGGACTTAATACTTGTGTGAAAGCAGAAGGTGGCAAAGTTTATATAGAAGAGCCATTAGATTGTCTTCTATCTTGTGTCTCATGGATTCTACTTCTACAGCCACATGGTAAAACTGAAAAAAATTTGGATTCTTCGTGGGCTTGTTTGGGATTCTCTCTTTCACAAGAGAATGAGGTATAGAAACTGCAGTTCATATAACAGATGGCAATGACCTTTATTTTAATGATTTATTGTTGAGTGGAAAAACGGTATTCTTCTGAATATTATCATTATTATTAAACTAGTGCAGGTTGGAAGAAATTTATCTTGCGAGTCATTTTCCAGGGCCTTCCAGAAGATCCGGAAGTTCATAATAAATGGGAAATTGGGAGGTTTGTAGAAACTGTGTTTTGGTAATTTAAAATTGATTGTTTTGATTTTTGAAACACAGCCTAGATTGTGAAATAATAGTAAACTGAAGACTAGTTTGTGAGTTTGCCCTAAATGGAGGTTGAAGTTTATTATTTGAGTTTCTGAAAATAGAGAGACTATTTTACAGAAAGCTCTAATAAACTTTTGTTTCTGAAAAATCCTCTTTGGAATTTACAAAAGGCATGAGAGCTTTTTAACCATCTATCCTTGTTCACAGACACATGAGTTTGCCAAATGCAGTTTGCTATTATTTTGATAAATATTTCCGACTCAATCTACTCCTTGGTCCTCAAATCTAGCAATGTTTTTTTTTTTAAGTTTTCAACTCATTCTTCTCCTCCCCATTACTAGTTCGTTTGTTTACATGTCTATCAGGAACTTTTAGTCAAAGTCAGTGTGCAGGTTCTTCAAGTCTTGAAGTAGAAAAAAACAAATGTCATGCTTGGGTTTTATCGGGAATCGTTGAAGTGGTATTGAATGTTATTGCTAACGAATTGGATAAAGCCACAGATACAAATAAGTTGGATCTTGAGAAGGAAATCAATGACTTAGTTGACCTTTATTACTCTTTGGAAAAGTATGCATGTGTATCAAGGCAGAGTGCTGGTATCAGAAGAGCGAATGCTTGGACTACTGCTCATGATATACATGACAAGAAGGAGCCAGCCAATTCAAAGGTGACTCAAGGACGAGTTTCTTTCTTGGCAACTTCTGGTATTTACCAGATTTTTCAAATGGTGCTGAGACTGTACAATACAGATGGCTCCGAAAAAATTGCTACCCAAAACCAGAGCACGACACTAAGACCATGTTCTAAGATCATTTCTTTTATTTTGAATGCTTCTCTTCATCATATAAAATCATTTTCCATTATTGGAAAAGAAGATCCATTGAAAATTTTAATTTATGGGGATATTAATGTGCTGGGATCTCCATTGTTGAAATTAATATTCTTGCTCACATCGGGGGGAAAGTCTGCAACACAGCAAAAGAAAAAAGAAACCAAGGGAAAGAAAGATGTTGAAGAACAAAGAGAATATCTTCATCTAGCCCTTCTTTGCTTCAAGGAGTTGATTATTATTAATTTGTTGGGTCCAGATTTGACTGGTTTGCTTGAAGACTTGGTGTCTGTTTCTGACCTTGAAAATGCTGGTTCAGATGCTGAATTGCAAACTGCCTCTTGGATTGATGATCAATCGATAAGAAGCAAAGAATCATTCATTGTGAAAGCGTTAAAACCTTTGTTTTTTAAGCTTCTTGAAGTTTCCTTTTATGGTGAAGCTGAGGTAAAGCATTATTCTGGTAATTTTTTTTATATTTTCTTATTGACTACTTTGCGTTTGTTCATTTGTACCCTGGATTAATTGCTTGACACATTTATCATAAACATTTTGCAGATTATTTGTCATATAATTTTGATGATTGTGGAGAAGTTGCCACCTCAGCTGAGAAACTCTCATGGAGCTTGGGCTCTTCGTGTCTGTAAAGACAAGAGAATAACAGACTGCAAGGTTGCAAAAATTGTTATTACACTTGCTATTTCTCTGAGCTTAGCTCCCACTGATTTAAATATATCTCAAGACATGGCTTCAGAGCTGTTACAAGTAATTGGATCTGAAAGACACGAACCATTCGAAGTGTCAGAAGTATACCCTCTCATAAATCAGACTACAAGAATAGCAATTGCATCTTGTATATTGCACTTCATAGAGACATGCATATTTGATATGGATTGGACCTTAAAAAAACTCAAGATATTCTGTTCAGTCACCCAAAAGATCACTCATTTTAATCAGAACGAAGATCATGCTTCTGAGCTGGCATTTGAGGAAAATATATACTCTAGGGCAGAATCAGTGGTGACAGTACTGGCTTCTTTTGTTTTAATGAGACTGAAGGGTACGTATGCAATTTGACTTCATGTTATGAAATTAGTCTGTTACTATTTGTAAGTTAAATGCATTTATTTGTCAAATATATGCAGACACTCAAGCTGAGCACATACTCAAATTGGCTACAAGGTTATACAAGCATTTAGCTCAAATGTCAAAGCTTAGGATTGCTACAAAAGGTTGCAAGCAGGTTTTGCCTAGCCTTAAGTTCCAAAAGCTTGTGGAGATAACTTGCAGGCAGCTCACAGTTCCTCTTTATAACTTTGTGGCTGAGCTGCAGATGGTAAGCATTTTTATTCTTTTTCTGGACGAACAAGTTTTATATGAAGCAACGAACAGAAACTTTCTAATAACCACGTTACATGTTTGCATTTTCTAACATGTAGACCTTCGTGAACTTGTGCATTCCTATAAAGCTTTTGCATTCCTCATGGAAATCATTTCGCTTCAATATTTGAAGTTCTCGAGTTTACATGTTACCTATCTGTTTCCGATCTTGAGTTGCAGAATCAACTAGAAAATGGTAATAATGCCAAGGGAATCATTAATAAGATCAAGAGGGAAAATAGATGCATCCCAGACCTGATCTTTCAGATAGAAGATTATGAAAAATATCTCATCCAGCTTAGCAAGGTGAGCAAAATCAATCTATTGAGGCATGCAAAGCGCAGTACTGCTCGAGACTTCAAAATAGTTGAACCAAATAACATGGTGAGGGAAGAAAATGGTACTAATCATGACGCTGACTGTAACGATCCCAATGGAGGTGGCAATGCCAATGAATCATCTGACGAATCTGAAAACAAGGAAGAAAATGGGTCGGAGAAGATTTTATCACCTGAACCTGCTACCAAATTGGCATCGGCAGTTGAAGATTCTGGTTCTGAATCTGATGATGAAAACAGAGATGGTGTTCCAAGTGCCAAGAGGGTGAAGAGAAACAACATGGTTCAGGACTCTGATGACGAGGCTTAGAATAAATTGCTAGATCTGAACTTTCATGTGGTTGAATGTTGATATTATTAGTAAGGGAACTTTATAGTAAATTGAAGGTGTTTGTTATTAGAAGAGGCTAAATATTTGCATTGAGGGTAGGTGACTAATTCAATCTGAGTATGATATATATTATGGCATTAAGCTCCATTTCGACCTCAATTTGTTTTCTTCAAAATTTTGGCCACTTTTGCTTTCTTCATTTAATAATAAAAAACGTTTCTGAAACGGTCATGGGATAGTATTCGATCTATACCAGTCATCTCTTTATTATATATCATGGTCCATTTAACTCAACTTTGTCATAATTATTTTAAAAAAGAAGTCTCACAATTTTTAAGCAAGATATATGCATTTTAATTCTTAAGTTTTTTTAACTCACATATTTTAGTCCATATCCATTAAGCATTTAGAGAAAAATCATTTGTATTGTATAATTTAAATTAAAAATTATGTCATTTAATTTTGTAGTTACAAAAAAAAATATGTTAATTAAGGACAAATTAAATTATTTTATTGATTTTTATTAAAATTTTATTATTTTTTTATTGAGTGATTGAATACGATTAAAACATGAGTATTAAATTAATATGAATACAAAAAATATGTTTTAATATTTTTTTGTTGTGTTTTATTTAAATTTTATTTTTGTTAAAAATTAAAATATATATTAAAATAATTTTTTGTTTGATATATATATATTTTAATTTCATATTAAATTTTACATTTTCTTTATTAAAGAAAGAATTTTAATTACGTGTTAATTATTTAACATAATATAATAATATTTTAATAAAAAAATTATTAAAATAATATAATTTATTCTTACCTATTTTTTAAGATTAAAAATCTAAATGATATTATTTATAACTTAATAGATTAATGTACATTAATAAACTAATCTAAAGAAATTTTATTATGACTCGCTCTAAGCTTTAACCATCCCAAGTAAGAAAAAAAGTTGTTGAAATTATTTTTCCTTAAGCTCGTAGAATTCAGGTCCTCCTAGGATTTCATGATTTGATTTTCTCTCTTTTTTTTTTAAGTTATTAGTAATCAAGAATATTTAAAGAGGCAGTGCGCATTTTGTATAGAACTAACAATGATTTTTTTTTAATAAACAAACTAATAATGAGTTTGTTAGGGAAGATAGGCATTTTAATTATTTAGTTTTTTTTTTCTTTCTCATGATAATTTGTGATTCTAGGTTCTCTTAATATGTAACTTGTGTTAAATTATTTCAAAATTACAGTTGTGTGCGCAAGATATAAGATATGATAGAGTTGGCAATTTTTAAGAGGATACATGAACTCGACATGATCCATCTATGAGGTAGCTAGGTTTGGTTAAGTTTATATCAGTTTAACCCATTTAAAAATCAAGTCAGTGTTGGGAAATAACGCAAATTCCCGATAAGCTAGATTTATGAGAAAGCAAGAATAGAAACAATAACACACAAGATTTGATAACGGAGTTCTACTAATCTGCCTCGCTGACCACGCAGATCTTTTTTACCGAAGGAGAAATAAGACAAGGTGTTTGCGACACAGACAACTCACAACTCACAACCCAATTCCACCCAAGAAAATTACTCTCAATTTTCTCTCACAAAAGCTTTTCTCTCTAAGCTTTTCTCTCAATTGGAATGAACACTTTGGATGGTTAATTCATTACAATTACACATCTATTTATAGGAAAATTCACTCCTTGAATTACTCCTTAAATTAATGGTTCCTTGAATCGCCTATGAATTAAGCTCCATACGTTTTACTCCTTGTTTTTCCTTAATTTAAGGATGCTTTGCTCCTTAAATTAAGGAGCTTTATAACAATAATATCTAACAATCTTCCCACTTGAAGACCGATTTCAACTGCCTTCACACCTCGATCAACGCAGCAGCCTTTTCTAGTCTTTGTTACTCTAGAGACTTAACCGAAGTCGAGCACAACTTCAGCTTTTTCAATAATCACCACCTTTGTTAACATATCTCACTGGATTTTTGCTCCTTGAATCTTCTCCAGATTAACACATCATCTTCTAATGTAGATCTACTAAGTGATAACGAAGTCCAATATGTTTGGTTCTAGAATGAAATGTCAATTCTTCGCCAAGTTGTATTGCACTTTGACTATCACTACGCAGTAACATTCTTCTCGCTTGTGAATCCCAACTCGCTTAACAAACCTCAAGCCATATCATCTCTTTACTAGCTTCAAGCATCGCTACATACTCAAATTTCCTCAGTAAGGGATAGAGTGACAATTTTCTCGTATTTGTGACATCCAACTAATGTTCACCGTAGTTCCAACAAAGAATATATAACCGGTGCAGGCTTCTTCTGATCAACTTCACTTCCAAAGTCTCGCATCTACGTATCCTTGTACTTTTAACTCTCCTTTACTAAAGTACAAACACTTTTCTCATGTCTCGCAGATACCTCAAAATCCACTGATCGCTTCCCAATGAGTTTTCCCCGGATTTGACATAACCGCTAACAACTCCCAATCGCATGGCCAATGTCCGGTCTTGTACGTACTCATTGCGACATATCAAACTTCCAATGGCCGAGGCATAAGGAACCTTAGCCATGAATTCTCTCTCTTCCTCTCGGTTCGAGGGACCGATCCTCGGATAGCGAAAATGACCAGCTGGGCGGTGCTAACCGGCTTGGCATTGCTTCACGTTGAATCTATGCAAAACACGATTGATGTACCGGCCCGAGATAACTGCAAGGATCCTTTTTCTCTTATTTCTTTGTGATTTGCATTCCAAGAATCTTTTTACTGACCCAAGTCTTTCATGTCAAACTCCTTTCGACACCGATGCTTCAATCTTCTCGATATCATCCATATCCGAACCTCGCTACTAACATATCATCAACATAAAGTAGTAAAATGATATAATCTGACCTATATCTCTCAAGTAGCAACAATGGTCAAGCATTGCACTTCCCGGGAAACCTTCCTTATGCAATAAGCGGTTATCAAACTTTTCTCGTACCATTGTCTCGGCTTGTTTCTGTGCCATACAAACTCTTCTTAAGTCTCGCAGACACCATGTTCTTCTTCCCTCTTTCTCGAGAAACCTTCTCGGTACATGTATATCTCTTTATCTAAATCTCCACGAAGGAATGCGCTTTTCACATCCAACTGTTCAAGATGAAGATCTTCGATGGCTACAATGCTCAATACCGATCTCGATAGTATTAAGCTTCACAACGGAGCAAAAATGTCACAGTAGTCAACTCCTTCCTTCGTTGAAAGCCTTTGACAACTAGGCGGGCTTTGTATCTCTTGGAACCATCATGCTCTCTCTTCACCCAGACACCCATTTGTCAGGAAGTTGCCTTCTTTCCCATAGGTAACTCAAATCCAGTTCCCATGTCCGTCGAGATGAGAGATTTCATTTCTTCTTTCATAGCAAGCTCCCACTGTTGGAATCTCGAGTCGACAAGCTTCATCATAGCATTCGTGCCCTCCATCACAACATATAGTCTATGTATCTCCCGTTAGGCATACGAGGTGAGTAAGATCTTCTCAATACGTGAGCCTAGCAGGGTCAGGCCGTGTGTCGGAATGCCGCACGTTTGTTCCAACAAGTTCCTCCGTCGAGGACTTATTACAATTGGTCTCCGCTGGGGAAGTATCCGGGACATCATCCGCATCCGCAATACCGACTCATTCTCGGCTGAGGCATTGGCGCTATTTTATGCATGTCCTTATACATCACCCTTTCGTTGAAAATCACATCTGCTACGGATAACTTTCTTCTTTCGTCATCCCAAACGCGGTAGCCAAACTCATCCTCACCATAGCCAATGAATGTGCATTTCTGGATTTGGGATCAAGCTTATTCCTACCTTGATCACCGATATGCACAAATGCTACACAAAAACTTTTAGATGTGATAGTTTCACCTCTTTTTCGCTCCATACCTCCTCCGTATTCTACGCTCCAATGGAACAGATTGGGCCTCGCTGATCAAGCAGTGCCGTGTCAGAGCCGATCTTCGCCCGTAACCGTTCGCAGATTCGACCGTATACGAATGCTTCCGGCTCTTTCGTCAACGTTCTGGCTCATACGCCCGCCTACACCATCAGGCCGAGGCGTGCCCGGTACGCTTCTTTCCATTCTCGATCCCATGCTCATAGCAAAAATTTTGAATCCGGGTGTCTTCATATTCACCACCATTACCTGGATTCGAGCTTTTTGATCTTCAAACCCGTCTCATTTTCCACCATAGCTTTCCATCTTCTAAAAGCCTCAAATACTTCGTACTTATACTTTAGAAAGTAAACCCATACCTTCCGAGAACGATCATCGATGAAAGTCACGAAGCATTGTTTCCCACCAATGGATGAGATCATTGCTGTCCCCAAACATCCGAGTGAATAAGCTCTAGCTTTTCCTTCTGGGGTTCTACCACTTGTCCGAAAGCCGACTCTCTTTGCTTTCCAAGTATACACCTTTCGCACATGTCCATCTCTACAGACCGCACTGGAAGTTTTCCTTTGAGTTGCATAATCTTCATCCCCTTTCTCACTCACGTGGCCTAATCTCTCGGGTGCCACAAGTTTGGTGTTTCATCGTCTCGCTACAATTGTGATTGAACAACGTGCTTCGTCATGTAAAGAAAGGCCACTTTTCGCTTCGAGCAATCTTATCGCACCTTTGAAATCTTCCAATCATCACCATGGAAGATCGTAAGGTAGCCTTCACTAGCCAACCGCCCCACCGAGATTAAGTTCCTTCCGAGGCTCCGGGAATATGCCTAACATCCTTCACCTCCCAAACAGACCCGTTTAACTTAATCTTCACTACACCTTGCCAATAATAGCACATGGTTGATCATCACCAAGATATACCTTTCCAAGGTTTCCTGGGACATATTTCTCGAAGAATTCTTTCAGTGAAGAGTACGGAACGATGCCCAGAGTCTGAAGCACCTAAGATTCTTCCTTGCTCTCCAAAGAAAGCATATCAATGCATCATCTCCTCCCGATAAGGTGGAAGTAACATTTGCCTCCGCCTTCACTTGTTTGTCCTTCTAAGGCATTCTCGCACCGATTTTTGCAAGGTCTCCTTCTTCCACAATTCCCAACACTCGATAGTCTTCGAGCCATGGGAATTATTAGGATTCCTAGATTCGGGACCTCCTCGTCCTTGATCTACCTCGTAGTCGGGCTCTACCACGTCCATTTCCTTTGGTTGAATTTCTTCCTCGACCGTATGCAAACCGAAGAGGTCGACGATTCAATTGCCTCTCTACGCTCTGATCTCTTCACCGAGAACCAAATCACGAACATCGTCAAATTTCAACTTATCGTCTCCCGACGAGCTACTCACAGCCGTGACAAGAGGCATTCCAGCCTTCTCGTGCAGAGACAAAAGTATCAATGCTTGTACTTCTTCATCGAATTCACTTCCACCGAACTCAACCGGCTGTAACGTGTCGAGTTCATCGAGATGTCGAGCTACCGATGCGCCTTCCGTCATCCGCAAATTGAACAAGCGCCTCATCAAGTGCACTTTGTTCGAGGCCGACGGCTTCTCATACATATTGGAGCAGAGCCGCCATAAGACCCGCCGTGGTCTTTTCCTTTGCTATGTTGAAAGCAACATTACGGATAACGTCAATCGAATAACTCCGAGGGCTTGTCCGTCTAGGAAGATTCCAATCTTCTTCCTTCATGTTCTCCGGCTTCTTCCCCGAGAGGTTGATATAGATTTCTTTGATACGTATAATCCTCTATCTCGCATTTTCCAAAACCCGAAATCAGTGCCATCAAATTTCTCGAAGTTTCACCCTTCCTTCATCCGCGGCCATCAAGCTCCCACTAAAATCCGACTTCCTCTCGGATCGTTTCGACTATTTCTGCAGTAAAATTGACGTAAATCACTACCAATACTGATACCGCTTGTTGGGAAATAACGCAAATTCCCGAAGCTAGATTTACGAGAAAGCAAGAATAGAAACAATAACACACAAGATTTGATAACGGAGTTCGCCAATCTTGCTTACGCCTCCCGACCCGTCACAGATCTTTTTTTTACTGAAAGGGGAGAAATTACACAAGGTGTTTACGACACTCACAACTCACAACTCACAACCCAATTACACCCAAGAAAATTACTCTCAATTTTCTCTCACAAAAGCTTTTCTCTCTAAGCTTTTCTCTCAATTGGAATGAACACTTTGGATGGTTAATTCATTACAATTACACATCTATTTATAGGAAAATTCACTCCTTGAATTACTCCTTAAATTAATGGTTCCTTGAATTGCTCATAGAATTAAGCTCCATGTTTTACTCCTTGTTTTGTTCCTTAATTTAAGGATGCTTTGCTCCTTAAATTAAGGAGCTTTATAACAATAATATCTAACAGTCAGAACATGCCAACCTGGATAACCTGCTAGATGTATAAGCAACCTGAGTAAATAACTAAAACCATTTGGGGTAAGTAAGTAATTGTCACCTAAGATACTAGGTTTTCTAGTTTATTTTTGAAAGTCTGCACTAGTTACATACTTGCATAGAAGGGGTGAATAGGACACCACTTAAAACTTTATGAATATAACGAGAACAATTAAACAACTAACACACAATAATAAAAGATAATATAGAAAGATAAAAAAAGAAATACAAATGGCAAAGTAACAAGACATGTAGTAACCAGTTCTAATCACTTTAAACCTCGTATATGTAAACATATTCTGCAGTAAATTGACTGTATCAAACAAAAAAATCCACGTATGAGCAGAATAGACAAAGAAAAAAATACAATCTATAAAGTAACAAAATGTGCAATAATGAGTTTTAATCACATTGAAATATTATGTGTATACATATTTGATAGTAAATTGATTGTATTATCATAACATTTGATCAAACAAAAACATTAATAACATAATAAATTCACATAAATAGTAGGTCTATATGATAACATAAACGAATCGCATAAATACCATTGATAACAAACAATTTACTAAAAATCAATAATTTATAGTCTAAAAAAACATACTTCTATCAGTTGAGCACCCTGCTAAACTGCCCCTAAATTGTCAAGCTATCTAAAGAGCATCTCATCCAAGCGGATCCAACTCATCCTCGAAGCTTCACCACCACATGGTGTAATTAATCACCAACAATTCAGTATAGTGAAATAATAGCCTAAGTTAAGACAACTCTATGCACATGAACCTAAAGGCACTACTATGTCTTAGTTTTAATTCATTTTAATCAAACCCACCCAAAATAAGTTTTCATAAAATCCATTTAAAATGTATCACTAATACGATTGAATTATAAAAATAATTTTAAAATCGAATTACTCAAACTTATCTTTAGGTTTTTCTCTTAATGTCTATGTGTATGTATAGGCTAGTTAGTCAAGTTGAAAAACTAAATCATATTCATGAAATTTAAATAACAAGGAATGCTCTAACTATTTCACATTTATTATATATATATATATATATTAAAGAGTTAATGAGAAGGAAGCTTCTTACATTAAAGAGATAAGGGATAATTATTTTCTTAACTCTGGACAAAAAATTAATAGTAATAAATATGCTATTTTTTGCGTATAAAAATATGTAGGCTTCATCTGGAGACTAGATATGTAATAAGTTTCACTGTAAACTCAAAATAAAGGAAGATCAAGTCAAGTATAATATGGCTTTTTTAAGATAATTTTTTTCCCTCATACGAGTGTTTGAGAAAAAAAGGAAAAAAAATACCTTCAAGGATAAAACGATCAATAACAGTTTATGAATACCAATATAAACTATTCTAATGAACTAATTTGTACCCATTCTCTATCACACTCAACTTAACTGTAGAAAAGAAATTTATTGAAAGAAATGAATTTTGTTGTAGGGAAAATGGGAGAGAGTGATTGTTGAATTTTCTTTGTTTTCCCTTAATTGTAGAGCCAATATATAGACATTTAAATGTGATTATTGGAAACTAAAACTGATGCTCTTAATGACATTCAATGGTTGCTAAAACTACTATAGCAAATGTTGAAACAAATTCTTTTGTAATAGCTAGAATAACTCTCTAATAGTCACAAGGACATTCAAGATTTATTCTAAGAAAGAAAATAAAATTCACATGTAGAAAAAATTTGACCATGCAAGGTCCATCAAAATTAGACGACATTTGTGTCAGTAGAACGTGCTAGCATTCGATTGGAGTTAGATTTTTAGGTTGAACATCCAAGGATTTTTACCACCATTTGTGCATATGTGTAGAGAGCCTTCTTGCTATACTAGCTTACTACTCTTAGGTAGAAAATGCTCTATAAAGCCTTTAGTGTGTTGTTAGTTTTTCTATGTAAGAAAATGCAAAACAATAACATTTTCCTTTCTCAATGAGTGAACATTAAGAAAATTTCTCATTTACTTCAATATCATTTTGAGCATGTAAATATATGATTTCCAAGCCCTCACAGAGGAGAACCCAAATCAATCGCGACCACATATTTATACCAAGTATGTTCCACTCAAAATGACACTTTGCATGGGTCAAAAACCACCTATTTTCTAACAATCCTCGACATGAATGAAAATTGATGAAACTTTTCAAAAGAAACTAACTCAAATCAATTTGACATGTTGTGATAGAGTTCAACGATCCGAGAGCTGTATATGACAAATAGGTATTACACATTGAACATTCCCTTGTAAAAGCATGTTTACTTTACTAGCTAATAGTTAATGAGATGTCCTTGAGTTGTATTGTCATTTATGTAAATGCTAACATACTTAATAATGAATCTTTATTATGTTATGATGGAATATATGATGAGTGCTTAAAAGCACAAAATATAACATGATTTTTTGCACTTTCAATGTTAAAATAGATTTGTATTTGTATAATTTTATCATCTTTTTAACAAATCTATCTTTTCAGAATCACGAGTAAATTTTGTCATTTTTTAGGTATTTGTAGCTTCAAAATGATGCAATTGATCAATATTTAAAGAATAGTACCAGAAAGCACTCCATATGTGTGTAAAAGACTAATGTGTGTAAGCCTTACATATGTTCCGAACCAATGCAAGGGGTGTAAAACAAAAGGAGTTTTTAGAAGTATAGCAATACACATGCCGCGTTAAAAGGTTTTTGTCTACAACAATGTGAGACAATCAAATTGAGTTTCATGACCTGTTACAGGCTGACTCATGCCGTAGTGCAAAAAAATGCATGACATGGCACTCGGTCCTCTAATCCACTTTTTTATGTCTTTTGTAGTGTTTTCTACCTTATATCAACCCTCTTACTTCATTATAAAAATAATCCCTTTCATCCCTTAGCTTCTTAGCTTCTCTCTTTTCTAGTTTCTTAGTTTTTATAATTCAGTAATGTTATTCTTTCAATTTTGAGAGTTGAATATAGTTGTGTTTATGTAGTAGTTTTCTTTCAACTCATTAAACAATGTTGATAATTTTATTTGAAGATTTAAAAGGATACACTTGAGGTATAATTTAAATGTATTTTTTTTATCTTTAGATAATTTTATGTGTTGTTTTGAATATTATGTTTAATTTATTGATCATTTATTAAATTAAGCATGTCTGACTGAAAATACAATGGGATATTAGTAATGTTGTTATGCTTATGAAATACCAAAGTTGATAAACATTTTTATAAAATTAAGTATTATTTTTTATTCAAGAATTCTACAAAGTTTATCATAGAAAATATAATAATGTCAAAATTTTTGTAGTAAACTTAAAATATAAAAGTTAGATTTAAGATTTAATTATCTATGTCTGAATTAGAGTAATACACTTTTATCTTTGATTTATATTAATTGTATAGTTAGAGTGAAATTCTATTTCAAAGATTTTTATAAGAATTACTATTTAAAAATATATTGACAACATATTTTTATAGTAGAATTAAAATCTGAAAGTTAGTTTCTTGAAGTTTAAATTTTAAATTTAACTTTGACATCTTGAATGAAGTTAAATTGCTAGACTTGATTGAGTGTGATAATTAAATAGTTTTCTAATCTCTTAGAAAAAAGAATAATTTAATTAAAACTAATTGATAGACCTAACCTAAGGCGTTAAGTGATTTTAATTAATAACAAATAATAGACCTGACCGAAGACACTATTTGTATATGTAATAGAGAATCAATAATTTTAATTCATATATTTAACAACTAAACTAATATTGAACAATCACAAGTATCTAACTAACTAATCTATCTTTATTTTATGTTTTTAGCTTAGATATTTCAAAACCCAAAATTTGTAATATAATGTTTAAGTTTAATTTTTCATTTTAAAGAATTTGTCAAATTATTTAAAAATCATGTGATTTCTCTTTAGACCGACCTTGAAAGTGTATTATTGTTTCTTACAAAGTGATTTGTGCACTTACAGGCTCTTTTATAAATGCAAAACTCGAGTATCAAGTTTTTGGTGCTATTGTTGCGGAGAAATAATGTTTTTAAATTTTTATTATCAAAATTTTAAAATTTTTTTGTATTGTTAGTATTGTGATTTTTATTTGAAATTTTAAAATATCTAGCTTATTAATAAACTTTACATATTTTAATATTTAATTTTTTTATTAAAATATTAATGTCTTAGTTATTAAGTTGACTATATATATTAAAAACAATCTAAAAAATTATGTCACCTTTAATAATTAACTAAAATGTTTTTTAAAATATAAAAAAATTTCTCCTTGATGACTTAAAAAAATTTCTTTTATTTTTTATTCTTAAAAAAATTCTTTTTCTTTTATTTTAAATTAAAATTTTATTTTATTTACTTTATTTACTAAATCTTTTATTTTTTTATTACTATGTTTTTAGTATTTCTGTGTATAAACATATAATATTTAACATACTTGCATATTCATTTTATTTTTTTTTTATTTTTCTACTTGATAGGTCATTTAAATTTTAAAATACAAGGTAGGAGGTCTTTAAGATATTCTTTCGTTCCTTAAATAATATCAATGGATCAAATAAAATGTCAAGAATGTTGAATTTTGAGTTCCATTAGCCTTTAGTTGAGCAACACCTAGAACTAGAACTAGACCTTCTATTTGAACTAGTAATTATGGGGAAAATCCACAAATTACAGAGAGAATTATAAAAGAGTATGCAATGCTAGTCATTGGCGTTGCTACTATCTCAATCCAGTTGAGTGAGGTTGCCTAAAATTATGAATTAATAAATATTTATTTTTTCATGTTACCTTATTTTGATAAAATGCCTAATAAAAACTCTATCTTTCATTAGGGACTTTTATTCCACAGTCTAAACATTCCCCTTCGGTGTACTCATCGAGAAGTAACTCAGAATGTAGTGTTTTCTTTATACTCTCAAAGAGATAGCCAAGGCTTTATTAATGTCATTCCCCTTAGGTTCCCTGATAACTTGGAAGGGTATATAAAATAAATTCTTGGGAAAATTCTATTCCTATTAGAAAAAAATCAAAGATGTGAGCAAAGATCGGTTCTTTCCCTTAGATGGAAAGAGAACCTTTCCACAAAACTTGGGATAGGTTCAAACTATTTTTTCACTCATTGCCTCCATCATAACTATCTTCTATAGCTGCAAAACTAGTTTTTTAAGATGGATTGACACAATAATATTAGTTCATTGTTGACAATGCTACGAGAGGAGTGATAGGAGAAAAGATAATTAGAGACTTATAATCTCTTTGAGATGTTGCATGCTAATTCCAAACAGAAAATCACCTAAGTGAGAAGGGTTGAAGTCTAAAAAAGAATCTTGTATTTAAGTACAAATGAAACTTGCATAATTTAACAAGCAAGTTTCGCTTCTCACTACACATACCACAACGAATAGAGAACAATATGGATTGTGTAGTACTTGGGGACCCTATCAAGGAGAAGCAGTTACTAGACTAGAAAATTTAATGCCTTAGAGGGTACCAACAAAGACCTAGATTTGACTCCAATGTAAATACTTATAATCCTGGGTCGAGAAATCAACCTTTCTCCTAAAGGAAAAAAAATCCTCCATTACCCAAAACTCTAAGGTCAACTCTTGAGGATAACTTGAATGCCTTCATTAAAGTGAGAAGAGACAACCAATCTAAAATAAATCAAAGATTGGACTCTGTGGAGGCTTCCATTAAAAATGTGGAAGCACAAGGTGAACAACTAGCCGAGCACTTGCAGAAGCATGATAAAGAGTAGTTGACTGGTCAGAATAAAAACTAAATTCAATGATGATGGGACATTGAATTTACTAAAGTAATAAAATCCCCTAAGCAACGTTTCACTAAAGACAATAAATATAATCCTACATGGGAGGTAACCTATTACCTTTTTTTTAAGTTATATTTATCTTATTTATCTTATTTGTTGTTTTATTTTTATTATTAAACTATTTAGGTATGGATTCTTTTGTAGTTATTTATAAAATTTAAACTACATGTGAGGTAACCCTTATTTTGTAGTTATAGTTATTAATTATTTAGATTTAATATAATTAATATTATGACAATTATAAAATTTAAACATTTTTTTATTTTTTTATTTAGTTGTGTTTTTAAGTAAATATATATATACAAAAAGGTCTCGTAAAACAATGAAGAAAACCTACGCTCACTATGGGCACATAAGAAAACCACACCATGGCACAAGTGTTACTGATTAAAAACTAAGAAATGGGAAAATGTACATACCGTGGCACATAAGTAACCCTGTCGTGGCGCACATTAATTTTTTTAATATTTTCGAGCCCTAACACGTTTTGGGTCATTTTTCTCCTAAATTTTCTCACTTTCTTCATCAAACATAATATTTTCTCTTCCCCCAAAAACCTAAAATCCTCACAAATCACTCCTTTCTTCCATTTTCATCAAATCTTTTCACAAAAAAATCCCTTTCATAACTATTTCCTAGCCATTCCATTAATGTTTTTGGAAAAAAGCCATCAACTCTTTAGCGAATCTTCATATTCTTCGAAAGTGGTGTTGTTCAATTTCTTCATCTTCAATAACAGAAGTAAGGAACCAAGGATTTTTTAGAATTTAATTCTTAAATTAAATTTACTGAATTTTGTAGATTATTTATGGATTATTAACTCCAAACCCTAATTTGTAGAAAGTGGAGTAAGGAAAATTCTAGATCAAATTATATCATGTTTTTTTATTGGATTATATATGAGAAAACCTTGGATTTAGATATTGTTGAATTTATAAAATGGCACCAAAAAGGGGTAGAATTGATAGAGGAAAAAGATTATCAACTTTTGAGGATTATGATAGGGTCATATTTTTTTAGTGATAAGGCCAAATTAAGATTTGATAAAACCGTAAAAATAAAAAAAAGATTTATTGTGGAAAGGAGAATGGACTTTGATTTGGGGCCAAATGCTTAATTTGAGGAAATTTTTGATGTGATAGCAATATTAGGATGAAAAAGTTTGTTAAGAAACTAGATGCTATTATAGAATCAATTGTTCGAGAATTCTATGTAAATGTTCTCAATGATGTCGATAACATGGTTAAAGTATAAGGTGCACTACTCTTATTTGGTCCACTTGATATTAATGCTCATTTTTTTTTAATGAATATTGGCCATGGTGATTATAAACCTTACATGGAAAATGTCAACTATGTTACAATATTAGAAGGCTTAGCCATGGAAGGGGCTGAGTGGAGTTATGTCGGTGGGAAACCTAAGGGCTTTTAAGTTAAGTATTTGGATAAGGTTGTCTATATATGGAAATACATTATTTGTTCAAGACTAATACTCACCAGACATTATAGCTCTGTGAATAGAGAGCGAGCAATATTATCACATGATTAAATTGTTTGCTAATAGTCACTCATTAAGTTACTTTCTTCCTCCATCTTGTCATTACTTTATGTAAAAAAATGGGGATGACTCACTCAAAAGATGAATTTATAATTCAACCTAGAGAATTATTAAATACAATATATTACGATGAACTCACTTATGGTACAAGCATTGACAAAAGGGATAGACGAGCTACTTCTTCATCTACGATAACTATGAAAGATGAAATGCATCATTTAGGTGAACAAATGACCTATATGGAAGAATATCAACTAGCCTACAATGCCTAACAAGCTGCATTTTTAAATTGACAACATCGTGGTTAGGTGGATCATAAACGTATATTGTATGAAATGAACTGATTACAACTTAACCAACTTGTGATGGATTCAAGCAACTGAGTAGTTCCCAAGTATCAACATTATGATTTTACCTTTACACCACGAGAATGATCACGACAACATCATGAAGAACATGGATCGAATGACATGGATGACTGAGCTCCAAATTTGTTTCAAAATGTTGTTTTATTTATTGTTGTATACTTGAATTTAATTGTTTTTAGATATTATGTTTGATTTTATTTCATGTTATTTATTTTATTTTATTTCTTGCTAGTGAACAATGTTTATTATATTTAGAACTATGTTGAAGTGTGGAAGAAGTACACAATATTTTATGTGTGATTAAAATATTTGGAATGATGGATGTAACTGCATTTTTACATCAATACTTGAGTACATAATGCCCTTTCAAATCCTCCTAGCCATTATCCTATTGCAATAATTCTTGCTAAGAACGCCCATGTTGTGGCAATTCCACCCAGAACAGTAACAAATCAAAATAATGCATCCCATATATCTCATATATCAAAAACAAATTGTGATTTTGAGTAGGATGGCTCATGTAGTTAGGTAAAAGATAGAAAAAGGAAATGCAGGTTCAGTGATTCATGCCATGTCGAATGAGCAAGATATACAGACAGAAGATGGGGGGGGGGGAAGGGCTTGCCGGAAGTTGCTTTCTACTTCTTGACTCGGACTTGATGAAAGGGGATGTAGAAATAATACTTCAAGACCTATTACGTGTCCAAATCCACTCGTTCTTCATTCGCTAGGGAAAGAAAAGGGATAGATGACTTAAAATCCCGCTTAGAGATCGCAATCGAAGCTCTTTTTGAATCATATATTTTATAGGCTAAGCTAGGTGTAGCTTGCTTTCTATACGGTTTTGCTCGGGGCCTTCTTCGCCTTCCACCTAAGCTGCGCAGGAAAGGCTTTGGCAAATATGTAACTTTTTTACTCTTCGCTCTTTATCTTTAATTTACAATTATTATATTGAGGGTAATATAAGTTCTAAGTTGAGGTGAGAAAAGTTATGTTTACATAAATTTGAGTAAATATTGTTTACATTCTCATTTATTTTTATTTATTTATTTTTATTGGTTTAGTAATTTTAGGTTTAATTTTAATTTTTCTTGCAAAATTATCTTGTATTTTTATTAATTTTAAGCAAATAATTAATTTTTTACACTGTTAGATTAATTTCTTGAACATATTATAGAGTAATGTGATAAATAGTTAATTTTTATAATAGATTGTATGTCATGATAAAATGTTAAAATTGTAATAAACTCAAAATTGATATTTATGAATCAAATAGTAGAGATTATCTTGTGAGATTATTTTGAGTCTTTATCTTTCCATTACGAGTGATAAAAAATTTCTACTCACAATTACAATATTGATATATAATTTCAATTTTTAACTATAACCGTAGATTTATAACCACAATTAGAAAAACTCAGCCAAAGTGAAAAAAACTAAATACTCTTATATATAGTCTTGATTTTTAACTGTGACAATAAACATACTATTCATTCATGGTTTTGTGAAAGACTATAACCATAGACATCATTTGATTATGGTCTTATAAAAAACCACGACTATACATATATCATTTAGTCACGATCTTATGAAATACCATGACTTGTCAAGGTTATAATATTAAACCTTTACAATATTTTCATATTTGAAGTCAATCACAAAAGATCATTCTTTTATCTTCATATTTGATATTGATTTACACTAAAATCATAATTATATATATTTTAATTAATCACATTATATTAATTTTCATATATTTAATAAATTTAAATACCTATTTTTTCAACTTAACTTACAATTAGTTATAATAATTTTTATATATTTAATAAATTTAAATAGCTATTTTTTCAACTTAACTTACAATTAATTATAATATTAAAAATCAATATTATATTAAAATTACCAAAATTTAACCACAAAAAACATAATAAAGCTAATTAAAGGTTTCTCAAATATTAAATATATATTCAAATTTGTCGATAACAATAATAGTTAATAGTATTCAAGAGAAGCATTGCTATTGTCATCGGACCGACAAGCCTGCAACCTTTAGGGCTGTTAGCGTCCTGTAAAATGCAAGCAACATGGTGGCGATTAAAAGTTGATTCTTTAATAAAATAGCATAAACTACCATCAATTTCCTATAGACAAGTTATTAAATAAAGAATTTGTAAGATTACAGCTGTTTGAAATTTACACCCATAACTTTGCAAGTTCACTGTGGGTAGAAGAACAAATCTTCAATTGCTCACAAAGGATGAGGCTTATTTGAATTGGCAGTGGCTGGACAAAATTCAATGGTAGACGCACATCAACGATGATCAATACGTTTTTTTAGCTTCCAATTGTCGGTGAAGAGCGATTATCCTTCGAAAATGACCATTATAGGCTGTGAGTGAAGCATTTCGTTGGTACTACTGTTTGTGCTTTAGGGTTTTCTCGACTGTTTTCACTGAGAATGAGTATCATCGGACGGAGGGTTAGGTGGCAGTGAGAAGCTTGGTCAAGATATTAGTTGTGTCATAGAGAGACAGGGATGGCCGGGAATGACCTAGTGTTGTTGGAACTGGTTGGGAACGAAACAGGAACTGGCTGGGAATTGGAACCTTGAGTTGTTAGAACTGGCTGGGAATTGGAACCCGCAGTTGGAAGCACTGGACAAGAACGAGCTAGAAGAGACAGCCAGCGATTGAAGTGACTGAGAGGGGGTCAGGGGAGCGACGCTGGAATTGTTTGAGAGGGGGGGAGGCAGCTAGGTTTATACTACTGTTTGTGCTAATGCATTTTCAATTTTTTTTTTCTTTTTTCTATTTGCTAATGCATTTTTCAATTAATTTGCTGTTTTTTTTAATAATTGAACACTTAAAAAAATAAAAAAATAAAAACCCTTAACATAATTGTTGGTCTCACAAAATAACGACACCATCTATATAATAACTTATTACTATAAGTTTGTTTATTTTTAAATAATTTTTATAATTTTATTTTTAAATAATTTTTATAGTCTAAATAATTATGATTATTAGTAAAATTCGTGATTATATATACATATTATGATAACGGGGTTTATCAAACTATGACCAAAACCCTTTTTTAAAATTATTATAACTAAATTTGCAAGACTAAATGTCACTTTTGTAGTAATAACTATTTTAAACATTATTCTTATCAAATTCAAATTATTTAGATGATTTTTATAAGTTTTTGCATGGAATGGAATGATTTTTACAAATGATAAATGTCATATATTTATTTTTATTACTTAAATTGAATGACTTAAATAGAAATTTAAAGTATATACCTTTCTTCATTCATACATGATTTCAAAAAGAGACATTTATACAGAAAAATGAATAATATAAACTAAATACTGTGATCCAAAAAATTGAGAAATAGGAATCCCAAGAAGTTATTGCATTTTCTTCATCTCTAAAAGACATATAATTTAAAATTTTATTTGATGATTTTGATTGATGAATGAGAATAATATTTGATTTCTTTATAAATGTTTTCATGAGATCAATATTATGTACTAATTTGAGCCATTTTTTCTTTGAACATATTTAAACTTATTAATTCATTCATTACGTAAACTTTATTCGAATATACATTTGAATGATTACTTGAACTCATACGATCATTGTTATTGAGAGTGTGACTTGTGAGTTTAGAATCAAAGCGAATTTGGACTCTTAACGTCGAAATTGGGCAAATTAATATTAATACATTTTTTATATGGATATGAATATGACTTTCAACTAATTGTTATAATAAATTATGAAGGTTTAGGATGTTAAAATAACTTATGATTTGAATTTTAGTTGTGAACATAAAAGAGATTAAAAGCATGACAAGTTTTACTATTTTATTTTTATTTTTTACTTCGTTAAATTTTTACTTTTTTATTTATTTGTTTTTAAATTTTTGCATTTTAGTTTGATATTTGTATGTATCATCAATGAAAGCCCTCAAGAGACTTAAACTCTTCCACTAGAGCAACTTAGGGATTTAAAAGCTTGTTGCGCTCAATGTAACCATGTCAATCTATGAAAATAACTTAGGATAGTTTAAATTTATTTAGTTTTTGTTTTTATTGTTTCACTTTCCTTACTAGAGACTAACAAGAATTTGGTTAGGGATTATGATGAGTGCTTAAGAACACTCTCTATAACGTTATTTTATACACTTTAAATGTTAAAATAGATTTGTATTTGCATAATTTAATCATCTTTTTAGCAAATCTATCTTTTCAAAATCACGAGTATTGTTGTGTGTTTTACAACACATAAAAACGTGCAAGTATACACGGTCACAAGTAATAATATGATAAGTAAAATATCGTTCCCACAGAGATTTGTTACTAGTATTCGTTAATTATTAAAATTATTTCAACCTAATTTTATCCAAACAATCGATAATTTGATGCAGTTTGACTAACTAACTTTTATAACAGATTGCAAGAAAATTCTAGGATTGCAGTTTCACCAAATTAATCCACTTGAATCATTATATTTTATCTTGATTTATGTTATCGTATTTTAAGTTGTTAACCAAGAACTCCTAATTTATCCATATATCTCTTCCGAGCTCCATACAGACACATCTAGTTAAAATGATTCACTATATTCCTATGCGAATTAAATTCAACCAGATTTATTAAGTTCTGAGTTCTCAAACAGTTACACATACAATAAAAGTATATTTCTATCTCTTATGTATATACGTTATTTCATCACGAGCAGCACACAAAAATGCCTTTTTCAAGTTTATTTAAGTGTCACATATCAGTTAATTAATCTTCCGATAATTAAAAGCATTAAACACAGATAAAATAAACAACTTAAAACAGTTCCATAAATCATTCAAAAATACTTAATTCAAGTTTCATAATTTACGCTACACTGCAATCCTAGAACAAATAAATTAGTTCATGGCAGAAATTAAAATTACAACACAACAAAAATAAAACATTGCAGAGAAACAAAAATTAAAAGAAAATAGATTAGGAGAAACTCTTTCACGATTCCTCGATGAAAAATAAATTCTTCCCTTTCTTTCTTCTTAGTTGTCTTCTTTCTCTGTAATTTCCCTAAGAAAATACAATACAAAAATGTCAAATAAACGTTCTGCGTGTTTTGTGTAACACGCAGAGAGGAAAAGAAATGAAAATGGTAAAGAGAAAAATAAGAAGAACTGCGAGTAACCAAAATGAAAGAAAACCCAACAAAAAAAAACTCCCAACTAATTCCTCGCGTACAAAATATATCCCCCTTTCAATTATTCTTTTTTTTATTATTATTTTTATTTTAAGTGGGGGACAAAAATGTATGGGGAATTAAAATAACAACACACGCGTGAAAACCATTCTGCGCGTTTCTGATTTTTTTTCTTTTCACACATGACACGTGTCGCCATGTGATTGGCTACGAGAAATAGGGACACACGTGGCAGCTTTTCATTAGGTGAGAGGATCGGACGCATAGAGCATATCTGGACCGCGTCGTACAAGATTTCCTCGTGCTGGAAATGCGATAACGGCTGGAAGTGGGCGCCGTTTCTGTGTTTTTATTTCACCAAATAGATGCCACGTGTCATCATTCTATTCGCTGTAATATTTATCAGACCCGTGGCTGCTCATTTTCCGTTGAAACACGAGGGTGCACGCGGCTTGGATGTACCGCGTCACACAGGATTTGTAGACGAGCGGCTCGGTGCGCGACAGCTTGGTTCAACGCGCTTCAATCTGGACCGTTCATCTCATCCAACGGCGATCGATGCGCCTCGAGGGAATCTGCGCAGCCGACATGTGGGTCCCACTCTGCACGCCAGTCTGCGCGGCAGGTGGGCCCCACTGGCACGCCAGTCTGCGCGAACGAAGAACTCTGTACCCACTCTCCTTGGTCGGTTTTGATCTACACGCGCGAATCCCAACCGTTACTTCTTTGATCGGACGGTCCACGTTGCGCGTTTGGAATAGGGCGCGTGGCCTCATCTCACCTGCTTAGAAATTAAGTTTTATTAATTGCATTTTCACCCACAAATATATTTCAAATTATATTTTAAACTTTGCTTAATTACAATATAGCCCTTTTTCTAATTTAAATTAAATTTTAAACTTTTAATAATTGAAATGAAGCCCGATTTTAATTTAAATTATATTTTCAACTTTTATTAATTATAATTAAGAACTTTTTTTATCTGAAATTATATTTTTGGACAAAAATCTGAAATTAAGTACGTTTTAGATACAATTTAATTAATTTTTTTTAAAATATATTTCTTAACATATAAAAGGTGAATATTGATTTATTTAACTAAAATTAACCAAAAATGTAAAGAACATAGCAATTATAATTGATAAAATAGATGAAAATAACGGTATAAAATACAGTTATCAAGTATGTTTTGTCATTTTTCAAGTATTTTTAAGTTCAAAATCATTTAACTGATCACCACTTGAAGAACAATATCTGAAGGCATTCCATTGAAACCATAAAGCATAAAAGACTAACATATGTAAGCCTTACAAATGTTCCAAACCAATGAAAGGGGTGTAAAACAAAAGGAGTTTCTAAAAGCAAGTAACATGCGTGTTTCAATGAAGTTTTTTGTGTGCCATGGCACGGGATAATAAGATCGAGTTTCATAAGGCGTTACAAGATGGCTTATACCATGGCATAAAGAAATGCATGTTGCAGAGCCCGATCATTTGATTTACTTTTTCCTCTCTTTTGTAGTGTTTTTTACCCTATATAAACCCCCTTACTTCATTGTAAATAGAATTCCTTTCATCCCTTAGCTTTATGGTCTTCCTTTTTTCTAGTTTCTTAGTTTTTATAATTATTCTCTCAATTTTGAGAGTTGAATATAGTTTAGTTTATATAGTAGTTTTTTTTCAATTTAATAAACAGTGCTGACAATTGTGTTTAGAGGTTTTTCAAATACATAAATGATATTGAATTTCTATACTTGAAAGGATACACTTGATCTATAATTTAAATATATTCTTTTATTTTTAGATTAATTTTGTGTGTTGTTTTGAATGTTGTGTTTAATTTACTAATTATTTATTAAATTAAGCATGTCTAGCTGAAGTGCTATAGAATATAAGTAATGTTGTTATGCTTGTGAAATATTAAAGTCACTAAATATTTTTATAAAATTAAGTATTATTTTCTATTCAAGAATTCTACAAAATTTATTGCAGAATATATAGCAATGTCAAAATTTTCATAGTGAACTTAAAATATGAAAATTAGATTTAAGATTTGATTATCTAGGTCTAATTTTGAGTAGTTCTCTTTTATATTTGATTTATATTAATTGTATATTCAGAGTAAAATTATATTTCAAAGATTTTTATAAAAACTACTATTTAAAAATATATATACAACATATTTTTAGAAGTAGTTTTAAAATCAAAAAGTTAGTTCCTAGATGTTTAAATTTTAAGTTCAACTTTGACACCTTGAATTAAGTTTAAAATTTTAGACCGAATGCAACAATTAAATGGTTTGTTGATATCTTAGAAAAGAAATATAATTTAATTAAAATTAGTTGATAGACTTGATCAAAGACGTTAATTGATTTTAATTAATAACAAATAGTAGACTTAACTGAAGCTGCTATTTGTATATACAAGAGAGAATCCATAAGCTTAAATCATATATTTAACAACTTAATTAATATCGAGCAAACATATTAACTAATTAATCTATCTCATAAATTCTCCATTGCACTTAATGTTATTTTCCTCATTTTTGTTGAATCTATCTTTATTTTATGTCATTAACTTAGATATTTCATAACCCAAACTTGTTATAGAATGCATGTTTAGCTTTAATTTTTACTTTTAAGATTTGTCAAGTTATTTAAAAATCACGTGATTTTTCTTTAGAGCAACTTTGAAAATATATTTATCACTTCTTACAAAGTGATTAGTACACTTGCTAGCTATTTTATAAATACAAAACTCGAGCATCAATATACACTCTCTTAGAAGAATCCCCGTTGTCCTTTTCCACCTTAACCCTAACAAGCAAGTCCTTCATAAACACTTTCCTTCACTTATTTTTAAGGTAAGCATGAAACTCTCTTCATGAAGGGACAACTTCTCAATAATAGCTGCAAATTTGAAGGTCTCACTCGGTACCATCCCATAATCATGTAATTTAGTTAAGAAATCCTATAGTTCTCGAACATGGGTTCGTAATGGTTTGGAATCCACTATCGAATATCCAAGACTACGACCCACCACAAACTTTTTGGCATAAGAATTTTTTGTTTGATACTTAGATCTAATGACTCCTATAAGGCTTTAGCTATCTTATCCTTGTTTTACTCATGGTACAAGGAGTTAGTTAGGCTATTTAGAACATAATTTTAACACATATAGTCAAAATACTTCCATGCTTCAATAGCACTAGTACATTGAAAATCCTGTTCACTCATAGGTTCTTTGAGAGCTTCCTCTGTTAAAATCCTTGCCATATTTAAGGTGGTATGATAAAACAACATCTTACTCTTCCACCTCTTGAAACTCAAACCATTGAATTTCTTTGGTTTCTATACCACATCATGGTTTAAAGGAACCAAAACCAGTAATATTGAGAAACCACATGAGTCACAGAAGGCCTCATCACTTGGTTAATAGTAAAACTACTCAAATAAAGGTCAACAACATTCACAACTGAGTTGTAAGTTTAGGATATAGGGGTGATTATTTCAAATACCATAATATTTTTTCTTTTCTTTTATGAAAACATATACAAGGTAGGTGTACAGTTTTGAACAAACATTTCGATCTCTTGAGTCCTATGAGCAATTGAACTCATTTAATGAGTACTTGAAAAGTTAGTACAAATAGCACAAGTGAAAGGTGTGTCCCAGAGAAGATTTAACAATGAAAAATCCTAATTAAAAGATTTAAGAACATAAATCAAATAAATCAAATCAACTAGCAAACCCTAGAACAATAGTCAAAAGCTCAATATCATAAAAACATTTAGGCATATGAATCAATCAAATATAATCATACAATATGTTTAAAAGATTAAATCAAGAATGCCTAAATATGTATGATGTAGTAAAAAATTATTTTGAAAGAGAGCACAAAAGATGCAAGATGAATAGAGTAAGTATGGTAGCTAAAACAACCAGCATTAGATTGTTTATATAGGAGAATTAAAACCCTAAGGCTATGTTAAAAGTAATGAAATTTCTATTCATATAAGAGTTAATGATGTAGTATTAAATAAGGGCTATTTGATAATTGAGACAATTAGCTCAAGTTAAGAAAGTGATTTTAAATGAAAACGTTACGTGCTCAAACGATTGAAATTATTATCGGTTGATCGAAGCAATAAGTCAATCAATCAATACTCTTTTTGATAGATCTGGCAACAATAAGCCATAACCCGAGAGTACCTAGATTAAACTTGATCGATCTAACATCTCGATTGATTGAACTAAACTTTGATCGGTCTAGTACCAAATAATGGAAACCCAAGAGCACCTAGATTGAACTTGATCAAGATCAATCGGTCTCGATTGATTGAAATGAACTTTGATTGACCTAGTTCTAAACAATAGCATCCCAGGAGTACGTAGATTCAACTAGATCGATCATAGATCTATCTAACTAGATCGATCATAAATCTTGATCAATCTAGCTTTACAAATTGCAACCAGAGAGCACCTAGATTGAATTTGATTGATCATCGATCGATCTAGAAATTCTATCAATAAAATTTAACCTCGATAGATTGAGTGACACTTTAAACAATGCATACATGTATGCATGAATCCAATTCTGAACGTTTCAGGGTAGAAGTTTATACTTGCAGTACATAAATTTGAATCTCGATCATTTCTTTGACTTTGAACAATGGACATGGTAATAAACCTATAAACTAGTTTACATTTAACCATTTGGTCCATGAATAATGCCAACACTCACAAACCTTACAATCTCCTCCTTTAGCATATTTATGTGACAATACCTCTCTCTCACTACCTAGTACTTATAGCATTAAAATAAAATTACATTTTTTTCCTAAATTCAATAGCCAAACTATCCTATGATTCAGTGAACCCATCTTTGCTTGAATCTTAACATGCTCATATGTAGTAAAAAACACACAGAAAAATAACTCAGGAGCCTTATTGTTTATTAATTTAGTGTACATAGCAATAGTGATGCAAAGAAAACATAATCATAGTGACCAAGATGGATGCTCTCTCCCTATAAGCAATAACAAACAAAACATAAGATATTCTATCCCTTTTTGCAATACCTCTTGTTGTATGTTTTGCAACACACAGAAAATCGTGCAAGTATACACGGTCACAAGTAATAATATGATAAGTAAAATATCGTTCCCACATAGATTTGTTACTAGTATTCGTTAATTATTAAAATTATTTTAACCTAATTTTATCCAAAACAAATCGATAATTTGATGCGCTTTGACTAACTAACTTTTATAACAGATTGCAAGAAAATTCTAGGATTGTAGTTTCACCAAATTAATCCACTTGAATCATTATATTTTATCTTGATTTATGTTATCATATATTAAGTTGTTAACCAAGAACTCCTAATTTATCCATATATCTCTTCCGAGCTCCATACGCATATATCTAGTTAAAATGATTCACTATATTCCTATGCGAATTAAATTCAACCAGATTTATTAAGTTCTCGAGTTCTCAAACGCTTACACATACAATAAAAGTATATTTCTATCTCTTATGTATATACGTTTATTTCATCACGAGCAAAGACACAAAAATGCCTTTTTTCAAGTTTATTTAAGTGTCACATATCATTTAATTAATCTTCCGATAATTAAAAGCATTAAACACGATAAAATAAACAACTTAAAAATCAGCTTCCATAAATCATTCAAAAATACTTAATTCAAGTTTCATAATTTATGCTACACTGCAATCCTAGAACAAATAAATTAGTTCATGGCAGAAATTAAAATTACAACACAACAAAAATAAAACATTGCAGAGAAACAAAAATTAAAAGAAAATAGATTAGGAGAAACTCTTTCACGATTCCTCGATGAAAAATAAATTTCTTCCCTTTTCTTCTTCTTTGTTGTAGTCTTTCTCTGTAATTTCCCTAAGAAAATGCAACACCAAAAATGTCAAATAAACGTTCTGCGTGTTTTATGTAACACACAGGGAAAAAAATGAAAATGGTGAAGAAAGAAGAATTCGCAAGAACTGCGAATTTCTCCCAAACCTGAGAGAGAAAACAAAAAGAAAACGAACAAAAAAAATCAAAACTAAAAAACTGGCGTCCAAAAACGCATACAAAAATATATATCCCCCTTTCAAAAAATGTATGGGGAGCAGCATGCGTGAACAATATGCACATTTTTGATTTTTTTTTCTTTTTCTGCATGCCATGTGTCACCATGTGATTCGCTGAGAGAAATACAGTGACACGTGGCCGCTTTTCATTGGGGGGTAAGGCCGGTTGCATGAAGAATGCGTCGCACAGGATTTCGTCGAGTTGGAAGTGGTTAGCAAACCGGAAGCTACGCGGTTTCTCGCGTTTTATTTCACCGAAATACATGCCACGTGTCATCATCTTATTCGCCGGAATATTTATGAGACACGTGGTCGCTCATTTTCCGTTGAAACACGAGGGTGCACGCGGTGGATGTACCACGCCATTAATCGATTTGTAGACGAGCGGCTCGGTGCGCGACAACGGTTTCAACGCGCTCACCGGGACCGTTCATCTCATCCAACGGCGATCGACGCGCCTCAAGTCGCACATCCGACATGTGGGTCCCACTTCTGCACGCCGCGCGCGAGGGCCCCACCGGCACGCTAGCTCGCCCAAACGAAGAACTCAACCCGTGTCTTATATGATCGAATCCATTCACGCTGCGCGTTTGGAATAAGCGCGTGGCCTCATCTCACCGCGTTAAAAAATTAAAATTTTATTAATTATATTTTCACCCACAAATTTAATTCAAATTACATTTTAAACTTTCTTAAATTATAGTTAAGCCCTTTGCTAATTTTAAATTAAATTTTTAAACTTTTAATAATTATACTTAAGCCCAAATTTAATTTAAATTATATTTTCGATTTTTATAAATTGTAATTAAGAAATCATATTATCTGAAATTATATTTGTGGAGAGAAATATGAAATTAAGTACATTTTTGATACAGATTATTTAATTTTATTAAAAATGTATTTTTAGCACATAAAAGGAAAATATTAATTTATTTAACAAAAAAATACACTAAATATTTAAAAAATATAGCAATTATCATTACTAAAATTTATGAAAATAACTATATAAAATACAGTTATCACCTCTCCTAGTTATTAATTTCTCTCTTCCTTTTTATCATACAAATAAATAATTTAACTTTGAAGCATAGATATTCTGTACGAGCAGGTCAGACATGCATTCAACCAAATCAAACATGACATATACATTTAGAAGAATATCTATTATAAGCAAAAAACAAAATGAAATTCTTAGGTAAATAATATGCCAAAATTTTTAGGAATATTACAAAGATGAATTTGAAAGTTTTTAATCAAAGTCAAGGTCAATCACTTGGAGGTCGCTATTATGCATGGATATCACTTAGCATAGAAAACATCACTTCTTGTCTCTCATCCATGATAGTAATTTTTTTGTTCAAGTCTTCAAAGAGGGTATGCATTGCTTCCTTTGGATGAATAATGCATCTATTCTCATTCTAATTTCATCTTTAAATTTTTCCTATTGAGAAGGAATGGGTGTAGTGATGTTTTCAGTTTCATTATCACCTAAGATATCTACAATTGTACCATTGCTAGTTCCAATATTAGCTATGTTTTGTTTCTTGGATGAAAGGGTTGAGTATTTTGAAATTGTGGCCTGTCCAATGTCTCTCATATGGTGAAAAGTTTGAGAATCATTTATTGGTTTCACTCCTACTATGATGATCATTTGTGTTATGTGACTCCTATAGGGTAGTCCAACCTTAGGATTTACACCCTCAGTTGGGTCAAATTTTATCTAGAATAATGGTTCCAACATTAAATGATATTTCTTTTTCAATATAGTACAAAATCTTAGCATGTTGGTAACCTATTTTAGCGGAATACTTGAAGGGAAGTAAATCAACACATACAATCCAATTTAAGATGCGATAAAATTGGTGAATTCACTCGATATATATAGATTTTTCAAGTTGATGCAAGCATTAGGTGATAACTGTATTTTATATAGTTATTTTCATCAATTTTAGTAATGATAATTGCTATGTTATTTTAATATTTAGTTAATTTTTGTTAAATAAATTAATATTTTCCTTTTATGTGCTAAAAATACATTTTTAATAAAATTAAATAATTTGTATCGAAAATGTACTTAATTTCATATTTCTGTCCACAAATTTTATTTCAAATAATATAGTTTCTTAATTACAATTTATAAAAATCGAAAATATAATTTAAATTAAATTTGGGCTTAATTATAATTATTAAAATTTTAAAAATTTAATTTAAAATTAGCAAAGGGCTTAACTGTAATTTAAGAAAGTTTAAAATGTAATTTGGATTAAATTTGTGGGGAAAAATATAATTAATAAAAGTTATTATTCTTCGCAGATTAGAGGAACCACGCGCCAACAACACGCTCCAATCATGGACCGTCCGATCAAATAAGAAACGGCTATGATGCGCGCGTCCCGATCACGTCCTACCAAATCACGTGTTCCCAGGTTCATTCACGTAGCTCGGTGCCCGAGTGGGGCCCACCTGCCGCGCAGGCCGGCGTGCAGAGTGGGACCCACCTGTTTGACGCGTCCAACCGCTGTCCCCCACGCACGCCCTCCTCTGATCCCGTGCGTTGATCTCTGCATGAAACCGAAGTTTCAACGAATCATAATCTGCGACGTGTCCACCTGAATCCATTCCTGAAATCAGAAATTTCCACGTGTCCCACTCTATATTTCATCCAATAATGTGATGACACGTGGCATGTTATCATGAGCGCGAAAGCGCAGGATCAAGTCCCGTTCCGCCGTTGTCTCACCGTTCGGCGTGCCGTATTCCCGTCTTGTTGTTTTACGCGTCGCGGCCCGGTTTGTTCACCCGATATGCTTGCCACGTGGCCTTAGTAAATCTCTGCAAATGAATCAGATTGTGACACGTGGCACGCAGATTGAATTTAAAATATCAAAAACGGCGCCCTTTGTTTCATCTTGCACGCGTGTATTAAAATACGAAATTCTATTTTAGCGTGTACACAGATTTAAGGGAAAATGTCAGGTTTTGTTTTAGATATAATTTTTTTTACGCGTGTAAAAAAATGTATTATTTTAGATGTATTTTTTTAGCTATAAATAGGTGATATTATGATGGAGTTTAGAAGTTTTTTTTTGGTTTAGAATTTTTGTGGTATTTGGGGTTGGACTACAGAACACGCAAAATCCATTTTTTGGCTTTTGTTGTGTTCTACGTGTGCCAAATATTTGTTCTATGTGATGTTTTAATTTTCCTTCTTATTCTTCTAATTTTTCTGCATCTGTTGTAATTTTAATTTTTAATTAATTAAGTAATTTAATTTTTCTAGGGTTGCATTTGATCTAAATTTATGAAGCTTTTATTTTAACTATTTTTGAAAGATTTATAAGACGTTCAATTTGTTCATTCTATTTTGTGCTTAATGCTTTTTGATTATTTACGAATTTTATCAAAACTATTTGTGGCATAAAAATAAACTTGAGAAAGGCATTTTTGTGTATATTGCTCGTAGATAAAATGACATGTATGATGAAGGATAGGAATATACCCTAATTGTATGTGTGACCATTTGAGAACTTAGAACTTAATGAATCTTATTAAATTTAATCCTCATAGAGATATAGTGAATTAATTTAACGAGGTGTGTTTATACGGAGCTCGGAAGAGATGTATGGATAAAAATAGAAGTTTTCGGTTGACAAATTAAATGTACTAAAAAATATAAATCTAAAGAAAATAACATGATTTGAGTGGAATAATTTGGTGAAAAACTGCAATCCTATAGTTCTCTTATTTTATTTTTAAACATTTTTCTTAATCAACGATTGTTTTGGATAAAATCATAGAGATACAATTTTAGTACTCAACAAACTATAGTAACAAATCCTCGTGGGAACGATACTCTACTTACAAATCTTTATTACTTGTGACCGTGTATACTTGCACGAATTTATGTTCTCCAAAAGAGACAGCATCAGGTGAACCAATTAATTGAATTAATATTCATCATTTGAAGGGTTAAACTAGTGCAATTCAAAATCATCACTCTCGGTGTCTACTATTTATAGAAATTTATTGATTCCCTAGGATGAGATGTTTATGGTTTTGCTTTGAATAAAGACTTTGTATTTCATGGACCTAGGATGATGAATTTTGGTGCCAACAATTACTTAAAAATGTTTAACCAAGGTTGGGTAGCATAGTTTTGTTAGTGTAAAAATCGATCCCAACCAAGAGCTCTAATGGCTTAAGTAATGCCAATCTCATAAAAATCATGCCAAGTGATTCCTCTCTATAATAAAATAGGTCTTTTAGAGACAATATTTTTATACCTTGTTTGAGAATCCTTTGTTTACCATTGGGAAGAAAATGGAGTCGATGTACCTTTAGGAATTTCTCGATGTCTAGCAGCTATGGTTTGACATTGGAGAAGAGAAAATATCCCAAAATATCATAAATATATCTATGATGTCAAAGACTTTAAATATTAATTTTTGAACTAAAAGGTCATGTTTTGTGTTTGTAAGAACTTTAGTGATGTAGGAGGAATGATTTTGTAGAGAGTTTTTGGCAAAAGAGGTGTTTGGTTAGTAAGGAAAAAGAGAGAAAATATGGTAGAGATCGGTTCATATCTTTTTTGAATAGGATGATTTTTTTTAATATGATAATATAAATGTGTTTAGGAATGAAATTTGAGTGATTTATGACCTAAATATATGAGTTTTTATAAGATTTTAACAGAAATTTATGAAAGGGGTGAGAAGAGGCATTAGGACTCGGTGGGGGGGATAAAAAAACTAAATGAGTATTTAAACTTTAATTGTTTGATTGATCAATGATTTTTTGGATCAATCGATATTCAAATTTAGATCAATCAAGCTTATCATACATCAATTGACATTCAATAGCTATAGAATTTTGAACAAAAAATATTTACAAAATAAATTAACTCCCTAAGTCCTATGACTCCCAAAATAAATGGTAAATAAAAACTAATGTAAAATAAAACAAAACAAATATAAAAAATTATTTGAATTTTTTTTCAACTCTCTAAGTCCTATGACTCTCCAATTAAATAGTAAATAAGAATAAAGTAAAATAAAATAAAATATATATATATAAAAATTGATATTTTTATATAAAGTGAGTAGACTTACTTATTCATAAGCAAACACACCAATTGACAAATCATTCTTGTTCAAATTTCAACTATCCATTGTATGAATATATAAATTGACAAGATACAAAAACACACTAACACATATAATAACATATTGGCAATCACACAAAATAAGGTACATGTTTGAACTTCATTAGTATGACAATCAATTCATTTATGATCAATCATAAAACACCCAAAAGAAGAAGCATCACCTATTATGTAAAACTATAATTGAGTCTTCAATCTCACAAAATAAAATATATTTACCAAGAGAGAACAATAAATTTTTCTATTAACCTTTCTCACCTTTTCTTTTTATGTATGCTAAGTGCACTCTTTTTTATAAAGATAAACGTTTTTTGCACAATCTTTGTATGTATTTTTATTTTTTTTAAATGCATGTATGTGCCATAAATCTAGTATAATGACTTTCACACTAATTGTGAGGTAGCCTTCTCCTCTCACTATGGTAGCTGAACATATCATAGTAGGTAGCCTTCTAAATACTAGGTGTCTTTCTAAGGTAAAATTTTAGAACATAAAAGATAGAGCTCAATACAATTTTTTTGGTCAATGTTAGATCAAGTTCTGGAATCTTACAAGAGTAATCATACATTTCAAGAATGACATACATGTGTGTTTAGTGAATGTGTGAACAAGCTCTTATCAACATATATCATCACATGGGGAAATGTATGTGTGTGCACAAGTTGAAATTGTAGACCCATTTATACAATTAAAAGTCAAATGAAATAAGTCAAGTCACTAAAGACAAGGTTGTGAGTGTAAGTAATTTTTAAGTTCATTTCCTTGTTTACTAAAAAAATTTATTCCCTTTTAAAAAACATAAAAAATAAAAAAAATTATTTTATAATATAGATTTCTAAGGCACTTCTAAGATGCTCGAATCATTGGGTATCAAAGGCCTTAGTGAATAAGTCAACTAATTGCCTTTCAGTTAGTACAAACTCAAGGGATAAAATATTGTCTTCAACTAATTTCCAAATAAAATGATGCGTAATGTCTATATGTTTTGTTCTAGAGTGTAGTAAAATATTTTTTATATACATATAGCACTACTGTTATCACAGTAAATGGGTATAGTACTTTTTTCAAAACCATACCCCTTAAGTATGTTTTTCATCCATAGAATTTGTGTGCACAAGCATCCAATAGGAGTATATTCTACCTATATAGTAGATAAGGAGATAGAGCTATGTTTCTTGATATGCCAAGACACTATGTTATTACTAATATAAAAGTATCCACCTGAGTTTCTTTTTCTTTCATCCTGATTTCCTACCCAATTTGCATATATGTACCTACTAATCTCAAAGGTAGTATCATTAGTAAACCAAACTGATATCCTTTTAATATATTCAATATGTGATTTCTTAGGATTTGATTGAGGAAATGTCAGGTTTACTAGTTGTGAGGTAGAGTAAACTCTCTATCATACTTCTATATAGCATTTGATCGATCAACACTCTTACCTAACTCATCCTTAGAAACTTTGGTACTTGTACTCATGAGAGTTCTCAAATGCTTATTTGATTCAAGCTAAAATTTCCTAATAAGATTAGATGCACACTTGGTTTAAGAAGCAAAGATACCATCACTTAATTTTTTAATTTACAAACCAAGAAAATATATAAGTTCACCCATTATAGGAAATTTCAAAGTCACAAGTCTTTACATGCACATAATCCTTGACAAGTGAGGTGGACGTTGACCCAAAAAACTATGTCGTCAATGTATATTTGTTTAATGAATATATCATCCTTGATGCTCTTAATGAAAAGAGTCTTATCAATTCTCCCTCAAACAAATCTCGTGTCCAAGATCTAAGTTGTAAGCCTTTCATACCAAGCTTTAGGAGTTTGTTTCAAACCATAAAGAGTCTTATTGAGTTTATATACATGCTTAGGGTATTTTGAATCAACAAAGCCTTTAGGTTATTTCACATAGACCTTTTCACTAATAAAACTTTATCGCCACACATGAAGTATGTGCAATGAATACATAAGTATATGTATCGCAACAAGTAATATAATGATAAGAAAAGATTGTTTCCATAGAAATTATTTTATTAGAAATTAATTTTAAAACTTAAAAAAAATCAATTAGCAA
The DNA here is from genome assembly GCA_033030585.1 of Hippophae rhamnoides. Classification (NCBI taxonomy): domain Eukaryota; kingdom Viridiplantae; phylum Streptophyta; class Magnoliopsida; order Rosales; family Elaeagnaceae; genus Hippophae; species Hippophae rhamnoides. The sequence goes on along the minus strand of CM065438.1, from coordinate 43,943,519 downwards.
AATTAAAATAAATAAAAGCAAATAGCAATAATTAATTAAATCAAATTTGGTAACTAAAAATATATATTAGAAAATATCTAGGAATACTTAATCCCCCAATTTTCTAAACATGGGAATCGCTAAAATCCCCCTAATATAATTATTAATTAATTACATAATCAATTGAATCTAACCTAGTATGTATTCCTCTGACACGTGGTGCGTGTTTCATCCTCCTCACACATGGCGCAACATGATTTTCTCTCTCTGCTTGTGTGGCGTCCATGTGGCTTGCCCAGTCAGCTCCTTTACTAGCGTGACATGCCACATGGTAGCTCCTGATTGGTCCTACATTAAAAATTCATAAAAAATCCAAAAAATCTCAAAAAAATAAAAAAAAATATATTCTCACCCATTTTCACTAAAAAGTTTATATTTTAATTTTTTACTTAAATCTTTCCTTCTTCTCAAGTAAAGCTAAATATAACTAAATAAAATAACTTGGGTAGTATATTCACAAATATACTTCTATTAGTAAATGTATATTTCACAAAAACTATCCCTCTCAAAAGTCGTACAATCCTATGATAAAGAAGTTCACATATTATTCAATCAACGCTCCATCAATACAAGGATATGTAAGGATTTTGAAAAAATGATTCGTGTGTGTGTGCTACACATGATATCATCCAATGCACTCATGGAATCAATCTACATGAGCATGCTAATCAATTCAATCTTAAAACAAGTCTCATAAGCCTATTTTTCACATCCCTCTCCACTAATATAAATATATACTTAGCTCAAGATCAATAAGGACTTTACATGGTTGTAATGTAAGGCTTAGGTGGAGGGTCAATTAATGAAGACATTTTAGGCTCTTTCCACACCTCAACTTTTTTTTCATCATGTACTTTTTAATTACAATTGAGCTTTTGCTTTTTTAGTGCACTCTCTTTTGACATTCTTTTCATATTTCTTTATTCCACGTCTCTTTTCTCTCTTTTTTTTTTGGTAACTTCACAACACCCCAAACTTATTTTCAATTCTATTTTCTTTTTCTTTAAAGGGATAATTGTGTTATAAAATTTTATTCTTTTTTTTTCTTTTTTATAGGGTGCATTATATTTCACCTTACTCTATAGCATAACGCATGATTGATTTTTTTTCTCATACAAGCTAAAGGTGCAAGGATAAAGGTAATACTTATTAGTTAGGTATTCAATGTGGGTTAAAGATATGAATGGTTCTTTATTTAGCGCAAATGGGTGACTAAAGATATTAACAATGGTTAGCTTGAAAGGCTCAATCGATCTAAATAAGGCCTAAATAATTTCTCTTGCTAAATACTATTTAGGATTTTGCCTCAAAGGATGATCAAATAGATTCTAAAACTTGGTAGATCTAATTGACTCGCATAACTCACTATAAATTTTCTCTCAATAAGCACACCAAAATCAATCATGAACATGTGCATAAAAGTTGAATTAATTCAATCAAAACTAGCAAACATATCACATGATTAATGTAAATATCTTAACAAATATGTTATATTCCTTATCCTAGTCATGACAACCAGTTTTAATCATTGAGTTCATATGTTTCATATCAAGCATGCATGCATTTAGTTTCCATATATTTATCAATTTCTACCCAAATCATGATTAAAAACAACCTAAAAATTAAAAACATTCCCTAAAAATTTAAAATGCATACTAAATACTAATGCAGAGAATGGAGTTATCTTCCCAAAACTTAAATTACACATTGTCCCCAATGTGCACATATAAATATGAAAAGGTAAAAGAAAAGAAAACTCCCTTAATCATGGCACACCACATTTGTCACTGAAATGCTCATTCTTGTTGTACCATTGCTCTCTAAATTTATTCACCTACAAAACAAAAACAATGAAAATATAAGTAAAATAATGTTGGGTTTCCTCCCAACCAGCGTCATGTTTAACGTCTTTGACTAGACGGTCCTATCAAGTCCTAAGGCATATCCCTTTGTATCCATTTACTTTTGAGTTTGCCTGGAAACAGTTTGAGTCTTAATTTTTCCAATGATACCTTATGCTCTGGTTCACAAACACGGTGCTCAATTCTCTTCTCATGCCATATTTTTGTTTTCTTTTTGATCTTTTTGGCATTCTTATGAGCACTCCATTGTAACTCATCCAATTTATGTATTTTCGACATCTTTTTCACCTCTCCATTGGACTCTTTCACTTTCATACTTGATTGGGGATAAAAGGGTAGAAGTGTGGGGTCTAAACTTAGTGGCTCTTCAATTAATGGTTTGAGCTTAGATCCTATCTCAAAATTTTCCATAATTTCCTTTGATGCATACATAAGAGATGCGTCCTCCATAAAGTTCATACAGTCTACAATATCAACCTTCGATGCCATGCTTTCAAAGTTATAATAGGTTGAGTTGTTTTCTGGTGATTTTATGTCCTTGTTTATAGCAGCATGTGTTAAAGTCTTTAGTTTGGGTGACTCAATAGATTCTTTTAAGCTATTCCCACATTCAGTAACATTTATCCTTAAACATTCATTAGAATTATCAATATTAGGGGGTTCATATTCTTTAAAAACTTTAAATATTACTTGTTCATCTTGCACTCTCATTGTAAGTTCACCTTTTTGTACATCAATGAGTGTCCTTCCAGTTGCTAAGAATAGTCGACCAAGTATGATAGGAATGTCATAGTCCTCTTCCATGTCTAGCATAATGAAGTCCGCTGGAAATATGAATTTGTCTACTTTTACTAACAAATCTTCTAAAACACCCCGAGGTATCTTAATCGATCTATCTACCATTTGTAATGTTACCGAAGTGGGTTTTGCTTTACTAACCCCCAATCTCTTGAAGACCAATAATGGCATGAGGTTAATGCTAGAACCCAAGTCACATAGTACCTTGCCAAAATGGATGTTCCTAATAGTGCAAGAGATGTCAAAACTACCGGAGATGTCAAAACTACCGGGATCTTTCATTTTTTGTGGTAGTTTTCAATTAAGGACGACACTACAACCTTTAGTCAAGGTTATTGTTTCATGATCTATAAGCCTCATTTTCTTTGATAGTATATTGTTGTCTCTTTAAGAGAACATGAAAACGTGCAAGTATACACGGTCACAAGTAATAAAATTATCGGTCCCACAGAGATTTGTTACTACAGTTTGTTAAGTACTAAAATTATTTCACTTTGATTTTATCCAAACAAATGAAAATTGATGGGAGTATTAACTAAACTGATTTTTTTAAAAACAATAAATAAGAAAATTCTAGGATTGCAGTTTCACCAAATTAGTCCACTCAAATCATATTATTTTATCTTGATTTATATTTTTGAATTTAATTTGTCAACAAAGAACTACTAATTTTATTCATATGTATCTTTCGATAACAAATAGACACATCTTGCTAAAATAATTCACTATATTCCTATGAGAATTAAATTCACCAAGACTCATTACGTTCAAAGTTCTAAAATAACTACACATATAATAAAGAATGTTCCTCTCCTTTCATCATAAATGTTATCCTAAACACGAGCAATATACACAAAAATGCATCTTTCAAGTTTATTTAGGTGTCACAGATCAATTGATAAATTTTCCAATAATTAAAAGCATTAAGCACAAATAGAATAAAAAAATTAAAAATCTCATAAATCTTTCAAAAATAATTTATTCAAGCTTCATAAATTTAGCTACACAACAACCCTAGAAAAATTAAATTACTTCATAAGAAAAATTAAAATTACAAAATGAAAATACAAAAACATTTAAGGAATATTAGATTAAGAACAACCAAAAGGAAATTTAAAATTGTTTCTGCTCTCTAATTTCTACTACGTAGAACACAACAGAAGCCAAAAATGGTTTCTGCGTAGCTCCGTCCAACCCTCATTAATTTTTAGCAATAATCCCCTATTTATAGCTCCAACACTCTAAAAAAATACATCATAAAATATATTTTTTTAGACACACGGGAGACATATATTACATCAAAAATAATAATTAATACACGCGTGGGAGACAAAACATTATATCAAAAATAATATTTAAATATGTGTGGGAGACAAGCTTGCATCGTTTATGCGTTTTCATTTAAATTCATTTATGCCACATGTCAACATCTGATTGGCTGGAAGAATAATTGAGACACGTGGCAACTTTTAATTCGTGGTGAGGAAAGGATGCACGTGGATCAGATAAACCGTGTCGCACGGGAACATTACTTTTTGTAGACACGTGGGTGATGCAGATGCGGCTGGAAATGTGCGTCGTTTTCGTGTTTTTATTTTACAAAACTTATGCCACATGTCGGAATCTGACTTGCTGGAGTAATAATGACACGTGGCATCTTTTTATTCGGTGGAATCGCAGGGCGCAAGAAGTTTCCATGGACCTCGTCGCACAGGAACATTTCTAGTACAGACACGTGGGTCCCACCCTACACGCCGGCCTACACGGCCAGGTGGGCTTCACTCTACACACTGAGCAACATGCCACCTGGGAAACATGTCCACTCGCCTGATCGTCACCGTTGATTGCCTGATCGAATGGTGCATGATGGGTGTGGTGAATGGCGCGCGTGGTTCTTTTTTCCTGTGCAAAAAAACAAAGTTTTATCTTATTGCATTTTGGCCCTCCAATTTAATTTAAATTAACTTTTAAACTTTTTATATTTGCAATTAAGCCCTCTTTTAATTTAAATTATATTTTTAGCTTTTATTATTTGCAATTAAGTCATTTTTTAATTCAAATTCTTTAATTTTCCTTAAAAAACTAAAAGTAAATATTAATTTAATACATTAAAATTAACTAAAAATATCAAGAATATAGCAATTATAATTATTAAAATGGACAAAATAATTATATAATATACAGTTATCACACCCCAAACTTAAGATTTTGCTAGTTCTCGAGCAAAAGTAAAGAAATAAAACTAGGATACATGCACTTACAATAATGATTTTCAAAACATTTCCAATTGGTCATACAAATAACATAACTCAAAGAAATACAGGAATTTTATCTAAACATTGAAATCAATTTAAAAATATGTTACATTTTTACAATGAATTTTAGTGTGTGTGTGAAGTCTTTTCATATTTCGTCACTTGAAATCCGGATGAGTTTATGCAAATATGGATGCAATTAATTTTTAATCAAATCACAAATTTAATAAGTTCATTTTTCATTTCTCTCTCCACTAATGTAGACAAAAACAACCAAAAATCAATTTGACTTTATTAAGCTTGTAATGTATGGCTTAGGTAAAGGTAGGATAAAGGATAATATTTGGCTCAAATTTTTCCTAAACACGTCATTTTAGGATTGAAACAAGATACCTTTTAAGATCTCAATGAATACTTCCTAATTGGATTTAACATCACATGCAATAATCGTTTTTTTCTGTTTTTTTTTTAGTATCCTATTTTTTCGATATATCTTTAGAAATTTACTAACAATGGTCACATGTTAGTGAGATAAGAAAAATATATATATAAACTTCGAAGCTTAAAAGGGATATACTATGGATAAAACATATGAACGTAGATAGAAAGGCTCAAACGATCCAAAGATGGCCTAAATCATTTTATTAGTTAAATGTAGTCTAGGATTTCGCCTCAAGAGAAAATCAAACAAATTCTAAGAACTGTGACACCAAAGAACATCAATTGAATTGCATACTCACATAAACCTTCTCTAAATTAGCATAACAACTCAAAAATCAAGACTAGTGCTCATAAATAGACATTCTTGTAAAAATGAAACTTACGCAAAAATTACATCTAACTTAGACAATATTCAAATTTTTCAAAGAGTTATGCATTTAAACCGATAAAAATAAATCACCATGAAAAGCAATATATTCTCATGTTTTAATCAACCAAACAAATAAAGCTAAACAAGTAACAATACCAAGATAATATTTCAACTAAGTTCAATTTCTTCAACACCTCCAAACTTAAGATGCACATTATCCTCAATGTGTGAAAATTAAAGAACAAATGAGATGGGTTCAAAGAAACTTCATGGTTTTGGTTTGTAAGATTGAAACCTAAAAATAGCTTCACTTCCTCCGATTTGCACCTACGAAAACAAAATAACAATATATATATAAACTAATACATGTTAAACTAAATAAAAAATAGAAAATTAAAACGCATGGGTTGCCTCCCAGGAAGCGCTTGATTTATAGTCCTCAGCTTGACTTCCCTTTCTTTTTTCTTTTTTTGCTTTTAGGGAGATTCAAAAAATTTTCATCAAATTTGAAAGTATTAACTTACCAAAAAATTGAAAAATAAATTGAAGTAACTAACAATAAGCATAAAGAAAATAATTTTTTTTAACTAAAATCATATTGATTGGTATTAATATCAACAAAAAATAGTAAACAAAATCCCCAGCAACAGCGCCAAAGACTTGTTGTCTCTTTAAGAGAACATGAAAACGTGCAAGTATACACGGTCACAAGTAATAAAATTGATAAGTAAAATTATTGTTTCCACGGAGATTTGTTACTACAGTTTGTTAAGTACTAAAATTATTTCACTCTGATTTTATCCAAACAAATGAAAATTGATGGGAGTATTAACTAAACTGATTTTTTAAAAAACAATAAATAAGAAAATTCTAGGATTGCAGTTTCACCAAATTAGTCCACTTGAATCATATTATTTTCTCTTGATTTATATTTTTGAATTTAATTTGTCAATAGAGAACTACTAATTTTATTCATATATCTCTTCCGATAACAAATAGACACATCTTGCTAAAATAATTTACTATATTCCTATAAGAATTAAATTCACCAAGATTCATTAAGTTCAAAGTTCTCAAATAGCTACACATACAATAAAGAATGTTCCACTCCTTTCATCATACATGTTATCCTAAACACGAGCAATATACACAAAAATACCTCTTCTAAGTTTATTTAGGTGCCACAGATCAATTGATAAATTTTCCAATAATCAAAAGCATTAAGCACAAATAGAATAAATCTTTCAAAAATAATTTACCTCATGCACTCCGACTGTTCTTCTTGTGGTTGTCATTCTGTTCATTGGCCATTGATAATTATTGCTAGCCATTTTCTCAAGTAAATCATAAGCTTGATTGTAAGATTTGGATAGCAAAGCTTCATTAGTAGATGCATCAACAATAGTTCTTGTGTGACTATTGAGACCATTATAAAAAATTTCCATTTGAATCCAAGAAGGAATACCATGATGAGGACATTTCCTTAACAATTCCTTGAATCTTTCCTATGCTTCATATAGAGATTCTCCTTGTGTTGTTGGTAGGAAGCAATGTCATTCCTAAGCTTGGCATTCTTTGTTGGTAGGAAGCAATGTCATCAAGAATTTCTCCACTAAACCATTCCAAGTTGTAATGGAATCAGGTGGCAAAGAGTTTAGCCAAGCTCGAGCACGGTCTCGTAAAGAGTAAGGAAACAATCTAAGCCTAAATGCCTCATCGGTCACACCATTAAACTTAAATAAATCTACAACTTCAATAAATAATCTGAGATGAAGATGAGGATCCTCTGTTGGTAATCCGTTGAATTGTCTAATTATTTGTAGCATTTGAAACATCACTGCTTTAACTCAAATTGATTAGCTTACATGTTTGGCCTTGTAATACTTGAATTCATTCCTTCCAACATAGGTATTGCATATTCATTCATATCTTTATCTCTCTCATCTATTAAAAACATTTGATTATTTGAGTTTAGCTCATTATTGTTTATTTCCAATGGATTAGCCATTTTTTTCTCTTGGGTGACTTGTTATTTTCTAATTGATTTCAAAGTACGTTCAATTTCAAGATCTAAAGGTAAGATTTTTCCCTTATGAACTTTGCTCATGCAATAAACTCACTATCTTTCTACAATATTAAAGAAGAAGTCTAAATAAACAACTAAATAAAAAATTAAAAATTAAAATAAATAAAATAAATAAATAAGTCAATAAAACAAATTAAGTAAATTAAAATTAAAGTAAAGAAAAAAAAATAAAAAAATTATTAATTTCTAATATTTATAATTCTCGATAACTGCGCCAAAAATTTGATTATCACACACGAAGTATGTGCAACGAATACATAAGTATACGTATCGTAATAAATAATACAATGATAAGAAAATATTGTTCCCACGAAGATTATTTTGTTAAAAACTAATTTTTAAAACTTAAAAAAAATAAAAATCAATTTTTTTGTGTTTTTATATTTTAATGAAACAAAATTAAAATAACTAAATGTAAATAACAATAAGTAATTCGATCAAATTTGATAACTAAAAATATCTATGAGAAAATATCTAGGAATACTTAATTCTTCAATTTTCTAAACATGTTAATCGCTAAAATCCTCCTAATATAATTATCAATTAATTACATAATTAATTGAATCTAATCTAGTCTCATTATATTGACTATTTGATTGCATATGAAAGTTTTTAGTTACATATTTAATTAATTAGAAGGGTGTAGGTAATTTTTGAATTATAATTAATTAAAATATTACAAGCGGTGAGACATGCAATAGTATGCAATAAATATAAAGAAAAAATAAATAAAACTTGAGACATGATATTTTAGGTGGAAACAACCTAGGCCACACCAATGATCTAAAAGAAAGCAATTAGTTCATTGGACCACCTAACTATCCATTATGAAAATAATGTTTAATTACAAAGCTAGGACTTAAACTACCCATCACAGATAATGCCCCCCAAGTAATCTAATTACAAGCCATTACTTTCTTTTATAGTCTTCACAAGGAAGGTGTTGAGATCCATACTAACTTTTTGATAAAATCAAGTCACACGAGTTATCAAACTCATTCAGTTGGCACGTAAAAAGTTAGAATAATAACACAAGTGTCCTAGAGCAAATTAAATAATAATAAATCCTAGTTAGATGATTTAACAAAATATTAGATGAATAAAATCAACTAACAAACCCTAGAACATATAAGTAAGCATATGATCATAAATAAAATAGGCATGTTAATTAATCAAATATAAGCACAAAATGTTTGATAGATTAATCAAAGAAAAAACCCTCACAAAACATAATTTTGAAAAATAGATTGAAAGAGAGAAATAGCATATGGTTAAAAGATTAAACCAATCATGGTAGATTCTTTAGATAGGAAAGATTGAAGCTCAAATGCTAGATTAAAGTCTAATTACAATTCTATCCATTAAGCAATTCATAGAGCAGTAAATAATAGAGATAATATGATAATTGAAATATTTAACTTATGTAAACAATTAGGTTAAAGTTGAAACTCTCGTCGCTCGAATGAACTAGATCGAGCTCGATTGATGAACGAATAAGGTTGATTGATTGAAACCATTTTCAATCAATCTAGTCAATGATTAATAAAATATCGATCGATCTAAACTATTTTCGATTGACCTAGGCTACTGATGAGTACTTAAAAAGCACTCAAAGCAATTTTTGTTTTTTAGGTATATCCATTCAAAAATAATGTAAAGACTCGAAGAAAAAGACTAAAGTCAATACATCACAAATATGTTGAGAAACAAAATGAGAAAAAATAAAAAAAATGAAAAAATGAACAAAACTGCCTAGCAAGCACATGCCCGCGCATATCCCTTGCACCTCGCATGTATGTCAAGTCGAGTCCCACATGCGACTGCACGTGCCAACGCCAGTCCAGAAGCAAATCTCGCCCAAAACGCGTGCCAGCCTATCCAAATGCATCCAAGACTAACTTTTGAGATATTTTCCCACATTTTTAGTTGTTTCCTTATCTATAAAAGAACCCTCTATCCCATTGTAAAAATCATTAATCAAAATATCTTCTCTCTTTAACTTTCTCTATTTAGAAAGTTTTTTTAGTTTTCTTAGTTTTTTTAGTTTTAAAGTTTTTCTCTTTTTCAAAAGAACTAGTTATATTTTTATAAATTTATAGGTTTGAATTCAATAAACATAAATACAAATCCATTTAAAGGTTTTCCAAAAACAGAACTAGAATCAAAGTTCTATAAAAAAAATTTTGAGGTATAATTTTGAAAAGAATTATTTACATTTATTTTTTATGTTTTATTCTTACATGTTTTATTTAATTTGTATGTGATTAAATTTAACATGATTCGTTGTTTGTAAATATGATATAATAATAATATTTTTATACTTGTTAAATATTAAATAGGTAAAAAAAATTTATAAAAAAATTATTTTATTTTTATTCAAAATTTTATATTAAAGATATTAGAGAAAAATATATTATTTTCTATTACAAACTTAAATTTGAAAATTAGATTTTAAGGATAAATTATCCGGTCTGATGTAGAGTAGTACATTTTCATTTATTGGTGCAATTGCCCAATTATTAGAGTGAATCTCTATTTCAAAAGTTTTTACAAAAATTATTATTCGAAAATATATTAATAGCATATTTTCAGTAATGATTTTATAACTTAAAAGTAAATAGTACTCAAATAATTAAATTCTTAAGTTTAATTTTAACATCTTGAATAAATTTTAAAATCTCTAACCACAACAAAAGTGACATTTAAAAAGTTTATTTTCAATCTCTTAGAAAAACAAATAATTTAATTAACTAAATTAATTATCGATTATACCTATAAATGTTAATTGATTTGTTTAATTATTAAGTTTAATTTTGACATCTTCCATAAATTTTAAATCTCTAACATCAACAAATGTAACATTTAAATAGTTCTTTTCAATCTCTTAAGAAAACAAATAATTTAATTAAACAAATTAACTATCGACTTCAACTATAAGTATTAATTGATTTGTTTAATTATTAAGTTTAATTTTGATATCTTAGATAAATTTTAAAATCTTTAAAATCTCTAACCTCAACAAATGTCACATTTAAATAGTTTATTTTCAATCTTTTAAGAAAACAAATAATTTAATTAACTAAATTAATTATCGAATTCACTAATTGATTTATTTACTTAATAAAAAATATCTAATCTCAACAAATGTGATATTTATATAATAAAAAAAATCAATAAATATTAATTTATATTGTTAATAACTTAAATAATATCAACAAAAATAATTAACTTAATTATTATATATATATTAGGACTAAACATCGGTTCGAAACCAACAATTTTAAGACAATTCAAATCCGATCTGATCCGAAACAAATTATGAATTATTCAATCCAAATCCAATCTGTTATAAATACCAATACTAACAAATCTAAATCGAAATCCGATCGGATTGATCGAATCAGATAGGATCAAAATTTTAATTTAAATCTATAAAATATAAAACTATATAAATCGATCCGAATCGTTATAAATGTAAATCTAAATTCAATATAATTCAACCTATAAAATAAAAAATTACATAAAATTAAAGAAAAATTTAAAATAAAAATATTTTCCATACAAATTAAAAAATAGGTGATAACATGATTAAAAATAATCAAAAAGAAAAAAATTTAATATCAATTACATAATTTAACTTCTCTTCGAACATTAATAATAGCACGAATTCTTTGAGATAATCATTCAAGGCTCACCAATACCATATATAATACCATATATGATGAAAAATTAAAAATATATATAAACAAGCAATAAGCTAATAAACATAATAGGTAAAAAAATTTTAATTTTCACTTAACATGTTAACAAAATATATAAATATAAATATATATATATATATATATATATATATATATATATTCAAACTATATATTTGAAAATTTTATATAATATACTTGATTATAGAGTCAATTTCAACGACACTTAAATTTTTGAAATCTAAATTTTTGAAATCTAATCGTTATCCTCTCACATGTCTTACAAAATCATGAATCTTATTTATTGATATGTTATATTCTTTCAAAACCCTGTTCATTAATTAACGTTTAACTTACTATACGGAAGAATAAAAGATTATCAACATCCTTCGTGAACTACTCTTAATCTCTAACATAAACACCTTATACCATGGTATAGCTTGGTTTTGGCAACCCAGACAAAGTCAATAGCTTATAAACAATAGTCCTAGCCAGTTCCTTCATATTAATGTTTTACATAATTAACAGTTAGCAGCAACTTTGAGTCGTTGTTGATAATTAATGAATTATAACTGGGCAACTAGATTTTCCAATTTCAACAGACTTTGTGGAGGCAAGCACGCCCAATAAAATTAGTGAGGCACTTAAAAATGACAAAATGAAAACGTAAACAGAACCTGTACATTCAAGCATTACAGACCAAAATAAGAAATAGAAAATCATAAATAAATGGAGATAACCGCTCACAACATAAGCACGTAGCACTAAAACCCTGAATATAAGATGAGAATTTACCACTTATAATAATAATGAATAGAGATACACTCTTCAGTAAAGTCATAGATGAGCTTATAAAGATGGTGAACAGTGGGAGGGATGAACCGATGAAGAACAGCAACCGGGAATAGCGACTGGGTAGGGAGTGTTGCGCCGCGAGTCGAGTCTGAGAAATAGAAGGGGTTGAAATGCTTAGCGACTGGGTAGGGAGTCTTGCACTGCCGCGAGTCGAGTATGAGAGATAGAAGGGGCTGAAATGCTCAACGACTGGGTAGGCTATGAGTCTTGCGCCGCTAGTGTCGGAGAGAGGGGGTTAAAATTCTTCGTTAAGATTAGGGTTTGTCTTTGTTTAGCGTAATTTTGTTTGTGAGCTGAGGAGCGGAGAAATCAGTAATATAATAATACGTTATTATGTTTAATATTATATATATATATATATATATATATATATATATATATATATATATATATATATATACCGATGGATTGATAGAATTCAATCCAAAACCAATCTAATTTTAGATCGAAACTAATCTTTTTTTTTTAATTTGATCAGATTTTTTAGATTGATCAGATTTTTTGTTAAGTTCTAATATCCATAAATATTTCACTATTATAAATGATAAAAATTTGTATAATTATTTATTGAATTTATATTTATATTTTTTTATGTTATTAGATTAAGAAGCATAAAAAAATCAAAATATCATGATCGAATGTTTAGAATATAATATCATTTTTAAAAATTGTAAATAATAAATTAAAAATCACATATATATGTTTTTTAGATCAACCTTGTGATTATACTTGTCATTTTTTATAAAATGATTCATATACTTACAAGAGTTCTACAATTACAAAACCAAAATATCTTGATCGGTATTGCTAACCCGATCTGTTTCACAAGGAAGTAAAACAACCATTTAAGATAAAATATAAAGTTTTAATTTCTACCTATGAACTTTCTTTACTTTTTTCTAGCAGGTTTGTAAAATTAAAGAAGGATGAGCATTAGTAAAACATTTTGGACACCTTTGGGAAAATACAAGTTAATATTTCACTATTGGATACTATCAAGTAGCCTATTATGCTAAGTTCCTCAAGGAATTATGCACCAATAAGTAGAAGCTCAAAGAAAATGGGATTGGGACCATAGGAGAGAATGTGTCACCGGTTTTTGATGAGTGCTTCAAAAGTATTAAAATTAACATGATTTAGTGTATTTTAATTGATTAAATAGATTTATATTTGTATGATTTTATTATATTTTTATATAAATTTATCTTTTCGGAATCACAAGTATTTTTATGGTTTTCTAGGTATTTCGTTCAAAAATAACTTAGAGACTCAAAGAAAAATATTAAAAATAATACATCATAAATATGTTGAGAAAACAAATGAAAAAATTGGATAAAATTGGTCAAAACGATACTAAATGTCAAAACTCTTGAGTCATGTGTTTGCCAGCACACGCACATGCATAACCATCACATGTCTAGCACACCCTCACATGCAATCTGCACACGCTTGTGATGAATTCCACGTGTGCCAGCATACGCCTGCACCGAGTCTCGCGTGTGCCAACACACGCCCGCATACGCCAAATGCCTATTTGCGACAAATCTCGCCCCCTACACACGTGTCATCCTATTCAAACACGTCCAAAATCAATTTTTGAGATATTTTTCCTCTTTTTTGGCCTTTACTCATTTATAAAAGGACCATCTCTTCCATTGTAAAAAAAACTCCCTGAAATTCCTCAAAGTACATCTCTCTAGTTTTTAATTTTTTTTAGTTTTAAAGTTCTTTTTTTGAGAAGAATTAATTATGCTTTTATATATTTTTAGTTTTTTATTCAATAAATGGAAACGTAAATCCGTTTGGAGGTTTTACAACATAGAATTAGCATCAAAGTTTTGTAAGGATTCTTTTGAGGTATAATTTTAAAATGAATTCTTTATAGTTATTTTTTATATTTTATTCTTATATGTTATGTTTAATTTGTCTATGATTAAATTTTAACATGGCTAGAATTGATTTTTTTTATTCAAGATTATATTAAGGATGTTAGAGAGAAATACATCATTTTTCATTACAAACTTAAATATGAAAATTAGATTGTAAGGTTTAATTGTCCAGATTGATTTAGAGTAGTGTTTTTTTATTTGTTGATACAATCGCGCGGTGGTTAGAGTGAAGCTCTATTTCAAAAATATTTTTATAAGAACTATTATTCGAAAATGTATTGAAAACATATTTTCAATAATGGTTTTAAAACTTGAAAGTTAGTACTCGAATAATGAAATTATTAGATTTAATTTGGACATCTTGAATAAAGTTTAAAATATCTAATCCCACCAAATGTGACATTTAAATTATTCATTTTCATTCTCTTAAAAAAAATTAATTTAATTAACCAAATTAATTATCGACCCCACCCATAGGTATTAATTGATTTGTTTAATTAACAAAAAATATATAACCTCATCAAAGGTGGTATTCATATAAAAAAAGATTCAATAAATATCAATTTATATATTTAATAATCTAAATAATATGAGCAAACATAATTAACTTAATTATTATATCCATAAATACTCCACCGTTATTAAGGATAAAAATTTGCATAATTATTTATTTAATCATATATATGTTTATTTGTTTCATTATTAGATTGTGAAACACAAAAATGAAAATATCATGACAGAATATTTAAGATTGAATTTCATTTTTTTAAAATTTTAATAATAAATTAAAAACTACGGATATTCCTTCCTTAAATCGACCTTGAGAGTGTACTTGTCATTTTCTATAAAATGGTCCGTACACTTGTGAAATGTTTTCAAATATAAAACCAAAGTGTTTGCAAGATCAGTATTGCTAACCCAATGCCACTTTTATGTGTCATCATCAAGTTTTTTTGGCGCTGTTGCCGAAGAAGAAATAACGTTTTTAAAATATTTATCAAAATTTTGAAAAAATTGTGTTGTAAATAATAATGATTTTTTTATGTTAAAAAAATTTAAACTTTATTTTATTTAATTATTTTCTTTCCAAAAAAAAAATAAAAATTTAAAAAAATTTATAAAACATTTATAAAAATGTTATACAAAATGTACAAAAAAACTTTTTAACATTTAATTTTCTTTTTCAAATTTATTTAAAAAAAAAATTAATTTCAAGCTTTCACTTTTAATTGTAATTGTAATGTAAACAATAAATTAAATTTGTTAACTTAATTAACTTAGATTTTTACTTAACTTAATTTATTAAGTTAATTAATTTATTTTTTTACTTAATTTAATTTATTAACATAATTAACTTAAATTTTCACTTAACTTAATTAACTTAGATTTTTACTTAACTTAATTGATTTAGATTTTCACATAACTTAATTAACTTATATTTTCACTTAATTTAATTTATTAACTTAATTGACTTAGATTTTCACTTAACTTAATTTATTAACTTAATTAACTTAGATTTTTATAACATGAAAAGTAAAGATCAAAGGGAGTTCTATCTATGAGACTAATTCTTGTAAGTCTTTGTTACACTAGTCTTTCCTCGGAACATTGCTATGTCTAAGAGGATGATTTTTAAGGAGGTCTTGTCCCACCATTCTTTTCTATGAGAACTCTTGATTAATACTGATTATTTTATTTAACTTAGAAATTATAAAAAATAAAATAAAATATTGAAGCTATCTCCAAAATTTCAAAGTTTTTAATCACAATCTGTGATAAAAGGAGGTGGTTGCTTTATTAGGTCTAGGTAAATGTGTTTTGATGTCTTAGTTATTTGACTTGTAACTAGAAGTGATTTATGTAAAACTAATAATCATGTCCTTAGTTTTAAGTAAACAAAATTTTGAAAATCCATAGTGCATGACTTAAAAAGTATAAGCAGACAAACTTGTCCTACATGTAGGTTGATTGACTCAATGATGTGGGGACATTGAGTTTACTTAAAATGAATCCCTCAAGTTAAGTCTTGCTAAGATGTTAAACTAAGTGCTGGATGGGACACAACCTATCATTTTAGGTAATTTTCTTTTAGTTATTTATTTAATTTATTTTGTTTATTTTAGTTTAATTGCATGTGAATAATTGTAGAATTGTTAAAACTATAAATATTTGTTGATATATTAGAAGTTCACAGCGATCTATCTGTGTGAACTTTAATAATGAACATGATGGATGCACCTATATTTATCCATCACTACTTGCACATTTTTAGGAAATACATATCTTTTATTTTCTTTTATTTTTATTTTTTTAATTTATAATTGGTACATTGAGGATAATGTAAGTTATAGGTTAAGAGTGGTGAAAAGTTACCATGCTTTATTTTAAAAAAATAACAATTTTAAAATTTTTTATGTTCACATTTTCATTTTTATTGTGTTTGATTTTATTTATGTGATTTATTAATTTTTAGAATTTTAGGATTAGTTTTAAAAAATTTCTCACAAAAATTTATCGTTTCTTTAAATCAAATTTAAGCAAATCGTTAAGTCTTTTGCATTGTTAGATCTCACATATTTTTCAAGGTTTGGAATGCCAAGGGCCATCATTAGTAATTTGGAAATCATTTTTGCAACCATTTGTTTTGGGAACTGTTGAAAGAATATGACATCACTCGTAAAGTGTCTAAACCTTATCACCCACAAACATATGGATAGGCTAAAGTATCCAATTAGGAGATCAAGTCAATCCTTGAAAAGAATATCAAGCTAAACCAGAAGGATTGGAGTTTACACCTAGATGATGGTTTTTGGAAATATAGAATGGCATACAAAACACTAATTAAAATGTCACCATTTCGAATATTCTATGGTAAACTGTGTCACCTTCTCGCCGAATTGGGACACATGACATTTTGGATAACCAAACAATGCATCATGGATATATATGAACTAAGAGAGCAACAAAAAATACATTTGAATGTGCTAGAGGAGATTTGAAATGATGGATATAAAAGCTCATGAATCTACAAAGGCAAAACTAAGGCTTTCCATGAAAAAATGATATCTAGAAATGAGTTTTTTGTTGGACACAAATTTTCCTATTGGAGACAAAGTCCATTTTTTCTTTCATGCCTTCAATTATTTCCAAGAAAATTATGTTCTTGTTGGATCGGTCCTTTTGTTCTTGTTGGATCGGTCCTTTTGTTATTACTAATATTTTTCCTCATTGTGCATTTGAAATCAAAAGTCCAAGGATCAAAAAAGAATTAATGGTGAATGGATATCGATTGAAGCTGTATAATGAGTTATTTACCCTAGTTAATGAAGATGAATTTTCTCTAAATGAACCAATGAGTTTGGATGCGAGGCCAAGTCAAGCTAAGGGCACTAAACTAAGAGTTAAGTGAGAGGCAACCTTTGGAATTATTTTCTTTCATTATATTTTATTTTTGCACAAATTTATATTGTATTGTTTTTTATTTGATAGTAATGTGGACATCCAATTTTGGTTGAGGGTAGATGATATATTATTAATTTAATAAAAAAGATTGGAAATATTTTAGGATCAAAGCATTCGATGGAATTAGAAAGGGAACGCTATGGCTTTGTACTTTAAGTTTTTATCTTGAGAGAAAGTTATCAATGTGCATTGCATCATGAAGACAAAGAAGCCACAATATTGAGGTCTAAGATTTTTGAGGGGCTAAACTAAAAAGAAGCATGACACGACATGATAAATGGAATACTATAGCCTATGTCACAAATCCCACAATATAACAATCTTTTCAGGGAGAAAAAGAATAAAAAATAGAAAAATAAAACCAGACAACCCCTTTCATTTTTTTTCTTTCTAAAATTCTCTCAAAATCTTTCACTTTTGTCCATTGTTCTTCAATTTTTTCCCTTCAATAATCTAACATTAAATGTTGAGTTTTGAGCCCTAATTTCAAGATTCTACATCAATTTCATTCTCTTCATCAAATTGCAAGGTGGGTTTTAAAGTTTGAGGTTTTTCCAATTGGAGCTTGATTCTTCTCATCCATGTGGGTCTTGGCTTAATATTCAAAGTAAGTACTCCATTACTCTCAAGAGATAAACTTGTAAATGTTTGATGAATTTTAGAAGTGTTTATCGGAGAAGTTGAGTTAAGTAAACCTAGCTTGAATAGTGCATTAGTATAGTGAGAAGGGTAAAGGTAAGTTTGTACAAGAGTAATTTAACGAAACTAGGTTCGCTAGTAGTGATACTAAAAAAAGGTTTGAAAAAACAGCTGAAAGGATAAGAACTTATTGTAGAGAAAGGTATAGATTTTGGAGAATGTGGGTATCCTAGAATAATAGAAAAAATTATTGCCTTAAGATATGGATGGTTTTATGAGGATCCTGAAGTGGTAGTCATGTTAATTGTTAGAGAATTTTATGAAAATCCACGAAGGTTAGGGATGGTAGAATAATGGTCAAAGGTGTGACGTTATTTTTTGATAAGTCTCCCATTAACATATATTATGGGTTGGAGGATATAGAAAATGGGGAATATGAATCCTATTTAAAGAATGTGGATTATGATAAAGTGATTCAAACAAAGCAAAAGGTGGAGTAGAAAGGGAAATAATTAATGGTAAATACAATATCTTTGATGCCAAATGCTTGACTAATATTTTCCAAATTTGGAAATACTTTGTTTGCTTTAGGTTGATATAAACCACTCATTATATCATTGTGGATAAAGAATGGGCTATCCTACTATTTTCCATTACAATAGGAAAAATAATTGATGTTGGGTCAATCATCCACTAGAGAATTTGGTTGTCTTTAAACAATCATTATATAAGCTACTTCTTTCCCTAACTCATCATTGCACTATGCGCTAAAGTAAGGGTGAATTTTCCTTCTAGTGTTGTGTTGCTCAGGCCTAGGGACCTTTTGACCTTATCATATACTATGAGACTTACTAGTGGCACAAAAGTTGAGTATATGCAATCCATTCATGAGATGCATATGTTATAACTCTTCTAGTCTAGTACAGATTGTAGCCATTTGAGGGCAATACCAGAGTATCAAGGACATGACCTCATTTTTAGGCCACTTGATGATGATGATGAAGTAGCCAACGATAATATAGAAGACTAAAAACCTTGATTAATTTAAGTTTATTGTTTTCTTTTTAGTGTAATTTAATTTGATTTTTAGTGTAATTTTATTTGCTTTCATTTCTTTTTGACTATGCTATTTTATATTTTGGAACCTTAATTTCATAATTAATTAGTGATGTGTTGCATATGAGGTACATCGTGACTCTTTCTAATTGATAGAACTTGATATAGATGATAGAATGGAAAGAGAATAGGGAAAATGTAGATATTAGGTTTAGGTGGAAAAAGTAGTTTCAAATTTATTAGGGATTAGCTTGTGGTCTAGGTGGTATGACTCCTTACCACTACTACAATGGACTTAAGATTGAATCTCATCCGTGTAATATTTTCTCTATTTAATACAAAGTGGACTTAAGTCTTCTTTTTTTTTCAAGTTCATTTGAATTTATGAATTCTATAAATTTCAAATTTTTTTAGGTTTATTTTTATTTTTTTAGTAAATTTATACGTCAATTGTAGGAATAAGATTCTTATAACACTAATTTATAGAAGAAATTAAATTTTACTTTAGTTAAAAAGAGATTTAGATGTTAATTTTATTTAGTTTGAGAATCTTATGGTACGTGGTTAGATTTTTTGGTTAATATAAATACTTAGGACTATTTTGTATGCAAATTTTTCATGGTAGAGAAAGTCCTACACCAGATGAACAATTAGTGTAAGGAGATATGGTCTCCTAAAAGACTCACCCCAACCTGTAAGTTGCAGAATAAACAAGAAATGGAAGGAAATAATCCAGTTACACAAACAAGGCAGAAAAAAATAACCAGATTAAATTAATTAGAAAGTAGTAAGATTAATTTAATAATGGCAGAAAGAAAATCCTTTGATCTTTTTTCAATTTTGCTTGTAATGGTTTTCTCATTTCTACAAGTTTCTTGATGTATGCTTCTGCATATATTAAACATCCCAAAAATCTTTGTAATTTGTTTTTATCTTTTAATTCACTAGGAAAACCTTGAATATTATTTAATATATGGGGTTGTAGATTATGTTTTCCATCTTTAATTTCCAACCCTAAGTATTTTATTTTTTGTTGAGCAAGTACTACTTTCTTTTCAAAGAGTACAATGTCTTATTTTCTACATTCTTGTAGAATATTGATAATATCCAAATAATATTTATTTAATTCATTACTGAAAACCAAAATATCATCTATGTAAATATAACAAATATCTTGTAATTTCTTAAAAATGTTATCCATATATCTTTGAAAAATACCTAGAGTTTGTTTTAATCCAAATGGTATAACTGTCCATTGGAATTGACATTAGGGGAAATTAAATGTCATTAAATTTTGGGATTCGGCATCCAGTCTTATTTTCTAAAATCCACTTTTGTAATCAAAACTCGAGAAGTATTTCTTTCCTTTTATTAATGATAGTAGTTCTTCCTTTTTTGGAATGAAGTATACATCGTTAATGGTTTCTTTATTCAGTGCTTTAAAATTTATTACCATTTTCTTTTTTTCTTCTTTTTTTCTCAACTTCTTTTTCAATTAAGAATGTTGGACTAGAGTGAGGTGAATTATTTGGTATTATAACTTTTAATTCCAAAAGTTCTTGAATTTTTTTCCAAATTCAATCCTATTTTTTGGAGTATAAATCATTGGTTTTACTCTTATGATCTTGTTAGGATCTTTTAATTTTATGTTGACTATTATTTTAGATTTATTTATTTTTAGATCCAAAGGATTTTCTGAACTGATTGTTTTTAATAATTATCTAATGCCTATTAGGGCTTTGTTTTCTTGTATTTCATTGAGAAAAGAGTTTTTTCTTCTATATCTAATGAAATATTTTCTAAATAAGGTTTTTGTTAGTCTTCTATCTCACTACATTTTCACTTTTTATGTTATTGCATAAAAGTTAGGTTTGAGACAATTAAACTTTTCTTACTTTAGAAACATAAATAGTATCTTCTTCTAAGGTTGTGAGACTTATTTTGTCATAATGTTGTGTGAAAGGTTGATATAAGTTTAGGAAATTATTTCCTATTAACAAATCTACTCTTATTTCTTATTGATATATGGTAGGAATGTGAAAGTTTTCTCCTCCTATCATTATATCAGTATCTTTTAATACCTTATTGAGTTTTATTGTAATATTATTAGCAATTCTTACAATTAAATATTTTGATGCTTGTTTCCAATTGTCTTCTGGAAATACATATCTACTGGCTATACACATACTAGCTCCTGCATCTATATATGCATGTAAATGATAAGTGTTATAGCCTTTAAATTTTAGTCTTACTTTAATGTAAGTACTATTTGGATTTATAATACTATACAAATCGTTCATCTTCTGATGAAGAATATTCATAATTTGAGTGTTCATATTCTGAGTCAGTTATTTTTTCCTCAGTTTCTTCCAATAGATAGATACTATAAGTATCATCTATATCAAATTCCTCGATTGATTCTAATTTCATATTGAAAGCTTCTTCTAAGATTTTTGTTTTTTGTGGAAATTATTTTTTATGTTGAAGTCTGCTTGGACATTCATTAGCATAATGTCCTTCTTTATTACAGATACAACATCTATATTTTTTCTTTTATGAAAGACAATAATTCTTTTTTTTCAAATTTATAAGATTTTATATTACATCCATATTTTCCTGGTATTCTAAAATCTCTTGTATCATAGCAGATTTTATAATTTCCTCTTATTTGTTTATATTATTTTCTTTCTTGGCATTTAATAATGATCCAATCTTAAGGCTTCTTATTCTTCCTCCTGGATTATCTGGTATAGTTTTTCTATTCCTTTGTTCCCAATTTTCTATTAAGGTTTTATATAGTGTTCCAGGTAATTTTTGAAAAAAAAAACATTTCTTTATAAGTTGTTTGCATAGATGGTGATAATTTATGGTAATACATTTCATATTCACAAATAAAAAAATCTATGTAACACATGTTACACATTTTCATATTTGTTAGATGCCATTTAGTTTCATTGATTTCATTTTCACTAGATTCAGTGATAGTCCTTCATTTATCTTCTCTAATAAATTCTTTGTATATTTCATTTATTACTGTATCCAAGTATTCTCTTCCTGTGGAAGCATTTACTTGTATTAACAAATGTTGTTGATATGTTAAGTTTGAAAACTAAACTTTAATATTTCATGTCATTTTATGTGTTATAAGCACTCTACAAGTTGAGGGATTTGTTTAGGTAGTTTGAGAATTTTGTATGAGCACACTCATTCCACTAGTCATCTAAGGCTTTTTTTCTATCTCTTATACAATCTAAATCTAGAAGTTCAGATTTATAATTATCATGGAGTTTGAACTTTGGTGAAATACTACCTCTAGTTCCCCAATGCAACCTTTCCTCCATTTTAGGTGGTTGTCTTCTTCTATATGTGGAATCAAGTTGTTTTGTTCTTTGCCTATTTCTTTCTCCCCTATGTGGGTCAAATGTTTCTTCTTGGTAATGAACTGGTAATAAAATTGGTTTCATATGACGTTTTGAGATCATGTTTTCTGGTTCAGAATCAGTTTCACTAATTATTGTTATATCATCCTCTTCTTTGTTAGTACACAGTTTTTCATTATAATGTTCTTCTATTTCTTCATTGGTTAATGTCAATAAACTGACCAATGTTTCTATATCTCTATTTTCAAGGTCCATGAATTTTCTTTCTAATTATTTTCTATATTCCATTAAATTGAAATTATCTCTTTATTCTTATATTGTTCCTCATTTTTCCTTTTCTCATTTTTAGGAATCATAGAATCTGATCTCCTTGGTGGTTCTTCTTTTAATCCTTCTAAGGGATTATATTTATAACCTATTATTTCATTATTCATATGTATATTGTATGCATTTTTTTTAGTTCTGAAAATTTCTTGTGTATATTTTGTTGTAGTTTATTATAACCACGTTCCTTTATTTCCTTTAGTAATTCTTTTTGTATATCTATTATTTCCTATAAATCCATTTCCTTTGTTAATAATTGTATAGTTTCAAATAATATTACTTGATTTTTTGTTACACCTACAAGGTTTTCATTTACTTCTAAATGCATGTTTTTTATTTTATCTCTAAATATTATTTTTCCTTAATATACAATCATGAACTAATGTCTTCATTATTTTAATTTTATTTTCTAGTTTTTTAACTTCTTCTTCGTTAGAAGATTCTCTTTTATGGTCTATAAAAATAAATTGGTATGTTATTAGTTTTAACAACATTATTATTTATTCCTGTTATTAAGGGTTTTTCTTTAATATCTAATTTTCATTCTTTTGATATTTTAAAATATGTTTATATTTTTGGTTTTATTTTTTCTTCTTACAATTTGAGAAGGTTTCTTTATTTTTATTTTATTAAACTTTAAGGGTATTTTTTGATAATTATTAGATTTAACCTCTATTATATTTTTAAAGATATTTTTGAAATTTTTAAAACTTTAGAAGTATTTTTGAAGATTTCTTTAACCTTAAGAGTATTTTTCATTTTTTTTCCTTTAAATTGCATAACACATGTACCATTCTTTAAAATAGGCACCTATCATAAAATTAATTTAATTAATAATTAATTAAATATGAGCAATAAAATTAAAATAAATGTATCAATAATAATTAAATAATATATATATATATATATATATATATATATATTATAATTGAATCAAGAATTTAAATTATATGATTGAATTCCATTAAATACATACGTACATGACCTACTCAATAAACACATGCAAAATCAAGATAAATATATAAATAATTAAGATGCAAAGAACAACAACAGAACAATAGAAAAAAGAAACCCTATAAGAATCATCTAGTTCCCATACCTAAAGGTGACTCATTTGATCCGATATGTATCTTTTGTGACTTTTTACTCTTTAAAATTTCCATGGATATATTGAAAGGCAAAAGATTATAATGTATAAATGAGTTGTGATTTCAAATATTAATTAATTTTATTTAAATATAACTATTTTTACTCATTTTAACTATTTTAGTTTGTTTTCAATTATATATCATAAATTAAGTTATTAAAGAGCTTGTGTCACATGTCAAGAAATTTATTTAGGTATGTTAAAGGTTTGTGGATTGAATCAGGTTAAAATTTAAAAGTTGTGTTGTATTAAATTTTTTTTAATTATCCAAGTAAAAAATTAAATATATAGAGATAAAAAAAACTAAAAGATAATAGTTTTTATGATAATAGTAATTTTTACTTTAAATTTTAATATTTTTTAAAATAATTTTTTTTTTACATCAATTAACTTATATAAATAATATTTTCTTAATTCAAATTATAATTATCCATTTTAGATGTAGGATTCAAAATGGAGAATATAACCTTTACCTTTAATCTCTAATAATGTGTATAACTTTACCAACTATATTATTTTAAGTGAGAAAAATTATTTATTATTTATATAATATATAATGATGTGATATTTTTAAAAAATAAAATTTATATTATTAATTTTTTAAAAAAATTAATAAATACATAATATTTAATAAAAATAATAATATAATCGATAAAAAATAACAAGACGTACGTGAGAAAATATTAAATATTTACTTAAAATTAACTAATATTTTAATAATATCAAGTAAGTCAATTGGCTCAGTAAAAATAAAAATCAACGAGTATGGTTTCCGCTTCAATTTTTTTTATAGAAGTTTCCAAGTCGTGTTTGGCGTCTATGTGTTTAGAAGCAAAATTCAAGCAAAACATGACTTCCATCAAATAAGAAACCATCACGAACCTTCCACTATTTTCATCCTTCAATTATAATTCTTAACCTCTCCACTTTCCTCCCTCAGGCTGTAAGCAGACACACTCTCTCTTTACTCTCTCTATCCCCCCCTAAACACTAATGGACCGGACCACCGACCCTGAAGCCTTTCCTAAACGATACGACTATGCTTGGAGTGGCAAAATCATGCTAACCGCCATAGTTACCCTCTTCTTTGTTGTTATTATCATGATACTTCTCCACCTTTACGCTCGCTGGTACCTCCTACGAGCTCGTGGCCGACAAATCCGCCGGAACCGCCTTCCCCGAACCAATCTCGTCTTTCACGTCGAAGCGCCAACCTCCATCTCCACACATGGCCTGGATTCCTCTGTTCTCAACTCTCTTCCCGTCTTCGTTTACGCCTCTAAATACTCATTCAATGATGAAGAGAACCCCCCAATGGAATGTGCAGTGTGTTTATTTGAATTTAAAGAGAACGAGACTTGTCGGTTGTTGCCCAAGTGCAATCACAACTTTCATATTGAGTGTATTGACATGTGGTTTCATTCTCATTCTACTTGCCCTCTCTGTAGATCTCCGGTTGAGCCGGCGACCAAAACGGAAAATAAGTGTGAAGAAATAGTGGCATTGGGTATGGGTTCGGGTGTACAGGAGAGGTATGAAGCGGGTCCGGGACCTAACAGTTCTGTGCTTTGTTTAGATTGTGAAGGAGTGGGTTCGTCTTCATTTGGGTCTCGAAGAAAGCCATTGGAGTTTTTAGGTATATCTGTTGAAGTCCCCAGAAGTAATGAGAACCTTGTGAGAATTGATGTCGATTCAAGTAATGATTCGCCAGCAAGTCAGTCTTATAGATCTCCAGTGAGTCGAATGCTTTCGTTTAAGAGGATTCTCAGCAGAGAGAGACGAGGTAACGTCGTGGAGTCGCCGTCTGGGCATATCCCGGTTGGTTGCGGATCAGTAGTCGATATGGATATTGAGCTCGGACGAGGTAGAAATCAGTGAGTTAACTGGGCTGAACTCGGTGATATCGTGATTCATTTTATCGGGATTCTGAAAGAAATCGGCGTTACTCTCAAAATATCAAGTCTCTATGCAAGGACTCTGTACTTTTTAAGGGCAAGTTTGTCAACTTGTTTGGAGATAATGCGATGCACGTGGCGTAATGTTAACGGATGTGATCTTTCGCTGTCTTTCGTTGACTATGAATTCCCTGTATATAAATTTCAAATGGAATCAAGGCCTTTTTGCAATTTATTTCCTTAAAAAGTATTTGTTTTTTAAATAGATAGGAGAAAGAATTAATTTTGGCTTTGGATACAGCTGGAAATTTAGTTTAATTAAAGGATATACTTCCATGTTCTCTTCACGCTTTGTAGGATTGTTGTTTCGTAAATATAATATTATTTATTTATTAAATAAATAATAGAAATATTATTATCATTTAATATTATTAGATATATTATTTTTATTATTATAAGTTAAGAAATTACATAATTAACATTTTAAAATTTATAATTATGAAAATAATATTTAATGATATTTATTTTGATAGTTTTAAACATTAAATAAATTAATAATTATAGTTTAATTTATTTTGAATAGAAAAATAATTTATTTATTATTATATTTATGGATAACTAATTTACTTTATGGAATTAAGGGCAATACGAAAGTTATTTAATTTCAGTTTATTTTATGATTTAATTATTTTTCATCTACTAAATTAGTTACATGATTGCGTGAAAATTTACTTTACTCTCGAACAATTAGGAAACTTATTAATTGTTTATGTGTTAGTATTTAATATTAGATTATAATTTAATCTAGAATTAATAATTGTTATAATTTAAAAATAATAACTTGTGATTTATTAATTTAATTATTATTCTTTTAAAATTTAATAATTTTACTCTCAAACAATCAGGAAACTTATTAATTATTTATGTATTAGTATTTATTATTAGATTATAATTTAATCTAAAATTATTAATTATTATAATTTAAAAGTAATAACTTGTGATTTATTAATTTTATTTTATTTAATTATTATTTTTTAGAATTTCATAATTAGTGATTGAATCGTAGTTAATAAATTGTAAAAAAATTTAAATCTTAGGCAATATAAGGTTTATAAACTAGTTATAAATACAATAAGTTTTGAATTATATTGCTTAAAAAGAAATTGAAAAATAGTTAAATTTTAATTTAATCAATTTAATTAGATCTAGTAAAAAATATAATTCCTTAGTCGCATGCTAGCATCTCATTAATGCCTTTTTGTGATTTTATTGTTTTTTTAGTTTATTATTTTTTGTTTATCAAATTAAAACCAAAAACCTGCATTTACTTTTATATTTTTTGTAGTCACTATTTTTAATATTTAATTGTTATCGATCTTTTGCGGATAATAATAATTACTTTAATTATATTGTCAATGATATATTTTTAATAAATAAATAATTTTTGAATGCTGGTTTTGATTGTGTCAAGTTTTTTTATTTAAGAAAAATTATTACGATAAATATTGTTAGTTAAATTTTTAATATTTTTTTTATATTTTAAAAAGAAAAACATAAGATATGATATATATTAAAACTTGATGGGAATATTTCTTTTTAAAGATTATTAACTTAAATTTTTTTAAAATTTTAAAATTATTATAAATAATAATACATTATTATTTAAAAATATAAGAATTTTTTTTGTGAAATTAATTAAAGTGTAATTTTAAATTCTATATGTAAGTATACGGGTTTAGAACACTATAAATACTTATGTTAATATATTGATATTATTTATGTTTTATGTTATTAAAATGTTTTATTGTAATTAACCAAGTATTAATATATTTTTTAACTATTTTGAATAATATATTTTTGTCCAATTACATAAATGAGTATTATATGATAAATTTTACAAGAATATTATGAAAATTTAATGAAGAAAAAATAAATATTTCAATTATGGTTATCAAGGTTATCATATCAATATGTGATTACGTTGTTCAAAATATTACATCTTCTGTAGACATTAATGTCGATAATTGTCAAACATTTTACTAATAATGAACTTAATATCAAATATTTGGTCACAATAAAACCTAAATTTTTAATAGGTAAATTAATTTCATTCAACTAAAGGTAATTTTTTTTTGTAAGAATTCAAATTTTATAACTCCTTGCCATAAAAATTAGGAGATAGTTGTCATTCATTTTGTTTTAAGTGTTTTTTTTTCTTTTTAAAATTTCATAAAATTGTTGTAAAATTTAACTTATGTGATATACTTTGATTAAAAAATAATGTTTAAAATGGTTAAAATGATATTAAAATTTGAACTGAGATACTAAATAAAACCCTTTCAATAATATAAAAAATAAAAAACATTAATACATTAATATAAGTATCTCTGATTAACAAGCCTTAAGTATAATATATACATAAGATTTAATGTGTCAAGGTGTTTGAAGCATTTTAGTTGAATTTGTCCAGTTTTTAGCAAAATAGACTCAATACATCCAAAAAATGACAAAAATATCAAAAATATAAATGATATAACAAATAGGTATAGTTTTACAACATGATTAAAATCTAAAAATACAATATTACCCTTACCTCAATCTCTAGTTGATTCCTCCTTCAGCTCACACATACATTAGGGCAGCCCAAGCTTTGCCAAAGCTGAAGGTACGAACTGTACCTACCACCTAAGGCTACATCGACCTCATGACCGGTGATTTCTCTGACAAAATCGGCAGTGATTTCAAGAAAATTCGCCGGTTTTCTTGATCTGTCTACATTCTTCAAGTATTGTGATTTTATTAGAGTTTTCAGCGACATATTTGTGAATCACCCGCAAAAGCTAGTTAATTTTGGTTAGTTTACTACAATTTTCAGTTTAATAAATGAATTTTCAATTCTTATTTTGTATTGTACATGAAAGTTTATAAATTATGGAATAGTTTATTTTTAATTTATATTAATTTTTAATTTAATAATTTAAATAAAGTGATCAGACATGTAATCACGTATAAAAATAAAATACGAAAATGAAAAAATAACATACGATATTTTTAGGTAGAAATAACCTATGTCACAATTATAATCTAAGAGTAAAACCACTTATCCAATGGATGACTTCACTTATTCTTAATATGATATTATCCCAATATACTTTACTTACGAACTCTTATTCTATTTTTACAATTTTTAATATTAACGTAAGTGTTATCTAGACCAACGGATCAATAAGCTTCCCACCAATCATATATTTTCATGAATCATATGCAAAAGGGTTAACACAAAGAAAAACATAAGTACCCGAGTGTGTTTTAGAACGAATTTAATAGTAAATAATAATAACTAGATGATTCACAATATATGTCACTTAAATCAAATCAACTAACAAATTCTAGGAAAAACAATTAAACATAAGTTCAATAAAAATAGTTTCTTTGAAATTTAATAATTAAATTAAATAATTATGATCACACATAAAATAATTTAATCTAAATATGTAAAATCTAATAAAAAAAAGTTATATAAAGATAAAAATATCAAACAAATTTATTAATATCTCTAATACAATATTAATATGATATTAACCAACCTACACCGTAGGACAATTATCAAGACTCCAATTAATTTGTAGACAAAGTCAATTCAATTTAATGGTGGCTTTTACCGATTTGATATTGGTTCTCACTCAATAAGAAATAGAAGGATCATCATCAATTATAAGATCAAGGATTGCTATCTAACACATTGAACCAAACAGCATGGGTTAAATTATTTTAGACTTCATTATTTAAAGTCCATTAAAAGTCTTAATAGTATAAAAATGTTATTTTTAAGACACAACCTCAAAATAGTAAAACACATTTAAGAAATACTTAAATTGGTAATTTTATAAATTGATTTAAGTTTAAATAAATATTGAGTAGAAAAAATAATTTATGTTTTATGAACATGTTCTATTAAATGTATGAATACAATCATATGTGTCATAGTTATAAAATATATACTTGAAGTACGACTATCTAGAGTTCTAACATTTTTCAACTTTGCTTGATAGATTTGATAGCGAGCTTAAAAACAAATTTACATCCACAAAAATAGTGAATACTCATAGTCCTTACAAACTCTCCCTTTGGCATTTTCATGTGCTAAAATCTCTCACTTACTACATTACACTCATACGAGTAATGTAAAAATAAATTAATGTCCTAGATTTCATAGTGGAATTATCCTATGGTCCTGTGAATCCATCTTCGCTGCAACTTGAGCTTGTAAGTAACTAAAATGACATAGACAAATCATACAACAACTTAACTTGAAAGCTTCATTGTACATTAGTCCAGTTTACATAAAAATAAGTGATGTGTAAAGAATAATCATGTAGTGCATGCATTCATACTAATCAAGCTTAACATAAAACAAAATAATGAAAAGCATTCTTATCCAAAATATGTTCTCCCCTATATGCATAACAAAATAAAACATGAAAGTGAAACAAACTCTCCCATTTTTTAACATATGAGAAGGACAAAGCATTGAATAAAGAAATGAAGCTAAACTCCTCATAAAGATATAGCAACATAAAAGCAGATTAATGCAGAAGTGCAATGTGGTTTAAACTCTCCTAAGTTATATGACTCTATAACTTAAAAACTAATTAGAAAGTTAATAAAGAAGAAGAAGATGTAAATGAATAAAAATCTGTTTTTTTTTTAATTTTCATAAATAACCACATAAGATATTAAACTCATTTAATTATAAACGAGCACATAACCAATTGAGAACTCATCATTTTTTAACTCGAATTTTGATTATCTATTATATAAATAAGCAAGTTGAGTAGAAGATGCACAATTCGCACATATAATGACATACATACATACATACATATATATATATATAAACTCCAAAAATATGCAAATTAATTCTTTTAAGTCTTTCTTGATTAATCATAAAAGAAAAAAACATATCACATATCACATATAATGTAAAATTATAATTGAGTCTTCATTCTCACAAAAAAAAATATATCTACCAAACAAGGACTTAACATTTTTATCTTTATTTTATAAATAAGGCAAATGTTTTTAAACCTCCATGGGCCATTTATTTTTGTGTATTTGAAGTACAAGTTTTATAAGAAGTCATTTTTTGCACAATCTTTCCTTTTTTTTGCACTGGTCATAAACCTAGCATGATAACTTTTACATTAGTTGTGAGGTAGCCCTCTTTGCTCACTACGGTAGCTTCATACATAATAGTAGGTAGCCCTCTCAATACTAGGTGTCTCCATATGATAAAATATTAGAAAGCAAGAAATATAACTCAACAAATTTTATAGTCAAGATCAGTTGAAGTTCTAGAGTCTTTCAAGAGAATTCATAAACTTTAAGCATAACAATATGTGTGTTCGTGAGTGTGTGAATAAGTTCATGTCAACATCAATAATCACATGTACAAGAATATATGGGTGCATAAGTTAAAATTGTAAAATAATTTATACAATAAATATCAAAATGAGTCAAGCCACTAAAAAATAAGGTTGTATGTTTGTAAGGGTTGAATAAGTCTGATACCTTATTGGCGAGATAAGGATTCTACTTCTCTCTCCCTACTTATTTTTTAAATAAAATTTGAAATTCAATTTGAAGGATAGATTCCTAAAGCACTCGTAAGATACTTAAATCTTTGAGTGTCCATAGTTTTGGTGAATATATCAGCTAGTTGTATATCAGTAGGTATAAAATCAAGTGTCACTACTTTCTCCTCAACTAATTCTCAAATAAAGTGATGCCTAATGTCAATGTACTTAGTTCTAGAATGTTGAGCTGGGTTCTTAGAAGTACATATAGTACTAGAGCTATCACAATATAATGGCATCATACCTTGTGATTGATTGTAGTGCTTGAGCATGTTTTTCATCCAAAGCATTTGTGTGTAAGAGATTCCTATAGCAATGTATTTCACCTCATTTGTAGAGAGTGAGATAGAATTTTGTTTTTTATTGTGCCAAGATACTAAGTTGTTCCCAATTTAAAAGCAACCACCTGATGTGCTCTTCCTATCATCTGGGTTACCTATGCAGTCAGCATCTGTATAACCATTTACTTTACAAGTAGTGTCAGTAGTAAAATATAAACTATAATTACTTATTCTTGAAATATACCTAATGATTCTCTTTACATTCTCTAAGTGTGATTCCTTAGGATTATCTTGATAACATGCATACATATTAACTCTAAAACATATTTTAGGTCTACTTGTAGTAAGGTAAAGTAAACTGCCTATCATACTCCTATAAAAGATTTGATCAACACTTCTACCTTAAGTGTCGTTTGTAATTTTTATGGTACCTAAATGAGTCCTTTATGGCCTGCTAGTTTCAAAACCAAACTTTTTAACAAGGTTGCAGGCGTACTTGGTTTGAGAAATAAATATATTATCATAAGATTGTTTGGTTTGCAAACCAAGAAAAAAATTCATTTCACCTACCATGGACATTTCAAATCCATTAGTCATAACATGCACAAAATCATCCACTAGTGTACTAGATGTGGATCCAAAACTATATCATTCATTTAAATTTGAGGAATGAAGATCTCATCAGTACTCCTTTTAATGAATAGAGCCTTATAAAATATCCCTTAAATAAATCCCTTGTTCAAGAGATAGTTAGTAAGTCTCTCATACCACACTCGAGGATTTTGTTTCAAACCATAAAGAGCTTTGTTGAGTTTGTACACATGATTTGAAAATTTTGGATCAACAAACCCTTTTGGTTATTCTACGTATACCTCCTCATTTAGAAATCTATTTAAAAAGGTGGACTTAACATTCATTTGATATAATTTGAATTTCATATGACAAGCAATGGCAAGCAGAATCCTAATTGACTCTAAACTAGCTACAAGTGTAAATGTTTTATCAAAGTCAACTCCTTTTACTTGATTGTAGCCTTGAGCTACCAACCTAGCCTTATTTCTAACAACAATGTCATTCATGCTAATCAGATTTATTTTTGAACACCCATTTAGTTCCAATAACATTTTTGTTTTAGTCATAGGTACTAATATCCACACACGATTTATTTCAAATTGAGCTAACTCATCCTACATGGCATTTATCCAATATTCATACCTAAGGGCTTTATGCACATTTTTTTGGTTCAACCTGAGAAATATAGCATAAATAGGTTACCTCACTTATTTGTCTTCTTATTCTTCTTACCATGCTTGTATTAGGATCTTCAATTATATTCTTAATAGGATGATTTTTTGAAGTATGGATTGGATTTATCATTGATTAGGTTGATGGTTCTTCCTTCTTTTCTTCTCTTTCCTCGAACTCATCTTTTTTGTTCTAATTGTGTCACTAGTCATTTTTAGTTAAGGTATTGTGAAATTTAATTTATTATCAACTTATTCACTTGTAATCTATTTACCTACATCATCTATAATGACATTTATGGATTCCATAACAAAATTAGTTCTATAGTTGAAAACTCTGTAGGCTATACTATTTAGGGAATAACTAAGAAATATACCTTCATCATTTCTTAAATCAAACTTACCTAATTGTTATCGATCCTTAAGTATGTAGCATTTACTTTCGAAAATATGCATGGATTTCAGATTGAGTTTTTTACCTCTCAATATCTCATAGGCAGTTTGGTTTGTACTTGGGCGAAGATATATACGATTTATAATGTGACATGTAGTGTTTATAGCATCATCCCAAAAACTTTTGGAGACTCCCTTGGCATGTAGCATTACTCTTGCCATCTCTTGAAGTATCCTATTTTTTCTTTCAACTACTCCATTTTGTTAAGGTGTGATAGGAGTAGAGAATTCATGAAAAATACCATGTTCTATGTAGAAGTCAACATACTTGATATTTTCAAACTCTTTTCCATAGTCTCTTCTCAAGTTACTATTTTTTCATCTACTTCAACCTACACTCTTGTACAATATGAGATGAAGAACTCAAAAGAATTTGACTTATCTTTAAGAAAGCCTACCCAAGTGTAGCGAGAAAATTCATCTACTACAACTATGATATATTTCTTACCTCCAATACTTTCTGTTCTCATAGGACCTATAAGGTCAATATGTATCAATTCCAATACTCTATTTGTATTGATAATCTTGATCTTCTTATTAGAGATCCTAGTTTGTTTACCCAATTGACATGGTCTATATACAGGTGTTTCAATTTTTAGGAAAATAGGTAGACCACATATGGTCTCAGTTTTACTTAATCTAACAAGATCTTTAAAATTCATATGACTTAGCTTTTCGTGTCATAAGGTAGTTGAATCATTATGATGAGTGCTCAAAAAGCACTAAAATAACCATGATTTTATGCACATTAATTGATTAAAAATATATATATTTATATGTTTTATCATATATTTATATAAATTTGTCTTTTTCAGAATCACGGGTATTTTTATTGTTTTTTCGGGTATTTTGGCTTAAAACGCAATTTAAAGACTCAAAGTTAAGAATACTTGAAGCAATACATCACAAATATATTAATGAATAAGTGGGAAAAGGTGAACAAACATGGAAAAATTGGACAAAATGGGTGGGAAAGGACAAAAATGTCAAAAAGACGGAAAATCGCGCTGCACCAGTACAAGCACGCCCAGCCGCTTCCGTCTGCGCGTGCTCGCGGCGTTGACACTTATCCGCGTAGCGGCCGCGGCCGCTGGCACCTATTCACGCAGCAGCGGCAAGCTACGCGCGCGAAAGCGGCCCCCAGCCAGCGCCCAACGCGTTTTTCACCCCATTTTTCACGTGGCGACCCGCGTGGCGTCGCCACGCCGACATCATTGATGACCCCGGCATTTCCATTACACGTTTTTTAATTTTTTAATATTTTTTTTAACATTTTTTACTCATTTTTTCTCTCCATCCTCACCTATAAATACCCACCTTCCATTCACTTTCAAATCACACCTCAAAACCACACTTCTCTTCTTTCTTTCTCTCATTTCTTAGTTTTTGAGTTTTTCTTAGTTTCTTTCTTAGTTTCTAAGCCTTTCTTAGTTTTTCTCTTAGTTTTTAGTTCAATTCTCTTAGGTTTAGAGTTCTTACTCTTTGAGAGGAACTTGTAATGTTTTTGTAATAATTTAGATTTTTGATTCAATAAATGGAAGTACAAATTCCGGCTTTGGAGGTTTTCTAGCAGAATAGCGTCAAGTTCGTAAGGATTTTATTTTCTTTACGCTTATTTTTATGCTTTATTCTTACATGTTATATTTAATTTATCTGCGATTAAATTTAACTGCACTAATTGTTGCTTATAATCATGATATAATAATAACGTTGTTATGCTTACTTGAAATATTAAATAGGTGAAAATTTCTAAAAATGAATTGATTTTATTTTATTCAAGATTTTATATTAAGGATGATAGAGAGAAATATATTATTTTTCATTACAAACTTAAATCTGAAAATTAGATTTTAAGGTTTAGTTATCAGGTCTAATTTAGAGTAGTGCTCTTTTTATTTGTTGGTACAATTTAGGTAGTTAGAGTGAAACTCTATTTCAAAAGTTTTTATAAGAATTATTATGTGAAAATGTATTGACAACATGTTTTCAATAGTGGTTTTAAAACTTGAAAGTTAGTACATGGATAACTAAATTCTTAGATTTAATTTGCACACCTTGAATTAAGTTTAAACTCTCTAACCCCACCAAAAGTGACACTTAAACGGTTCACTTTCAATCCCTTAGAACAGGAACTAATTTAATTAACCAAATCACTTATCAACCCCACCCGTAGGTGTTAATTGATTTGTTTAGTTAACAAAGAATATCTAACTCACCAAAGACGGTATTCATACAAAAAAGAGAGAATCAATAAAATATCAATTTATATCTTTAATAACCTAGATAATATGAGCAAGCATAATTAATTTAGTTATTATATCCATAAATACTCCACTAATATAAATGATAAAATTTGCATGAATATTTATTGAATCTATATTTATATTTATTTTTAGATAAATATTTATTGAATTTGTATCTATGTTTATTTTTATTTTTTTAGATTATATTTAATTAATCTGTATATATGTTTATTTTATGTTATTAGATTAGGAACACAAAAACCAAACTATCATGACAGGATGTTTAGGATTTAATTTCGTTTTTAAAAGTTTGAATAATAAATTAAAAACCACATACATTCCTTCCTTAGATTGACCTTGGGAGTATACTTATCATTTTCTACGAAATGATTCGTGCACTTGCGAGAGTTTTACAAATATTAAAACCAAAGTATTTGCGAGAATTGGCGATGCCGGTTTTCGTTCATCACATTACTAGCTAGGTTACATGTTATTATGGGTGATGTGCAAATGTAGTAACAATTGTCAAGTGATCTAATTCCCTTGATCATACATTCACCCTTTGAATCTGTTACAATGCAGTGATTGTTCAGAGTGATATGGTGAAAAAATTACCTTCCCTGTCAAAGCAACAATGAGTTTTATAAATTGAGTTTTGGATTATGAAGGTATTGACTATTCATCTATGTATCAAAGGCCTCTCTTATCTCTATGTGCCTTTCCATAATCTAAGACTTTAGTCAAATTTTTAAAACCTATGGTCAAAGTCCTCACCATTTCTTTAGCAATACTAAGTTATTTCCTAAGCCTTTTGTTTTCCTCGTTGGTTTCTACAAGACTCAGATTCAAGGAAATAATATGTTCAAACAATTCCTTTTTATCTTTCTCTAGGCTAGAGGAATTTTTTTTGTGAACATTCGATACATTAAATTTAGACAGTAAGAGAGAAGAATTTACTTCCTCATTTTTTTATCCGAGTAAGAGTCGGAGTCATTATGGTATGCTTCGGTAGTTGTGGTGAAGGAACAATAGTTAGTGTCATCATCCTCTAAGTTACTAGCATTATCTTGCTCACTTTATGTGTCACTGAGTGTAGCATTAAAGGCTTTTCCAACATTCTTTTTATTGTTCACACATTCTAATGAAATATGACCAAAGCTCACACGAGTAAAGTACCCCACAAGTAAAGTATTAAGGACTAGTGGGCTTAGTTTTGTTACTATCAGGGCTAGGAGGCTTGATATCCCTTGACTTTTGGTCTCTCGAATGATTGGATTGTCCCTTGTTAGATTGATTATTTTGTTGACCCTTCTTTTTCATGAACTTCTTAAATTTTCGTGCTAATAAGACTAGTGACTCATCATTCATATCCTCGTCACTATCAGAGATGTCATTTTTGGAGCTTTTGAATGCCAAATCCTTGGTTTTCTTGGGTGGATCAAGAGTAAGCTCATAGGTTTGGATTGACCTAACAAGTTCATCAATGTTTTTTTTGTCCACTATCTTGCCTTCCTTTATTGCTATAACTTTCATCTTGTAGTCTACTGTTAAGGAGCTTAGGAGTTTGCATACTTGTATAGATTATGGAATTTTCTCACCAAGGTTATAACAAGCATTGGTGATATCACAAAATCGAGCATAGAATTAACCAAAAGTTTCAGTATTGTTCATTTTAATGGAATAAAACTGAGATGTTAGCAATCTCAATTTTGTTTGTTTCACTTGGTAGGTTCCCTCATGATCAAGAGCAAATGCATTCTATGCATCTTTAACAGTCTCATAGTCGGAGATGAGACAAAAATCATCCATCTAAACTGCATTAAAGATTGAGCTAAGATCTTTTTGGTGTGCCATACTAAGGGTGTGTTCTTCAATGGTCCAGTCTTTTCTTGCCTTAATGGTTGTTATACCATCTTTTGTAACTAAAGGTGGTTCCCAACCATCAAGAATAACATCTCATATTTTTTCTTCTTGTTTGAGAAAGGCTTGCTTGCGAGCCTTCCAATAAATGTAATTATACCTATCAAAGAGTGGGGGGTTTAATAGATGACGCACCTTCTTTCATTTGTTCTATAAGTATAAGTGTGTGTATCCTTAAGGATCAAACTCACTAAGTGTGTCTAGTGTTTGCTCTGATACCAATTGAAAGTTTATAAATTATGGACTTGATTAACCTAGAGGAGATGAATATGTTATTTTTAATTTTTATCTATTTATAATTTGATAACCTAAACAAAGCGGTCAGACATACAATCGCGTGTAAAAATAAAGTGTAGAAATGAAATAATAACACACAATATTTTTAGATGGAAATAACCTAGGCCACAACCATAACTTAAGAGAAAAACCACCGGTCTACGGGACCACCTAACTTTCCACTATAAAAAACAAATGTTCAAGTATAAACTCGGTCTTATGATACCCTCCTTAGGATACTAATCAATGTACCTTACTTACAAGTTCCTACTCTGTTTTTACATTTCTAATATTAGTGTGAGCAATATCTAAACCAACGTTCCAAAAAGCTTTCCGCCAATCATATACTCTCATGAATCAATTGCAAACGGTTAGCACAAAAAACACACACACA
Source organism: Hippophae rhamnoides (assembly GCA_033030585.1). Classification (NCBI taxonomy): domain Eukaryota; kingdom Viridiplantae; phylum Streptophyta; class Magnoliopsida; order Rosales; family Elaeagnaceae; genus Hippophae; species Hippophae rhamnoides. The sequence goes on along the minus strand of CM065438.1, from coordinate 43,904,876 downwards.
AGTGCTCGTGTGTGTTCTAGAATAGATTTAACAATGAATAATCATAACTAAATTATTCAAAACATATATCACTTAAATCAAATCAACTAGAAAATTCTAGAACAAAATGTACAAGTTTAATAAAAATAACTTCTTTGAAATTTAGTAATCAAATCAAATAATTATGATCACACATAAAATTATTTAATCTAAAGATGTAAAATCTAATAAATAAGAAGTTATATAAAAATAAAAATATCAAATAAATTTACTAATAAATACCTTTAATACATTATTAACCGATTCTGATGAACTCAATTCAATTTAAAGGTGGCTTTTACCGATTAATTTGCAGATGAACTCAATTCAATTTAAAGGTGGCTTTTACCGATTCTGATATTGGATCTCACTAGAATTTGTCTAATAAATTATGTGAGGGGTTAGAGGATGCTAGTTCTCAATTAGAAACATAATGAGAAATTCATCTATTGTAAGATTAGGGATTGCTTTCACGCATTGAACCAAATAGCTTTTCTTCTAGCTTTTCAAACATGAAACCAACTCATTAGAATTGAAGTCTTCAATGTGCTCCTAAGATGCTTATACGATTTCATGAAAACCCAAATATGAAATATGACTCTTCCACTTAAACCAATTTCATTCTCGATGGCAACCCCACCAAATAGGTTTAGCACTAATATATACATATATATATATATATATATATATATATATATATATTAACGATAACCTAATAAAATTAAGGTTAAATTATTTTGGGTTTCATTATTAAAACTTCATTAAAAATCTTAATAATATAAAAATGTTACTTTTAAGATAACTTAAAACTGTTAAAACACATTTAATAAATAGGTAAATTGGTAATTTCATAAATTGATTCAAATTTAAATAAATATTTAACAGTAAAAATAATTATAGTTTTATACATATATGCTATTAAATACCTATGTGTCATAGTTATAAAAGATATAATTGAAATATAACTATCTGAAATTATGACGTTTCTTTGACTATTGTTTAATAGACTTTGTTTGATAGACTTGATAGCGAGCTTAAAAATAAGTTTACTGTTGGGAAATTACGCAAATTCCCAATAAGCTAGATTTATGAGAAAACAAGAATAGAAAAATAACACACAAATTTGATAATGGAGTTTGGCCAATCTTGCTTACGTCTCCGGACCTGCTATAGATCTTTTTACCGAAATGGGAGAAATTACACAAGGTGTTTACAACACTCACAACTCACAACCCAATTACACCCAAGAAAATTACTCTCAATTTTCTCTCACAAAAGCTTTTCTCTCACAAAAGCTTTTCTCTCAATTGGAATGAACACTTTGGATGATTAATTCATTACAATTACACATCTATTTATAGGAAAATTCACTCCTTGAATTACTCCTTAAATTAATGGTTCCTTAAATTTCTCCTTGAATTAAGCTCCATGTTTTGCTCCATGAATTGCTCCATATTTTGCTCCATGTTTTGCTCCTTGTTTTGCTCCATGTTTTGCTCCTTAATTTGCTCCTTAATTTGCTCCTTAAATTAAGGAACTTTATAACAATCTCCAACAATCTCCCACTTGAAGATTGATTTCAATCTGTCTTCACACCTCGATCAATGCAACAACTTTTCTAGTCTTTGTTACTCTAGCAGACCAACTGAAGTTGAGCACAACTTCAGTTTGTCAATAGTCACCACCTTTGTTAACATATCTGATGGATTTTTGCTTCCTTGAATCTTCTCTAGTATTAACACATCATCTTCCAATAGAGATCTGATGAAGTGATAACGAAGTCCAATATGCTTTGTTCTAGAATGAAATGTTGAATTCTTTGCCAAGTGTATTGCACTTTGACTATCACTATACAGAACATTCTTCTCTTGTTTGAATCCCAGTTCAATTAACAAACCTTGAAGCCATATCATCTCTTTAATAACTTCAGTTACTGCTACACACTCAACCTCTGTAGTAGATAGAGTGACAATTTTTTGTATTTATGACATCCAACTAACAGCTGTAGTTCCAACAGTAAATATATAACCGGTGGTGCTTCTTTGGTGATCAACTGCACCTCCAAAGTTTGTGTCTACGTACCCTTGTACTTTTAACTCTCCTTTACTAAAGTACAAGCACTTTTCTGTGGTGCCTCGCAGATACCTCAAAATCCACTTGACTGCTTCCCAATGAGTTTTCCCCAGATTTGACATAAATATGCTAACAACTACCATTGCATGGCCAATGTCTGGTCTCGTACAGACCATTGCGTACATCAAACTTCCAATGGATGAGGCATAAGGAACCTTAACCATGAATTCTCTCTCTTCCTCTGTCTGAGGGGACTGATCCTTGGATAGGCGAAAATGACTAGCCAAGGGTGTGCTAACTGGCTTGGCATCGCCCATGTTGAATATCTGCAAAACACGATTGATGTACTCTGCCTAAGATAACTGCAAGGATCCTTTCTTCTTATTTCTTGTGATTTGCATTCCAAGAATCTTCTTTGCTGGACCCAAGTCTTTCATGTCAAATTCCTTTGACAATTGCTGCTTCAACCTTTTAATATCATCCATATCTGAACCTGCTACTAACATATCATCAACATAAAGTAGTAAAATGATATAACTGGACCTATATCTCTTGAAGTAGCAACAATGATCAGCATTGCACTTCTGGAAACCTTCCTTGCGCATGAAGCTGTCAAACTTTTTGTACCATTGTCTCGGGGCTTGTTTCATGCCATACAAACTATTCTTAAGTCTGCACACCATGTTTTTCTTCCCTCTTTCTGAGAAACCTTCTGGTTGGTACATGTATATCTCTTCATCTAAATCTCCATGAAGGAATGCAGTCTTCACATCCAACTGTTCAAGATGAAGATCTTCAATGGCTACAATACTCAATACTGATATGATAGTATTGAGCTTCACAACGGGAGCGAAAATTTCAGTATAGTCAAATCCTTCCTTCTGTTGAAACCCTTTGACAACTAGACGGGCTTTGTATCTCTTGGAACCATCATGCTCCTCTTTCACCCGGTACACCCATTTTTTATGAAGTGCCTTCTTTCCCATAGGTAACTCAGCTAGTTCCCATGTCTGGTTGGAGATGAGAGATTTCATTTCTTCTTTCATAACAAGCTCCCACTTGTTGGAATCTCGAGTCTGACAAGCTTCATCATAGCATTCAGGCTCCCCTCCATCAATCAACAACATATAGTTCATGTATCTCTTTTTAGGCACATGAGGTCGAGAATACCTTCTCAATACAGGAGCTGGAGTAAGAGGTTGTAGTGTGTCGGAATGTTGTGTACTGCTTTGTCCAACAAGTTCCTCTAGCTGAGGACTTGTTACAATTGGTTCTGTTGCGGAAGTATCTGGGACATCATCTGCATTTGCAAATACTGACTCATTCTGCTCTGAGTCATTGGCGTCTATTTTATGCATGTCCTTATACATCACCCTTTCGTTGAAAATCACATCTCTGCTACGGATAACTTTCTTCTTTTCATCATCCCAAATACGGTTGCCAAACTCATCCTCACCATAGCCAATGAATGTGCATTTCTTGGATTTGGGATCAAGCTTATTCTTGCCTTGATCACTGATATGCACAAATTCTACACAACCGAAAACTTTTAGATGTGATAGTTTCACCTCTTTTTCGCTCCATACCTCCTCTGGTATTCTATGCTCCAATGGAACAGATGGGCCTCGGTTGATCAAGTAAGCTGCTGTGTTGACTGCTTCTTACGCCCCGAAGCCCGGTAGACCTGACTGTATACGAATGCTTCTGGCTCTTTCTGTCAACGTTCGGTTCATACGCTCAGCTACACCATTGTGTTGAGGCGTGCCTGGCATAGTTCTTTCCATTATGATCCCATGCTCATAGCATAAATTTTTGAATCTAGTGTCTTCATATTCACCACCATTATCGGTTCTGAGCTTTTTGATCTTTAAACCCGTCTCATTTTCCACCATAGCTTTCCATCTTCTGAAAGCCTCAAATACTTCAGACTTATGCTTTAGAAAGTAAACCCATACCTTCCGAGAGTGATCATCGATGAAAGTCACGAAGTAGCATTTCCCACCAATAGATGAGATGGTCGTTGGTCCCCAAACATCAGAGTGAATAAGCTCTAGCCTTTCCTTCTTTGGGATTCTGTAACTTGTCTGAAAGCTGACTCTCTTTTGCTTTCCAAGTATGCAATCTTCGCATATGTCTATCTCCGTAGACTATAGACATGGAAGTTTTCCCTTTGAGTGCATAATCTTCATCCCTTTCTCACTCATATGGCCTAGTCTCTGGTGCCACAGATTTGGTGTTTCATTGTCTGCTACAACTGTAATTGAAAAACGTGCCTCTTCTGTCATGTAAAGAGTGCCACTTTTCTTGCCTCGAGCAACTGTCATTGCACCCTTTGAAATCTTCCAATCATCACCATGAAAGATCGTAGTGTAGCCTTCACTGGCCAACTGCCCGACTGAGATTAAGTTCCTTCTGAGATCGGGAATATGCCTGACATCCTTCAGCTCCCAAACAAATCCGTTCAACTTAATCTTCACTACACCTTTGCCAATAATAGCACATGGTTGATCATCACCAAGATATACCTTTCCAAGGTTTCCGGGGATATATTTCTCGAAGAATTCTTTTTGTGAAGTAGCATGGAACGATGCTCTAGAGTCTTACACCCAAGATTCTTCCTTGCTCTCCAAAGAGCATATCAATGCATCGTCTCCTCCTGAGGTGGAAGTAACATTTGCCTCTGCCTTCACTTGTTTGTCCTTCGGTGCACTCTTGCACTGATTTTTGTAGTGCCCGGTTCTTCCACAATTCCAACACTCGATAGTCTTCGAGCTATGGGAATTATTAGGATTCCTGGATTTGGACCTCCTATCCTTTGATCTACCTCGGTAGTCTGTTCTGCCACGTCCATTCCCTTTGGTTGAATTTCTTCCTCTTGACTCTGTATGCAAAACTGAAGAAGTTGACGATTCACCTGACTCTCTACGTCGGATCTCTTCACTGAGAACCAAATCACGAACATCGTCAAATTTTAACTTATTGCTTCTTGATGAGTTACTCACAGCCGTGACAGTAGCATTCCAAATTTCTGGTAAAAAAGACAAAAGTATTAATGCTCGTACTTCTTCATCGAATTCAATTTCCATTGAACTCAACTGGGTTGTGACTGTGTTGAGTTCATTGAGATGTTGAGCTACCGATGTGCCTTCATTCATCTGCAAATTAAACAAACGCCTCATCAAGTGCACTTTGTTTGAGGCTGATGGCTTCTCATACATATTGGAGAGAGCATCCATAAGACCTGCCGTGGTCTTTTCCTTTGCTATGTTGAAGGCAACATTACGGGATAGCGTCAATCGAATAACTCTGAGGGCTTGTCTGTCTAGAAGATTCCAATCTTCTTCCTTCATAGCTTCTGGTTTCTTCCCTGAGAGAGGTTGATATAGATTTCTTTGATACATATAATCCTCTATCTACATTTTCCAAAACCCAAAATCCGTGCCATTAAATTTCTCGAGTTTCACCCTTGCTTCATCTGCGACCATTGCTCCCACTAAAATCTGACTTCCTTTGGATCGTTTTTGACTATTTCTGTAAACCACCGTGTATTAGAACACCTCCATCAACGAACAAATATCGTCAATAAAATTTCACTATTCACGTAATTCACTATTCACGTAAATAGTAACCTTGTAGAAAATTGACAGAAATCACCACCAATAGCTCTGATTCCAGTTGTTGGGAAATTACGCAAATTCCCGATAAGCTAAATTTATGAGAAAGAAAGAATAGAAAAATAACACATAAATTTGATAACGAAGTTCGGCCAATCTTGTTTACGTCTCCGAACCTGCTGCAGATCTTTTTACTGAAAGGGGAGAAATTACACAAGGTGTTTACAACACTCACAACTCACAACCCAATTACACCCAAGAAAATTACTCTCAATTTTCTCTCACAAAAGCTTTTCTCTCTAAGCTTTTCTCTCAATTGGAATGAACACTTTGGATGATTAATTCATTACAATTACACATCTATTTATAGGAAAATTCACTCCTTGAATTACTCCTTAAATTGCTCATTGAATTAAGCTCCTTGTTTTGCTCCATGAATTGCTCCATGTTTTGCTCCATGAATTGCTCCATGTTTTGCTCCATGTTTTGCTCCTTAATTTGCTCCTTAAATTAAGGAGCTTTATAACAATCTCCAACATTTACTTACACATATTTTTTTCATGAAAATAGTCAAGATTATACCCTTTCATTATATTTCATTTTGAAGTGATCATGTCAAAAAAGTTCATCATTCTTACAAAAACACACAAATAATGGCTCAAAAAATGCTATCAGTTTAGAGATGAACAAAGTTGGAAAAAATATTCAAGGAACTATATCTTTCTTGTCAAGCTCAAGAAACGAAAACAACATGCAAGAATTAACAATATGGTATTTTTAAATTCAAAATATGATATACTACTCTAAAACAATGTTGAATAAGGCTTATTGTGTTTGCCCTTTTATTTTGTATATTATTGTGCGAAACTAACCTAAAACAAATATAAAATACCAAAAAATTGAAATCTTTGCAATTTCTTTTGCCATTTATGTTAAGGATAAAAGACTGTAGATGTCCCATAACTTACATGCATACAATTCTTATAACTTTTTACTAGAATACATAATTTCTATTGCTTTCACAAAAATAAAGCAAAAATCCTATTGTTACCATTGGCTCATATGTGCTTGGCATGTGACATTTTTTAGGGCATATTTGGAAGATCAAATTTAATAACCATTTAAAGCCACCACTGAAGAAATCCATGGCCTAACTCCCTCCAAAAGAGCTCTCAAAGAGGAAGGGTTGCCATAGACTTATAAGTGCAGTAGAAACCCAATGCTCAGTCGATGTGGGACTTCAACACTCCCCCTCACATTGATTTTCGACCGGGGATATGAAGCGTCTCCCCTTCACACCGGCGCAGGGTCCATCCCCTACAACCGGCCGGGTACCGATCGAGTCACCTGGCTCTGATACCATGAAGAAATCCATGGCCTAACTCCCTCCAAAAGAGCTCTCAAAGAGAAAAGGTTGCCATAGACTTATAAGTAAAGTAGAAACCCAATTCTCAGTCGATGTGGGACTTCAACAACCACCACACACCCACTCATCAACCTATCTTCTCCATTTCTCAGCGGTAAACACTCCATTAGGTCGAAGAATAAATTCTACAGACTCCATAATTTCAAACAGTGTCTGCAAAATCCTGCTCTTAAGATCTATCGAAAGTGCCCTTCAAAACTTCAAAGTCTCTATTCCGATATCGTCTTCAGGGAAAAGAGGGAGAAAGAGAGCTATTATGATGCTTGAAATTTGGGGATTAAGGTTGTTAGTGAGCTGTTAAGTGAGTTTTTTTAATAAAGATATTAGGTTGTTATTAAATAATATATTCCTAATATACCCTAAAAAATGATCATATGTTAAGCACATATGAGTCAATGGTGAAAAAGGATTTTCGTTAATTTTGTGAAAGTAATAAAAATTATATGGTTCAGTAAAAAATTATTGTACTTATATACTCCACTTATGTAAACCATATATGGGACTCTATTGTCCTTCATCCTTATGCTAACAAGAATATGTTATTGTTATCTAAAGAGGCTTATGCTAACAAGAATATGTTATTGTTATCTAAAGAGGTATTATATGTGCAGCTAAGTACTATAAATCAAGTAAGAATGTCGTAGCATGTGGTTATTTTTCCAGCCAAACAATATAACTTTAGTGAAGTAGCTTGTATGTAAATTGTACGTGTTGCATAATAATCAAACAAATGTAATACTTTACATACTGTTCATATTAGTCCTTACATAGAGAAATTATTTAGTTGAAAACTGTACTAAACTAACTATAAATAGTTGATTTTCTTCATCTGTTTGTAGATTGTTTTCTTCATATGTTTACTATACATAGATAACACTATATCTAATTAAACTATAACATGAAATAGGACAATGAAGCCTATGCACATATAGTACTTATGCATGGTGGAAAATGATATTTGAAGATGGAAATGCCAAATATGTAAATGGTTTACCAAAAAGAAAAGAATATAGACAAGAAAAGATACAAATATTGAAGAATTAAAGAGACAAATTTAGATACACTACAAATACATTTAAATATTTAAATGAAGATGCCTCTTGGAGTTCATTTAGCTATCAATGTCAGTGTCCATAGAGATATAAAGTTCTTCTTCAAATAAGCAAATAACAAAGAAAGTATACAAGTTCCAATATTATATATAACTTCAAAAAAGACCCAACAAAACCAAGAAGAAATATGTATCGATCCCAAGCCAAGTACAAGAAGAAAACAATGATATTGACATATCCGTAGAATCAATAGAAAGGAAAGACAAACACCCCGAAAAAGTATACAAAAACAAGGATGAAATGAAGCTACTAATCTACAAGTATGCAACTAAGAAGAGGTTCTATTAAAAAACTAGTAGCTCAATCAAGGCTTCAATGAGACCAAAGTGCAAAAATGATAACTTACGTGTTTAAGCACATGCAAATATATGTGGTCACGCATAAGCGATAAATAATTTAAGAATAGGGATTTTTGTACCCATAAGAATTGATAATAATATCTACTACTAATCATTAGTTTGTAGTAAGTTAATTAAATTTAGAAAAAAATAGATTTTGATTATTTTGAAGAAAACAAGGTAGTAATAAAAGTAAATTATATAAGATTTATGAGAGATATGTGATTATGTGACTATCCTAGTTACTAGCCTACAATTCAACTAATTAAAGTTTTCTTACTATATATTGATTCATAATACAATTATAAATCAACCTAAATCTTGAACAACCTAGAAGTTTAATGAATTCTTGAAAAACATTAATATTTCATAATTTTATTGTACTTAAATATAGATAAATATATTTGATTATGCATGTTATGAATTAGCATTTGCAAAAGCGAGGATCAGGTCCAACTTTGTTGCACAAATATATAATGATGGGTAAGAACAAAATAATAAGTAGTGAGAAAAATAGATGACATACAATGATTTAAGTGGTTCAACTTTTTAATGTGAAAAGTCTACTCCATTGACGATGACACATCGAGGAAAATCCACTAATAATCAAATAAAAATACAAATATTAATTTTCAGTGTTTTAACAAAATATATAAAAATTCAAAATACACCCAAAAAATATCTTCTCTAAATTACTAGTAATATATAGCAAGATAAATTAACAAAAATTATTATTTAATCAATTATTACCATACAAATAAACTTAGTGCATATGGTCTCTTTTCACAATTGACAGCTCTAGCTTCTTTCAATTGTTCTCTACTACCGTTGTTCTCAAAAGATTATGATCAGATCAAGAAACAATATTTAGAAGTACAAAACAGACGTTGCAGAGAAATGAATGGGCTGGACTTAATATTCCAAATCAAATTGGAAACTCACCAAATAAAATAAAACTAGAGCTTTAGTAGGAGCCAGATGTGAAGAACTTGCGGTAGATTTCTCTTCTTCTTTGTCAACTATTTTATGTGCTATTCTTTGTTTCTGTTCTCTTAGTCGGCTATGGAGGCAGCACCCATACTAATGTAGGAAGGGAAACTGATATATATATATATCAGCTAGGGTGCACGGGAGATGATAATTTGGGCTTATGGCCCTAAAGTTTTGGATAAACCAAGCTAACAATGCATATTTTTATCATTATTTAATCAAATCCATTTTTTCGTAATTATGAGTATTTTATGTTGTCTTTAGGTATTTTTAGTTTCAAATATATAAATTGATCAACAAATCAAAAATAACACCTAAAACATTTATTTGCATCTTAAAAGGTTAAAGGAATAAGGTGTGTAAACTTTACATTAAGAACCAGCCAGTATATAAGAGGGTGCAAAATAAGAAATAAAGTGGAGCATTTCATGCCACAATAAAGATTATTTTGGGCTATGACGCACTCCTCTCTGCATGCATTCATTGGACCACAACGTGGAATTATTGTTCCATAGCATGATCCATTTGAGATGGAATCAAGCGAAGCTTTACGTATCTTGGACCGTGGCATGGGAAAAGCTAGGCTACAACGCATGTTCATTAATTTGGCCCAAAGACCTTGCGTCAACCTTAACCTATATATATATATATATATATATATTATTTTTTAGATTAGCAATTAGAATAGAGTAAGAGTCATTTTTCATATTAGTACATAGTTTTTGTTTTCAGCAGCAATCATTGTTATTTTATGTTTTTAATTTAGGTGTAATTTATATAAAAATTAGATTAGAAAATAACAAATAAGAGTTAATAACAAGGAGATTTTCAAGATTAAGTGATACAAAAAGGTTGCTAAAAATTAAGGAATACTAAGAAGATCATAATCACAACTATAGAGCAGGACACATCTATCTATCTATCTACACTTTTGTAAAGTTCTAATCTATATTCTTATTTCTTTTCAGTAAACACTTTTGTAATTAATGAATTTGTTGAAATTAATTTTTTGGTAATTTATTAATTTTAAGCATGTCTAACTAATTGTGATAATGAGATTTTAGTTCAATTTTTATGTTTGTGTAGATTATTTTGGTGAATATTTTTAGTAATTAATAAATGCACATTATTTTCTATTTCAAGATTTTTACTGTAAAGATTATGAGTGTTGGTTATTTTCGTGAACAAAATATTTACTTGTAAATTTCTTTTAGGCCTGCTATCAAGTCTATCAAGAAAATCTGAACAAATACTCGAGCTCCAAATAATTGTACTTCAGGTATATCTTTAATAACTACAACACATAGGATTATATTTATGCATTTAATAACATATGTTCAGAAATATGAAATTATTTTTGGTGTTAAAATATTTATTTAAACTTGAATCAATATATGAAATTATCAATTAGTTATCTCTTAGATAGATGTGTTTAAATATTTTTTAAATGTCTTAATATTTTTAAGATGTGTTTTAAAAAATAATTTTTTATAATATTAAGATTTTTTATGGATTTTGAAAAATTAAGTACAAAATATATTTAACCTTAATACTACTAGATTATTATTATTATCTATATATATATACATTAGGGTTGAATTAGGGTGTGCCGAAAAAGAAAAAAAAGCTGCCGAAAAAAAAACTTTGAAATAGTTGAAGAAGAATTGCCACAAATTGGGGAATATAAAAAACGAAGAAACAAAAGTAGGAGAAGAAAAAGAATTAGTATATGGAGGCAGCAACAAAGTAATAAATATGTTTATTCAAACAATGGCATATTCACGCAGAATGCATCGAAAAAAATTAAATAGATTGATTAATATTAAATTGATTTCATATTAAAGATATTTATTAATAAATTTATTTGATATGTTTTATCTTTATATGACTTCTTTTTTATTAGATTTTTACATGTTAAAATTAGATAATTTTATGCGATTATAATTATTTGATTTGATTATTAAATTTCAAAGAAGTTATTTTTATTGAATTTGTGCTTAATCTATCTAGGATTTGCTAAATGATTTAATTTAAGTGACATATGCTTTGAATAATCTAGTTAGGATTATTCATTGTTAAATCAATCCTAGAACACATACGGGCATTTGTGTTTTTGTGCTAACAATTTTGCAGTTAATTCGGGAACATATATGATTGGCAGGAAGCTAATTGGAACATTGGTCTAAAAACTACTCGCGTTAATTTTAGAAACTATGAAAACAGAGTAGAGGCTTGTAAGTAAAGTACATTAGGGTAGTATCCTTGGGAGGTTAGTATAAGATCGAGTTTGTACTTAAATATTTGACTTTCATAGTAGATAGTTAGGTTGTTTAGTGGACATGTGGTTTTCTTCTTAGGTCATTGTTGTGGCCAAGGTTATTTCCACCTAAAGTTCTTTTGTGTTATTCTTTGATTTTTGTATTTTATTCTTACACATGATTGCATGTCTTTGTTTAGGTTATCAAATTATAAATTGATAAAAATTAAAAATAATCTATTCAACCCCTCTAGATTAATTAGGTCTATATTTTATAAACTTTCAATTGGTATCAAAGCCGACACTAGACACATTTAGTGAGATTTTTCCTTAGGGACACACACTCCTACTTATGGACCAAATGAAAGAAGGTGGGTCATCTATTAGACCCCCATTCTTTGATGGGTTTAATTACCCTTATTGGAAGGCTCGCATGCAAGCCTTTCTCAGACAAGATGAAAAAGTCTGGGATGCTATTCTTGATGTTTAGGAACCACCTTAAATAATGAAAGATGGTGTAACAATCATAAAGCTAAGAAGAGACTAGACCACTAAAGAACATACCCTTAGTGGGGCAAACCAAAAAGGTCTAAGCTCAATATTTACTGCAGTTTCGATGGATGAGTTATGTCTCATCTCTGACTGTGAAACTGTTAAATATGCATGGAATGCACCACTTGCTCTTGATCATGAGGGAACTTCCAAAGTAAAATAGACAAAATCGAGATTGCTAACATCTTAGTTTTATTCCATTAAAATAAACAATACTGAAAATTTTGGTCAATTCTATGCTCGATTTTGTGATATCACTAATGCATCCTCTAACCTTGGTGAGAAAATTCCACAACCTATTCAAGTACACAAACTCCTAAGCTCCTTAATAGCAAACTAAAAGATGAAAGTTACAATGGTAGAGGAAAGAAAGAATATGGACACACTAAAAATTGATGAATTTGTCAGGTCAATCCAAACCTATGAGCTTTCTCTTGATCCATCCAAGAAAAATAAGGATGTGGCATTCAAAAGCTCCAAAAAGGACATCTTTGATAGTGATGATATGAATGATGAGTCACTAGTCTTATTAGCATGAAAATCTAAGAAGTTCATGAAGAAGAAGGGTTAACAAAATAATCAATCCAACAAGGATCAATCCAGTCATTCAAATGACCGAAAGTCAAAGGAAATCAAGCCTCCTAGCCTTGATGGTAATAAAAGTAAGTCCACTAGTCCTCAATGCTTTACTTGTGAGGGATTTGGTCATATTTATGCATAATGTGTTTACAATAAAAATAAATTTGGAAAATCCTTTAATGCTACACTCAATGACACAGAAAGTGAGCAGGACAATGCTAGTAACTCAAATGATGATGACACTAATTATTGTGCCTTCATTGCAACTATCAAAGCACACCACAATGACTCCGACTTTAGCTTGGATGAAGAAAATGAGGAAGTAAATTCTTCTCTCTTACTATCTAAGTTTAAAGTATCAAATTATGAGGAACTATTCATGGATTGTCTAGGTGCCAGGGAAGAGAGAGATAAATTACTTATGGAAGTAACTAAACTTAATGATATCATCAATATTCACATAACAAATTTCTCTAACTTAGAGAAAGATAAAAAGAAATTGTCTGAACATATTAATGCCTTGAATTTGAGACTTGCATAAACCACTGAGGAGAATAAAAAGCTTAGGCAAGAACTTAGTATAGCTAAAGAGGCAGTGAGGAATTTGACCATTGGTGCTAAAAAATTGACCAAAGTCCTAGACTATGGAAAGCCACATGGAGATAAGAGAGGTCTTGGATACATAGATAAACAGTCAACACCTTCATCATCCAAACTTGATGAAGTTTTATATGTGGAAGGACTCAAGGCAAACTTGATTAGCATAAGTCAATTATGTGACAGTGATTTTATTGTAACAAATCAAAAGGGTGAATGTCTGATTAAGGGAATTAAATCACATGAAAATTGTTATTGTATCGATACATTACCCATAATAACATGTAACCTAGCAATGAATCAAGTACCTTGTGGCACGAAAAGCTAGGTCATATGAATTTTATAGATCTAGTTTAAGTAAAACTGAGACTGTGCGTGGTTTACCTATTCTTTCAAAAATTGAAACACTTGTATGTGGACCATGTCAATTGGGTAAACAAACTAGGATCGCTCATAAGAAGATGAAGAGTATCAATACAAATAGAGTATTGGAATTGATACATATTGACCTCATGGGTCCCATGAGAATATAAAATATTGGAGGTAAGAAATTTATCATAGTTGTAGTGGATGACTTTTCTTGCTACACTTGGGTAGACTTTCTTAAAGACAAGTCATATGATTTTGATTTTTTCATCTCATATTGTACAAGAGTGTAGGTTGAAGTAGGTGAAAAAATAGTAACGATCAAGAGATTGAGAATAGATCATGGAAAAGATTTTGAAAAACCAAGTATGGTAACTTCTACAAAGAACATGGTATCTTTCATTAATTCTCTGCTCCTATCACACCTTAACAAAATAGGATAGTTAAAAGGAAAAACAGGATACTTCAAGAGATGGAAAGAGTAATTCAAGATGCCAAGGGAGTCCCCAAAAGGTTTTGGGCTAAAGTTATAAACACTGCATGTCATATTATAAATCATGTATATCTTCGCCTAGGTACAAACCAAACTCCTTATGAGGTACGAAGAGGTAAAAAAACCCAATCTAAAATTCATGCATGTTTTTGGAAGTGAATGCTATATAGTTAGAGATCGAGAACAGTTGGGTAAGTTTGATTCAAGAAGTAATGAAGGTATATTTCTTGGTTATTCTCTAAATAGTAGAGCCTACAGAGTCTTCAATTGTAGAACTAATGTAGTTATGGAATCCATAAATGTCTTTATAGATGATGGAGGTAAGTAGATTACAAGTGAAGAAGTTGGTAATGAAGTAAATTTCACAACAACTCAATTAACAATGACCAGTGACACAATTGGAACAAAAGAAGAGGAGTTAAAGGAAAGAGAAGAAAAGAAGGAAGAACTATTAACCTCATCAATGATAAATCCAACATGAACTTCAAAAAATCATCCTATTAAGAATATAATTGGAGATCATAATGAAAGCATGGTAACAAGAAGAAGATAAATAAGTGAGGTAACCCATTTATGCTATATTTCTCAATTTGAACCAAAAAATGTGAATGAAGCCCTTAAGGATGAATGTTGGATAAATGCAATGCAAGATGAGTTAGCTCAATTTGAAAGAAATCATGTGTTTATATTAGCACCTAAGCCTAAAAACAAAAATGTCATTGGAACAAAATAGGTGTTCAAAAATAAATCTGATGAGCATGACATTGTTTTTAAAAATAAGGATAGGTTGGTAGCTTAAGGCTACATGCAAGTAGAATGAGTTGACTTTGATGAAACATTTGCACTTGTAATGTTGTATGTTTTACAACACACATAAAATCGTGCAAGTATACACGGTCACAAGTAATAAAGATTTGTAAGTAAAGTATCGTTCCCACGGAGATTTATTACTATAGTTTGTTGAGTACTAAAATTGTATCTCTCTGATTTTATCCAAAACAATCGTTGATTAAGAAAAAGGTAAAAAGAAAATAAGAGAACTCTAGGATTGCAATTTTTCACCAAATTAATCCACTCAAATCTTGTTATTTTCTTTTGATTTATATTTTTTTAGTACATTTAATTTGTCAACCGAAAACTTCTATTTTTATCCATACATCTCTTCCGAGCTCCGTATAGACACACCTCGTTAAATTAATTCACTATATCTCTATGAGAATTAAATTCACCAAGATTCATTACGTTCTAAGTTTTCAAAAGGTCACACATACAATTAGGGTATATTCCTATCTTTCATCATACATGTCATTCTATTTACGAGAAATACACTCACAAATGCCTCTTCCAAGTTTATTTATGTGCCACGGATCGTTTTGATAAGATTCGTAAATAACCAAAAAGCATTAAGTACAAAATAGAATGAACAAATTGAACGTCTTATAAATCTTTCAAAAATAGTTAAAATCAAAGCTTCATAAATTTAGATCAAATGCAACCCTAGAAAAATTAAATTACTTCAGAAATTTAAAATAAAAATTACAACAGTTCAAGGAAAATAAGATGAAGAACACAGAAAATTAAAACATCACTTAAAAAAAATATTTGGCACACATGGAACACAACAGAAGCCAAAAATGGCTTCTGTGTGTTCCACCGTCCAACCCCTAATACCACAAAAATTATAAACTACAAAACTCTAAAAAAAAAGCTCCCAAAACTAAACTGCAAAAAAAAACTCTTAACTCTATCATAATATCACCTATTTATAGCACCAAAAAAATACATCAAAAATATTAAAATATCATACACGCGTAAAAATTTGTATCGAAAATAAAACCCCGACATTCTCCTTAATATACGCGGTCTATCGAAAATCGAAACCATTTTAATTCACGCGTGAGACAGGGAGCCGTTTCTACATTTTTTTTAATTCATTGTGCGTGCCACGTGTCGAGATATGATTGGTTGAAAGCTTAAAGTGGGACATGTGGCAGCGAATCATTGGTTGCAACGAATGGGCGCACGTAGACCGGTCGCACGGGATAAGAGCGCGAAACGTGGGGGACAGCGGCTGGAACGGGTGCGAGATTCGGCACTTTTTCATTCCCCGAAACGTACCACGCGTCCGCTCTTGATTCGTGCAAGGGGAACGTTGGACACGTGGCATACATTAAATGGTTGGAGGGAACGATTGCACGTGGTTCAGCCGCACGAGATCACGACCTTTGGCAGACGCGTAACAGACACGTGGGTCCCACCCTGCACGCTGGCCTGCGCGGCAGGTGGGCCCCACTGGTGCCGAGCCGCGTGAAGAATAAAGAATCCTGCATCCACTCGCTCTGGTCGG
This sequence comes from Hippophae rhamnoides, assembly GCA_033030585.1. Taxonomy (NCBI): domain Eukaryota; kingdom Viridiplantae; phylum Streptophyta; class Magnoliopsida; order Rosales; family Elaeagnaceae; genus Hippophae; species Hippophae rhamnoides. The sequence continues at coordinate 43,888,114 of CM065438.1, read as the reverse complement.
GTGTGCTTGAAACGCGCGCATCTGGCCGTTTCTTCTCTGATATGATGGTCCTCGTTGGGCGAGTGTGATCTTGGGCGTGGAATTCGTTTCTCTTGCGCGGAAATTAAACTTCAATTAATTGTATTTTGACCCACAAATTTAATTCAAATTACATTTTGAACTTTCTTAAATTACAGTTCAATCATTTGCTAATTTTAAATTAAATTTTTAAACTTTTAATAATTATAATTAAGCCCAAATTCAATTTAAATTATATTTTCGATTTTTATAAATTGTAATTAAGAACTATATTATTTGAAATTATATTTGTGGACATAAATATGAAATTAAGTACATTTTCGATACAAATTAGTTAATTTTATTAGAAATGTATTTCTTGACACATAAAAGGTAAATATTAATTTATTTAACTAAAATTAAACAAAAATGTAAAGAACATAGCAATTATCATTAATAAAATCGATGAAAATAACTATATAAAATACAGTTATCAGTAGCTAGACTAGAGTCAATTAGGATTTTACTTGTCATTTCCTATCATATGAAATTCAAATTATATCAAATGGATGTTAAGTTTTCTTTTTTGAATGGATGTTAACCCAAATGATTTGTTGATCCAAAATTTCCAAATCATGTTTACAAACTTAACAAAGCTCTTTTATGGTTTGAAACAAGCTCCAAGAGCATGATATGAGAGACTTACCAACTATCTCTTAAAGAAGGATTTATTCGAGGGAGAGTTAATAAGACTCTATTCATTAAAAGGAATAGTGATGAGATCTTTATTGCTCAAATTTATGTGGATGATATAGTTCTTGGATACACATCTAGTACACTAGTGGATTATTTTATGCATGTTATGACAAATGAATTTGAATTGTCCATGGTAGGTGAAATGACTTTTTTTCTTGGTTTGTAAATCAAACAATTTCATGATAATATATTTATTTGTCAAACCAAATATGCATGTGATCTTGTTAAAAGGTTTGGTCTTGAAACTAGTAAGCCATTAAGGACTCCTTTAGGTACCAGTCCAAAAATTACAAAGGACACTCAAGGTAACAGTGTTGATCAAACCCTTTTATAGGAATATGATAGGTAGTTTATTTTACCTCACAACAAGTAAGCCTGATGTATGTTTTAGTATTGGTTTATTTGCCCATTATCAAGTTGACCCTAAGCAATCACACTTGGAAAATGTAAAGAGAATCATCATGTACATCTCAGGATCAAGTAATTATGGTTTATATTTTACTACTTATACTACTTATGAAGCAAATGGCTATACAGATGCCGGTTGGGTAGGCAACCATGATGGTAGGAATAGCACATAAGATGGTTGCTTCTACGTTGGGAATAACTTAGTATCCTGGCATAGTAAAAATAGAACTCTATATCATTCTCTACAGTTGATACGAAATACATTGCTATAGGAAGCTCTTGCACACAAATGCTTTGGATGAAAAACATGCTCAAAGACTACGGTCAACCATAAGGTATGCTGCCCTTATATTGTGATAACTCTAGTGCTATATGTAACTCTAGTGCTATATGTATTTCTAAGAACCCAGTTCAACATTCTAGAACTAAGCACATTGGCATTAGGCTTCACTTTATTCAAGAATTAGTTGAAGAGAAAATAATGACACTTGAGTTTGTACCTACTGAGAGACTAGTTGATATATTCACTAAAGCCATATACACTCAAAGATTTAAGTATCTCAGGAGTTCCTTGGGAATATCATCCTCAAATTAAATTTTAAATTTTATTACCAAAAAAAAAGGAAAAAATAGAAGTAGCATCCTTATCTGGCCAACATGATATTGGACTTATTTAATACTTACTTGTAAATAACCTTCTTTTTAGTAACTCAACTAATTTTGATAATTATTGTATAAATTATTCTACAATTTTGACTTATGCACACACATTTTGTTGTACATATGCTGATCGATGTTGACATAAACTTATTTTCACACACTCACGAACACATATATATGTTATGTTTAAAGTGTATGAATTTTCTTGAAAGACTCTAAGACTTCAACTAATCTTGAATGTAAAATTGTGTTAAGTTATATTTCTTACTTTCTAAAACTTTACTATATGGAGGCACCTAATATTGAGAGAGCTACCTACTGTGATGTGTGAAGCTACCGTAGTGAACGAAGAGGATTACCTCACAACTAGTGTGAAAGTCATCATGCTAGGTTTATGGCTTGTGCAAAAAAAAAACATTTTGCAAAAAGCTACTGCTTCTAAAACTTGTACTTGGAATGCACAAAAAGAAAGAGCCAATATAGTTTAAAAAAAACTTCGCCTCATTTATAAAATAAATAAAAATTTAAGTACTCTTTTGGTAGATATATTTTATTTTGTGAGATTGAATACTCAATTATAATTTTATATGATAGGTGATATTTATTTTCTTTTGAGTCTTTCTTGATTGGTCATAAATGAATTCACTGGTATATTTATAAAGCTTAAACATTTACACTACTTTTAAGTAAATGTCAATATATCATTATATATGCACAGTGTGCTTGTATGCCTCTTCTACTCTACTTGCTTATTTATATAATAAACAATCAAAATTTCAGATAAAGAATGATGAGTTCTCAATTGGTTGTGTGATAATTTGTGATTAAATGAGTTTAATACCTTATGTGGCTATTTATGAAAATTAAAAAAATCAATTTTTTATTCATTTACATCTTATTTTAATTTATTATCTTTTTAATTGGTTTCTAAGTTAGCGAGTCATAGAACTTGGGGGGATTTTACAGCACATTGCACTTTTGCATTACTCTGATTTTATATTGCTATATCTTTAAGAGGTGATTAATTAGCTTCATTGCTTTATCTAATGTTTTGTCCTTCTCGTATGTCAGAAAAGGGGGAGAGGATGGCATTTCACTTCCATGTTTTATTTTGATTGGTGCATATAAGGGGAGAACATATTTAGTTAAGTTTATGTTAAGCTTGATTGGTATGAATGCATATTACATGACTATTCTTTACACTTCATTTATTTCTATATAATCTAAATTAATGTACAATGAGGCTTTCAAACCGAATTTTCGTATGCTTTGTTTATGCCATTTCAGTTACTTACAAGTTTTTTAAGTTGCAGTGTAGATGAATTCACCGAACCATATGATAGTTCCACTATGGAGTATAGGATACCATTGTATTTTCATCTTATTTGTATATGTGTCATGTAGTGAGTGATAGGTTTTGCCATACAAAAATGAGAAAGGAGGAGTTTGTAAGGATTATGAATATTGGCTATTTTTGTGAAAAAAACATTTACCTGTAAATGTTTTTTAGGCCTGCTATTGAGTTCTAGATCATTGTACTTCAAGTATATCTTTGATAACTATAACATATAGGATTGCGCATTTAATAGCACATGCTCATAAATCTAAAAGTATTTTTGGTGTTAAAATATTTATTTAAACTTAAATCAATTTATGAAATTATCAATTAGTTATCTCTTAGATAGGTGTATTTAAATATTTTTTTAGATGTGTCTTAATATTTTTAAGATGTGTTTTAGAAAATAACTTTTTATAATATTAAAGTTTTTATGGACTTTAAAAAATTAATCCCAAAATATATTTAACCCTAAAACTAATAGGTCATTATTATCATCTATATATAGACATATTGGGGTTAAATTAGCCTATTGTTACATCTAGCTCAAATTTTCACTAAGAATCCAAAGAAATGGTGTTTGCTTAAAGGAACTAGACTTTTCTACAAGTTACTACATATGAAATTTCTAGAGTGGCCTAGTCATGTCTAGAGGGAGCTAGAGTTGGATGGACTCAACTCGAGCCTAGAAGACTCTAGAATGTTCCAGAGTACACTAGCAGGTGTTGGAAGGTGCTGGAATATTCTAGAACATGCTAAATGGTTCATGAAGGATGTAGAAGTCTCTAGAAGCTTCCAAAATATCCTAGAACTTGCATGAAGGAGCTAGGCAATCCTAGAAGACTCTAGAGTTAGCTAGACTTGACTAGAAGGTCCTAGAACCTTGTGGAATGTTTTAGATAAAACTAGAACAATGTAGATACTCTTGTACATTCTGGAAATGGTAGGATCTAGAAACTTGTGACATAATCTTAAGCTTGGTGCCACACTATAAATAGACCTATTGGTCTTCATTTGTAACCATCCTTGGAATCCTTGGGATCCTTGGGATCCTTGGGAAGTTGTAAGATAACCTCTCTAGAGCAATACAAAGCATATTTAACAAACTCTCTTCTATTCTTGCTTTGCTATAGAATCCTCTAAATCTCTAAGTCTCTTTCTAGTCTCTTTGGAGTGTTTTGTTCGGGTTGGAAAATAGGATTAGTACAATAGACCGTGCTAAGTGGCGAACGATTGCTAGCTAAAGTCTAGGGTCGTGACAGTTGGTGTCAGAGCTTTAGGTTGAAGCTTTACTATCCTTGGCATAATAAAAAATAGTGCCCCAATAACACCAAGTGTAGTTGTTCCACTAATGGAACGTGGGCATGAGGAAGTTCGGAAACCACCAACTAAGGAGTCTCAAGCCAAGTCGAAAGACATTATCTCTAGCTTGGAAGCACGTGTTGGGAGTGCTTAGGATAGCTTAGGGGAGCTATTCGACCGAGTGGACAACTTGGAGGAACGTTGCAATGGCTTGGAGGCTGAGGATGTGGAGATCTATACAGTAGTCAAGATGTCCTTCAATAGGCTAGATAGTGGGTTAAGGAAAGAGATTAATGGGTTGAAGGCCAAACTTGCCAAGGTACGGGATCTTGTCCAAAGAGAATTTACTAATGTGTTACTTAGAGTCGAGGATATGGGTGGTGACCTAGCACTTTGCAAGCGGGCTATGGCCTTGAGAACTAACACAACCACCATCATTGAGGCCAAGAAAGTGGAAGTTACCAAGCCAAAGACCTTCCATAATGCTAGGAATGCTAGGGAAGTTGAGAACTTCCTATGGGGACTTGAACCATACTTTGAGGCTATTGGCATAACGGACCATGCCAGCAAGATTTGAACTGTTGCCATGTACTTGTCCGACACTACTATGCTGTGGTGGAGACGAAGGCATGGAGATGTGCAAAGAGGGGTATGCATAATTGACACCTTTGATGACTTCAAAAGGGAGTTCAAAAGCCAATTCTTCCTTGTGAATGCTGAAGAGGAGGCAAGGGGTTGACTGTGACAATTGAAGCAAATATGTAGCATAAGGGACTATATGAAGGGGTTCACAACCTTACTACTAGAAGTCCCTCACATATCAGACAAGGATGTGTTATTCTTGTTCATGGATGGTCTCCAATTGTGGGTGATGAGTGCTCAAAAAGCACTAAAATAACCATGATTTTATGCACATTAATTGATTAAAAATATATATATTTATATGTTTTATCATATATTTATGTAAATTTGTCTTTTTTGGAATCACGGGTATTTTTATTGTTTTTCGGGTATTTTGGCTTAAAAACGCAATTTAAAGACTTCGAAAGGAGAATACTTGAAGCAATACATCACAAAAATATCAATAAATAAATGGGGGAAAGGTCAACAAATATGGAAAATCGGACAAAATGGGTCAAAAAGGTCAAAAATGTCAAAAAGGAGAAAAGCAGCGCCACCAGCGCGACATGGCCTAAACAGCCTGTTTCCCAACCGCGGGTGTCTTCGTTATTCGTATGCGCGAGCATCATTCCATGTAGCGCGCCAGCCGGGCGTAGCCGATGGCCCTGTGTATCGGCGTTAGCGCCTGCCAGTACGGCCGCCTGCGCCCAACGTTCACCCCGTTTTTCACGTGCACGGCCACCTATGACGTCGTCGACGTCATTGATGACCTCAGCATGTCCACTACACGTTTTTTAATTTTTTAATATTTTTTTTAACATTTTTTTCTCTATTTTTTCTCTCCATCCTCACCTATAAATACCCCCTTTCCCTTCACTTCAAAACACACCTTCAACACACCTCAAAACCACCTTCTATAACTTCTTTCTTTCTCTCCGTTTCTTAGTTTTTAGTTTTTCTTAGTTTTCTTATGTTTTAGCTAGTTTTTCTTATGTTTTAGCTAGTTTCTCTTAGTTTTATAGTTCTTCCCTTTTTAGGGAAGAAGTAGTTATGTTTTTGTAATATTATAGATTTTTGATTCAATAAGTGGAAGTGCAAATTCGACTTTGGAGGTTTTCTAGCGGAATAAGCGTCGAAGTTGTAAGGAGATTTTATTTTCTTCTGATTATTTTTATGCTTTATTCTTACATGTTATATTTAATTTGTAACGTGATTAAATTTAAGCGTACTATTATTTATAATCATGATATAATAATAATGTTGTTATGCTTGCGAAATATTAAATAGGTGAAAATTTCTAAAATAAATTGATTTTATTTTTATTCAAGATTTTATATTAAGGATGTTAGAGATAAATATATTATTTTTCATTACAAACTTAAATCTGAAGATTAGACTTTAAGGTTTAGTTATCTAGGTCTAATTTAGAGTAGTGCTCTTTTATTTGTTGAATACAATCGCCATAGGTAGTTAGAGTGAAGCTCTATTTCAAAAGTTTTTATAAGAATTATTATGTGAAAATGTATTGACAACATGTTTTTCGGTAGTGGTTTTAAAACTTGAAAGTTAGTACTCGGATAACTAAATTCTTGGGTTTAATTTGGACACCTGTGAATAAAGTTTAAAGTCTAACCCCACAAAAGGTGGCATTTAAATGGTTCATTTTCAATCTCTTAGAAAAAGGAATTAATTTAATTAACCAAATTAGTTATCAACCCCACCCATAGGTGTTAATTGATTTGTTTAGTTATCAAAGAATATCTAACCCCACCAAACGTGGTATTAAATACAAAAAGAGACAATCAATAAAATATCAATCTATATCTTTAATAACCTAGATAATATGAGCAAGCATAATTAATTTAGTCATAATATCCATAAATACTCCCCTAACATAAATGATAAAATTTCGATGAGTATTTATTGAATACGTATTTATATTTATTTTTAGATAAATATTTATTGAATTTGTATCTATGTTTATTTTTTATTATATTTAATTAATCTGTATATATGTTTATTTTATGTTATTAGATTAGGAACACAAAAACCAAACTATCGTGACAGGATGTTTAGGATTTAATTTCATTTTTAAAAGTTTGAATAATAAATTAAGGACCACATACATTCCTTCCTTAGATCGACCTTGGGAGTATACTTATCATTTTCTACGAAATGATTCGTGCACTTGCGAGAGTTTTACAAATATTAAAACCAAAGTATTTGCGAGAATCGGCGATGCCGGTTTTCGTTCATCAGTGGGCTAGCCTTGAACTCAATTGATGTGGTGTCCAAGACTTATCTTCGACCATTGCAGTTGCTAAGAGCCTTATTGACTACTCCACAAACAAGGAAGGTTCAAAGGCTGTAGATAGAAAGTTTGGTGGATCAAAGAATGGGGGAGGCCATGCCAAAAGTCAGGGCCATAGAAATCACAAAGAAGGCTCTTCATTCAAATCACGAGATAAAGGGAAGTAAAGAGAGGATCGTGATGCCTTAAAGCTCTATGTGGCGTGATTCATATGCGACAGACCGCATTAGGTACGTGAATGTCTAAAAAGGAAGGCATTGAGTGCCTTAGTTGCCTCCATACATGACCAAGATGGAGGCGAGACGGATGAAGGTGCAAAGATGGGTTCTTTGCGGCTACTTAGTGCATTGCAGGGCACCACGATGACCCCCAAGGGCTTGATGTTCGTAGATGCAACCATCAATGGGAAGGTTGCCAAAGCTTTGGTTGACACAGGTGCATCTCATAACTTTTTTTTACTAGAGGAAGCAAAGAGACTTCACCTCAAGGTTGTCAATGGATGAGGGTTTCTCAAAGCAGATAACTTGGCAGCACTACCTCTCCAAGGAGTTGCTCGTGGAGTTAAGGTCAGTCTTAGTGCTTGGACTAGCCAAGTGGACTTATCGGTGGCACCCATGGATGATTTCTCGGTAGTATTTAGAATAGAATTCTTGGACCAAGTTAAAGCTTTCCTTGTCCCATTTTCAAACTCTATGTGCATTGATGAGCGAAAACCGACATCGTCGATTCTTGCCAATACTTTGGTTTTATATTTATAAAACTCTCGCAAGTGCATGAATTATTTCGTAGAAAATGATAAGTATACTCCCAAGGTCGATCTAAGGAAGGAATGTATGTGGTTTTTAATTTATTATTCAAACTTTGAAAAACGAAATTAAATCCTAAACATACTGTCACGATATTTTGGGTTTTGTGTTTTTAATCTACTGAAATAAAAGTAAACATAGATTCAATAAATATTTATGCAAATTTTATCATTTATAATAGTGGAGTATTTATGGATATAATAACTAAGTTAATTATGCTTGTTCATATTATTTAGGTTATTAAAGATATGAATTGATATTTATTGATTCTCCCTTTTTTGTATGAATACCACCTTTGGTGGGGTTAGATATTCTTTGTTAACTAAACAAATCAATTAACACCTATGGGTGGAGTTTATAACTAATTTGGTTAATTAAATTCATTTCTTTTTCTAAGAGATTGAAAATGAACAATTTAAATGCCACCTTTGGTGGGGTTAGATAGTTTAAACTTTATTTAAGGTATCCAAATTAGACCTAAGAATTTAATTATCCGAGTACTAACTTTCAAGTTTTAAAACCACTACTGAAAACATGTTGTCAATACATTTTCAGATAATAATTCTTATAAAAACTTTTGAAATAGAGCTTCACTCTAACTACGGGGCGATTGTACCAACAAATAAAAGAACACTACTCTAAATCAGACCGGATACCTAAATCTTAAAATCTAATTTTCAGATTTAAGTTTGTAATGAAAAATAATATATTTCTCTCTAACATTCTTAATATAAAATCTTGAATAAAAATAAAATCAATTCATTTTAGAGATTTTTACCTATTTAATATTTCGCAAGCATAACAATTTTATTATTATATCATGTTTACAAACAAACAGTAAAGTTAAATTTAATCGCAGACAAATTAAATATAACATGTAAGAATAAAGCATAAAAAATAACTGTAAGAAAATAAAATCCTTACAGTACTTCGATGCTATTCCCGTTGCTGGAAAACCTCCAAACAAAATTTGTACTCCCATTTATTGAATCAAAAGCAAATAAATTACAAAAACATAACTAGTTCTTCTCAAAAAGAGAAGAACTCTAAAACTAAGAGAAACTAGCTAAAAAATAAGAATAACTAAGAATAACTAAAAAAAACTAAGAAAAGAGAGAAAGAAAGAGAGAAGAGAATGTGTTTTTAGGTGTGGTTTGAAGTGAAGAGAATGAGGGTATTTATAGGTGAGGATGGGGAGAAAAAGTGGGTGAAAAAAATGTTAAAAAATGGTAAAACGCGGAGTGGTGATTGCTGACATCATTGATGACGTCAGCATGACGTCATGGAGGCGGTTGCGTGCGAAAAATGGGACGAAATGGCAGCGGCGTGCGTAGAGGGCAAATGGTAGCGCGCGTGCGGAGGCGGGAAGCGAGCAAAGACGCACGGCGGGCGGACTGGGCGCAATTTCCTCCTTTTTGACATTTTTGACCCATTTTGTCCAATTTTTTCATATTTGTTGACCTTTCCTCATTTATTTATTAATATATTTGTGTCGTATTGCCTCCAGTATTCCTCTTTGAGTATTTAAGTTACATTTTTAAGTGAAAATACCTTAAAAACAATAAAAATACCCGTGATTTCGAAAAAGACAAATTTATACAAATATATGATAAAATCATATAAATATATATATTTTTAATCAATTAATGTGCATAAAATCATGGTAATTTTAGTGTTTTTTTGAGCACTCATCATGCATCATGGATGGATCAAAGGCTTATGTGGTGCCAATAGAGAGGATGACCAAACCTACTACCCAAGTTCTCTCAACACTTCAATTCAAGAAGGCATTGAAGAGGAAGGAAGGGAGTTACTTGGCCATCTTAAAGGAGTATGATGATGAGGATGCATCACCATAGCCAAGCTTGCCAATGGCGGTGCAAGTTGTCTTTGATAAGTTCGAGGATGTGATGCCTAAATAGTTACCTCCAAGGAGGGAGGTGGACCACGAAATTGAGCTGGAACATGGCACAAGACCACCAGCAATAAGTCCTTATCAGATGAAAAAATCAGAGTGGTGCAGTGGAAGCAACATGGTGGATGATGTGCTAAGTCGAAAGGTCGAGTTAGCAGCCTTAAGTAGACCAAGTAGTCCTTTGTTAGAAAGGATCAAAGAAGGGTTGGAGCATGATGTCCTGGCTCAAAACATCCTTATCCTTATCAATGGAGGGAATACAAGGCGATTTTGGTTGAGTGATAGACTATTCTACCCCAAACAGAATCGAATCTATGTGCCTAAGTGGAGGAACTTAAGGAAGGAGTTAATCAAGGAGTTCTACGATTCATTATAGGTTGGGCACCCAGGTATGAGACACACCCTTGCCTTGATCAATTCCATTTACTACTATCCTCAACTACGAGATGATGTTGAAGCCTATGTGAGAACTTGTCTTGTATGCGAACAAGACAAGATAGAGTAGCATGCACCAAGAGGCTTGTTAGAGCCACCGCCTATTCCAAAGAGACCATGGGCGAGTGTCTCAATGGACTTCATCACTTGCTTGCCAAAATTAGAGGGCTTTGGAAGCATAATTGTAGTCATTGATCGCTTCAGCAAGTATGCAACATTCATACCTACCTCAAGCATGTTGTAAAGCATTGGGGAATTCCATCCAACATCGTGAGTGATCAAGACCCTTAATTTACTGGGAATTTTTGGACAGAATTGTTCAAGTTTTTGGGATCAGACTTGAACTTCTCCACAAGCTTTCATCCACAGAGTGATGGGCAAATGGAACATGCCATTGCATTATTGGAGCTCTATCTTAGGAACTTTGTTAGTGCTAACCAACATAATTGAGCTAAGTTGCTAGATGTAGCCCAATTCTCTTATAACTTGCAGCTGAGCGAGTCCACTGGCAAGAGTCCTTTCGAGATCAGCATGGGGCAAAATCCCACGAATCCTTATGCTTTTGCCATAAGATATGAAGGAAATAGTCTTGCTGCCTTATGAAGGCATGGCATGAGCAAGTCAAGTTACCCTGAGCCTATTTGAGTAAGGCGTTTAAAAAGATGAAGAAGTGGGGTGACAAGAAAAGGAGGATGGTCGAATTTTAGGAAGGAGATTTGGTCCTCATCAAGTTATTGCCCCAACAATTCAAGTCTCTACAGAAGGTTCATAAGGGGTTGGTACGAAAGTATGAACGGCCATTTCCAATCCTTAAGCGAGTAGGTAAGGTGTCTTATAAACTACAACTCCCTCCTAATCTTAAAATCTACCATGTCTTTCATATAAGCATGTTGTAGCCTTATCATAGAGACGAGGAAGACACAAGTTGGGGAGAATCAAATAGGGCACCCACCACGGTAGGAACTTCCTTTGATAGAGAAATGGACTATATCTTGGCGGACTTCCTAATTCTACGTAGGGGTGTACCAAGCTATCGGAAATACTTGGAAAGTGGAAGAATACCCTAGATATAGAGGCAAGTTGGGAACCCGAAGACTCTTTGTGGAAATTCAAAGATCACATAGAAAGGTTCAAGCTTGAAGGCGCGATGAGGGCGTTGCAAACTTGAGTGAGGGAGGGTGTTACGTCCTGCTCAAATTGTGCTTCAAAATCCAAAGAAATGATGCTTGCCAAAAAGATCTAGACTTTTCTACAAGTTACTACTACATGGGAAATTTCTAGAGTGGCCTAGTGATGTTTAGAGGGAGCTAGAGTTGGGTGGACTCAACTCAAGCCTAGAAGATTCTAGAATGTTCCAGAGTACACTAGCAGGTTTTGAAAGGTGATGGAATATTGTAGAACATGCTAAATTGTTCATGAAGGATGTAGAAGTCTATAGAAGCTTTCAAAACATCCTAGAAATTGCATGAAGGAACTACACAATCCTAGAAGACTCTAGAGTTAGCTAGACTTGACTAAAAGCTCCTAAAACATTGTGGCATGTTTTAGATAAAACTAGAACAATGTAGATACTCTTGTACATTCTAGACACGGTAGGATCTAGAAACTTGTGGCATAATCTTAAGCTTGGTGCCATACTATAAATAGACCTATTGGTCTTCATTTGTAACCATTGTTGGAATCCTTGGGAAGTTGTAAGATAACCTCTCTAGAGCAATATAGAACATATTTTACACACTCTCTTATGTTCTTGCTTTGCTCTAGAATCCTTTAAATCTCTAAGTCTATTTCTAGTCTCTTTAGTGTGTTTTGTTCTGGTTGGAAGGCAAGCTTAGTGCAACAGATCATGCTAAGTACCACACAATTGCTAGCTGAACTCTACGGTTGTGACACTAGGCTGAAAAAGAAAAAAGCTACCGAAAAAAACTTTAAAGTTGCTGAAGAAGAATTGCCACAAACTGCCGAATAAAATAAAAAAAGAAGAAACAAAAGTAGAAGAAGAAAAGGAATTAGTACATGGAGGCGGCAGCAAAGTAATAAATATGTTTATTCAAACAAAAGCATATTCACGCATAAGGCATTGAGAAAAGGCATAGTGGTATAGTCACCTAAGTTCTTGGAGAAATATATATATATATATATATATATATATATATATATATATATATATATATATATATATTTGTTTGTGGTGATGGAAAAGAAAATAATTATAGCATAAAAATTTAAATAGATTGATTAATAAATTTATTTGATTTTATATTTATATGACTTTTTTTATTGGATTTTTACATGTTCAGATAAGATAATATTATGTGATCATAATTATTTGATTTGATTATTAAATTTCAAAGAAGTTATTTTTATTGAATTTGTGCTTAATCTTTTTATTTTATGATTTTTTAGTTGATTTAATTTAAGTGGCATATATTTTAAATAATTTAGTTAAGATTATTCATTGTTAAATTCATCTTAGAACACGCACAAATACTTGTATTTTTGTACTAACCATTTTATAATTAATTCGGGAACGTATCTAATTGGCAGGAACCTTAATGAAACGTTGGTGTAAAAACCGCTCACATTAATTTTAGAAACTATGAAAATAGTGTCGGGGCTCATAAGTAAAGTACATTGCGGTAGTATCCTAGGGAGGATAGTATAAGACCAAGTTTGTACTTAAACATTTGATTTTCATAGTGGAAAGTTAGGTGGTCTGGTGGACTGGTGGTTTTCCTTTTAAGTCATTGTTGTGGCCTACGTTGTATCCACCTAAAACAATTATATGGTATTCTTTGATTTACGCACTTTATTTTACACACGATTGCATGCTTGACCGCTTTGTTTAGGTTATCAAATTATAAATTGATAATAATTAAAAATAACCTATTCATCCCCTTTAGGTTAATTAAGTCTGTATTTTATAAACTTTCATCTACAAAGTTTACAATTGATGAATATATTGACGATATATTTTTATAATAGATTTAAAATATGAAAATTAGGTTTCAGATACATCATCTAGATTCAATTTAGACATCTTGAATATAAGTTTAAATTGGTAACCCGATCGAAGGTATCGAATTAGATGGTTTGTTAATTCCTTAAACATTAGGCTTAATTTAATAAAATTAGCTAGTAACCTCATAAAAGGTATTAAGTAATTTGATTAATAGCGAGTAGTGATCCGATAGAAGAAATAATTTTATATATAAAAGGGATAATCAATAATTTGGATTTGTTCATTAACCTAAATAATTATATCAAGCATAGTCCACTAACTAAATTTTTCATTAATTCTTCATTAATTGTCAATTGCATATATGCCTGTAATTTGTTTGAGTCAAATATCTATTTTATTATTTTTATCATAAGTTTAGTATTTTCAAAAATGAAAATATTTTAACAAAATGTTTAGGTTTAATTTTTATGTTTGTTTTTATAAAAAATGTTGAATTATTTAAAACTACATATTTTCTCTTTAAAACAACCGTGGAAATATACTTATTATTTATTATAAGTTATTCGTGTACTTAAAAGTTTTTTTTATAAATATATAAAATTTGACTATCAAGTTTTTATGCATCAAGTTTTGTGGGTTATTTAATTTTAAAATCAGTATAACGAAGAATTTAAAATAAAAATAAAAATTCAAAAAATATATTTAGTTTATTTTTACTTTTTATTTTAATTCATTTTATTTTATTAACTTGACTTTAATTATTAATTTATTTACTAACTTAATTTTCTTTTTATTATTTTTGTGTACTAAGTTTTATTTTAACTTTTTTCTTTTTATTAACTGGTTTTTAGTTGTTAATTTACGTACTAACTCAATGTCTTTTTCTTTTAGTATTTTTGTCTACTAATTTTTTTTAAACTTTATTTATTTATTTATTTACTAACTTTAATTCTTTTGTTATTTTCTTTTATTATTTTATTTTTATTATTTATTCATTTTTAGTATTTTTGTGTACTAACTTTTTTTCTTATATAATTTATTTCTTTTCTTTATTAACTTATTTATAGTTGTTTATTTATTTATTTACTTTTTATTTTTATTTTTCAGGCATCTAGTTTATGTAGTTGTTTATATATTTTTTTTTCTTTTTGTTTATATTTATGATAGTAATTAATTTAGTGCTTAGTTCTCTAATACCTTTATTTTTATTTTATTATTAGTGTATAAAAATAAGAGATATTTGAGAACAAAACTTGTACTTTTATTAATAACATCTACAAAATTAAACCTTCTTTCAAAAAAGCTAGATATTGATAATCAAGAGTAAGAGGAAGTACCGTAAGTGTAAGTAGACACAGTGATGCCAGAGATAGGTAGAAAATGTTAGAGTATCTAAGGCAAATCATTGATAACGTTATTTCTTGCATACAACTAGGAGAGGCTATAAGATATTATGATTTAAAAAATATTCATTATTCTTTATTATTTTCATTTCACGGTATCCCTAATAAAGACCCTTTAAATTGTAATAGAGAATTTTATGCGACTGTGTAAACAATTTCATAACAAAGTCTTGATAAAGACTAGCTTAGGATAAGGTGTATTCTATACACACTCAAAGATAGAGCTAAGCCTTGTTCATGGCCCTATGGCCAGATTCCATAACTACTTAGAAGGTAGTCTACAATGTTTATGGGTAGGTTATATTCCTATCAAAAGACTAGCAACTTGAGGACTAAGATAACCACATTCTTACAAATGGATGGAGAACCCTTCCATGAAAATTGGGACAAAGTCAAGCTCTTTTTGACTTAATACCCATAACATATTTTTTCACTGTAGTTACAAAACCAATTCTTTTATGATGAACTAACACAACAGTATCAGTACGCGGTTGATAACCTTACATGATGAGCTATGGGAGAAAATAAAGCAATGAAAACTGATGAGCTATATGAAATTTTAGGTACTAATTCCTAATAGAAGAATGCTAGAGGAAGGAGAGTAGGAATCAATGAAATTGGTTTAGGGAACGAAACAGCTTTGCCACTTGTAGAACTAACTAAGTAAGTGCAACTTCTTATTACCAAGAAAATGTCAAAATTAGGAGGTATATAGATTTTGTGGTATATTTGGGCAAAATACTAATGTTGGTTCTATTGCAAGTACCTTTGAGGAAGCCAATCTTTTGTAAGGGTATCATACTAACACTAAAAATCATCCTAACCTTTCATGGAAACCAAGAAATAACCAATCATATGCCCATGACCAAATACAAGGGTCGTATGTAAACTAACCATACCCACCAGATCAACCCTATAGGCTAACCTTAGAAGATAACTTAAATGTCTTTATTCAAATTAGTAAGGATAAATAGATGATGAATAATCATAGGATAGATTCCTTAAAGGCTTCAGTAAAAAAGGTTGAAGTTCAAGTTGGACAGCTACTAGAGCATACGAAGAAGCAGAAAAAAGGATAGCAGCCTAGTCAAACAAAACAAGCAAAGCATGTTAGAATTCTTCAAAGTTGCACGGTAATTAACAAGATTTTACCTGAGATTTCTAATGATTTACCAAGTAATGTAGGTAATAAAGAAGGTGAAACTATAGTCTCCCAAGAAGGTGAAAAGAAAATTTCCAATGGTGATAAGCTTTCTGTGGAAAGAATTAGGGAGTCAACTGACATTCCCAAATTACTAAGGTCACCAAATACACCCTAGGCACCAATTCCATTTCCACATCGACTTAAAGAATCAAAGCAATATAAGCAATTATCTGATCTTTTTGTAATGCTTTTTAAGGTTAATATAAATTTGAATTAGATGTGATCAATAATATGTCCTCCTATGCAAATTACTTCAAGGAATTGACCACTAAGAAAAGAATGTATGAGCTTAATGAGAGAGTTATGATGTCAAAGGTTGCTAGTGCTATGCTTCAGCACCAATTACCCCCAAAGTTGAAAGACCCTGGAAGTTTAATCATTGACATCACTCTAGGGAATGAAGGTAGCTAGAGGCATGCTTGATCTAGGTGCTAGTATTAATTTGATTCCATATTCTATTTTCTGGCAACTAGGTTTGAGAGATTTGAAACATAAACCATATCCTTTTAACTTGCGGATAGATCTATTAAATATCCTAATGGAGTGGTTGAGGATTTACTTGTACAAGTAGAAAAATTAATAATACCTATTGATTTTGTTATTCTAGATATACAAAAAAACCTAGCCTTGGACAAGGAACATACAATACTTCTTGGTAGACCATTCATGGCCACTACCAAGACTATTATTGATGTTCAAGATGGAAATTTGACAATGATAGTCTTAGGAAAGACTGTTCATTTTAAAGTTTTTAACTCCATTTATTCCCTCTATCTCTGATGAGTGTTTTAATATTGATTCTATGGATACACTTGTTCATAACACTTTTTTGTAGGAAAGATTGGACGACAAATTAGAAATATCTCTTACAATTGAAAAGGTATAAGAAGACTTAGATGAGGAGACTAAAAAGTATCATGAATTGTTAGATTATGCTAAACTAATAAAAGATTCTATTACACTCTTAGATCTACCTAGGACCCTTCATGGGGAAGAGGCCACTCTATCTAAGGTAGAACTAAAATAGTTACCTAAGCACTTAAAATGTGTATTTTTGGAAGAGGGATAGACATATCCAGCTATCATTTCATCTCCTTTGGCCAAAACCAAAGAAAAAGAACTTGTTAAGAAGGTGCTTAAGAAACTCAAGAAGGAAATCGGGTGAAGTATAAGAGATATTAGAGGCATTAGTCTAGCTTTGTGTATGTATAAGATTAATCTCGAGGATGATGCTAAATAGCTAAAGGAGGCCCAAATGAGACTAAACTAAGTCATGCAAGCAGTGGTTAAAAAGAAATCCAGAGTAATAGTGGTTAAAAATGATAAAAATAAATTAGTTTCCACTATGATAATCACAGGATGGAGAATGTGTATAGATTTTAGAAAATTGTATTTGTACTCTAAGAAGGATCATTTTCCTCTTTCGTTCATCGATAATATGTTAGAAAGATTATTTGAACATGAATTAAACTATTTTTTAGATGGTCTTTTAGGTTATTATCAGGTACATATTGTACCAAAGGATCGGGAGAAGACCACATTCATATGCAATTTTAGGACATTTGCTTTCATGAGGATTCCAATTGGGTTGTGCAATACCCTTACCACATTTCAAAGATGTATGATATCAATCCCTCAAACATGGTGGAAAAATTCAATAAGGCATCTATGGATGATTTTTTCTATTTTTGGAACCTCATTTGATGATTTCTTACATAAATTGACTTTAGTTTTAAAACATTGCATTGAATATAACCTAATACTTAGTTGGGCTAGGGCATGTTATTTATAACAAAGGAAATGGGGTTGATAAGGGAAAAATCAAGTTAATTGTATAACTACCACCATTACATTTGTTAAGAGGATTAGGAGCTTATTAGGATATATATTTTATAATATTATACCTAAAATGTTATTTGCCGAGAGCTAAGTTGTGGTATGTGTCCTTCCTTACCCCAATGTATATTTTCCCTTGGTAAGATATGCATTACATGATGAATTATAGTTTGCAATATGTACTAACAACACACAAACACCAAATACATAAAGCATTACTATACACAATGACACAATGGATTTGATATGAATATCTTTCTTGCTAAGGCATATAACTTTTTTATGAAATCAATTGTTAGGAAACACCTAAAGCTCACTAGTACTTAAGAAAGTTCTAATACATATTAGAATTTATAAGAAATATGCATAGCATTTTTTATTTTTTTACTCTAAACCAACCTATATAAAACAAAACATAACATATATTTATTTTATGGTATCCAAAGCCTAGTACACATATAACCAATCATACAAGGAATGTGAGACTCAACTAATAATTGACATTTGCCTATTATATAGTTCATTGTCATTAAGGAGTTAGAAAACGATTTATAATACAACTAGGTTATGATGAAACTGAATAAACTCCTAGTAACTCCAAAAGAAAGAGAATTGAGTGATGTCTGAGAGGAAAAATTAAAAGAAAATTGAGTGAGTAAAAATACTTAGTGAGTTGACAAGTTTAGAAAAATAACAATTATATAAGATATTTATTTAATATATAATAATTCGACTATAAAATAGATAAAATCATTATATAAAAGTATACACAAAATTTATTAAAATTTTTGAAGAAAAAATATAACTTAAAGAGTATTTATGTATGTAAAATAGCTATAAGTAGTTTCTATATAATAATTTACTGAAAGAAAAATCTCACCAAACTCACACTAAGGGAAAGATGGTTATACGTGGTACAGAGAGCTTTGCACATGCAGATGGAAAAATCTTAATTATATGTGTGTTGCTCATATGTGCGTAGACAAGGGCTCATGAATTAATTATTTATTTATAATGTTATCGTTGAATTTAGGAGATGATGCTTGTTTAATGGTTTAAAAATAATAATATTTACTAATATGCATAATATTATGAAAAACTACTACTTTAATAAGGATATAAATTTGAATAAAATCTTCTAAACTGACATAATGATAATATTCTCAAATATTAATACTAAAAGTTATATAAAAACTTCTAAGTTCTAATTAAAATTTATATATATGTCGTAAATATGATTAAATACTTCTAAACTCACAGAATAATCAATCATTTACTTTTTAGAGATAAAATACTCATTACCTAATAAGAAATAACTAAACTGGTAAAAAACTTAATAAATTTAAATATTATGAACATGTTTAAGTTAATAATAGATAAGTACTTTTGAGTAAAATATCTCAACTCCCATTGCTATATCAAATTTCAATTATGTATAAGTCTAATTCATAGACTCCAATAACAAAATAGGTAACACTAAACATCCCAATTTTAACACATTCAAATATATATTCATAATATATATTCTTCCAATTCATAGTTACACACCTCAAAAAACTAAATAATTTCGATCACCTATTAGGCATTCACTTGTATGCCATAAAATTGTTCTCTATACCTGTCACAAAATTTAATTATCATCATAATATAAAACTTGATTAATAATAAGATAAAATGATTTTACTTAATTAATTCTTCGAAACAAAAATAGAATATCTCAGATGGGATGTTAAATCAATGATTTGTGATTCATCAAGTCAAATTTCATAATTTATATTTCACGTATGATAACTAGCTCTTACAAAACTATTTTCATCAAGTCAAATTTCAAGTAATGTAGGTTTTAGTAACCTGTCATTATCTAGTTTATGTAAGAACTATGAGACAATTGAAGTATAGAATCCTTCGCCATTTCAAAACACTACGTATTATTTAATCCAATGAGATTTATATATAAGATCGAAGAACCAATTTGATCTTTCACTTTTTTTTACTTTCGATTGATTTATTTTCTAATTCAATCCTTAACCAATTATAAATACTTCTACCGACCTTTTTCCAAATCTTTTAATCATATTACATGAGCACGTAAACATCCATTAAATAAGTAGTCTAAGCTTCAGAGACATTCGAATGGAGAAATTAAATCATTATAAATATTACCATCAAAAAGAGATTACCACAACGACATCTGAGTGATATAACCCTTCGAACTCATATTAGCACTTTATTAATCATTTGTCTATAAATATGAAGTTATCTAGAATCTCTAATGGTATTTTTAATGCTATAATGAGCTCTAAATATGAAATCAAGTGTAACTCGTATTTTGTTACTTGGCTTGTGTGAGTTTTGGTGCCCTTAAACGTATGGAACAATTTTGTAATACGTTCATGGGCACCAAACTCATACAATCCAAGTAACAAAATATGAGTTACACTTGATTTAATATTTAAAGCTCATTATAGCATTAAAAATACCAGCAAAGATTCCAGATAACTTTATATTTATAAACAAATGATTAATAAAGTGTTAATATGATGTTGTCATAAGGAAAGTAGCAAGAGAGATGAGATGAAGTTTGGGCCAAAAATAGGTCCAATAAAATAATGCATTCCCCTAAATACATTAGCACATAACCATCCATCAAACAAGGGAATTCAAACACAGGAATAGAGAAATTAAATCATTAAAAAAGTTACTGTTATGTTGTCATTTGCTATTCAAGATCATCAGAATCTTCTCATGATTCTTCTTGTGATGATATAATTTGAACCATGTGTTCTACCCATTCCTCTCGTAAATCATCAAAACTTTGCTGGTTGGATCCCGTCTTGTTCCAATCAAAGAACTACATGTATTTAAAATCAAAATAAGAATGTAATTTCATGTATTTACAAAAAATAACTCAAATATGCTAAAAACATTTATGTATATAGGTAAAATATATTACTACATCATCAATTGGCCCATTATAACCACACATGACTCCATTATTTTGTCGTGGAACCTATAAAAAATAAGTGTACATGATTTTCCATATTCGAACATCTTTATTATTCAATTGTAAAATTAATAAAATTATTAATATTATGATACGCACAAACTTGTTCTGACTTCCGTATGCCACTATCAAGGTTTAAAAGCGGTTAGTTTTTATTAAATATTACAAAAAATAATAGAAGAAACCAATAGCTAGCTATAACTCTTACATTTCAACAAGCTTGTTTTTGTATCTTTACTGGAGTTCTATGGAAGTTGAGTCAGGTATGCAACATGATTATTGAAGCGGTCGATGATTACCCGACATCCAATGATCTTGGCCTTGTTCAAACCTTAGTGGCCAAGGGATTATCAACTTTTGATTTCTGTTAAGCGTTAATGCCCTATCACATAATTGTTTAGCTCTGATGCTAAAATTCTTCTCTCAATATTGATTGATATATGAAGAATCATAGAAAATTGTTAAATGTGATGAGTGATTATATTGAAGTCAATAACAACAAACCCTAGATAAAAAAGGATTTCAATAAGTAATTAGATAATATAAATATAATTATATATGTTCTACATAAATGAAAGAAAATTAAATAGATTGAGGACTCACCTTGTCCACACTTGAATTATACTTAAATCAATCATTTGATATTCAAATAGTTTCAATATACGCTCGATCGATATATAAGTTTGGCCGAGGTCTACATTAGAAATTTCTATAGGAAGTGGCACAGTCCATCCATCATTTATGCTAGATGCCCTCCCAACAATAGTCATTAAAGTGGAAAGATTTCTACTGAAGTTTAAAGCATAATCATAAGTATACTTTTTCCAAGGCTTCTTGAATAACTTGATCTTGCGATGATTGGCCAGAGCGTAGATTTAGTACTGAGATACTTGCTTCGTCTCTCTTAAATGTGCCGCATTTAAGAGTTCTGGTATAATAGACTAAAACAAATATTATGTATGTTAGTAACAATAAAAGATATAATAAAATAATAGTAGTAAACAAGTGTTATCTTTTAAGTTAGAAAATAGTACCACGTCAAAATTTAGAACAACTTGAATCAACGACCCGAGCATCTTGTCCAGCCTTTCTTGGACTGTGGTAGCATCAGAAGGCACAAGTAGTGGACAATCATGAAGCAATGATTGATCAATTACTATTCGCCAATGATTAGGCAAATATTGATTATGAATCATCCGATCATCGCTCAATTGATGTACTATTCCAATAGCAACAAAGTCCGTTGACGAAGGATGTTTCAACAAACATTTCATATTCTATAAAAAAATTTAAATGTTATATATAAAAAATAAAACATAAAATAAGAAATAAAAATAATAGATTATATACACTAGAAATTACAATATTACCACATATGATTCATCAAATAGAGGAGGACTCCCATGTGGGGTAGCTATTGGATATACATTCTCACCAAAACGTTCATTATGGTTTGATTGATGGTAAGAATGCACAGATTGCATTGTATGTGGATTGTAAACATTTACACCATCATTCCACAACGTATTTAAGTCATCTATCAAAGGCTGCAAATATACATCAATATCAACACCGAGTTGTTTCAGTCCTGAGATCAATTATGTTAACATCATGAATTTTCTTTTCATACACAACCAGGGAGGAAGGTTGTATATTACCATAATTACTGGCCAACAACTATATCTACTACTAAGGGAACTATGTGGATTAATTCCATCAGTAGCAATGGCAAGATGAAGATTGCGTATATCAAATGAAAATTAAGGAGATAAACTATCTACTACTTTCCAATTTGGAGAATCACAAGGATGATGTAGCACCCCATCATCAGATCAATTATCTGAATGCCAAGTCAGCATCTTTGATGTCTCTTTACTTTTGAACAAACTTTGAAAGCGAGGAATCGAAGGAAACTACCAAAGAACCTTTGCAGGCATGCCTTTCTTATGTGTTGTCTCATTTGTACCATGCTTCCATCTCGATTCTTTACACATCGGACAATCATCTAATTTCTCATATTCTTTTATATAAAGAATGCAATCATTTGGACAAGCATGAATCTTATGATATTCCATGCCAAATCGACTAAGAGATTTCTTCACTTCATACATTGAAGATGGCAATTCAATACCCTCAGGAAACATATCGACTAGTAGATTTAGTAACTCTGCGAATCCTTTGTCAAAAAAACCATGTTTTGCCTTCACATTGTACAAATGAATCAATCTCGACATTTTAGTGTATTTTTTGCCTTTTGGATACAATGGTTTTTCGGCATCTTCTAGAAGTTTTTTAAAGATTTCGGGATCATCCTCACGTAGTTCACCTTCAACACTATGAAACATATTTTATGTCTGTACATTATGATAAGATGTATGTAATTCACTCACATTCTTATTTATCTCTTCCCCATGAGTATTATCAATATTTTCTCCATGATAATACCAACATTTATAGCTCAAAATAATACCACTACAGATAAGGTGATACTTAACCTCGTCAAATTCATGAAATCACTCATTTTTACATTTAACACATGGGCATCGAATCATACTAGTTCCAGTATTACTATTTCTACAAGCAAATTCCATGAAACTTTCAACTCCAGAAATGTAGTCTTGCTCAATTCTACACTTTGACATCCAAGATTTGTCTATTTTCTATTAATGACATTAATTAAGCATATTAATTAATTATGTATCCAATGAATATATTTCAAGTATTATTATATATAAATTCCCTAATTATTAGAATATATACCGAAACATACATAATACAAAATATTTATCATTTTAATCATTTTACAAATGTATTACTTTTACTTAATAAAATATAATTATTTATATGTAAATAAATTTATCCACGTACGGGTAAATATTATAGTCCCTCAAACCCATAACATGCAGATGTTATTTCCGTAGAAAATAAACTAAACATATAATAACAAGCATAATACAAAACATACATAAATCAAAAATTTATACAAAAAATAAAACAAACTGAATAATAAGTAAAACAATTAATAGAAATACTTACAAGAATGTTATAAAGTGACTAAATGAAAGAAATGAAGAAGAAATGGGTGTTTTGTAAGTGAGAATAAGTGAGAAAATGGGTATAATTTTTTTAAGTATTTCGCTCAAAAAATAGTGGATCTGAAAGATAATGAGAGGAGGAATATAACCCACAAAATGGTGTTGGAAATGGTGGTCGGAGGTGGCCGAAAATTGAGAAAAAGTGTGGGTAAGAGCTCTGTTTTGGGAGAATGGGGAAGAGAAATGGAAATTTTTTAACTTTCTGCGGTGAAGAAGAGAGTAGAATGGTAATATTATATGACTAGCGTCGGTTGACGGGGTGAACCGACGCTAGCCACATGGAGATAGTGTCGGTGGATGAGGCGAACCGACGCTACACAAGCAATTTAAAATTGATTTTTTTTGTCAATTATTATTTTATTTAAACTCTTATATATATATATATGTACTATAGAAAAATAAAAAAGAATAATTTTAAAATAATATCCAAAACAAATACACAAAATTAAATAAAAATATATTGTATGTACGTATATAAAATCCAAACAAATACACAAAATTATATAATTTTAAAAACCAATTGTCTAAAAAAAATGAAAAAAATTATACAATATATATATATCTAACTTAAATTTTAAAGAGTCAAATAAAATAATAATTGACCTAAAAAAACATTGTACCTAAAAAAAGATTTCAATTGTAAACTACATGCATTTTTTAATTTAAAAAATACACGTAGGACGTAACGTCAGTTGACGTGGCGAACCGACGCTATCCACATAGGACATAGTGTCGATTTTCGTGGAAAACCGACGCTACACGTGTTGATAACATCGGTTCACCACGTCAACCGACGCTATGTCCTACTTGGATAGCATCGTTTCTACATGGAACCGACTTTAAATTCATTATAAGTCCATTTTTGCCAAAAACCGACTTTACATAGCAACTTAAATACCCTTTTTGTAGTAGTGAGCTCACATTTTGTAAAGATATGAACTAAATTAGTCAAATTAAAAGATTACAAACTAAAGTAATGAATTGTGGGCAAAGATTATGGAATAAATCGGTCAAAAGTGAAAAAGGTGATGCTTGGATATCAATACGTAAAGCATTACTATATACAAATGATGAATCTAATTTATTGAAGTTAATATTAGCTTTATTATTTTAATAACTTTGGTTAATTAAAAAAATTGCATAATAAGTTTAAATAGACTTTTATTGTACCTTTTTATAATTGAGGGTGGTCTTAAGTACAATATATGAATTTAGTTTGTATTTCATTGAAACAATTAATATTTTAAAGTTTATTCATGGAAATTACACTTGCTTATTTCGCAGAAAACAAAGAGAATAAAACCTAAAGTGGAAACTTACCTAAAAATTGAGCAACAACTTAATTATTATATGAAAGTAAGAGACATTTGGGAGCTAGCACAAGAATTCCATCTTAGTTTTGGAAGGAATAAGAAAGTTTGAACATAAAATAAATCACTATATTTTTGGTAGTAGATTGAGGTGATAAAAGAGAATTGGAGAAAAAATAGATTCTTGATTGATATTTATGCTTGTGGATTATTGAGCCTAAATATGTTTTATATCCAACCTTAACCCAAACCTTATATCATAAGCTTAACAAAGTCATTTTAATCTTTGGCTAATTAGTTATCTACATTAGAAGAGATGGAGTCAAATGACAAACCTATAGAGACATAAATTTAAGCATAAAGATTATAACATATCTTCATTTAGGGGATCTCAAATGATTAACTATGAGCATCACACACACACACATAGGGGAGTATTTCGAATGAGTTTGATATGGTTTGAACTAGCACTTGAGAAAAATTGATTTGGATTATGAATGAAAGGTTGTTAGAAAATTTCTAACTTTGAGAAAAAGTTTATTTTGTCTATTGTTTTGCTTTTTAGTTTTTATTAAGTAATTTTAGTTGCTTAAAATTTTGTTATTCTTTTATGGTATATAGATAAGTGTTTTATAGTTAAGTTGCTTGTCCGCAACCAAGATGTTAACTTTGAGGAAATTGATAACTCTAATTTATTAGAGTTTATATTAGCTTAATGATCTTATGACTTTTTGATTACTTGAGAAAATCTACATAATGTGCTTAGACAGACTTTAATTGTGCCTTTTTGGAATAGAGTTTGCTTTTAAGTATAAAATATGAATTTATATTGTATTTTATTGAAATAATTAATATTTTCAAGCTTATTCATGTTTACTATTTTGTAGGGAATAAAGAGAACAAAATCTAAAGCAGTTTACAGTTTACTATAACTTTACTATAGCAAACTTGACTAGAAATTAAGTAGCGAATTAATAAAAATATGAAAATGTAAGTACTATTGTACTTTATATTTGTGTGTTAGCTTCTTGTGTATAAAACATGGTATCTGTTTATTTTTACTCTGTGTTCTATCTTCTTTTGTGTAAGATTGGTTAATTCGAATCAATAATGCGGATACGCATAAAGTTAGGTAAGCTTTGTATGCGAGCATGTTTACACATACCACGAGGTTGGTTATCATAGTGTGTATGCTAGGTTGAGTGTTGTGATTTTCGTTGAGTGAGTGTGCGAACAAGCTAAAGTTGTTACTCATGTTTTTATTTTTTTTTTCAGTGTAGGTATTTATGAAAATTACTCAACAATTTTTGAAATGAAAAAATATGATTTTTTAGCACCTCGCCCACCCCTTTCCATTATCCTTGGTGAGGTCCACGGTGAGGTGGACATCGAGGTGGCTGATCGAGTTCTATAATTACCCATTTCTCTTGTTTCTTCATCCAAAAAATATGTAATGGAGCTCTGTCAATTTAAAACATTAATTTTCTATTTTTGGATCACTAATACCTTGTGTATTGTTTGGTATTAGTTGTTTGTGACTATGTGTGAAAAACTATGATTGAGAGTGGTAAGTACTCAAGACAGAGTTTACTAGTTAGAATAAAATAACGTTCTTAAGTTATGAGTGCTTAAGAATATTTTAATAATGTTGTGAGAACTTTTTTATGAAAGTGAGCTAAGTTAAATGCTTTGAGTTCTTATATCTCATGTTATGTGTAATAAGAGATAGGTTGCTTGAGTTTGAGGATGGCCTTCAAGTGTGTGAGTTATTACACTTTTGTTTACTAATATATGGTTACTAATCACACCATATTAGGTGATATGGGCTTTAAAGGAGAATTGGGTTTGTGAGTTGAACCTGGTCATTACGAAAGTAGCAAGTAAGAGCAGCAATAGACTATTTGAATAGAGGCCCCAATAAATAGAGGTATTGGTGGTTTTATTCTATCAAAGTTGTAACTATTTTATTGTTTAGTGGATTGTTTCTTGTTTAGTGATTACCTTAAAGCAATTTGAGGATGTAACCACATAGGCAGGGGTTCTATAGGGGTTTACCTCCTTATTTTTGGTGTTGTTCATACTCTAATGTGTGGCTAGTATTATCAGAGTTCAAAAATAGTTTATGTTTCTACACACTAAAGTTTAAAGTCTGATTACAAAGCTTTTATTATTTATTTATAGCTTCTTGACTATTGAATATTACTTATGCTTCGTATTGTTTATTGTGATTATTTTTTTACTGCAACTATGTTTATCTATTAGGAGTTTATATATATGTTATTTGCTTATTTAGGTTGAGTCTTTAAGGAGTCAATATATACTTAACTTTATTGTGTATCAGGTCTTAGACTCCTTCTTTGTAGTGATGCATGATCAGATTGTATGTTAGTATAATCTACCTTTTATCTACATGCGAGTTTAGTGTGAGTCTCTAAGGAGTCTGAACCAGAGCCTGTGAGACACACCATTACTAGTGTGTATTTTGCTTAATGTTATTGTATATGTTAAGCATGTAGTTTTGTACTCCTACTGTGTAATTTTCTTAATTCACGTTAGTGAGGCCAGCTTGGCCGAATTGGTATAAAGCTTGAGAAAAGATTCCATAGGTTGGCATCTCTACTCCTCTTCTAAGTTTCAGTTACCTATTTGAGTCAGAAGAATAATTGGCTTTCATGCAATTGTTCCTACATATGAGAATCTTAACTTGGTATAAGAGCATGTCTTCTCTATTTAGGCTTAACTACCTGGGTGATCAATTCTAGAGCTCTATCTACACATACACACACCTTTGTATATTTGTGTCCTTTGTCACCAATAATATAAGTTATTTTTGTTCTGTGAGGTTGTTTATCTCTATGAACTTTTTATTCTTGGATGTTCCCTGTTTTCTTGTTCTTGCATATCTCTTTCTCACTAATTGTTATGCCTAATTGTTTAATCGTTTGCTAATTAGTTTCACATGCTCTTTATATGTGTTTTCCTTGCTTACTTCTAGCTTCTTCTTCTATGGCTATTTGCATGAGCATCACATCATATGTGTTTGATCATGTAGTGTCAAAGTGTTAGGATTTTGCTTTATGTAGTCTTGTCCTTCATATGTCATGTTATATAGAATGCATCTCACTTGTTTTACTAGGTTATTCTTTCTTGTACCTAGTATGTTGAGTGTTGGTTCTCTATTTGTCGTCTATTATGTTATCCTTTGTTTGCCTATCATTCCTTCTCTTATGCTTCATACATCTTTTTGAAGAAAACTAAGGTATGTTACTATCTTATGTACATGAGTGTTTCTCTATGTTGTGCTTATTTGGGTTTTCTTTGTACATTTGTATGTCATATAGATTATTTACCCATCTTTAGGACTTTTGACTTATATGCATTACCTTGATTAGACTTGTGTACTTAGTTGGCTTTCCTGGTGTTTGGGGTGTTGACCTTATCTAAGCATATCTCTTGTTTCTGTGTTGAAACCTGAGCTTTTCTTACATGCTTAAATGTTTTCGTAGCATCCCATGTTTCTTCTCTCTCTTGGAAGTGTTACTTGTGTTGCACACTAGTTAGTAAGTTTCTTTCCTTCTCTTGACTAGCGATGATGATAGTGTTGCCAATGATCTCTTTTGAGGCAACTATGTGCAGTTTGTTTCCTTTTCATTCTTTGGATGCAACATTGTAAGATTTATGTTGATGATCTCTATTGAGCATATCCTTGTCTTTTTGGCCTATTATATTCTTTGATGCCATCTTTGTCATCTCACTTGTTTGTTGTTGTGTTATTTGTTTGTTTCCTTAAACTGTGTTTATCTTCCTTTATTGTATGTAAAATGAATTTAATGGGGACCATTGATGTTTTATGGTTGACATGCATTTGACTTGGAATGAAATGCAATTGTTTTGACATGTGTATTCCTTAAGCATATGTATGGCTAAATTCTTGTATTTTATTTGAAATGAACTTTTTCTTATACACATGCCATAACTCTGTGAATTTGTATGGATGTATTAGAAGTTTATGTTGATTTAATGCTTTGATGATTTGTATGTCTCTAACAAGCTCTAAAATCCACTTTAGTGTCTTTTGAGACAAAATCCTAAGTGCTACTTGGATTGAAAGAGGATTTAGGCCTTCTTTGAAACATTTGAATCTTTCAATATCCTAATATATGTTATTAGAATGCATTACACATGTTTTCTTTGGCAAGGTGATAAGAAGCGAAGCTATATCAATTTGACATCTCACTTTCTGTTATTAGATCACTAATACCATTTGTGTTATTCGGTATTAATGATTCATAACTGTGTTGCAAAACCATGCTTGAGAATAGTGAGTACTCGAGATGGAGTTTGCTTGTTAGAGTAAAATAACATTCTTAAACTATAAGTGCTTTGGACTATTTTATTGATTTTATGAGAAATTATTTTTTAGAGTAAGATAGGTTAAATGCTTTGAGTTCTCATATCTCTTAATA
This sequence comes from Hippophae rhamnoides, assembly GCA_033030585.1. Taxonomy (NCBI): domain Eukaryota; kingdom Viridiplantae; phylum Streptophyta; class Magnoliopsida; order Rosales; family Elaeagnaceae; genus Hippophae; species Hippophae rhamnoides. The sequence goes on along the minus strand of CM065438.1, from coordinate 43,858,287 downwards.
TGTGTAATACGAGATAAGTTGTTGAGTTTGAGGGTAGTTCTCAAAAGTATGAGTTGTTACACTTCTGGTTACTGATCACGCCACATTGGGTGGTATGGCTTTTGGAGGAGAGTCGGGTTCGTGAATCGGGTTCGTGAGTCGAACTAGGTCATTGTAGAAGCAGCAATCAAGAGCAGTAGTAAGTAGTTCGAATAGAGGTCCCAACTGATAGGGGTATTGGAGACTTTATTTCTTTCAAAGTTGTAACTGTTTTATTATTTAGTTGATTGTTTGCTATTGAGTAGTTGTCTTAAGTGATCTGAGGATGTTACCACATAGGTAGGGGTTCTATATGGGTTTACCTAATTATTTATGGTGTTGTGCTTACTCTAATATATGGATAGTACAATAAGAGTTTAAATAGTGTATGTTTTTACATACTAAAGTTATAACTTTGATTAGAAATCTTTCGTTATTTATTGCCAGCTTTTCGACTATTGAATATTGCTTCCATTTTATATTGACTGCCATGATTATTTTTTTACTACAGCTATGAGTATCTGTCAGAAGTTTATCTCTCTATTGATTGCGCTTTTATGTTTAGTCCTTAAGAAGTCAGTATCTATTTAACCTAATTGTATATTGGGTCTTAGACTCTTTCTTTGTAGTCATACAAGATCAGATTGTGTGTTAGTATAATCTATTTTTTATCTACATGCAAATTCAGTATGAGTCTCTAAGGAGTTTGTATCTCCTTACCCCGAAAGTGTACAATGTGTAAGATTCTCTATTATTGTTTCCATGTATGCATATTGCTAATATGGATAGGAGCCTATGAGACACACTGTCACTAGTATGTATTTTACAGATTATTGTTTTTGTATATGTTGAATGCTTAATTGTGTGTTGAATTGGGTAGTAAATCATTAAAATTATGAAAGCAAGGGATAACTGGATTTGGGTTAGTTAAAGTATGAAAATGGATAGTTGAACACTCATTTTTAAAGGGCATATTTAGTAGTTAGCACAAGAATTTCATTTCACTTTATTTAAACCTAAAACCAAGCTATAAATAGAAGGTAAATTAAATTAGCTGAAAACAAATAACATAATAAGAAGTTGATGGCTTTGGAAAATATTACATCATCTTTTCATCTTTGAAGAAGAGACAAACAACGTATAGTAAGAGCAGTCAAGACCAAGCTCAACAAGGATATCAAAGAAGAGCTACATTTGACCAAGAAAAGAAGAGACAATAGGCTATTTAGTTGAAGTTTTCTTAATTTCGTTCTCTGCAATTTGAAAATTTGGACATGGATGTGTCTAAGTTAATGTAGTCTTTGTTCTAATGTATCTATGCTATGCTTTGGTGAATTTTTGTTAGTAATTCAAGCTTGTTTTAATGTTTAATTCATATTTGTACCTAAACCATCAATTAGTAGAGTATTAGACTGAAATGGATTTCAAAAAGATTAGTTGAAGTTGATTTAAGCTTAAATAATGTGGGTTTAACTTAGGTCTTGGATTAAAGTTAAATTTGGTAAAATATATAGTTGTATCACATAACCCAAAAGAATTGATGCATGTAATGATGTTTTTAAGATTAAGTTTACATAGGAATATGTTTACTCGAACCTTAGGAACTATAAACATCACAGATTCAGAAGAACCTCTTATAAATTCGCAAATTCTAGTTATTAATTGCGACAATTTTTTATTTACAATCCTAGCTATCTAAATCACTAAAATTCTTTGTTTGTTCTCTTGTTGAGTTAAATTTGATTGTTCCTTAACTGTCTTAACTTATTACTTGCTATTTTACTTTTAGTTCTTTTATTTTTGATTACTCAACACACAAAAAATTGATATTTACTTATTAATTTTTATATTAATTTCTAAGATTATAATATCTAAGGGAATTATATTTTCTTATCATTAAAAAAACAACAAAGAAACAATGTAATTGATCAATTACATATAATGTACCAATATCTAAGAAATTTCCTCCTATTTTTGGTTCAAAAACATATAAACAAAAGACATACACAATAATACTTTTAAAAATATATACCATAATATAAAAGAAAATTTCAAATTTCATGTCTTCTAAATCCAAAGAAACCTATGATCCAATTATCAACAATGTTATAATAATGAATTCTTTCATATTTTTTCCTTTGTTATTAACCACGTTGCTCACATAGAATTCTTCTACTTAACATCAAATATATAAAAATGTAAACTACTACATACAATAACCTCATTACATATCAAATAAAAAGTAAAAGTTCATTAACACTAATATTTGAAAAATTACAAGTAATATAAGATTTCTAGAGAGATAAAGATAAGCATATTGGTTACTATGAATAAAGAAATCCATATTTATAAGCATTTTGACTTACACATACCTAAATGTAATGACCACCTCTTACTTTTATTGACATAAGAATGTATTCTTTGTGCCATGACGATGTCATGCATGTAAATACCTAAATCATTTTGTCGATCACTCCACTCAAATCTCCGGTCAAAATGAAACCAAAAAACAAAAGAACTACAAAGGAGGAAGGAAAAATGAAAATCGAACACTTATTGATAAAAACAAAATAAAAATTTGAAGAAACACATATCAGAAGAAAAAGCATAAAAAGATAAAAAATAAACAATATCCAAAAGATGCAAATCAAAAACATAAACATTGAATAATCATAAGCTTAAAAGCATAAAACAACATTATACACTAAGAAATACAGAGGAGTAAAACATAAAAGGTGCAAAAAGATATAAACAAAAATATAAAATCCTAAAGTATTCTAAGATTAAAAACAATAGTACAAAAACTAGAAAAAAGAAAATAAATCAAACAAAAAAGAACACAAATGTAATTATAGAACACATGCACCTTAAATAGGATGTGAATTAGTGCTTGAAACTTCAAAATAAGAACAAGATCTGAGAAAAAATATATATATACAAGCATTAAAAAAAAGCTCCAAAGAAGAAGCTACAAAATGGTGAAACTAAAGAGCTCTAAAAAACACAAAATGAAGCACAAATATATAAATAACACGAAAATAAAAACTAAACAAACAAAGAAAATCAAATATCTAATGAAGCTTTAGAAAATGGAGAATGTGGAGAACGTGAGCAATGAATGAGAGAAATGAGTTGAAAGTTTGAAGAAAGAGAAAGAAGAAGAAACGTTTGAAGGAAGACACATGCAATCAGAGGAAATAAAAAATTGAGCTTAAAAAGGAATAATCTGAAGTATATAAGAAGGGTATTATCGTAATTACAGTATAAGAAAAAAAAACATAATTTACACTTTAGAACAATCTATACCATGTAATTAATTGGGGTTTATGATGTTGTATATAATTAATTGCCTACTATAAACTTTTTTTTTGTTAAAATGATAATATAACTTCATTTTAATACAATGATTTATTTTTTACCTTATATTTTTCATTTTTATAAGGAGGAGGAGGAGAAGAAAAAAATACACAACCATTTATGATGACTCATGTTTTTTAAAAGAGAGAATATAGGTTATAGTTTATGAGTGGAACTGAAAAGAAAAGTAGTTTCAAACTCTCCCTTGTTAGCTCGAGTCTTAAGATAAGGTACAAAGGTTAACTCTTATTCATCAAGGGTCCAGTTTTGGACTAGCTTTTCTTCCGTCCAATGTCCTTTACTCACGCCAGAATTGGTTTACATGGTAATAATCCACCATTTTTGATAATCCATTTTCCCATTTATAATTGCCCCTTTTTTTTAAAGGAAAAGAGGGGAAAAATGAGAAAAAAATGGGTAATCATAATTGGTAGAGTATAAAGGAGAAAAAGGAGAATGAAAAGAAGAAAAAGAAGGGAGGAAAAATGATGACATACATAGTGGGATCTATTTTGACAACGAGGGAATTGAGGAGAAGAGCAAATTGAACCCGTGCTAGTGATGATGTTGGGGCAAATTTCATAGTTTAAGAAAAGAAAATGGTAGAATGTTAGTTGCAATATAAGGATGATAAAGATTTATAGAGGATTTTAATAGATGCTATGCATAGAGTTTCTCTATTAAACCTTTATTGTTATGAAATCTATTACATTTATATTAATATTTATGTGTATCATGTTATATCCATTGTAATTACAACAACTCACCGAATATAACACGTTATACTTACATGTATCTTTAAACATAATATGTTACATCCATCTAGTTTTAACGACTCCTCGGATATAATCTATTATATCTACATTTATCTTTATATGTAACCTGTTACATATATTGTAGTTCGAGTAACCCATATTATATAATATGTTACATACATGTGTATCATTGTATGTAACATATTACACCAATTAGAGTTCTTGTGGCCCACTAGATGTAACCTATTGCATTTACTTGTATGTTTATATGTAACATGTTATGATCACTGAAACTCTGATAGGATTTTCGGTGGTAATTGTCAAATCACTTATAAGGTTGTTGAAATTTTGGTGAAATCATTGACGATAATTATCAGAGATTTGTAGGTGTTATCTTAATTTCATTTTATTGAAATTATAAAATAAGAATGTTTTTGCCTTGACTCGGTATAAAATTATGAATTTTCAAATTAACTATCGATAATTAAAAAAATTAATTAATTTATACTAAATACTCGGATTTAGTAACCATTTTTCATTTGGACCGTAAATAATTAATTGGGCCAATTACTTAAAATTAGGGCATGCACGGGCATTAATATCCAGAACTCACTTTATTATCCAGTGTGTGAAATGAGTTAATTTGTTCTAAATTGTTGAATTCAATACGTCATTGTTTTCGGAAACACCCAAAAACCTCTAGGCTGCAGCTACTCAGCACAATCTCTCACTCATTCCTCTACTTTGTGGAGAAAATGAACTTCTGGAAATCCAAACAAGAACAATCTCAACTCAACCCACACCAAGCCTTCACTAGCCTTAACCATCACTTCTCAGGTATTCTCAACCACATTGCTCAATGTCCTCTCAAAACCCACCTCCAGTCTGCCCTCTTCAACCTCCATAGCAATGCAAAACATGCATTTGATTCTGGAATTTCGAGCTTCAATCAATTTTCTTCTTCACAGTCGAACACTGTTTGGGCTCGTATTACCGTTAACAACACAACTCAATATTCTCCTAAAGCTGCTATGTCGTACGAGGCTATTGCTGAGCGTCTGTCAGGAGTTCCCGTCTACGCCCTGAGCAATGCTGCTGAGGAATTCGTTTTGGTTTCGGGCGCTTCTACTGGAAAATCTCTTGGGTTGTTTTGTTTTAAAAAAGAGGACGCCGATGCACTTCTTGAGCATATTCAAAGTGTGGACCCTGGAATGCGAAGTGGATCCAAAGTGGTGCCTCTCGCGTTAAATAAGGTTTTAAGCTGTAAAATTTGTAATGGGTTTTGTTTCATTTGTATAATTCTTTGAAAAATAAAGAGTTTTTAAGGGTTGATGGGTCTAATCATTGTTAGTTTTGGCAGGTTTTTCACCTGAAGGTTGATGGGGTAGCCTTCAGGTTCATTCCTGAGTCTTCTCAAGTAAAGAATGCTGTCAAGGTGAGTGACTTGGATTATTGTATAGCCTTCTTAGGCTTTTGAGATTGGAATTTCGCTTTAACAACTGAAACATTGGTTTTGGAATGTGTTGCCGATGTGTTTAGGTTGTTTACAGGACGAGGTTTTGGAATGTGATACTGATATTTTTGGACTGTATATTTCCGCATGGCCCAATACGATGAATACCTTGCTTTATGAAGTTCACAGACTAAACTATGATTAACCTATGGCTTATGACCTATGAGGTTAAAATTGGTTCCGAAGTCCAAATGCCCTGTATACTTGAGAAATAATTTTAGATAGAATAAGCAAACGAATGCACCATCACTTACATATAATAAACACATAAATATACATTATTATGTAGCATACTCACACTGTGATACACTAATGAAGGTGTTGTTTACCTATTGATATGAGTTGTATGATGTTTGTGAAGAAGCTTGCTTATATGATTTTATAGTGATTTATCAAGCAACATGAGGATGAGAAACATACGGTAATGAGAGGGATAGTGAGATGGTATTCTTTTATGGTTCCTATAGCATAAAGTTGCTTTACAATTAACAGGATGATGTTAAAGAGGAAAGAGAGGTTTATTTCGGACTTTTGTTTGTTTACTATTGCTTGATTGGTTAAGTTTTGTGATTGGTATCTGCCTGCCATTTAGGCTGGGGAAAGATGTGATCACTATGCTGCCATGAAGGAGATTCTGAGGAGTTTCCTTTGGAGCTTTTGTCCGTCGGGTAGAGGAATTTTGGTACAACATCTATGGTATTGTATCAAAAGAAAATAATTTTTTATGAAGTTCAAAACATCCCATTGTAAGCTTTTGAACGAGTATTTTGTTGTTATCTTGATAACGGCCTAGACTCTCAGAGAGAGGGAGGGAGGGAAAAGGAGTTATTGTCTTCTCTCTCTCTGTGTGGAAAAACCTTTTGTTTGTTAGAACATTAAAATGAAGTTTTATGTATTTTATAGAAAAATTACTTCTTTTATTTCTTAATATTAGATCCCTTTATATATACAATTATTATGCCTAATATATTGCTGGAAGTCATTATTAGTATACAACTGGAAATCACCCTAAAAATCAGGAAACTAACCTCTTGAAATCAGGGGTTGGTTCTACCCCGGAAATCAGGAAACTGACCATACTCCTAGGTTGATTTCCTACAATCCCCCTCAAGCTAGGCGATATATGTTTTCCAAACCAAGTGCTACACTTAACTCTGTGAAATTAGGTTGAAACAAAACTTTGGTTAAGATATCTGCTACTTGTTGTCTAGATGGAACATAGTTGAGGGAGATCATCTTGCCTTCAGTTTAACTGAGAATATCTATTTACAGCCCATTGTCTTCTTTCCATGTGGTAGTTATGTTAACATCCATGTACCATTCTTTTCAAGTGTAGGGTATTCTTCTAAGGTTGCCTTGTGCCATTTAGGAACTTTTAGAGCCTCATTGATAGAATTAGGAATCTTGATGTTGTCTAGGGATGTTGAGTACATGATCGAGCACCTTTTCTCTGCGTAATAGGAAGATCAAACTTAGGGTCAGAACCTAGTGTTGGACTGGATTCTGCTTCATCTTGTAATCTCTCAGATTCAGTCTAGCACGGGAGAGATTATTGGCTTTGTTGATTTCGTGTGTGCAAGTCAAAGTTTCTCTTTCTTCCATAGACTTTTATGGCATCATTAGGAAGGAGAAGATGTCTAGATAGACAATGGGAGATTGATTAAGTTTGGAAGGAGAATCTGGAATGGGAACTAGGTTGGAAGAGGACAAGGTAGTGAAAGATAACTGAGATGGTAAATTCGGTTCAATGAGTGATGACCAATCTCAATTCTGCAATTCATTAGTGTGATTCTCCCCCTGAATTGCATAATTAGAATAGAATGGAGTTTCTTCAAAGAAAGTAACGTCCATGGAATTGTAAAACTTATGGGTGATGGGAGAGAAACATTTTTAGCCTTTTTGATTGGCTGAGTAGCCAAGGAAGATGCATTTAAAGGAACAAGGATCAAGTTTACCATGATATTGTGAATGAATATGGACAAAAACAGTGCAACCAAAAATCTTGAAAGGAATTTGTGACACAAGTTGTGAGGTAGAATATTGACCCTGAAACACTTGTAAAGGTGAGTGAAATTTGAGAACTCGAGAAGTCATTTGATTGATCAAGTGTGTTGCAATAAGAATGGCTTCACCCCAAATTTTTTTAGGAATATTGCTTTGAAAGAGCAAAGTTCGGGCAACCTCAAGTATATGATGGTTTTTAAGTTCAGTTACACCGTTTTGTTGTGGTGTGTCAACGTAGGAGCTTTGTTGGACAATACCATGTGATTTGAGATATCCATTAAGATCGGAATTAAAGAAATTCCTAGCATTATCAGTTTTTAGGATTTGAATATGGGCATTAAATTGAGTTTGGATCATGGCATGAAAAAGTGGAAATATGTACTTGGTTTCAGATTTGTCTTTCATAAGAAATGTCCAACACAATTGAGTATGATCATCAACTAACAGTAAAAACCATCTAGCACTAGTAATACTGGGAACGCGACATGGTCCCCAAATGTCACCGTGAATGAGAGAAAAATGGTGACTTGGTTTGTGCGTGCGTGGTGAAAAAGTGTTGTGAGTATGTTTTGCCAACTGACAAACTTCACAACGAAATAAATTTGGATTTATATTGATGAATAAGGATGGAAACAAACGTTTCAAGTACAGAAAATTTGGATGACCTAGGTGAAAGTGCCATCGCATGATTTCACTTTCTTTATCAGTACGACTATTAGACTTAAGATTATGACTCAATTGACACTAATGACTAACATAATGGATTGAAGGAGTGTTGAGGTCAAGAACATAGAGGCCCGCACGGAAATCAGCACTTTCAATCATCTTCCTCGAGCTCAGGTCCTGAAAAACACAAGATTTAGCCAAAAATTTAGTTTCACAGTTAAGGTCATGATTAAGTCTACTAACTGATATGAGATTTCAGTCAAAATCAGACACAAATGGTTCTTGTTCCGACTACTGTGGTACGAGTACCATTGGCGACATGTACTGTTTGAAGTCTGTTACAAGGTGAGTAGGTTGTGAAAAGTGATTGATCACCTGTCATGTGATTGGAAGCATCTGAGTCTACTATCCAAGATAAAGGGAGGAATTTGGCTGCATGCATTGTTGAATTACTGGAGCTATGAGTGGGATTAATGTTTGCTTTTTGTATAAGTTGTTGGAGGAGATCCAACTAATCCTTAGTGAATGGGACATGGTTATCAGATTGAGATATGTCAGTAATTGCAACATTTCCCTTTCCCTCCCGGTCTCGATTTGTTTTCCAGTCAGCAGGCTTTCCATGTAATTTCCAACAAATCTCCTTAAAATGCCCAGGCTTTCGACAATAGTCACACCATGTGCGACCTTTCCTTATTCGATTAGTGTCAATATGTTGAGTATTGCTTCGTGCAACACATGCACCAGAATTTGGTGAATTGCCTTTGACTGCTGCAAATGTTGGGACTTCATGAATCGTGGAAGGATTTGATTGTCCTAGCATGACACGTTTTCGGCACTCCTCTCTGCGCACCTCAGAGAATGCCTCTCGCAGACTTGGTAATGGTTTTGTTCCAAGAATTCTACCCCTTCATCAAGGGATTTATCGAGTCCCATCAAGAATTTGAAGACACACTTAGTCTCCATAATTTTTCTAAAATATGCACGATCTTCTGGACATTTCCATTCATGTATCTCAAACAAGTCCAGCTGTTTCCAATGACGAGTAAGAGTTGTAAAATAAATAGTCACAGAGTTGTCGCCTTGGCGAAGGTCCTAGAGAGAACTCTCTACATAGAAGAGCTCGGAAGTGTTCTCACTACTGGAGAATGTTTCTCGTACAGTTTCCCATATTTCTTTTGCTGTGGTGTACAACAAGAAATTTTCTCCTATTTCGGTTGTCATAGAATTGATTAACCAGGACATAACCAGATTGTTTTCTACTTTCCAGATTCTGAAATCAGCAGTATTGGGATCGGGTTTTGGGATATTTACAGTGAGATATTCATCCTTGCTTCGCCCGCTTATGAACATATCATTGATTGAGACCATTGAAGATAGTTTTGGCTATTAAGTTTGTGTGTGGTGATAAGGACGAGATTACTATCTGTGTTGCCTGATGTTAACCGAGGAGCAGTGAGAGTATTAAAAGGGGGATTAGATGTAGAGGAATGCTCTTGCATGGTAAGATGTTATTTGGAAATAAAAGAGATAGATAAAAGCAGTGGTTTTTCTGTCAAAGCTCTGATATCATGAAGTTTTATGTATTTTATAGAAAAATTACTTCTTTTATTTCTTAATATCAGATCCCTTTATATATACAATTATTATGCCTAATATACTGCTGGAAGTTATTAATATACAGCTGTAAATCACCCTGAAAATCAAGAAATTAACCTCCTGAAATCAGTGGTTAGTTATACCCTGGAAATCAGGAAACTGATTATACTCCTAGGTTGATTTCCTAAGGAAAGCTTCATTTAGTTGTTTAAAGTTGTGTTCAGGGAACTTTTTTCAATTTAAACTTTATTTCATCTTCTTCAATTCCATGATAGTGGAGTTGACAAATATTTAGTAACGATGAATCCTTATTGTTTCTTGTAACCCTTTATAATTTCTACCATTATTTCTATAAATTTAATGTTAAAACCTTACTATCTCTAATGACATGGCAAACAATCTCAGATGCATGAAGTACTTGATGTTTTCTATCATTAATATAGTTGGAATTTACCATCTCTGCTTCTAGACTTGATTCCTGAAGACATTTCCTTGTTCTTCTCCTTTGTTTTTTAATTAAATAATGGTGTCCACTGCCCTTATTCAACATTTGGACGGCACCTCTATTACATTCTCAAACTTTTAAACTTAAGTTTATCTAACCCCTAATGTGTATGTTTTATACCAATACCTAATGTTTTCAGTTTTTTCTCAGGAGAGAGAAAAGGCGGGGTTTTCTGAAGGTGGCTTCCCCGGGGTTCCAGTTTTTCAGGTTTCCTCTTCTTTCTCTCTCTCTCTCTCTCTGTGTGTGTGTACTTTCAGATTTCCTCTGTTCCAGTTTAAATATTTTTTTTAGTAGTTTATAATCATATGATATATGAGACATCAGGGTTTATTATGGTAAATATTGGGAGTTTCTATAATATCCTTGTCCTTTTCTTATCCTTATTTTCTTTTCGTTAGTTGCATTTGCGCTACTTGGCACTAGGATCAGGATCCTCTTCTATGTTATATATTTATTTTGTCTAACCTTTGATTCTAATTTGACCATGCATTGTCAATCCAAAGGATTAGCAAGTGTCATGGCAATAAAGAAATCTTTATATTCATGAAAAAAAATAATAAAAGTTATAGAGATGGAAAAATAAATATATAAAGACAAATATTTTAATATAGTTCGAATTACACCAAATATTGTTTGATTAATTACAAAATAGATTTGGTAACTATTAAACCTTTAGCTTGCGCTTTTAAGTAAAAAAAGTAAGATATGGTCAATATGCATTGGTATACAAGGATAGAATAGAGAGTAGGAGAGGATCCTAACCCTTATTATAGTTAAGTTTGAGAAATTCATTTTCAGTATCATTTCAGAAATATATCATGATAAAGAAAGTGAGAAGTTATCCTTCTTCAAATTTGCATGTAGAGATGTTAGCATCATCATTCATTATTACATACGAATCATGTGTTCATTCTCAGTTGATCCCATACTGCTGGATAACCAGATTCACAGTTGGTAACGAAGTATGGTGACTCGATCTGATTTTATTTGAAATCTTACAAGACTACATTATTTTGGATATAATGGATGGATCTATAAAATTTCAAACACCAGGCCTTCATCAGTTGTTCTAAACTGGCTTTAGATGATTAGGAGTAGGATGTAGTTGTCTTGCATCTTTCTTTCAATTGTTGCATGTACAAACTTGTAAACTCAACAATTTTACTAGCTTTATTGTTGTTAAGTCAACTAGGTAATAATATTGGAACGATTTTGTTGAAATCCTTGATTTCTAGTAGGCTCGTATATGGAAATATGACTATTAGAAAATATGTAATTATAAGTATTAGGATTTTAATAGGTGATATTATGTTTATAAATTAGGATATTTTGTTTCCTTTCTAGTCCCACTTTTTGTATTATAAATTATTAGTTAAACTTGTACAAAATATATTAAGAAAATATAAAGAAATTTTGTTCTAAATCTCATTCTAATCTTTATGATGTCAGAGTAATTATTTGTTCAAGCTAGTTCTATATGATAGATTCAGTTACCCGTAAAAAATCATAGACAAACTCTGACAACCTAGACCAAAATTCAGAAACTAATTCTACCAGAAGTGCAAGTAGCCATGATAATCCATTCTTATAATTTAACGTGGAAAGATTGAATGGAAGGAGTTTTAGAGAATGAGCTCAATTACTCAAACTAGTTATTGACGGAAAAAAGGAAATTAGGCTACCTAACCGGAGACACAAAAACCAGTGGCCATCAACTTCGGTGCCCACCAACAATGGAGCTTGGAAAATTCCATGTGACAACTTAGCTCATCTAATCCATAATTCTCTCTATTGGTAAACTTATCTTTTTTTAACCAATAACAAGAGATATTTGGCAAGCTTTACATGAGACTTACTTTGACAATGAAGATCTTAGTTTTTTGAAATGAAAATAAGATTATAGCAACTAAAATAGGGAGAAAAGGGAGTGATAGAATATCATGGAGATGGTTTCTCTTTGGCAATAACTGGATTTGAGTTCTTAAGAAGAATGGCAGTGTGTTGAAAATAGTAGTCGTTACCAAAACACATTGAAGCTAAAAGAGTCTTTGAATGCCTAGCTGGTTTGAGTAGTGATCTAGACGACCTCTACCTTTTGTTCAAGAAGTCTTCGTTGAAGTCAAGCGAGAGGAAAATCGACGACGAGTCATGCTTAACAGAGCTCATAGGGACGATGGGTCTCTCGGGTATTCTCTTGACAATGGTCCCCTCTTGCTTGAAGTCTCAACCCTTAAAGCTGAAATGAAGAAGATGGGCTATCTGGGCTTGATGGCCCAAAAATGGGTCCTTTTAATTATGGACTTGATGGCTCGAAGAAGACTAATGGTCCAAAAATTTCTTTAATGCTTTTGGTGGGTTGGGTCTCCAATAACTCCAACCTATGATATCCAAACTAAAAATGGCATTACATTGGTGGTGGGTCTTCAACAAATTTATCCCATAGGTTTTATAGAAACCAAACAAGAAACATACAAAGGAAAAGAAGAATTTTGTGCAATCATTGTCATAAACCTGGACATTCAAAAGATACATGTTGGAAATTCATGGTAAGCCTGTATAATGGAAACCAAGACAGAACATAATTCGAAGTTATCAAGCTTTAGTTGATAATCAAAGACCTCAGGATTACACATTCAAGAGGAGCATTCAATCTAGAACAACTAGAATAGCTCTACAATTTTTTTTCCAACTTTCAAAATTCTAGACAATCATATGCCTCTCAACCTACAAAGGTAAGCATTTAAGGTCATTTGTTACTACCCAAATCAAAATCCCTTGGATTATTGAATTTGGTTTGTTAGATCACATGTATAATGCCTATCATTTATTTACCTCTTATTCACCTTGTGTTGGAAATTTTAAAGTTAGAATTGCAGATAGATCTCTCATTCGTTGCTAGAAAATAGAGTATTTAAATTTCAAATTCTATCACCCTCAAATTTGTACTTCATGTTCCAAACTTATATTGTAATCTCATATCTATTAGCCAACTTAGAAAAAACTCTCACTGTTCAGCTTAATTTCCTTTCAAGGCATATTATCGGGGAAGACGATTGGTTGTACTAAAGAGCGTGAAAGTCTACATTACTTTGATGAGATTAATGTGAGTGAGTATCATCCAATTTCTATATGTGATTCTGTTTATGTTCCTAAGAGTAGTGAAATTTTGGTGTGGTATCATAGAATAGGTCATTTCAACTTTCAATATTTGAATTAGTTATTTCTTTCTTTCTTTTTGAATAATAAAAATTAAATTTCCAGTGTGAAATTTGTGAGTTTACCAAACATCAATGTACATCTCTTTCAAAATCTCAATATAAACCTTCTAAACCCTTTTACGTAATTCACAGTGATGTATGGGTCCGTCTTGTATTTCTAATCGTATTCACATTAAATGATTTGTTGCATTTATTGATGATCATACTCGATTTTGTGAATGTATTTGTTAAAAAAAAAATGGAGGTTCACAATGTGTTCTTCAATTTCCATTTAATTATACGAACTAAGTTTCAATCGCAAATTCAAATCCTTCTGATTGATAATGGTACATAATATTTTAACCATAATCTAGAAGATTATCTCCATAACCATGAGATCACACACCAATTTTTTTGTGTTGAAAGTCCACGACAAAATGGGGTAATACAACCAAAAAACAGACACATACTCAAAATAGCTCTAGCTTTTCCACAAACATGCAAAAAAAAAAATACTAGGGAAATGCCATTTTAACTGAAACATATTTCATCAATCGTATGCCTAGTGGGATTCTCTCCTTTATAACACCACTTAAAAAAGTTACAACATTTCTTTCCCGCATTTTATCTCTAGTTTAATGTCTCTTAGAGTATTTGAGTGTATTGCATTTGTTCATGATCATACAAAAAGATAGTCCAAACTTGACTCAAGAGCTATTATGTGTTTTTATCGGATGTTTTTCTCTTCAAAAAGGCTAAAAATGTTATGATTCCTCTACTCATAGTATTTTTCAACCTTGATGTAACTTTCTTTGAAAACACCTCCTGTTGTCAAAAATCTTTTTCTTAGAGGGAGAATATAAGTGATGATAGCTCTTTTGGTCTTCTCTCGATCCCAAAATGCCTTCTATTGCCCATGATAAATATAATGGTTTGCCTAACTTAAACAAAGAGATTGAGCCTACCACACCATCCCACTCTCTTGTACCATCTATAGATGTGAACTTGAACTTACGGAGAGGGAAAAAAACAACTCATGGAGATCTAAAGTAAGGGATATGGAGAACTTCACACTTGAAGCACCAAAAATGTTAGAATTGGTGGTAGATCCAGATATCCATCACGAGTTTAGATTGAATTTAGTAACTTTGAATCTTTTAAGTCTATCAGTTACCTATTGCTTTTAGAAAACAAACATGATTTTGTACTTTCCACCCTATAAATAGATATGTTTCATATAAAATTGTCTTTTGGGTTTCTTTGCCTTTACTATTAACTTTAACGAAACAAAGATTTCAAAAAATATTCATAAGACCTTACAAATTCCAGAGTCGAGAGAAGTTATTGAAGAAATAAGGGCGCTTGAAAAAATAAAACATGGGATGTGACATAGTTATTGAGAGGATAGATTCCAGTTGGTTGTAAGGGATTTTTCCAATAAAACATAAGAGTGATGGATCAGTAGAAAGATATAAGGTCCATCTCCATCTGGTTGGAAAAGGTTTTGTACAAACCTATAGAATTAATTACACTTAAACATTTGTTCTATATCTAAATTGAATACAAACCAGGTGCCATCCTTAGTATCAAATTTGGAATGGCCTATTCACCAACTAGACATAAAAATGCTTTCTTAAATGGAGAATTAAAAGTGGAAGTCTTCATGACTATGCCATTGGGGTTTTGAAAAGGAGGAAATACCGTGTTAACTAAAAAATATACTATATGGTCTTAAATTGTCATCTAGAACATGGTTTTATAGATTTGTAAAATTAATGAGAAAACAACGATACCAGTAAGGATAGTTAGATCATACATGTTCTTTCGACAGTGGAAATGGAAGAAAAATAATTTTGATAGTGTATGTTTATGATATGATCATGACTGGGGATTATTTGGAAGAAATTGAGATTTTGAAGAAAAACTTGTCCATATAACTTAAAATCAAGGATATGGGACATTGTGATATTTTTTAGGCATGGAAGTTGCAAGATCCAAAACGGTATTAGTGTATCTCAAAGGAAATATATCCTCAACCTCTTCATCGAAATTGGTATACTTGGATGCAAATCAAGTGATACCCTAATAGAAGTTGGAAGGAAGAGTGAAGATATGGGAGGATCGGTGGACACAGATATGTACCAAAGACTAGTAGGAAAATTAATCTACTTATCTCACACTAAACCTGATATTGCATTTGCAGTTAGTGCAGTGAGTCAACACAAGCACTCTTTGAAGGAAGTTCACTTAGAAGTTGTTTACGAAATCCTCAGGTATCTCGAAGGGTCCCTGAACAGAGGATTGTTTTTTATGGAAAATGATATCAGAGATATAGGAATCTTTATTGATGCAAATTGGGCTAGTTTCATAAAAGATAGAACATCCAGTATAGGGTATTGTACCTTTGTTTTCTGAAACTTAGTAACTTGAAGGAATAAGAAATAGAATGTGGTTGTTAGGGGCAGTGCTAAAGCTGAGTTTAGAGTAGTTGCATAAAGAATTTGTGAAGTTTTGTGGTTAAGAAAACTGTTGAAAGAACTTCATGTTGTAATAAATCTCCAATTAAACTTTATTATGACAATAAAACAGTCATCAACATATCCTTAAATCCAGTTCAACATGATAGAATCAAACATGTTAAAGTGGATAGACATTTTATTAAAAAAAAGGTTGAAGATGGGACTATTTGCATGACATATGTTCCTACAAAAGAGTAAAAATAGATATATTCACCAAAGGGTTCTCTCAACAACATTTCAATGATTTTATTAGCAAGTTGGATATGATTAGTATATTTGACCCAACTCGAAGGGGAATGTTAAAATCCCTGATTTCTAGCTGTCTCAAATGTAGAAATATGACTATTAAGAAATATGTAATCATGGGATTTTGATTTGGTATTATTTTCATAAATAGGTGATATTATGATTATAAATTTAGGATATTTTCTTTCCTTTCTATTCCTACTTTTGTATTATAAATTAGTAAAATTTGTACAAAATATATCAAGAAAATACAAGAACAATTTATTCTAAATCTCATTCTAATATTCAGATTTGTGAAACTGATACATGGCTGGAATCATAATAAGGTGCATGCAGTATTATTTATGAGTGCTTGTCAGGAATTTCATGGAGGAGTCAGAAGACCATTTGTTTTTACACCATCATTCATTCTGCTTCATGAGATGATAAATGCTTCATGTGTGGGTTAGATGCTGGTACATGTACAGGGTTTTAAGACGTTAAAATCATTGTTTCAAAAGGCTTCCTTTTTTTCTTTTTTTTTTGGCTCGCCTCCTCAGGTCGAGGTTCTGAAAACAAAAGATGTGAGGCTATATAGCCTTAGTGACCATCTTTGAGGCTTGTGCTCATGTTGGGTTAAGATTACGCCTCAAGGCTTATGAGGCATACACCTCAGATTTTACTACTTTCTCACGATGGGCATTGTATATTCCATAGGTAAAACATTATCTTGGTGACCCTGCATTTTCTAGTTTTGAAGTATATTTATCAAACTTCCTCTCATACATTCTGCAAATATGTGGTTTGTAAATTCAAATGTTCATGCATAAAAGGGACAAAAACAATTCAATAATTGAGAATGTGTAAGTAGTAATATGTCAAACTTTCTCTCTCATTTTTTCCCAAAAAACGAAAGAATTTTATGTCTTATTCACTTACATTATATTGATGATCCTGCATTTTCTAGTTTTGAAGTATATTGATCAAACTTCCTCTCATACATTCTGCAAATACGTGGCTTATAAATTCAAATGTTTATGCATAAAAGGGACAAAAACAAATCAATAATTGAGAATGTGTAATTAATAATATGTTAAACTTTCTCTCTCATTTTTTCCCAAAAAAACAAAAGAACTTTATATCTTATTTGCTTACATTATAAATATTGTGTGTTCATGTATTTGATGTATATTTTTTTATTAATTTTAGTTGAAAATTTGAGGCATGCCTCGCCTTGTTAGAGAAAAGCTTCTCAATACCTAAATTTGCTTTTGAAACAGTGGTTAAAATACCTTATATGTCCCCTTTGTTTAGATAAACAGACATATTGGTCCTTTATTTTCTAGAGTTATATATTTAGATCATGTTTGATTTGTAGAATGAAAATTTAATGGGAATGATAATTATAATAAGAATTAAATTCAATATAAATAATATTATTATTATTATATTTGTTTGAGTAGTAAAATAAAAAATAAAGATAACCATTATAAGTAAAATTTGTAAAATTATGAATGAAGCAAAATTAGAAAATAAAATATTATATTTGTAAATGAGATAAAGTGAGAAAAAATAATAAATAATTATACAAATGTGTAAGGAAAATAGAGTATTTTAATATATTCTTGAGAGGTGTGAGAGGAACAAGTATTCCTATGACTGTTGGATTGTTTTCCATTTCATTCTAGGTTAACAGTCAAACCAACCACAAAATTACCCTTAATTATTTCCATTATCATTCCTATACTTTAAACCAAATATGACCTTAGTCTCTTGTTTCAAAAATTGGGATACTTAAGTTTAATTAATACAATATTGTTACAACAGTGATGGAAATATCATGTCTTTGGCATGTGCTCACCATTTTTAAGTACAATTCAAATCCAAAAATAGTACATTGGAAAAGACGGGTTATTTTGAAATGGTGAGAGAATGTTAAAAATGTGAGACTTCCATCAAATTTTGAACAATATAGTACCAATTTGACATAAGTGTCTCAATATTTGATTGAGGACTAAATCTGTACCTATTAAAAATAAAGGAAGTACTCTGTGCCCCTTTTATCTAAACGAAGGTACTTGTACGGTCCCTCATCTGTTGTAAAACTTCAACCTACCTGTGTATCTCCCCTGTCCTGTTCCCTGCAGGTTATGTGCGGCTTCCCCCCCAACTTTATGCAAGATAACAAAAAGAAGAGCTAGAGAGAAAAAATTGTACAGGGCTTTAACGATAGGGAGCTAAGTTTTGGAGACCATAGCAATGGGGTAGTCTAAACTTGGTCCTCTCTATGTCGTACGCTCAAATTTGCTTGCATGATCACCGAGCCAGAATTTTGTGGGCATTAGCTATTCTGCTAAAGCATGATGTTTTGTGCCAAGAGTCCTCTCCATACTGACACATATTAGTTGTATAGTATTTTTAACCAGTATTTGCTTTAAAATAAGCTCATAAACTTGTTCTTTAGTTGGTTTTACATTAAATCTTGACTCCCTTTAATAGTGTTCCAGGCCCAAATATTGGTCATGCATTTTTTTTTTCGGGCAGGAAGGCCAGAAAATACTGATCTTGTTTTAAATTCAGTTTATATGCCACCATTGGTCTGTTGGTGGTCAGATATGTTTCGCCCTCAACCAGCTAACCTAATATTATTTTTTCCGGTTTCTCATGGTATTATGCTTTTCTATCAGATAAGTTTGTCGGATGAAAGTTTTAGGTAAATGATCTAACTGTTGGAAAAAAATTTCAGTCGAGGAGCTTGATATTGAGGAGTCAAAACAAGAGCTACCGTCCAGTATTTTTCAGAAAGGTTCATTTCTAAGCTAGAAATTCAGGAAGGTTATTTTAGATTTTCTTTCTTGTATGCGTAGCTATAATATGTCTGATTCTACCTTTTTAATTTTTTTTATGTTTATTAGGAGGATTTGGAAAATTCACTACAAAGAGCTTCCAGCCAACAAAATCGATTAAATCCTGCCTTAAAGCAAGGGGAAATTGAGGTATGTGTTTCAATACCCTTTACTCCCAGAGGCCAGAGCTTATATTTGTTAGATTTATTGTTGTTTATTCTTTTTGTAGGTTGCTGTTCTTGAAGAAGTAATAAAAGGGATGAAGGTAAGAACTCTTTTGCAAAGTTTATATTTTTAGCCCTACTATATATCACAATCACTGTTACAACTGACAAGATAATATCTCATTGGTTATTATTATGTGAGTCCAACTGTATTTACTAGTAATATTGTGCCCATTGAATCTTAAATTTGAGATATATAGGTTTTTTCTCATATTTTTTACTTTCTTGGAGATGCAATAAAAAATGTTGAATTTACATTACGGAAATCACTTTGTTTTGGGTCCAGTTTTAGTATATTTTAGAAAGGAGGATGAGTTAAATGGATTTTTTAATGTAGAATTGGGTGTGTAGAGTTTTCACATACTTGTGGAAAGGAGGAGTTAAAGGAGTGTAAAATTTTAAGATACTCGAGTGGAAATTCTACATAGGCTTGTAACACGTTACGAGTTGCAATTTTTACATAGATACGTGCCTGTTGTGGGTAAGTAAAGATTAGGAAAGTGAATAGTAATTGAATTATATTTGTTAAATAAATCAAATTCAAACTAGATTCTGAATATTGGAATAATTCAACATTTGTTTAATTAGTTTTCTCTTTATATTATTGTTTGGGTTTATGTTCTGGCTAGATAGTGGAGTATTATTTAGCACACGTAATTGACATCATAATAATAAAATAAAAAACTAACTGCAGGACACTTCTACATCAAAGTGGGACGATGTGGTTTTCATCCCTCCTGGATATGACGTTTCAACTGTTTCCACCAATGTTGTTGATAACAAATAAGTAGATCATTCATACTCCATCAGTCTTGTGTTAAGAATATAACCTATTTTGTTCATATTTGGTATTTTGTAGCATCACATATACTGATCTCACCAAGATGTTATACAAGTTTGGGAGTAACATTGCTTTGACTTTTTTATTAGCTTATAGTACAATTTTTATGGGTTGCATTTTGGTTGACCTGATTGAGTTTATGACTATACCCAATTACCCTAGACACATACGATCCCGTTTTATTAAGGGATAAGGGAAAATGTTCTATAAAGTATTTGTAGGTTAAGTCTTGAATGATCATTGTCCTGTTGTTATTGCAAAAGGGGTTCTAGAAAGATGGTCAAATTTCATTAAAATCTATAATAAAATATTATTATTTGACATTTATGATTAAAATATTATTTAGATGTTAATTTTGTTTTTCGTCAACATCAAAGGGGTGATACACTTTTCCTTATTGTAGTCTTGTGAACAGAAAACAATCGTAAGAGCATCAAACTATTATCGAATGTTGTGGTCTTTGGCTTTTCAATGTTTAAGTCAGGGTAATGGTAATAATAAAAGAGTCCAAAGTCTTTATATGATTTAGGGAGAAGTGGAGATAGAGATATCATGAATTTGTTGTATTTATATCAATTAGTGAATGTTTGAACTAATGAACTTATCTATGTGAAGTATATAGTGTGAGTATATATGAAGGGGAGAATTTATCTAATGTTCACTTATTTGTGGAGATGTACTTAATTTAGGATCAAAGTTATCTTTCTGTAATTATCTCTTTCGAATAATTAGGAATATTTTTCTTTAGAAATTTATCTAATAGTTACATTTATACGTTGACTTACCGTTCATTGGATCAATTCGTAAGTTATATTGTTGATTGGGGCTCATTTATATTGTGACATGTAACATGAGTTTATTTTACACCCAAAATCAATCCTCAGTCTTCTCGAGCGGGCTCGGATACATGGGTTAGAAGGCATGCCTTATAGTTTTTTTAATATTAGGGTTTCTAGCCTTTAGTTATGTAGTCATCTCTTGGCCAACTTTTATGTGGTGATTTGCTTGTACGGTTGTCGAGTTTTGAATTCTACTTAGTCGTTCTTTCCTAAAATAAATACTTTGTTGTTAAAGCATGCACAACAATTTTTTGTCCTTGGTGATGTTTTCAGATTTCCAATTAGACGTCTAGATTATGCAACAATCAAAGTTACTTTCAAAAGTCAACATTTCTCGTATGTTTCGAGAGAGAGTTTGAAATTTGGATTTTAAATTTGGAGCTTATAAACTCTTCACCTAATTCCTATCCCTATGGATTTTTGGGCGGATGGATGAGATCATGACCCATTTTTTAAATACTAGATCTCTTCTACTAACTCATTCTTCCTCTTTTTTCCCTTCAAGCTTTTGGCAGGGGATTTGTAGAGAGAGGAGTGGAGAGAGCTTTTCATCTTCTAAGATATTTTTTCTTTTCTTTCTAAAAAATTGAAGTACATGATAATTGAAATAAAATTAAGCATATTGAACATAGATTTAAAAAAATGACTAAGATTAGAAATTGAAAACTCTAACTACTATATGATCATTTTTTACTCTTTCATTATTGTGTGCTTCACTTTTGGCCCATGTAGATATATATCATATATCATTCTCTTGCTACCTTCTATTATCTTAAAATCACTCATATCCTAATGTCTGTTTGAAACTTGAGAGCGAGGTAGTAGGTGAAAGCTAAGGCATGGGCCATGAGCAAGAATGACTTCCTAGAATTTTATTGTAAGGGAATGGATAATCCACTATAAGGAAATCAATCATGACTGTGAGTGAGTTTCCACATTTTGCAATTGTGACAAGTAAGGTGACACTACCTTTTGAAACTAGGGGTAGTTTAGAAAAGCCTACCAAGGAGTTGCTACTGGCTTGAGTGCATATGAGAGTTTCATCTCCTTCCAAGCTTACGAGAACATGACATCTATGGAGCTACCAATATCTATTAGGATTTAGTGCATACTTAAATTTTCCACAGGGAGGTTAACTACCAGAGTGTTGACGTGTTGGTGGAGTAGTCTATGTGCCTCCTTTTCTGAAATGGATATTTCAAAGATCGCCAACTTTGGTCCTTATTAGGGTTGGAAGCGATGTGTAAAATTTCTCTATTTGAGCTTGCCTCATGGCCATGTGTCTTTCGTGCATTATTCGAATCTCCATGTTGCTTAAAAACGTGTAATGGATGGTATGCAAGTATAAGTATCATAAAAAAATAATATAATTATAAGATAAGCTTGTTCTCACAGAAATTGTAATATTAGAAAATAATGTAAAAATTAACAAAGTAAATATAAACTTTGTGTGTTGGGTGATCAAAAATAAAAGAACTAAAAGTAGAATAACAATTAACAAGTAGATAGGACTAAGCAATAATCAAAATTTAGCATATCATGAGAAATAGTAAAGAATCCAAATGATTGATATAGCTAAGATGGGAAATGGAACAAGCTATTACAGGCTGTACACAAAATGCTATGGCAATGCTACAACAAATTTACTTTAGTAACTAGAATTTGTGTTTTACATAGGATTTTTCTGAATATGCAATGTGCTTAGTTCTTAAGGTTCAATTAAACATATTCCTATGCAATTTTGACCTCAAAAACTTCATTATAAGCATCGATTCTTTTATATTATGTATGATAACTATATATTCCTATATTACTTGCAAATTTAACTTAAATCCTTATACCAAAGCTAAATCCACATTTTCTAAGCTTAATGTCACGACCTTAAATTTCAAATAGCGATCGTGCGACACTTAGTACAGTCCGTTGCACTAAGTCTACCTTTCACCCAAACGAAACTCTCCAAAGAGATTAGAAAGAGACTTAGAGACTTAGAGGATTCAAGAGCAAAGCAAGAACTAGAGAGAGAGTTTGTAAAGATTGCCTTGTATTGCTCTAGAGAGAGATTATCTTACAATTTCCTAAGGATTTCCCAAGATGAATACAAATGAAAACCAATAGGTCTATTTATAGTGTGGCAACAAGCTTAAGACTATGCCACAACTTTTTAGATCCTTCTATGTCTAGAATGTACAAGATTGTTCTAGGTTTATCTACAACATGCTACAAGGTTCTAGGACCTTCTAGCCAACTCTAGAGTCTTCTAGGATTGTCTACTTCCTTTATGCAAGTTCTAGGATGTTCCGTAAGCTTCTAGAGACTTCCACATCCTTCATGAATCATCCAGCACGTTCTAGAATATTCCAACACCTTCTAGCATACTCTAGAACATTCTAGAGTCTTCAAGGCTTGAGTTGAGTCCATCCAACTCTAGCTTCTTCTAGACATCTCTAGGCCATTCTAAAACTTTCCTATATAGAAAAGTCTAGATCCTTTGGGCAAGCATAATTTCTTTGGATTTTAAGGGACATTTTGAGCGGGACGTAACACCTTCCCCCACTCAAGTTCGCGACGACCTCATCGCGCCTTCAAGCTTGAACCTTTCTATATAATCTTTGAACTGCTACAAAGAGTCTTCAAGTTCCCAACTTGCCTCTATGTTCGGGGCATTCTTCCTCTTTACCAAATATTCTCGATAACTTGGTACTCTTCTTCGCCGAATTAAGCGGTCTGCCAAGATAGAGTCCACTCCTCTATCGAAGGAGGTTACCACTGTGGTGGGCGCCCTCTTTGATTCTCCCCGACTTGTGTCTTCCTCATCTCCATGATAAGGCTTCAACACGCTTACATGAAAAATTTGATAGGTTTTAAACTTCAGAGGGAGTTGTGATTTGTAGGATACCTTACCGACTTGCTTGAGGACTGGAAATGGCCCTTCGTACTTCTGTACCAACCCCTTGTGAACCTTCTGCAAGGACTTGAACTGTTGGGGCAATAGTTTGACAAGGACCAAATCTCCCTGAAATTCTATTATCCTACTCTTCTTGTCAGTCCACTTCTTCATCTTTTTAGACGCCTTATTTAAATAGGCTCGGGCTAACTCAGCCTGCTCATGCCATGCCTTGGCAAATTTAAAAGCAGTAGGACTCTTCCTTTCATAGCTTGTAGCCAAAGCATGAGGAGTCATGGGTTGCTGTCCCATGATCATCTCGAAACACTACTACAAAAATAGGAATTAAAGTCAGTTCGTTGAACCGACTTTAAATTGAGTGACTTAAAATGTAAAGTTGGTTCATCGCTTGAACCGACTTTACACGTACATTTTATGAATTTTTTTAATCTTTATTCTCATTTTTCGTATTATTCAATATATATAGCATAAAAAAACTAAAATATAAATAATAATACAAATAATTAAAAATTTAAATATAATTAATTACTTGATAATTAAATTTATTACAAAAACAAATAATGTATATACAATACATATAGTTAACTTAAATTACAAATAAAATAATATCGTCAAAGTGTAATTGTATGCGAGTAAGCTTGGTTGGCTTAGAATCACCACTATTATGACAAGAAAACTAGACAAAAAATAGTTGATCTATATAACAATTCACATTCTCCTATATACATGAGCACGTAAACATCCATCAAACAAGCAGTCTAAACTTCAGAGACATACGAATGAAGAAATTAAATCATTATAAATATTACCATAAAAAAGAGATTACCACAGCGACATCCGAGTGATATAACCCTTCGACGAACTTATATTAGCACTTTATTAATCATTTGTCTATAAATATAAAGTTATCTGGAATCTCTGCTAGTATTTTTTAATGCTATAATGAACTTTAATTATGAAATCAAGTGTAACTTTGATTTCTTACTTGGCTTGTGTGAGTTTTGGTGCCCTTAAACATATGGAACACGTTCATAGGCACCAAAACTCATACAAACCAAGAAACAAATCGGAGTTACGTACACCTAATTTCATATTTAGAGCTCATTATAGCATTAAAAATACTAGCAGAGATCCCAGATAACTTCATATTTATAAACAAATGATTAATAAAGTGCTAATATAAGTTCGTAAGGAAAGTAGGAAAGAGAGATGAGATATAGTTTCGGCCAAAAATAGGTCCATAAAACAATGCATTCCCCTAAATACATGAGCATATAATCATCCATCAAACAAGTGACTTCAGACACAGGAATAGATAGAGAAATTAAATCATTAAAATTTTTACTATTATGTTGTCATATCATCAGAATCTTCTCCTGATTCTTCTTGTGATGATATAATTTGAACCATGTGTTCTGCCCATTCCTATCGTAAATCATCAAAAATTTGTTGGTCATAGCTCGTCTTGTTCCAACCAAAGAACTACATGTATTTAAAACCAAAATAAGAATGTAATTTCATTTATTTATAAAAAATAACTCAAATATGTTAAAAAAATTTATGTATATGGGTAAAAGATATTACCACATCATCAATTGGAATTTTGATATTTGTGATGATTTCACTCAAAAACTTCAAGACATAATAACCACACATGACTCCATTATTTTGTTGTGAAACCTACAAAAAACAAGGGTACTTGATTTTTCATATTCGAACATCTTTATTATTCAATTGTAAAATTAATAAAATTATTAATATTGGCTTATACATACCATAACTTTTGTCCATATAAGCTTATGAGATTTTTTAAGGGAAATGCCCTTAAACTTGTTCCACAACTTTCATGCCCTATCAAGGTTTAAAATAGTTAGTTTTTATTAAATATTACAAAAAATAATAGAAGAAACTAATATGTAGCTATAACTCTTACATTTCAACAATTGCTTTTGTATCTTTACTCAGTTTTATGGAAGCTGAGTCACAGTACCAAGCATGATTATTGAACAGATCAATAATTACCATCATCCAATGATCTTGGCCTTGTTCAAACCTTAATTGCCAAGGGATTATCAACTTTTGATTTCTATTAAGCGTTAATGCCCTATCACATAATTGTTTAGCTCTGATGCTAACATCCTTCTTTTGATATTGATTGACATATGAATAATCATAGAACATTACTATATGTGATGAATGATTATGTTGAAGTCGATAATAGCACGCCCTATATAAAAGATATATATATATATATAATTAGATAATATAAATATAATTATATATGTTCTACATAAATGAAAGAAAAATAAATAGATTGAAGACTCACCTTGTCCACACTTGAATTATACTTAAATCGATTATTTGATATTCAAATAGTTACAATATGCATTCGATCAATATATAAGTTTGGCCGAGGTCTACACCAGAAATTTCTATAGGAAGTGGCATAGTCCATCTATCATTTATGCTTGATGCCCTCCCAACAATAGTCATCAAAGTGCCAAGATTTCTGCTGAAGTTTAAAGCATAATTATGACTACTTTTTCCAAGGCTTCTTCTTGAATGACTTGGTACGCGATGATTGGCCACTAGACATAGATTTAGCACGAGATACTTGCTTCGTATCTCTTAAATGTGCCACATTTAATAGTTTTGGTATAATAGACTATAAAAAAGTATTATATATGTATTTTAGTAACAATATAAGATATAATAAAATAGTAGTAGTAAACAAGTGTTATCTTTTAAGTTAAAAAATAGTACCACGTCAAAATTTAGAACAACTTGAATCGACGACCAAGCCACATCTTGTCAACCTTCTTGACTGTGGTAGCATCAGAAGGCACAAGTAGTGGACAATCATGAAACAATGATTGATCAATTACTATTTGCCAATGATTAGGCAAATATTGATTATGAATCATCCGATCATAGCTCAATTGTTGTACCGTTCCAATAGCAACAAAGTATGTTGATGAAGGATGTTTCAACAAACATTTCATATTCTGTAAAAAAATTAAGTGATATATAAAAAATAAAACATATAATAAGAATTTTAAAATAATAGATTATATACACTAGAAATTAAAATCTTACCACAGATGATTCATCAAATAGAAGATGACTCCCATGTGGGGTAGCTATTGGATGTACATTCTCACCAAAACATTCATCGTGGTTTGATTGATGGTAAGAATGTGCAGATTGCATTGGAGAAAATGAACCACTACTTGATTTCATATGCATTCCTGGCATATAGTGAGGACCAATAGGATGGCTATATCCCATACTGGATGTAGTTTGAGCGCAAAGAGATTGCGTGGGTGGCATGCTTGGCATGGATGGTGGCTTGCCTATCATGGATGGTTGCATGCTTGGCCAATATGGCATGCCCTGTGATAAGAGCTAAATTATTGCATTTTTGTTATGATTTAAATGTTGATATTTGTGTGAAAATTGTGTTTATTTGATTATTTAATCTACAAATGTCATTTCATGGGTATTTCATGTTTAAAGTGCAATTTCAGGTAAAATCATGATTTTGGAGAAGTTATTGACAAAGTTAAATGATCGGGATTGAATGAAAATAAAAAAGAACAAAATTTCAAAATTTGGAATTTTGCCGCCGGCGAAAACCTTACAAAGAAAATGTTGAAAATCATGCAGGGAGCATGGATTTTGGCCAAGTGAATCTCGCCGCCGGCCAAAGTATCTCGCCGCGGCGAGAATAATGTCGCCGCCGGCGAGTTTCGTCTGAAAACACATTTTTTATGTTGTTTTGTTACAAAATTGCCCCCAAACCCTAGATCTATATATACATTATGATGGAAAAAGAGGGGGACGGCAGGGAGAGCAGATCTAAGTTATTTTTGGAGAAGAAAAGGAAATTTTGGAGAGAAAGGTTGGAGAAAAGGAAATTCTTGTGTTATCGTTATATGAATTCATTGTTTTCAAGTTGAGTATTTATTTCCATGCTTAATGCTTTTAAATTTCTGATCAAGATTTAAATGATTTGTTGTATTATAATTAGACTGAGAGGAGATGTGTAATGAACGCTTCTTGTGATAAATACCATATGTTGAATGGGAGTGTGAGAACTAATGCATGATGTATGTGGTTATTCTAGAAATTCCATAAATCGTAATGTGCTTGTTTGTGATTAAATCTTCATAGAAATATAGTCGATTTTCATAGATAAGTAATTCTAATATAACTCGAGAGAGAGTATTAGGTAAATTTGGGGTTTTCAACCATCACTTTTAACTTTGATTCTTATATAACATGACTTGAAATCGGATTGAGTTGATTTAGCGAAATCAAATGCCTTAGCGCTTTTAATCATTTGTGAACAATATTAAATTTTGTTATTTGCGTTTAGTTTTAAGTTAATTTAATTTTTAAACAAATTCAAAAATTCAGTTTTCAAATAAAATTAGGATTTGTCAATTTTGGTACTTAGTAACGCCATTCCTTATGGGTTCGATATCCGTACTTTTGTACACTTTATTACTTGAACGATTCGTACACTTGTGAAATTACACATCACCCTGGTTGTAGCATGATGCCATGGCTGACATTTGTTGTGATTGATGTTCTTTTAGAGTGGCAATCTCACTTAACACTGAGGCCTTAAAGGAGTTGAATTCTTCTTCAATTTTAGTGTACTTCTCCTTACTTACCGTCTGAGGCTTTTGTTTTGGAATGTTAAAATACTCCATAGAACCATCATATTGGCTACCTCCCCTAACACAACTAGGATGCTTGCATCTGAATCCATGATATAAAGCATCTCTCCTAGGCTCTTCGATTATTTCCCCCCTGGATATTTTTTTCTTGAACAACTCTCTACAAATAATAAAGCACACAAACATATCATTCATTATTACATCAATTATTAAAAATCATTAAGACTTTTCATCAACCAAAATTACTAACCAACTTATTTAATTGTTCTTCTCCTCGCTTAGTCATCGGTCTTGAATTCTTCGTTTTGGGAGTCTTTGTTTCTATGTACAATTCAGTTCGGGTAACAGGTCTACCCAATTCAGCTTCCTACATTAATTATGAAAAATTTATTAACAATGACATGAAATTAAATTTTGGAAAAAATATATAAAAATATTTATAAATTAAGACAAATTAATAATACCATTCTATATCTAACTTCAGGATTTGAAGACCTCCCAGTAAGGTTAGGAAGAATGTTATGTATTTGTACATTCTAATGTTCTTCCTTAATAATTTGAAATTCATCTGAACGTCTATAATCCACAAAGTCTTTCCAAACTTGAGGTGTAATCCAGGGGTGTCCTTTAGGGATTTTGTAGAGCTCTAAATCATCAAGTGGTGCCAAATATGGAAACACATAATTTCTTTCCAATCTGGAAGTCTCGTATTCCTTTCATGCCTTATTTGTAATCTTATAACACTTAAGTTTCCAAATGTCATCGACTTTCTAACGATTCCGTAAAAACACAGTACAAAAGATTAGATATAATACACACCTAATATAATATATATATATATATATATGTATATATATATATTGATTATAAAATATAACAGACTTACACAAATGGTTATCCATATTTTGAACTTTTTTGCATCGTCAACCTCAGACCAATCATTTATATTGATTGGTATACTGGACTTCGCAAGTCAACCAATAGAGGATTTCAATTGTTGACCATTTTCCCCTATTGGATTACCAGTAGCATCAAATAGAACATGTATTCTATCATCTGGGTTAATTGGAGCATTAGGTATATTCGTCTAACCCCTTCTTTTCAAATACTCCAATGGATCATTTGGATCTACAAGCTTTGTTATCCGAAGATCCATGAAATATATGCAAATAATGAAGAAATATAAATTAATTGACAATTTTAGGAACATACATATATATAAGAGTTATTACAACAATATAGAACATACGTTATGTTTAATTAGGTTGTTGATCGTATACATATATTCCTACACAATCACTTCGAGCCCATGACGAAGAATCATCATCATCAATTAGATCATCACATACATTAGGCAATTTATTTGAGAAATTACTAGTATTGGTTAATGTATCAAGCATAGAGTCATCATCTTCTATAACATCACAATGGTAAAACTCTTTTTGTGGAGGCGTTAACACAACAGACCATCTTGGATCAATTTGATCTCTCACTTAAAATACTTATTTTGCATGAAGTGCTAACATGAAAGGATCATCAATGTGACTTATCTTGGATAAATTTACAAGGATAAATCCAAAATCATCTATTTTATATCCAACATTGATAACATCTTCGACCCAATCACATAAGAAAACTGTTTCATGAAAGACCTCATAATCAAATTCCCAAATCTCTTGTATTATACCATAATATATTCTATTAGAAAGTACATGATTAACATCTTTTGAACTGGAAAATTTCATAGTTTGTACAACCATCTTCACACCACTATTTTGATTTACTCGGACTTTGTCCCTAGCTTGAGTCGTAAACCTCGATCCATTTATTGTGAAACTATAAAATGATTTGACATCGAATTTTGGCCCATGTGCAAGCCATTGTAAACTTTATGATATTTTATGATTGGATTTCTTGAGTTCATCTCGAATCTATGTATACAAAAACACAAAATGTGTTTAGAGCAAAGTTTTAAAACATTGAATAGATCTAGGAAGATACATGCATGAAATTTTGTTTGTGTAACTTACATGGTTGCGAAACCAATTAATAAGCTCTCGCTTATGTTCATCATACAACCATTTTTCTCCTTTTTTTTATAACGAGGATCGATCTTCAATAAGTTTAAATGCATCCTATAATGTTATTAAATATATATGAAGTTATATATCATCATAAATAGTTAAATAAAAAATGATTTTGCATAAACAATGAACATCACTTACTCTATGTACGGTTGTGCCCCATTATTATTTACCAAAATGATTCGGTGTGCTTTTTCCTATCAAGTGCGATCAATAAATAATTTCTTACTTCCACCAAGCATAGGGTTACGTACTTGGATCATGTGACGTTCTAAGAATAACTTGTGCGTAGGATTCCCAATTTCAGTGCAACCACTAAAGTATTCAGAACAAAACTCAATGACCTCTTCAGCAATGTAGCATTCTACCATGCATCCTTCAGGTCGATTTCTATTATTTACATATCCTTTAAGGACTTTCATATCTCTCTCAAAAGGATACACCCACCTTAAGTAAGTAGGACCACACAATTGAACCTCTCGAACTAAATGAACATACAAGTGAATCATTATATCGAAGAAAGAAGGAGAAAAATATTTTTCAATTAGACACAAAAATTCTTTACAGAAAGATTTGCCAATTGATATAGATTTCTTGCATATTGTATTGAAGAATGAACAAAGCCGAATTATTGATAATCAAACATGTTTTGGAAGAATTGATCTAATAGAAACTGGTAATAACTGTTGCATTAAGATATGACAGTCATGTGATTTCAATCCATACAGCAATCGGTGATAGACACAAAATTTCTTAAGTTGGATGAGTAACCATCATGAACGTTCACACCCTCCAAACATTTACAAAATACATCCTTCTTTTTTTTTGACATTGTATATGATGCTGGTGGTAAGTATGTTCGATTCTTATCATTTTCCACCCTTGGTTCCAATTCAGGTCGTATGCCTAGTTTCTTTAAATCCAATCTTGCTTTAATTCCATCCTTTGTTTTTCTAGGTATATTAAGTAAAGTACCAATCAAGCTCTCACATACATTCTTCTCAATGTGCATGACATCTAAGATATGACGAATGTGTAGGTATTTCCAATAAGGTAATTCCCAAAATATTGATTTTTTTCCAACAACCATGGTAAGTCAGCTCAATTCTTTACACATAGGACAATCATGTAATGTCTTGTATTCTTTTCTATAAAGAATGCAATCATTTGGACAAGCGTGAATCATATGATATTCCATGCCAAATCGACTAAGAGATTTCTTCACTTTATACATTGAAGATGGAAATTCAATACCCTCAGGAAACATATCGACTTGTAGATTTAGTAATTCTGTGAATCCCTTGTCAGAAAAACCATGTTTTTCCTTCACATTGTACAAATGAACCAATCCCGACATTTTAGTGTATTTTTTGCATTTTGGATACAACGGTTTTTCGGCATCTTCTATAAGTTTTTTAAAGGTTTTGGGATCATCCTCGCGTAATTCATCTTCAACACCATGGAACATATTTTTTGTCTGTACATTATGATAAGATGTATGTAATCCACTCACATTCTTATTTATCTTTTTCCCATGAGTATTATAAATATTTTCTCCATGATAATACCAACATTTATAGCTCAAAAGAATACCATTATGAATAAGGTGATACTTAACCTCGTCAAATTCATGAAATCGCTAATTTTTACATTTAACACATGGGCATCGAATCATACTAGTTCCAGTATTACTATTTCTACAAGCAAATTTCATGAAACTTTCAACTCTAGAAATATTGTCTTGCTCAATTCTACACTTTGACATCCAAGATTTGTCCATTTTCTATTAATGACATTAATTAAACATATTACTTAGTTATGTATCCAATGAATATATTTCAAGTATTGTTATATATAAATTTCCTAATTATTAGAATATATATCAAAACATACATAATACAAAACAATTATCATGTTAATCATTTTATAAAACCATTTCTATACAAATTAAAAAAAAGCAGCATGCCAGCATGAATATATAAAAACCAATCACTTTGATTGATTCTAATTTCTAAACATGTTACTATATCATAATTAAAAAGTAATATTAATTATATGTATATAACATTCTATAGAAGTAGGGACTACTATAGTAACATATTTAACATTTTAACACATAAGTAGCATATATAAATAAAAATAATAATACTACTTAGTTTTTAGTTATTATTTGATTTTTATTAATATATATATATATATATTATTTAAATTATTGAGTTTATAGATATATATTTATAATGTTTTTAAGAGTCAATAGATAGCACGTATAACTTTTTTACCAATATAATTTCTTAAAAATTTAAAAAAACATATTATTTTTCCTATATTCACTACTTCATTCCTACCTTTGCCTAAGCCATACATTACAAGCTTATTGAAGTCCTATTGATTTAGTGTTTTGTGTTTGTCTACATTAGTGGAGAGAGAAATGAAAAATAGACTATGAGATTTGTGATTTCATGATAATTTGTTTGATTTTATATTTGTATAAACTGATCCGGATTGCATGTGATGAAATTTGAAAAGACTTCACACACACACTTAAAAGTTCATTGTAAAAAGGTTATATACTTTTAAATTGAGTTTGATGCTTAGATAAAATTCTTTTATTTCTTTGAGTTATGTTATTTGTAATGTATAAAAGAAATATTTTGAAAATCACTATTTTAAATGCAGTTTATCTTTGTTTTATTTCTTCCTTTTGCTCGAGGACTAGCAAAAACTTAAGTTTGGGGGTGTTGATAACTGTATTTTATACAGTTATTTTCATCAATTTTAGTAATGATAATTTCTATGTTCGTTTAATATTTATTAATTTTTGTTAAATAAATTAATATTTTCCTTTTATTTGCTAAAAATACATTTTTAGTAAAATTAAATAATTTGTATCGAAAGTGTACTTAATTTCATAATTTTTTGTCCACAAATATAATTTCAAATAGTATAGTTCTTAATTACAATTTATAAAAATTGAAAATATAATTTAAATTAAATTTGGGCTTAATTATAATTATTAAAAGTTTAAAAATTTAATTTAAAATTAGTAAAGGGCTAAACTGTAATTTAAGAAAGTTTAAAATGTAATTTGAAATATATTTGTGGGTGAAAATATAATTAATGAAAGTTTAATTTTTGCAGAGAAGGCCACGCCTTGAATATTACACTTCGCTAAACGTGAACCGTCCGATCGTAGGATGAACGGCTCAGATTCGCGCGTGCTCGTCAAGCCCGACCAAGGAGAGTGGGTACAGAGGTATCTTCTTCGCACGGCTCGGCGTGCCGGTGGGCTCCCACGTGTCGCGCAGGCCGGCGTCAGAGTGGGCCCCACATGTCGGCTGCGCAGATTCCCCCGAGGCGATCTCTGACCGTTGGATCAGATCGACGGTCCAGATTGAAGCGCGTCCATCGAAGCTGTCGCGCACCGAGCCTCTCGTGTAAAAATCCTGTGTGACGCGGGTTATGGTGGTAGCGTGCATCCTCAGTTTTACAGAATAAGAATCTGCCATGTGTCCCACGAATTTTTAAGCTAATCAAAGTCCGACACGTGGCTATTTACAATGAGCGCGACCGCGCTGGATCAAGCCCCGTGTTGTAGCCGTTGGCTCCCGTGCGACCATTCATCGTGCGCCCGTTTCCCCTCAACGAATGAGATTATGCCACGTGTCCCACTAATTGTGTCCGCGAATCAGAACGCGACACGTGGCAACGTGGAAGAGAATTAAAACAGAAACGCGTAGCGTCCCTAGATCCCATTTTCGATACAACTTTTGTCCCCCACGCGTTTAATTTATTATTTTTTGCCACACCTTTTTGTCCCCCGCGTATATTTAAATTTAATATTTTATTGATGTATTTTTTAGCTATAAATAGGAGATAGTTTTTAGTTGTAAAGAGTTTTTTTAGTTTTTAGTTTGGTTGGAGAAAAGTTTTTTTAGTTTTTGTTGTGTTCGGTTTTGGACTGCAGAACACGCAGAAGCCAATTTTTGGCTTTTGTTGTGTTCTGCGTGTGCCAAATATTTCGTTTCGTAATGTTTTAATTTTCCTTCTTGTTCTTCTAATTTTTCTGAATCTGTTGTAATTTTAATTTTAATTTTATGAAGTAATTTAATTTTTCTAGGGTTGCATTTGATTCAAATTTATGAAGCTTTGATTTTAATTATTTTTGATAGATTTATAAGACGTTCGATTTGTTCGTTTTATCTTGCGCTTAATGCTTTTTGATTATTTACGAATTTTATCAAAACGATTTGTGGCATAAAAATAAACTTGAGAAAGGCATTTTTGTGTATATTGCTCGTAGATAAAATGACATGTATGATGAAGGATAGGAATATACCCTAATTGTATGTGTGGCCTATTGAAAACTTAGAACTTAATGAATCTTATTGAATTTAATTCTCATAGAGATATAGTGAATTAATTTAACGAGGTGTGTTTGTACGGAGCTCGGAAGAGATGTATGAATAAAAAAGGAAGTTTTCGGTTGACAAATTAAATGTACTAAAAAATATAAATCTAAAGAAAATAATGTGATTGGAGTGGATTAGTTTGGTGAAGAATTGCAATCCTAGAGTTCTTTTATTTTCTTATTACCTTTTTCTTAAATCAACGATTATTTTGGATAAAATCAGAGAGAAATAATTTTAGTACTCAACAAATTATAGTAACAAATCTCCGTGGGATCGATCTTTACTTATAAATGTTATTACTTGCGACCGTGTATACTTGCACGAGTTCGTGTGTTGAAAAACACACAACAGTGGCAAACCGGTGCTACGTTCAACGTGGATAGCGTCGGTTCTACACCGAACCGACTTTCAATTCATTATAAATCGGTTTTCTCCAAAAAATGACTGTACACAGCGACTTAAATACCCCTTTTGTAGTAGTGAAAGGACTCTTTAGCCCAATCATGTTGGTTGGCACTAACAAAGTGCCTAAGGTAGAGTGCCAGTAATGCGTTGGCACATTCCGTTTGTCCATCGCTTTATGGATGAAAGCTTGTGGAGAAGTTCAAGTCTGATCTTAACAACTTGAATAATTCCGTCCAAAACTTCCCAGTAAATCATAGGTCTCGATTACTCACAATGTTGGATGGAATTCCCCAATGCTTCACAACGTGCTTGAGGAATAAGCATGCCATCTCATTCACAGTACAATCTACTGAGGTAGGTATGAATGTTGCATACTTGCTGAAGCGATCAATCACTACAATGATGCTGCCAAAGCCCTCTGATTTTTGCAAGCAAGTGTTGAAATCTATCGAGACACTTTCCATTGGTCTATCTGGGATAGGCAGCAGCTCTAGTAATCCTCTGGGTGCATGCTGCTCTGTCTTGTCCTGTTGGCATACAAGACAAGTCCTCACATAGGCTTCAACATCATCCCGTAGTTGAGGCCAGTAGTAAATAGACTTAATTAAGGCAAGGGTGTGTCTCACTCCTGGGTGTCCAGCCTATAGTGAATCGTGGCACTCCTTGATAAGCTCCTTCCTTAAGTTCTCCCGCTTCGGCACAAAGATGTGATTTTGCTTGGCGTAAAGTAGTCTGTCACTCAGCCAAAATCACCTTGTCTTTCCTTCCTTGATAAGGGCAAGGAGGTTTTGAGCCAGGGCATCATGCTCAAGCCCTTCTTTGATCCTTTCCAAAAAGGGACTGCTTGGTCTACTCAAGGTTGTCAACTCTGCCTATCGACTTGGCGGATCAACCGCCACCCTTCTGCTACACCACTCTGATTTTTCCACCTAATAAGGACTCATTGTTGGTGGTCTTGTGTCGGGATTCAACTCAATTTCGTGGTCTACCTCCCTCCTTAGAGGTAATCGTTTGGGCAACGCCTCATGCATCACATCATGGAACTTATCTAAGACAACCTGCACTTCCATCAGTAAGCTTGGCTTTAGTGACGCCTCCTCATCATTGTACTCCTTTATGGCCAAGTAACTCTATTCGTCCCTCTTCAATCCCTTCTTGAATGGAAGTACTGAGAGAGTTGGGTAGTAGGTCTGGTGGTCCTCTCCGTCGGTACCACACAAGCCTTTGATCCATCCATGATGCACATAGAGTTTGAGCATGGTACAAGGAAAGCTCTAACCTAGTCCAAGAACTCCATGCCGAATACTATCGAGAAGTCATCCATAGGTGCCACTGATAAGTCGACTTGGCATGTCCAAGCACCAAGACTGACCTTAACTCTATGAGCAACTCCTTGGAAAGATAGTGTTGTAGAGTTAACTGCTTTAAGAGATCCTCCTCCATTGACAACCTTAAGGCCGACTCTCTTTGCTTCCTTTATTGAAACAAAGTTATGAGATGCACCTGTGTCAACCAAAGCTTTGGCGATCTTTCCGTTGATGGTTACATCTACAAACATTAAGCCCTTATGGGTCTTCAAGGCGCTCTGCAATGCATTAAGTAGCAGCAAAGAACCCATCTTTGTGCCTTCATCTATCTTGCCTCCATCCTGGTCATGAGTGGAAGAAACTAAGGCACTCAATGCCTTTCTTTTTGGATATTCACATGCCCAATGTGGTTTGTCGCATATAAAGCATGTCACACGCGGCTTCGAGGCACCATGATCCTGTCTTTCTTTTCCCTTATCTCGTGATTTAAACAAGGATCCTTCTTTATGATTTTTGGGACCTTGAATAACTTTTGGCATGAACAAGAATAAAGCATCCTTGTCTGAAGTGTCAGGGAATTCTAGCAGCAAGGTTGTGAACTCCTTCACATAGTCCCTTATGCTACCTGTTTTCTTTAATTGTCGCAATTGGCCCCTTTCTTCCTCTTCAACATTTACAGGGAAGAATTGGCTTTTGAATTCCCTTTTGAAATCATCAAAGGTGTCAATTTTGCATACACCTCGTTGCACATCACCATGCCTTCGTCTCTACCATAGCATAGCAATGTCAGACAAGTACATGGCAACAGTTCAAAACTTGCTGGCATGGTCCATTATACCAGTAGCCTCAAAATATTGTTCAAGCCCTCATAGGAAGTTATCAACTTCCCTAGCATTCCTAGTGATGAACGAAAACCGGCATCGCCGATTCTCGCAAATACTTTGGTTTTAATATTTGTAAAACTCTCGCAAGTGCACGAATCATTTCGTAGAAAATGATAAGTATACTCCCAAGGTCGATCTAAGGAAGGAATGTATGTGGTTTTTAATTTATTATTCAAACTTTTAAAAACGAAATTAAATCCTAAACATCTGGCACACGATATTTTGGGTTTTGTGTTTTTAATCTAATTACAAAATTAAACATAGATTCAATAAACATTCATGCAAATTTTATCTTTTATAAATAAGTGGAGTATTTATGGATATAATAACTAAGTTAATTACGCTGCTTCGTATTATTTAGGTTATTAAAGATATGAATTGATATTTATTGATTCTCCCTTTTTGTATGAATACCACCTTTCGCGGGTTAGATATTCTTTGTTAACTAAACAAATCAATTAACACCTATGGGTGGGATTGATAACTAATTTGGTTAATTAAATTAATTCTTTTTTCTAAGATATTGAAAATGAACAATTTAAATGCCACCTTTGGTAGGGTTAGACAGTTTAAACTTTATTCAAGGTGTCCAAATTAAACCTAAGAATTTAATTATCCGAATACTAACTTTCAAGTTTTAAAACATTACTGAAAACATGTCAATACATTTTCAGATAATAATTCTTATAAAAACTTTTGAAATAGAGCTTCACTCTAACTACTGGACGATTGTACCAAAAAATAAAAGAGCACTACTCTAAATCAGACCGGATAACTAACCTTAAAATCTAATTTTCAGGTTTAAGTTTGTAATGAAAAATAATATATTTCTCTCTAACATTCTTAATATAAAATCATGAATAAAAATAAAATCAATTCATATTAGAGATTTTTACCTATTTAATATTTCAAGTAAGCATAACAACGCTATTATTACATCATGTTTACTAAACACCGCAAGTACGCTTAAATTTAACCACGATAAATTAAATATAACATGTAAGAATAAAGCATAAAAATAATTGTAAAGAAAATAAAATCCTTACAGAACTGACGCTATTCCCGCTAAGCCGAAAAACTCCAAGCGAATTTGCACTCCCATTTATTGAATCAAAAGCTAAAATATTACAAAAACATAACTAGTTCTTCCCTAAAAAGGGAAGAACTCTAAAACTAAGAGAAACTAGCTAAAACATAAGAAAAACTAGCTAAAACATAAGAAAAACTAAAAAAACTAAAAACTAAGAAATGGAGAGAAAGAAAGAAGAGAGAAGTGAGTTTTGAAGGTGTGTTGAAGGTGAAGGGAAGGGGGGTATTTATAGGTGAGGATGGAGAGAAAAAATAGAGAAAAAAATGTTAAAAAATGTAAAACGCCGGATTAGTGATTGCCGACGCCATTGATGACGCCAAGAGACGGCGCTGCACAAGACGCCAGATAAACAGTACCGCTGCTGCACAAGACCGCTGATGAACAAGACCGCGGATGAACAAGACGCTGGATGAACAAGTGTCACTGATGAACAAGGTTACGGATGAACAAGATCGCTGATGAACAAGCATCACGGATGAACAAGACGCTGCGGATGAATAGTACGCATGCGATGAATGAGCCGCGCTGACTGGGCGGAGTCATGCTAGCGCACAAGGGCGCTGCTTTTTCTCCTTTTTGACATTTTTGACCTTTTTCGACCCATTTTGTCCGCTTTTTCCATATTTGTCGACCTTTACGCATTTATTTATTGATATTTTTGTGATGTATTGCTTCAAGTATTCCTCAGTCTTTAAATTGCGTTTTTAACCCAAAATACCTGAAAAACAATAAAAATATCCGTGATTCAAAAAAAGACAAATTTATATAAATATATGATAAAACATATAAATATATATATTTTTAATAAACTAATGTGCACAAAATCATGGTTATTTTAGTGCTTTTCAGCACTCATCACAACCCCCAACTGCCTTCGCTAGTCCCTTAGCAAGAGAAGCGATAAAAACTAAAAATTAAACTATCCTAAATCACTTTCGTGGATTGGAAACGGTTGCATTTAGCCTATGCAACAAGCCTTTAAACCCCTAGGTTGCCCTAGTGGACGAAGTTTGAGTCTTGAGGGTTTTCAAGAATGATACCTACAAACATTGTACTAAATGTAAAACAAAAGAAACAATAAACACAAACAACTTAAAAATTAAATTTACAACAAAAATCACAAATTATCAACATCTCACAAAAATGTCTCATACTTTTTAATCTCCTTTAAGATCATAATTAAAATCTCAAGCATAAGTTATTTTAATCTCTTTAAACAATCATGATTTATTATAATAATTAGTCGAAAATCATTTTCATATTTCATATAAAAAATGTATCAATTTAATTTCACCCAATTTCAAGTTGTCATGAATCGTAATTCGTCGACTCTATTCCTCACAAGTCAATACTCTCAAACACCGAATCCTGGGTTCAAACACTCATACTAATTTATATGCGAAAGAGTTGATGTATAGAAATGAACTAATATGTTCGCATATGTATAAAGAATAAAGGCTCAAAGTGTTATTTTAACATTGATCTCATGAAAGGAATCAAATGTATAAATTATAAAGATATCATATATAAAAATTATTTTCATGCATAAATCAAACTCATTAAGAAAGAATTTCAAGATATATGCCTTTCACAAATGAAGAAATTGCAATGACTTTTTAGGGAATTACTTCCTATATCTTTCTTTTGTAAATAGCATGTACTCACAACTTTGTAGGCAACGTGGGTCATAGTATATAGATGATACTATTTTTTATCTCTCTATTTTTTTTCCTGTAGATATTTTTCAATATGTGTATTTTTTAGAGAGTCAACCCATGTAAAGATTGTACATTTTTTTTGGATTTTGGTGAGTGGTTAATTTTGTGGCTTTTCTGTTTGATCTTGATTTAGGTAACCCTAGATATGTCTTTTTGTTTTTGTAGCAGTCATGCATGAACGAGATATAAGCATATACTATCAATTTCTACTCAAATCATTTAATCTAAGCAAAAATAATAATAAAAATATATATGATACTCTATTAAGATGAGAAAAAAAAATTCATACATTCAATGCTAATACCTATAGAGATCATCTAAAAATTTGAAGAAATAAGAAATGTGTTTGGAGTAGAAAAAATATATATTTCACTCTTGAATAAAGGAAATTAGGCACAAATTATATCTCACAAAGGTAGTCTCCACTAAAAAAAATTCATAAACACCGATTTTGGGTTTAATATAATTTCTACATCTTATCAAGAAATACTAGTTATGACAAAAACTAACTAATTATCAAAAATAATTACAAAAAAATTCATGATATGTTTTCAAAAATTAATCTAACAAGACAAAAGACTTAACTATTTACTTAAATTTGATTTAAAGAAAAGATAAATTTTTGTGAATTTTTTTTAATTCCAAAATTACTAAATCACACAAAATAGAAATAAAACTAAACACATAAAAAATGAAAAAGTATATATTTTTTATTTTTTTAATTTTTTTTATTTTTAAATTGTTAAAACCTTTTTTTATTAAGCATGGTAACTTTTCACCACCCCAACCTAGAACTTACATTGTCCTCAATGTAACAATCAGAATTAAAGATAAAGAGAAAAGAGAAGAAAAATTACCTATTTCCTGAGAACGTGCAAGTAGTAATGGAAAATGCAGGTGCATCCATCATATTCATCATTAAAGTGTATAGACAAATCGCGGTTAACTTCTAACCTCTCAACAAATATTTTTAGTTTTAACAATTTAAAAATTATTCACATGTAATTAAAAAATTAAATAAATGAAACAAATAAAAGAAAATATTACCTAAAATGATGGTCAGCTTCCCATCCAAATAAGTAGTTTAACGCCTTAGCAAGACGTAACTTGGGAATTGCATTTAAGTAAACTCAATGTCCCCTCATCATCGAGTCAATCAAACCTATAGGTAAGACAAGGTTGTCTACCTATACTTTTTCTACCATGCCCTATTGATTTTCATATTTCTTTATGTACTTCAAACTGTGGCATACTTTGAAGTTTTAGATAACCCACATCTAGGTACAAATCAAATAATTAAGGCATAAAAACACAATTGTACCTTAGATTAAACAAAGAAACTAACTCCTTAGATTATAATTAAAACTTTAAAATTTTGGAGATAGATAGTTTTAATTTATGTTTTT
The DNA here is from genome assembly GCA_033030585.1 of Hippophae rhamnoides. Classification (NCBI taxonomy): domain Eukaryota; kingdom Viridiplantae; phylum Streptophyta; class Magnoliopsida; order Rosales; family Elaeagnaceae; genus Hippophae; species Hippophae rhamnoides. The sequence continues at coordinate 43,816,286 of CM065438.1, read as the reverse complement.
TTTTGTTTTGTTTTTGTTTTGTTTTTTTTTTAAGATAAAATAACATAATCAAAGATAACCAAGAGTGCTCCCGTGAAAGAACCTGGTGGTGCAAAGGCTCCTTAAAAACCATCCTCCTAGCAGTAACAACGCTCCCAGGAAAGACTAGTGGCACAAAGGCTTCCAAGAACTAGTCTCCTAGACAAATTTAACTCCCTTAGATCTTTACTTTTCATGTTATTAAGTTAAGTTAAATAAAAATTTAAGTTAATGAAAATCAAAGTTAATTAAGTTTAAAGAAAAGGTTAATTAAGTTAAGTGAATTAAAAAATCTAAGTTAATCAAGTTAAGTTAAAAAAAATCTAACTTAATTAAGTTAGTAAAAAGTTAATTAAGCTAAGTGAAGGAAAAAAATCTAAGTTAATTAAGTTAAGTGAAAAAAAAAGTTAACTAAGTTAAGTGAAGTAAAAAAAATCTAAGTTAATTAAGTTAAGTGAAAAAAAAAGTTAATTAAGTTAAGTGAAGTAAAAAAAATCTAAGTTAATTAAGTTAATGAAAATTTAAGTAAAAACCTAAGTTAATGTTAAAAAAAAATTTAAGTTAATTAAGTTAGTAAAAAAAAAAACTAAGTTAAGTAAGTTAAATAAAAATCAAGAAGAAAAAAAAATATTTATTTTTTATTTTTTTTTATTTATTTTTTATTTATTTTTATTTTTATTTAAAATTTATTAAAAAAAAATTTTATTTTTTTATTTTTTTATTATTTCTTATGAAATTTAAAATTTGAAATTTGATTAAATTTTTTTTTATTTTTTATTTTTTTACAAAAACAAAAAAAATCACAATTATTTACAGCACAAAAATATTTTTAAAATTTTGATAAATAAATTAAAAACGCTTATCCTTCCATCAAGAATCCGCTTCAAAAACTTGATGAACTAAAACTCAAGATCGCCGATTCTTGCAAATACTTTCGTTTTAATATTTGTAAAACTCGCAAGTGCACCTAATCATTTCGTAGAAAATGATAAGTATACTCCCAAGGTCGATCTAAGGAAGGAATGTATGCGGGTTTTTAATTTATTATTCAAACTTTTAAAAACGAAATTAAATCCTAAACATCCCGTCACGATATTTTGGGTTTTGTGTTTTTAATCTAATTATTAAAATTAAACATAGATTCAATAAACATTCATGCAAATTTTATCTTTTATAAATAAGTGGAGTATTTATGGATATAATAACTAAGTTAATTACGCTTGCTCGTATTATTTAGGTTATTAAAGATATGAATTGATATTTATCGATTCTCCCTTTTTTGTATGAATACCACCTTTCAAGGGTTAGATATTCTTTGTTAACTAAACAAATCAATTAACACCTACGCTGGGGTTGATAACTAATTTGGTTAATTAAATTAATTCCTTTTTCTAAGAGATTGAAAAATGAACCATTTAAATGCCACCTTTCGGCTGCATAGATGCTTTAAACTTTATTCAAGGTGTCCAAATTAAACCTAAGAATTTAGTTATCCGAGTACTAACTTTCAAGTTTTAAAACCACTACCGAAAAACATGTCGTCAATACATTTTCGGATAATAATTCTTATAAAAACTTTTGAAATAGTAGCTTCACTCTAACTACCTCAAGGATTGTACCATCAAATAAAAGAGCACTACTCTAAATCGATCGATAACTAAACCTTAAAATCTAATTTTCGTGTTTAAGTTTGTAATGAAAAATAATATATTTCTCTCTAACATTCTTAATATAAAATCATGAATAAAAATAAATCAATTCATTTTAGAGATTTTTACCTATTTAATATTTCGCAAGCATAACAACGCTATTATTACATCATGTTTACTAAATGCAAGACGCTTAAATTTAACTACGACAAATTAAATATAACATGTAAGAATAAAGCATAAAAATAATTGTAAAGAAAATAAAATCCTTACAGTAACTTCGACGCTATTCCCGTCATTGAAAAACTGCTCGAATTTGCACTCCCATTTATTGAATCAAAAAGCTAAAATATTACAAAACATAACTAGTTCTTCCCTAAAAAGGGAAGAACTCTAAAACTAAGAGAAACTAGCTAAAACATAAGAAAAACTAGCTAAAACATAAGAAAAACTAAAAAACTAAAAACTAAGAAACGGAGAGAAAGAAAGAAGAGAGAAGTGAAGTTTTGAAGCTGTGTCAAGGTGAAGGGAAGTGGGGTATTTATAGGTGAGGATGGAGAGAAAAATAGAGAAAAAATGTTAAAAAAATGTAAAACGCTGATTAGTGATTGTTGACGCCATTGATGACGCCAAAGATGACATGGCTGCACAAGACACGCGGATGAACAAGCATCAAGGCCGCATAAAGACCGGATGAACAAATTGTCGCTGATGAACAAAGGTTACCGCGGATGAACAAGATCGGATGATGAACAAGACCGCCGGATGAACAAGACGCTGGATGAATAGTACGCGCGGATGAAGAAAGAGCGCCATACTGGGCTGAGTTGGCGCGCTAAGCGCTACGGCGCTGCTTTTTCTCCTTTTTGACATTTTTGACCTTTTTCGACCCATTTTGTCCAGCTTTTTCCATTTTTGTCGACCTTTCCCCATTTATTTATTGATATTTTTGTGATGTATTGCTTCAAGTATTCCTCTTTGAGTCTTTAAATTGCATTTTTAAGCCAAAATACCTGAAAAACAATAAAAATACCCGTGATTCCGAAAAAGACAAATTTATATAAATATATGATAAAACATATAAATATATATATTTTTAATCAATTAATGTGCATAAAATCATGGTTATTTTAGTGCTTTTTGAGCACTCATCACCTAGCACTATTGAAAGTCTTTAGCTTGGGAACATCCACCTTCTTGGCCTCAATGATGGTGGTTATGCTAGTTTCTGAGGCCATTGTCTGCTTACAAAGAGCTAGGTCACCACCCATATCCTCCACTCTAAGCAACACATTAGCAATTTCTCTTTGGACAAGGTCTCGTACCTTGGCAAGTTTGGCCTTCAACCCCTCAATCTCTTACCTTAATCCACCATCTAGCTCATTGAGGGACATCTTGATTGCTGAATGGATCTCAACATCCTCGGCCTTCAAGCCGTTGGAACGTTCCTCCAAGTTGTCCACCCGGTCGAACATCTCCTCTAAACTATCATGTGCACTCCCAACACGTGCTTCTAAACTAGAAAGCATGTATTTTGACTTGGCTCGAGACTCCTTTGGTGGTTTCCGAACTTCCTCATGCCCACGTTCCATTGGTGGAACATCCATACTTGGTGTAGTTGGGGCATTGTTCTTCATTATGCCAAGGATAGTAATGCTTCAACCTAAAGCTCTGATACCAACTGTCACGACCTTAAATTTCAAATAGCGATCGTGCGGCACTTAGTACGGTCCGTTGCACTAAGCCTACCTTTCACCGAACGAAACTCTCCAAAGAGATTAGAAAGAGACTTAGAGACGTAGAGGATTCAAGAGCAAAGCAAGAACTAGAGAGAGAGTTTGTAAAGATTGCCTTGTATTTCTCTAGAGAGAGATTATCTTATAATTTCCCAAGGATTTCCCAAGATGAATACAAATGAAGACCAATAAGTCTATTTATAGTGTGGCACTAAGCTTAAGATTATGCCACAACTTTCTAGACCCTTCTATGTCTAGAATGTACAAGATTTTTCTAGGTTTATCTACCACATGCCATAAGGTTCTAGGACCTTCTAGCCAACTCTAGAGTCTTCTAGGGTTGTCTAGTTCCTTCATGCAAGTTCTGGGATGTTCTGTAAGCTTCTAGAGACTTCCACATCCTTCATGAACCATCCAGCATGTTCTAGAATATTCCAGTACCTCCCAGCATACTCTAGAGCATTCTAGAGTCTTCAAGGTTTGAGTTGAGTCCATCCAACTATAGCTCTTTCTAGACATCTCTAGGCCACTCTAGAACTTTCCCATTTAGAAAATTCTAGATCCTTTGGGAAAGCACCATTTCTTTAGATTTTAAGGGACATTTTGAGCGGGACGTAACACTAATCTCACTTCATTTACCCTTTCTAGAATTAATCTTAATCATAATATTCTATTAATTGATGATCAAGCAACAATAAGAATTAATATTTAAAGTAAGCTTGAATAACTATATTCAACAAAGCATAGCATATAATTTTATATAAATATGATTACCTTGTTCATCAACAATCCTAGCTAAAAGATATTTAGCTCAGCATCCCCACAAAAATAATTACTACAAGTCCCATTGCACTCTATATCTGTGCATTAGCTTCTCATGGGAAAAATATGGTATCTGTTTATTTTACTTAGTGTATTTATTTTCCTCTACGTAAGGTTGGTTACTACAAATTAGTAATATACACATTTATATAGTTAGGTACACTTTGTATGTGAGCTTGTTTACACACACCACAAGGGTTGGTTGTTGTAGTGTGTATGCTAGGTTGATAGTTGTAATTTTTGGCAAGCGAGTATGTGTCGTTTGTGTTTTTGGATTCGAATATTTGTGGAACTTACTTGGTAATTTTTGATACAAATATTTTTCTATACCTCACCACTAACCTTACCAACAAGCTGGCTTCCACCCTTTCCTTCACCTTTGGTAAGGTGGTAGCTAGGTGCCTGGCAAGGTGGCCATCAAAGACTTTATAAATAGTCCCACATATTTCAAATCTTGATCCATGTTTTCAGTACCAAAACTCTACCAAAATTTCACTGAGATTTATATCTATTTTGAGATCATTTTGGAGAGCTTATATTTAAGTGTGGGTCATTTATTGAGTTTAGTTATCAAATAAAAATGTGTATTCGTACATGATTTGATTGGATGTCTCTCCTACACGATTTGAGTTCTGTAGAGGACAGTGTGTCCTTTGGTGCCTTGAGATTGAGATCCTCAAGGTTTCTTGTTCTATAAATATTTCATTGACATATGATGTTGGCTATGGAGAGGAGCCAGGTTTGTGTGTTGAACCAGGTCATTGTGGAAACAACAATAGGTAGTTTGGACAGAAGTCCCAATTGATAGAGGTAATATCAGTTTTACTTCTTTTAGAGTTGTAACTGTTTTATTAAATAGTGAATTATTTGCTATTGAGTAATTGCTTCAAGCATCTCAAGGACATTGCCATATAGATATGGTCATTATATGAGTTTATCTCGTTACATCGCTTGTTATGTATGATCTTTTGTTGTGGTAGTACAATCAGAGTTTAAAGTGTATACGTTACGATACACTATAGTTTAAACTCTGATTAGAAAGTGTTAATTGTTTTCCTGCTTCTATTCATTATATAATATCTATTGTGAAAATTGTTTGCTTATATGTTATTATTTTATCTGTGCTTCTGCTATATTATCTACTCAAGTGTATTATTTTCTATGTGCGATTTAGGGTTGAGTCATTGAGGAGTCTATATCTCTTTACCCTGGTATTGTACGGGGTCGTAGACTCTTTCAATTAGTATCATATTTGGTGCACTCTTTTATGCTTAACCGCTTTGATATTGATTCTATTAACTCACCTTTTTACACACACATACATAGAATCTTACTGATGGAGTTGGAAGAAACAGTTAGTGTAGGTAGACGTCCACTTTTCAATTAGTTGAACTATGCCTATTGGAAATCATAAATGTGGGTATGGTTCCTTGTTGAAAATGGCTGGACCTATCCCACCAAAACTCTTCTGAATAATACTTTAATTCCAAAACCAATGCTTGAATAGACTAATGAAGAATCTAAGGAGTCTGAATGGAATAGTAAGGGTTTATATGCTATCATCAAGGCTGTGATGCCTGATGAATATAGATGGATTTAGAGTTGTATAACTTCAAAAAAAAAAGATTAGAATATTCTTGAGAAAACTCATGATAGTACGTTTGCAGTTAAGAGGTCCAGAATGCTAAAGTTGAATAGAGATTTTGAACGGTGCATTATGCAAGAAGATGAGATTTTTTATAAATTATATGCATATTTCTCCAACATTCAATTGCTCATACAACCTGGGTAGACCCATTAGTGAAGAAAAACAAATTGAAAAGATAATTTCCAGTTTATCTTATGGTTTCACGTGAAAGTTACAGTGCTTGCATCGATGTATAAACCAGGTGAGCTTAATGTGAATGAACTAGTTGGTGACTTGTAGGTGTTTGAACTATATCACTTGTTATTGATGTGCAAAAATTTTTGCGTACAAATTTTATAAAATTTATAAAATGCTCGTAAGTGCATGAATCACTTATAGAAAATCATAAGTATATTCCCAAGGTTGGCCTAAACATGAATCATGTGGTGTTTAAATTATTCAAAAAATTCATAAAAATGAAAATAAAACCTAAATATTTTGTCACAAAGTTTGGGTTTAGAATCCTAATCTAACGACAAAAAATAAATTCAAGAAATATTCAAGGGATGAGATGAAAAAAAAATTAAATAGCACTAGCCAGTGAGATTACGACATGTGGTTAAGGGAAATCACTAGATGAATCTATGCCCGATGCTTGGCATGGTGAATTGGTCATGGTCAACGTGTGTTGATTTAGTGCCATGTGGTGTGATGTGATTCATGGATACACATTGCATAGTGCCCTGGTGGAATGAATGAAACATTTTTGTGACAACGTGTGGTACGACTGTTGACGGCTCAACAAAACTTAGAACAAACATCGTGTTGAAAAATGGCAATGCCTACATCACCTTGTACAATCGATATGCTTCAATTGGCTCTCTTTTCTTGCATTGCATCCATATGGCTACGACTGCTCAGCTCCCATGCTTGTGTTGCATTCACGTTACTATGACTGATTGGTTCAGTATTAAAAAATTTATTAAAATTCTAGAAAAATTTTGAAAATTATATTTTCATCCCTTTTAACTAGAAAATTCATATTTTAATATTTTAAACTACAAAAGTACTATTTATTGAAAAAAAAATGAATGAATATTAAGGAGAAAACAACATTGATGACTTTACATTCATAGAGTCATCACACCCCTAATATTAACTCTTTGCTTATTCTCAAGCAAAGCCAAGTCTAACTAAAAAACCTAACATGAGAAGTATATTCACAAATATATATATATCCGTGTGTGTGTGTGTGTAAGGATATGCAATGTTATAGAAAAATTAATTCTAGTATGTTGCACATGACATCGTTCAATGCACTCATGAAATCAACCTATATGAGCATGCTAATCAATTCAATCTTAGAGCAAGTTTCATATCTCTATTTTTCACATCTCTCTCTATTAATATAAATATGCACTTAGCTAAAGATCAATAAGGGCTTTACATTGAACGTAAGGTTTAGGTGGGGGTCGATAAATGTCGATATTTAGGATATTTTCACATCTTAGCTTTCTTTTTATTCATCATGCACTTTTTAACTACAATTGAGCTTTTATTTGACATTTTAGGGTACCCTATCTTATCATTTTTATCATATTATTTTATTTCACATCTTTTTTTAACTTCACAACACCTCCAAATTATTTTTGTCTTTTTGTTTAGAAAAGGGTTATTGTGTTGTGAGTTTTTTTATAGGATGCATTACATTTCATCTTACTTTATAGCATAACACATAATTGCATTTTTTTTCATACAAGATAAAGGTGCAAGGTTCAAGATAATGCTTATTGGTTAGGCATAAAATATGGCTTAAAGATATGAAAGGTTCTTAATTGGGCTTAAATGGATGAATTAAGAAACTAATAATGGTTAGCTTGAAAGACTCAATCGATTCGAATAAGGTCTAAGTCATTTCTTATGCTAAATACTATTTAGGATTTTACCTTAAGAGATGATCAAATAGATTTTAAAACATGGTATATCTCATCAATTCACATAACTCACCACAAATTCTCTCTCAATAAGAACACTAAAATCAATGATGAACTTATGCATAAAATTTTAATCAATCCAATCAAAACTAGCAAGCATATCACATGATTAATGTAAGTATCTTAATGATTATTTTACATTCCTCATTCTAGTCATGACAACCAATTTTTATCATTGGGTGCATATGTTCCATATCACGCATGCATACATTAAGTTTCTATATATTTAGAAATTTCTACCCAAATCATGATTGAAAACATCCTAAAAATAAAAAAATAAAAATTTTAAAAATTGAAAATGCATTCTAAATACTATAGCAAAAAATGAAGTTCCTCCCCAAAACTTAAATTGCACATTGTCCCCAATGTCCACATATAAATATGAAAACGCAAAAACTCTCTTAGTCTTAGCACACCACATATGTCATTGAATTGTTCAATCTTGTTGTGCCATTACTTTCCACATTTATTCACCTTAAGAAAACAATAAAAATATAAGTAAAATAATGTTGGGTTGTCTCCCAACCAACGTCATGTTTAACGTCCTTGACTAGACGGTCATATCAACTCCTAAAGTACATCTCTATGTATCTATTTACTATTGAGTTTGCCTGGAAATATTTTGAGTCTTGAATTATTAAATAATACTTTATGTTATGGTTTAAAAACATGGTGCTCAGTTCTATCATTATGCCATATTTTTGTTTTCTTTTTGTAGTTTTTAGCATTCTTATAAGCACTCCACTGTAGCTCATCTAATTTAAGTGTTTGTAGCTTTCTTTTCACCTCTCTAGCAGACTCTTTCACTTGCCCACTTGATTGGGGATGGTAGGGTGAAGGTGTGAGGTCTAACCATGTTGGATCTTCAATAGATGATTTGAGCTTAGATCTTATCTCAAAATTCTCCATAACCACTTTAGGTATACATATAGGATGTATAACCTCTAAATAGTTCACACAATCAACAATATCGATTATAGATTCCATATTTTTAAAATTAAAACATATTAAGTTATTTCTTGGTGAATTTATTTTATTATTCATAGCATTATATGTAATAGTCTTAAGTGCGGATGACTCAATAGATTTTTTTAAGTTATCATCATGATCAGTAACATCTATCCTAAAGCGTTCATTAATATTATCAATATTAGGGAATTCAGATGCTTTAAAAACTTTATATGTTACTTGTTCATCTTGCACTCTCATTGTAAGCTCACATTTTTGTATATCAATGAGTGCTCTTTTAGTTTCTAAGAATGGATGACCAAACATTATAGGAATGTTACACTCTTATTTCGTGTCTAGAATTATGAAATCCACCAAAAAGAGGAATTTGTCTACTTTTGCTAGCACATCTTCTACCACACCTCAAGGTCACTTATTTGATCTATCTTCCATCTATAATTTTACTAAAGTGGGTTTGGCTTTACCAACCCCTAATCTCTTAAAGACCACTAATTGCACAAGGTTAATGCTTGAACTAAGTCATATAATGCCTTCTCAATGTTCATGTTCCCAATTCTACAAGGAATGTCAAATCTACCTGAATCTTACAAAATTTGGGGTAGTTTTATAGCAAGGATGGCACTACAACCTCCAATCAAGGTTATTGTTTCATTATTTCCAAGGCTATTTTTCTTTAATAGAATGTTCTTCAAGAATTTGCATAAGAAGGAATTTTATCAAGTGCATCTACAAATATCATATTTATGTGCAGCTTCTTGATGACATCCAAAAATTTTAAAAATTGCATGTTTAACTTTTTCTTTTGCAGTCTTTGAGGGAAATGAATAGTAGGTTTGTAAAGGTTGCACTTTTTTGGCTAAATTATTTCCTTTCCATTGCTCTTTTTTTCCACTTGTTCCTCCTCATCCTCTCATGCTCCTCCTCTAGAGTCTTACCACTCCTCAAGGGTATGGAATTGCAAATCCCCTTACCTTCTCCTATTGGGTTTATAATTGTGTCACTTGGAAGGTTACTTGAGACCTGGGAAAGTTTCCCTATTTGGGTCACTAAATTTTGACTTGAAACCTCTTGGGTGGAAACTTTTGTATTTACTAACTAGATGAAGTCTTCCATCATCCCCATTAAAGCATTTGTATTGTCCTTTATAGATGGCTTCTTCTTTTGGGATTGTTATTGTTGTGGCTGTTGAAATTTAGGTGGTTGAATTGATTACCATCTTGATTGTTATTATTCTAAGAGAAATTTGGACGTTGTCTCCATCCTAGGTTATATGTGTTCAAGTGTTGGTTATTGTTTCATTCACATTACCCATATAGCATGTTGATTCAGTATTATTTGGACAATTATGAAATGAATGAGCTCCACTGTAAAAGACACAGGATACCACGTAATCTTGGACCTGGTTTATACTTACTAGCAAGTTTTGAGCCTTCAAAAGTTTCCCTAAAGATGACACTTGAGTTGTAAATGCTATCATTTCATTTACCTTGTGCACTTTGACTACTCTGTTTGTGGTTTCCATTCAATCCATTAGCTATTGATAATTATTGCTTCCCATTTTTCCACGTAAATCATAAACTTGATTGTAAAGTTTGGCTAGTAAAGCTCCATTAGCGGATGCATCAACAATGGTTCCTGTTTGAGCATTAACACCATTGTAGAAAGTTTCTATTTGGAGCCAACAAGGGATACCATAGCGAGGACACTTTCTTAAAAATTCTTTGAATTTTTCGCATGCTTCATATAAAGGGTCCTCTTCACATTATTGGTAGGAGGTGATATAATTCTTAAGCTTGGCATTTTTTGTTGGTGGGAAATATTCCATCAATAATTTCTCTACCAAATCATTCCATGTTGTAATGGAATCAAGTGGTAAGAGTTTAGCCAAAATTGAGCATGATCTCTCAAAGAGTAAGAGAACAATCTATGCCTAAATGTTTTCTCGATCACACTACTAAATTTAAATGAATATCCAACATCAATAAACAATCTGAGATGTAAATAAGGATCCTCTCTTGGTAACCCATTAAATTTTCCAACTATTTGTAACATTTGAAACATCAATGACTTTAATTCAAACTACTTAGCTTTAATATTTGGCCTTGTAATACTTGGATTTAGCCCTCCCAATATAAGTAATGCATATTCATTCATAGCTCTGCTCTTATCACCTATTAACTAAATCTGATTATTCAAATTTAACTCATTATTGTTTACTTCTAATGGATTAGTCATTTCCCAATTGGGTGACGACTTGCTATTTTCTTATTAATATCAAAGTATGCTCGATTTTGGGGTCTAAAGGCAAAATTTCTCCCTTATGGACTCTACTAATGCAATATAGCCGAATATGTTTTTAATAGACTAAGGAAGATGTGAAAAAAATAAAATAAAAATGACTAAATAACTAAATAAATTAAAATTATGAAAAATAAATAAATAAAAATATTTAAAATAATGCCAAAAACTTGATCAACACGAATTGTGTGCAATTGGTAGGAAATTATATGTATTGTAAACAAATAATATAATGATAAGATAAGAAAATATCATTCTCATAGGGATTATGTTATTAGAAATTAATTTTAAAACTAAAAAGTAAAAATTAATTTTTTTTTCTATGTTTTTAGAAAGCAAAATTAGAAGAACTAAAAACAAATAGTAGTAGCTAATTAACTAAAACATTAGCAGCTACAAAGATACATAAGAAAATATATAGGAATATTTAATCACCCAATTTTATAAGCATGTGAATCGCTAAAATATTCCAATATAATTACCAATCAATTATAGGATTAATTGAATTTAATGTAGTATGTATTCTTTTCTCAAGTAAACTGCACACCATATAGTAATTAACCGAATCACACTTTTGTGTCAATTAAATCGTGTACTACTCATTAGATTCATCAATTATGGATCACATACATGAGAATCATATATCTCTACCTAGAAATTATGCATGTTATTTAATCAAGATAAACAATTAAATAATTCTCTCAAATATATTTAATTGCCTCTGTAGATCAATTACTGGCCAAATAATTAATAACTTAAAAATTAGATTAAATAATATAATTAAACTGAAATGATAAATGAGGTAAAATATTAGATCATCACATGTAGAAAATTGGGCTCATAAGATCCCTAGATTAATAAATTAGTTAGACATAACTTTGCTCATAAAGCTTAGATTTTTCATAAAGAAAAAAATAAAAATTGATAAAGAAAGGAGAAGAAGAATAAATACAATCAATCTCTTGAATTATAGCACCAATTTTCTCTTAAATCTCCACCAAAATTGCATATCCTTTTGAGTTTTGTTTTTTTGTATTTTTCTCTCTTCTTGCCAAAAATTGGTAATTGTTGGCTCATTAGGTTTATTGGGACAACTAGGGGGTTAAATTAGGCTTAAATAGAATCTAGACTATCAGATTAACTTTAAATAAAGGTTTGTGATGAAAAAAATAAAATTAAATAGCATTGGTCAATAGGATTGTGATGTGTGGCATAGGGAAATAATTGGACAAATCAGCATGCGATGCATGGCTGAGTGGATTGCTCATAGCCAATGCATGTTAATTCAATACCATTTGGTACGGTGTGATTCGTAAATACGAATTACGTGGTGCTGTAGTGGAATGAATGGAAAAATCTAGTGGCAACACCTGGTGCAATCGTTGACCGCCTAGCAAACTTCGAAACGAATGCAATGTCAACCCGTGGTAGCACCTACATCACCCGGTACATATGGCGTTGTTCGATTGGTTCTCTTTGATTGCATGTCATCCAAATGGTGGTGACGATTCAACTCTTGTGCTTCCGTGGCATCCACTTGGCGACAATTGATTGGTCATGCATTAAAACATTCATAAAAAATCCATAAAAATTTCAAAAAATATATTTTCATCCCTTTTCACTAGAAAGTTTATATTTTAATAATTTTGACCTCAAAAGTACTACTTATTAAATACAATAAAAAAATATTTAACAAAAAAGTGCATCGATAACTCTACCTTTATAGAGTCATGAGTTTTTGGTACAGGTATTTGTGGAATTTACTGGGCATTTTTGGATGTCTCCACTTAGCTCATCACCACCCTCGCTACCACCATTGGTTAGGTAGATGGCAATGTGGCTAGTGAGGTGGTCATCCAAGACACTCTAAATACCCCATCACCTCTCTTAACTCTTGACCCATGTTTTCAATACCAAAACTTTGCCAAAATTCACACTAAAATTTATATATATTTTTTAAATCATTTTGGAAAGCTTTGATAAGTACTTACAAGAAGTTAATACATTGTGATTTTATGCATGTTTAGTGATTATATTGATTTTTATTTCCTTGTTTTACTATCATTTTATGCAAATCTATCTTTTCAAAATCATGGGTATGTTTTGTTATTTGAAAATATTTCTTATATTAAAAAGATTCAACTTGAAATAATTATACTTGAAACACCCATTATAACTTGAAAGATTAAAATAAACTGTTTATAAAATATTATGTATGTTTGAAAATTGGAAAAAGGAATTATGTGAAAATTAGGGTTCCAAAATGATGCATTTTGAAGTGTCGTAGCTTGAAATTGTTATGAGTCATGTTGCGAGGCCAAAGGAGAGAATCAATATATCAAAGAAATGATGAAAGTTGTGGCATTAGAACATTATGTGCCAAGGGACAAAGAGAACAAATCGTGTGTAAATCGTGTGTAGGATGCGTATACCGCAGCATGGAAAAAACTATATACCACAACGCCAGGCTAAAAAAACCCACTTTTCCTCCTTTTCTTATCCTATAAGTAAGACCCTATTTCTTCTATAATAGATATCCCATAAACTCTCTTAGTAACTGATTTTTTAGTTTCTCTCAATCTTTACTTTTCTCTTAGTAGTTTAAATTTTTTCTCTTATTTGAGAATTGAAAATTTTAGTTCATGTAAAAATTTAATTTTTCAATTCAATAAATATGAAAGCAATTTTGTTTGGAAGTTTTCTAGAATAGAAGCAACTATAAAGAATTATGTTTAGGTATATTTAAATGTATTATTTTCAAATTATCTCTAAGAGTTTTTTTACATGTTTTATATTTGATTTATTTATCATTTATTATATAATACATGTTTTGCTATAAATAGTATGAAATATTAGTAATGTTGTTACACATGTGAAATATTAAAGTAGATTAAATAATTTTATAAAATGAATTAAATTTTATTTCATCACCAAGAATTAAACTAAATTTTATAATTGAAAAACATATAGAGAAAGTATTTTTCATAATAAATAGAGTTAGATTTAGGATTTAAATTATTTGAATCTAATTTAAATTTGACACCTTGATAAAATTTAAATTGTTAGTCTGACAAAAGGTAGCAAGTTAAATGGTTTAGTATTTTCTTAGAAAAGGAACATAATTTAATTAAGATTTAAATTGTCGGCCTAACCATAGATGACAAGTTAAATTTTACTTAGTAAAGAAAACGACCCCTATTATAGGATATTTTTATAGCTGTAAAAAAGAATCAATAAGCTAAATTTCTATTTTTAATAACCTACTTAATATTAAACAAGAGTTATTAACTAGCTAATATAACCCATAAATTCATTTTTAAGAATTTATTAAATTATTTAAAAACAACATGATTCCTCTTTAGAATGACCTTAGAAGTATACTTGTTATTTCCTATAAATGATTTGAGCACATACGAGCTATTTTTTAAATTATTCAAAATTTATATACCTAATTTTGATACATCAATTTTTTGGTGTAATTTTCAGATAAACCAATAATAACACTGAAAACTAGTTAATCTTTGCAAGCATCAAGTTTTTAGCGCTATTGTTGAGGAGAAATGGCATTTTTAAATCGTTATTATCAAAATTTTAAAATCTTTTCGTTTTATAAATATTGTGATTTTTTATTTTATTTTATTTAAAAAATTTGAAAAAAAATCAACAATCAAAAATTTATATTTCATTTATTAGTTGATTATTAGATATTGAAAAAAACCAAAAATCTATAAATATTAATGTCTTATTTATTAGTTGAATTAAGAGACATACAAAAAAAATTAAAAAAATAGTCTAAAACAATAACAATAAAGGGATCTTAAATTAAAAAAAATAAATCAAAGTTTCATTTATTATTTGAATTTAAAAAATTCAAATATTTATGAGCTTATTTATTAGTTAACTAAAAAAAATTCAAATTTTTTGAAAACTAAATTAAAAAATCTAAAATTTATTTCACAATTATTAGTTGACTAAAAACAATATCTATAAATAACTCAATTTTTAACTTAATTTCTTTTTAGAATTTTATTGTAGTATTTTCTTATACTAATTTAAATTTAAATTTTCATTTTAACTTTAATTTATTAATTTATGAGCTTTTATTTCTTTTTGCTTGTTATTTTCCTAAATATTTATTTACTAACTTTTTGTCTAAATAATTTTTCTTTCATTATTCTTATTTAGTATTTTTATTTAATTTTAAAAAAATAAAAATAGATTTACGGCATGGCTTTTTTGATAGCATACCATGGAGCTCTTGTAATATAAATGGGTTGAAGAAAAAACTTATTTTCACATGGGTCCTTGTTTGAATACACTATGTTCTATTTTTAATGTAATGAATTTTTAAATTAAAAAAATATGTTTCAAATAAGTTCGATACAAATTGTTTCCTTTTTTTCTTTCTACAAATCATATTTTGTCCATATCTCAAATACAAATAATTTTGAAGTTATCTTCAGAAATTCTAAATTTTTTATTGTCAATATCATCATTGGTAATTAAAAATAAAAAAGGAGGTAAATACTACGTTAGATATTGACACAAGTGCAAATTTAATGTCATATTCATTACAGTTATAGCTAAGAATGGGTGAACTAAAACCCACAACCATGTACCTATTTTTAAGAGGATAAATTTTTAATATTTATATGATATGGTAAATGATTTAAATAATATAGGTACTCAAACTTGTCATACCTGTAGATTTTGTAATTTTAATAAACTCAATGACAAAAAGGGCATTGAATATATTAAAATATGAAAATAGACATCCCCCAAGAAGAATTTTGTTAAGATGTTAAATTAGGCACTCGATGGGAGCAATATTATTTTCTGAATTTGTTTTTATTTTTACATTAATTATGTTCTTTTATATTAATTTTTATTTTGTGAACGTTATTTAGAAATGTTAATTTTATAACTATTTGATGAAATTTGTGAGAAGTACACATGTGTAATTTTAATATATTTGGATTAATTGATGTACTTGCAATTCCATACTAACTCTTGAACAAGTTAAACACATGGGTAACTTTTCTCTCTTTACTTTTTATCTTTAATTTATAAATTGTTATATTGAAGATAATGTAAACTCTAGGTTGGGAATAAGAAAAGTTACATTTATAAAATTATGTTCTTAATTGAAATTTTTTGTTTACATATTTACCTTTTTAAATATGCTTTTATTTACTTTTTGGTGTGATTTTATTTATTTTTATTGAATTAAGAATTTTTTGTTTATTTTATTACAAAATTATCATGTTTTATTTTTAAGAAAATAATATTCTTTGTATTGTTAGATTAAATTGAAAAACATTTCATGGAGTAATGTGATACTTGGTTGGTTTTTGTCATAACTAGTATTTTATGATAAAATATTGAAATTGTGATGAACCCAAAATCAGTATGTAGGAATCAAATAGTTGAGACTATTTTGATGAGAGTATATTTTGAGCCATTATTTTTTCATTCTTAGTGATCATATTTTTTCTACTCTTTAATGACTATTCTTATCAATTCTAATTGTTAGATGATCTTTATAGGTCTTTGCATTGAATGTTAAGAATTTTACATCTAATAAAGTGTCATATATTTATCTTTATTGCTTAAATTGAATAAATTATGTAGAAATTAAAAGTATATACCTTTCTATTCATTCATGCATGACTTCCAAAAAAAGGACATATATAGTTACCTAAGTCAATAAAATAAAAAGCCCCAAATTATAAAAAAAGAGAAAATTGAATAGTATAAACTACATATTATGACTTATTATTCTTTAAAGTTGTGAGAATTATCTAAATATAAAAAAAAAATAGCAAATAATTTGCAAGAAATCATTGCATTTTCTTCATCTCCTAAAAGACATATTAGTTGAGTTTTTTATTTGATGAATTTGATTAATAAATGAAAGTAATATATTACTCTTTTATAAAACCTTTCATTTGATTCCTTTCATGAGATCAATATAATGCAAAACTTTGAGCTTTTTATTCTTTAAACATATGCGAACTATTAATTCATTTTTATACATAAATTATTTTGCATATAACTTTGAATGAGTGCTTGAACCAATATGATCAATGTTATAGAGATATGTCTTGTGCAGTTATAGTTCAAACGAATTAGAAATCCTCACGCTTAGATCGGGTAAATTTTATATTGATACATTTTTGAATTGAATATGAAAGTGATTTTCAAGCTAATTATTATAATAAATCATGAATGTTTAGAATATTAAAGTAACTTGTACTATAGATTTTTATTATAGACTTAAAAGAAATTTTAAAAGTATGAGAAGTTATGTTTTTCTTATTCTATTTACATTGTTTTTTAACTTTATTTTTTTCTGTTTTAATTTTCAATTTTTATTTTACATTTGATGTTTGTGGGAATCCTATCTAAAAACCCTCACGAGACCTAAACTTGTCCACTAGGACAATCTATGAGTTTCAAGGCTTGTTGCATACACTAAATACAACCATATCAATTTAGAGATATCATTTAGCATAGTTTAATTTCAAGTTTTTTTTTTCAGTTTCTTACCCTTCGAGCTAAAAGACTAGCAAAAAGCTCATTGGGGGTAGTGATAAGTACTCAAAAATACTTAATATATCGTAATTTTATGCATGTTTAGTGATTATATGGATTTGTATTTTCTCGTTTTACTATCATTTTACACAAATCTATCTTTTCAAAATCACGGGTATATTTTCTTCATTTTCAAGAATTTATTGTATTAAAAAAGATTTAACATGAAAGAATTATACTTGAAGCATCCATTACAACTTGAAAGATTAAAAGAAAATGTTTGTAAAACATTACATGTGTTTAAAAATTACAAAAAGAAATTTCATGGAAATTAGGGTTTCAAAGTGATTCAGTTTGAAGTTTGTCATGGCATGAAATTGCTGTGAGTTGTGGTGTGACACTAAAAGAAAGAATCAATATGTCCTAGATATGATGCAAGCCATGGTGTGACAACATTGTGTGCTGCGGCGTGAAGAGAGTGAATCGTGCTTGAACCGTGTATTGGTTGTGTATGCCACAGTGTAGGAAAAACTATATGCCATGATGTGAGGTTGAAAAATCTACTTTTTCCTCCTTTCCTCTCCTTATAAATAAGACACTATTTCGTTTTATAATAGATATCCCATCAGCTCTGTTAGTAGCTAATTTCTTAGTTTTTCTCAATCTTTTTTTTTCTTTTAGTAATTTAAAGTTTTTCTCTTATTTGAGAAACAAATTTAGTTCATGTAATAATTTCATTTTTCAATTCAATAAATAGAAAAACAATTTTATTTAGAGATTTTTCATAAGAAAGAAATTCTAAAAAATTATGTTGAGGTATATTTAAATGTATTATTTTCATATTATCTTTCTATGTTGTTTTACATGTTATATGTTTAATTTATTAATCATGTATTAAGCTATGCATATCTGGTTATAAATAGTATGTGATATTAGCAATATTGTTACACTTGTGCAATATTAAGTAGATTAAATTTTTTTTATAAAATAAATTAAGTTTTATTTGATCATCAAGAATTAAACTAAAGTTTTAATTGATAATTACACTAATAAAGTATTTTTCATAATAAACAAAGGGAGTTAGATTTATGATTTAAATTATCTAAATCTGATTTAGAGTAGCGATCTTAAATATTTTGGCCTCTATCAATTGTATAGTTAAACTGAGCTCTATTTCAACGATTTTTATAAGAATATTACTAATGATATATTAATGACATATTCTTCATAATAGTTTGGAAATTTGAAAGTTAGTTCGAGATACTTAAATCATAAACCTAACTTAGACACCTTTAAATTGTTGGCCCGACGAAGGTGGCAAGTTAAATGGTTTAGTAATTTTTAGAAAAGGCGCATAATTTAATTAAGATTTAAATTGTCAACCCAACCAAAGGTGATAAGTTAAAGTTTAATTGACAAATAAAGTGATCCTTACCTTAGGATATTTTCATACATGTAAGAAAGAATCAATAATCTTAATTCATATTTTTAATAACCTACTTAATATTAAATAAGAGTAATTAACTAGTTAATGTATCTCATAAATTCTCCACTGCATGATAAATGTTTAATTGCTTAAATATTTATTGAACTTATTCTTATTTTTATGCTAGTAGTTTAGATATTCAACCAAAATAATTGTGACAAGATATTTATGTTATTAATTTCATTTTCAAGAATTTGTTGAAATATTTAAAAACTACGTGATTATTCTTTAAAGCTACCTTGGAATTATAATTGTCATTTTCCATAAGTGATTCTTGCACTTACGAGTATTTTATAAATTATACAAAAATTGTACGCCTAATTTGGCACATCAAGTTTTTGGTATAATTTGTAAGTAAACCGGTAATATCATTGAAAACTAGTTAAACTTTACAAGAAACAAGCTTACACTTTAGCGTGGGTCATTTATTGACTTTAGTTATCAAATCATACTCTGTATGCATAAGAGGTTTGACTGGCTATCTCCTTACATGATTTGAGTTCTGTGGAAGATAGTTTATCCTTTGGTGCCTTGAGATTGAGAGTGATCCTCAAGGTTTCTTATTCTATAAATATTTCATGTTACTAATCTATGACTACTGATCTTACCCTTTTGAGTGGTGTTAGTTGTAGAAGAGAGCAATGTTTATGTGTCAAACTAGATTGTTATGGAAGCAACAAACAAGAGCTGCAATAGACAGTTTGGACAGAGGTCTCAACTCATAAAGATAATAGTGGTTTTATTTCTTTAAGAATTGTACCTATTTTATTAGTTAGTGAATTTTTTACTACTAAGTGGTTGCCTTAAGCATCCCGAGAAAGTTACCACATAGATACGGTTTTTATATGAATTTAACTCATTACATCACTTGTTATGCATGATCCTCTATTATGTAGTATAGTTAGTGTTTAAAGCATATATGTTACAACATAATCTAGTCTAAACTCTTATTAGAAAGCGTTAACTATTTTTCTATTTTCTATTGATTATATAATATCTGTTGTGAAAAGTTATCTGCTTATCTGATGAAATTTTATCTATGCATCTATTGCATTATCTATTTAAGCGTATAATTTTCTATTTATAAGAGTCAAGGTTGAGTCGTTTAGGAGTTTGTATCTCCTTATCTCGTTATTGTACCAAATCGTATACTTTTTCAATTACAAATCTAGAATAGGAGAAATCCATAGTCCAACCTTGAAATTAAGGAGAAATTAAGGTTAGAAAAAGGGATTAAGAAAACACCAATTAAATAGCCCTCTTTGTCTCTTTTTTCTTGGAATAAAAATGTCCATTCTTCTTTCTTTCTCTGCCTTGCTCAAACCTGGTTAGCTAAGCTTTTTATGCTTGTATCTTCCTTGGAGTATTTATCAATAAAGAAAGGAGTATGATGTAAGTCTCATACCCTGCTGATTCTTTACTTCTCATTCCTTTATAGGTATGTTTTACGTTTGTACAAGGTGAGGTGACATTCTTGTGCAAAATCCTAAATTTGTCCTATAAAGGTGAGTTTCCAGCTATCCATTTCCATCTTGTAGCTAGCCCAAATCCAGCTATCATTTCTCTCAACATTTTGGCTACCACATTGCTCTTCCTGGGCAAACTTACTACAGCAAAGTTATAACAAATTGTGAACCGACTCTAGTTTTTACTCTCTTCGTTCCCTGCTAATATAGCAATTATAACTTCCATAAGTAAGCTTTAAAATATGAATTTTTCCAATGAACTACAAGCTAAATTCAGGTTTTATACTTGAGAGTATACTCAATTACAAAGAGAAAAATTAAGGTCCATTTAAGAACAGTTTATACAATTTCTCAAAAAATCAATTAGGATTTCAAGATAGTAATGCTAATGTTAACTTTTATAAATTAAATATATCACTCCCTTAGTGGGTCCCCTCATAGTAGTTCTAACCTCACGTACACTTTGTCCAAGTCCACAATCATGTTCTCTTGGTAGGGAGGCTCGGTGCTATTGTTAAGATCTTTCATTCCGCAAAAATTCTCCCAAGTAAACTTTCCTTAATAGGTATTTTATTTTTTTCTTTCAACTGGTAGCGATCATCTGTGGTGTGCCCAACTTCCTTATGAAACCTATAGTACTTAAATCTATCTTGTCCTAAATTTCTTATCTTTCTAAGACATTGCACTATTTTTTGATTTTCAATCTGCATTAGCATGACTTCCCGTGGTGCCGTTAAAGATGTGTGATAAGAGCTAAATTATTGCATTTTTGTTATGATTTAAATGTTGATATTTGTGTGAAAATTGTGTTTATTTGATTATTTAATCCACAAATTTCATTTCACGGGTATTTCGTATTTAAAGTGCAATTTCAGGTAAAATAATGATTTTGTAGAAGTTAGGGACAAAGTACAATGATCGGGATTGAATGAAATTAAAAAAAAACAAAGTTTCAAAATTTAGAAATCCCGCCGCCGGCGAAAATCTTCCCGAAAGTACAAATTTTGATAAACTCATCTCGCCGCCAGCCAAAATCAGAAAAACAAAAATTTTATTTTCCAGAAATCTTGCCGTGGCGAGAATAATGTCGCCGCCGGCGAGTTTCGTCCGAAAACACATTTTTTTGGTTGTTTTGTTCCAAAATTACCCCCAAAACCCTAGATCTATATATACAATATGATGGAGAAAGAGGCCACGGTAGAGAGAGCAGATCTAAGTTATTTTTGGAGGAGAAAAGGAAATTTTGGAGAGAAAGGTTGGAAAAGCTTGAAGGATCATCACCATTGTTGCTACCAAGTCTTCATCTTCAAGAGTTTTTCATCTCTTCTCCTTAGCTTTTATTTTCTGCATTTTATTCAGATTTTTTGTTCATGGATTCAATTGAGAATATGTTTGTTCTTATTTTCATTATGAACTAATTCGTTTTTGCTAAGACTATGATGTAGTTGAATCAAGAAAATCTGATTTCTTGTGTTATCGTTATATGAATTCATTGTTTTAAAGTTGAGTATTTATTTCCATGCTTAATGCTTTTAAATTTCTGGTCAAGATTTAAATGATTTGTTGCATTATATTGAGACCGAGAGGAGATGTGTAATGAACGCTTCTTGGGATAAATATTGTATGTTGAATGCGAGTGTGAGAACTAATGCATGATGTATGTGGTTATTCTAGAAATTCCATAAATCATAATGTGCTTGTTTGTGATTAAATCTTCATAGAAATATAGTCGGTTTTTATAGATAAGTAATTCTAATATAACTCGAGAGAGAGTATTAGGTAAATTTGGGTTTTCAACCATCACTTTTAACTTTGATTCTCATATAACATGACTTGAAATCGGATTGAATTGATTTAGCGAAATCAAATGCCTTAGCGTTTTTAATCATTTGTGAAAAACATTAAATTTTGTTAATTGCGTTTAGTCTTAAGTTAATTTACTTTTTAAACAAATTCAACAATTCAGTTTTAAAATAAAATTAGGATTAGTCAATTTCGGTACTTAGTAACGCCATTTCTTGTGGGTTCAATATCCGTACTTTTGTACACTTTATTACTTGAACGATTCGTACACTTGCGAAAATATGCATCAATGTGTAAGTTTGAAATCTCTATATCAAGCATTTAATATCTTTTTCCCAATCCCAACGGTTGTTTCTTTGTTCTTTTGTAGATCTTTTGTTTTCCTGGAATCCAAGGTCATATCTATCCTTCCGTTTATGTTCATTCCTTTTTCCTTTTGGATTGTTCACTATTATTTCTAGTATTGGCCCTTTCTTCCACATTTAAGTAAGTGTTCATTAAATGTGTAGCTTTCGTGTATGTAGCAGGAATATTCTTAGTACTTACAACAATGGTTTCTGGATAGTCGGGGACCTGTATCTTCCAAAAATAGAATTTTTCAAAGAAATCCTTCAAAGATTTGTCTTTTGCTTGCGGCTTGGTCATTAGATGGGAGATTCTCTTTGGTATCTTATGTTTTATTGAAAAGTAGGACATGAAATGCTTTCCAAAATTTACAAATGACCAGTATGTTTTAGAGTGAAGTACTAGGCCTTGGCTTTCTCTATCAAGGTTAGTTGGAAAGTTTGACACTTTATTGACAAATATTATCATTTCTATTAATTATCAATTGTTTGATATATTTTTGATCCATTTTCTGTACAAGAGTATTCATCATTTATACTAATAAAAACAAAAATAAAACCCTAACCCTAGCAGCTGTTGCACACCCATATTTTCTACTCCACCAAACATTATTGTCTACCATTTCCCTACTCCACTAACATTGTTGTCTGCCATTGTCACAACACAAGCCAACCCTCCCCCTCAAGTTGGTGCATATATGTCTCTTATGCCCAACTTGTCAAGTGAGTTGTAGAAGTTCTTTGCAGACATAGATTTTGTGAGTATATCAGCCAATTGATCTTCTGATTTAACAAATGGAAGCTAAATAATCTGTTCTTCAAGATTTTGTTTGATGAAGTTCCTATCCACTTCAACATGCTTCGTGCGATCATGTTGCACTGGATTGTGGGAGTTGGAAATGGCTTCTTGTTATCACAAAATAAGTTCATTTTAGAGTTAGGGGCAATACCAATCTCATTTAGAAGTTTTTTCAACCAAAGGAGCTCACATATTCCCTCGACCATTCCTCGAAATTCAGCTTCAGCGCTAGATAAGGCAACTACCTTTTGCTTCTTGCTCCTCCATGTAACAAGATTTCCCCCTACAAAAGTAAAGTACCCAGTAGTAGATTTCCTATCCTTGATATTCCCTGCCCAATCTGAATCTGTATATCCAACGACTTCCAATTGACCATTCTTTGAAAACATGTCCTTTCCCAGGGGAGGGTTTTAAATAACGAAGTATTCGCATGACGGCATCCATATGGTCTTCACTTGGATAGTGCATGAACTTACTCACGAAACTCACAGCATACGCAATATCAAGTTGAGTATGAGATAAATATATGTGTTTACCCACTAACCGTTGATATCTCTGTTTATCTGCTGGTACTTGTTCCACATATTCTCCAAGTTTATGATTTTGAACCATTGGAATATCGATAGGTTTACAATCTAGTAATATCGCCTCTGCTAGTAGGTCTAGAGTATATTTCCTTTGGGAAAGACATATGCCTTGTTTTGATCTTGTTACCTCAATGCCTAAGAAGTATTTGAGTCCTCCCAAGTTCTTCATTTCAAACTCATTTGACAGTTTTTCTTGAAGCTTAGAGATTTCTTCTTTATCATCCCATGTAATGATCATGTCGTCTACATAGACTATAAGGGCTGTTATTTTTCCCAATCAATTTTTTAGGAAAAGAGTTTGGTCAGAGTTGCTTTGTTGAAACCCATATTTCTTCATTGTTGAACTCAACTTGCCAAACTATGCTCGAGGTGATTGTTTTAGTCCATACAATGCTCATTGTAATCTACATGCAGTTTCTTTTCTTGAGGTAACAGTATATCCTGGTAGGATATCCATGTAAATATCTTCTTCAAGATCACCATAAAGGAAGGCATTTTTCACGTCAAGTTGGTGTAATGGCCAATCTAAATTTGCTGCAAGAGATAACAAAACTCTCACAGTTTTTAGTTTAGCCACAGGTGAGAAGGTTTCTTGATAATCTATACCATGTTTTTGTGTGTATATCCTTTTGCTACTAGTCTCGCCTTGTATCGATCAACTGACCCATCTACTTTATACTTAATGGAGAAAATCCACTTGCATCCTACCATCTTCCTCCCTTGAGGCAACTCGCTTAACACCCATGTGTTATTCTTCTGCAATGCCTCAAATTCTTCTTTTATAGCTTGAGCCCAGTTTGGATCAGATAGGGCTTCTTCAACGCTACTTGGAATTTGACTTGAGGAGAGTTTTTGTGCAAATGCCCTTATAGGTTCTGATAACCCTTGAGTAGATACATAATTGGCTATTGGATACTTGGATTGTCGTTCTTCTCTGTCTGGAGAGTATCGATTTGGAGGTTTGCCTTGATTGTGTCTGAAAGGTAGAACATAACCAACAGATGTATCTATAGCATTAGTTTGTAAAGGTATGATAGGAGAGCTTACCATAGGAGTATTCTCAGTAGGAGGATCATTGGATACTAGAGAGTGGAGGGGTGCATCAACCTCTACATCTTCTGGAGATTCAGTCATTACTTCAGATTCAATTCTTAGAAGTTTGGGTCTAGGTACTTGCTCATCCATATTGTTGGCATTATTCGAGTATGCCGGATTGTTACTAATGTCTAACACTTCAACATCAAGCCAATTTCGTTCTTCATCATCATAACTCTCCCCCTGAAGAGGGTAATTGGATACTGGTGATGGGAAAAAACATTCAGATTCTAGGAAAGTGACATCCATGGTAATGTAGGTTCTTTTAGTGATAGGATCGTAGCATCGATATCCCTTTTTTTGTATGCCATACCCCAATAATACACATCGGACAGCACATGGATCCAACTTAGTTCGTTGATTTTTATGGAGGTGGACAAAAACAACACATCCAAAAATTTGGGGCGGAAGCATCAAAATAGTAGGCAAGGGAACATGATCAGATAGCACCTTTAATAGAGTCTGAAATTATAAGGTTTTTGTGGGCATACGATTCAATAGATACATAGCTGTAGTAACAACATCACTCCAGTATCTACTAGGCATATATGCACCGATTAGTACGGCCTAGAAAGTTTCTAAAATATGTCTATTCTTCCTCTCTACAATCCCATTCTGTTGTGGGGTTTGTGGACATGAGGTTTCATGGAGAATACCATGGTTGTCTAAGTATGTCCAAATTATTGATTAACATACTCCCCCCATTATCAAACCTAAGGATCTTAATTTTTCCAGAAAATTGTGTCTGAATCATGGTTTGAAATGAGTGGAACGTAGAAAATACTTCATATTTATGTTTGAGAAGGTAAATCCATGTCATTCGTTTACAATCATCAACAAAAATTACAAACCAACGATGACCCGACGACGTAATGACCGGGGAAGGTCCCCAAACATCAAAATGTACTATAGCAAATGGAATAATACTTTTATGCATGCTCAGAGGATAAGATGCCCTATGAATTTTTGCTAGGATACAAGTATCACATTTGAAATCTGAGTGCGTGACATTTAAAAATAAACTAGGTAGTAGGTGCTTTAAATTCCCAAATGATGGATGCCCAAATCGACGGTGACATAACCAAATTTGTCGTTCCTTGTTACTAACCGTGTGTTGCATGTGATTGGCTCTTCCTGAACTGAGGTCATCCACATAATATAAATCTCCTCTCTTACCTCCTCTCTTAGTACCACGCCCAATGATCTCCTTGGTGAGAATATCTTGTAGAAGACAAAAGGTAGAATACATCAATACTACACAGTTAAGATCTGAAGTAACTTGACTTACAAAAATTAGTTTGTTTGAAAGAGAGGGTACAAGTAGTGTATTAGATAATGATAATGAAGGAGATAAAGTCACTGTTGCAGCCCCTATAATTGGATAAGTGACCCCATTGGCATTAGCAACACTACTTCGTCTCGGCTGGGTTGTATTAGAGAGATCTTTGGGGTCAAATGTCATATGATCTGTAGCTCCAAAGTCGAGAATCCAATCCTGATTATGACTACAAGTAGAGATGTGAAATGCTTTACTTGAAATACCTGGATCTTGGGAAGATTCAGCCTGAGGAATAAGGGATAGTGATGCATTGTTGGTAGTCACAGCGGCTCTCCCAATGGTGTCCCGTTTCTTTCGTGCTTGAATATCATTCAACCACTCTGGATACCCATGTAATTTGAAGCAGTTTTCACGGGTGTGTTTAGAGTTTCCGCAATGACCACATTTTATGTCAACAAAAGGTGGATTTCCCATGGATTTCTTGCTACCCAAAAAAGGAGTTCCTGGTTTTGGTGGCATCGGATTATGGTGTCCCTTGATCCCTTTGAAAGCCATAACTGCTCGGGGAGTCATATCTGTACCCGTGATCATCACGGTCTGCCTGACCTCTTCCCTACGGATAAATCCATAGGCTTGTTCCACCGTAGGGAATGGTTTGATTTGAAGCGCATCACTTCGAGTTTTATCTAGTCTATCATCAAGTCCATCGAGGAAGGTATACACTCGATCTTCTTGTATGATAGAGTTGTATTTTTGCATGTTAGTCGCACATTCCATTGGGTTAGGACGACGAAAATCAATTTCTCGCCATAATCCTTGAAGGTCATTGTAGTATTTTTCAATGGATCCACCCGTCTGCTTCATGCGAGTAACTCAACAGCAAAAATCATACACTTGAGACGTGTCTGTCCCATCATAGTAGGTTATAGTAGCAAAATCCCAAACCTGTTTCGCAGTTGGGAATCAAATAAAATTTACAATCAAGGAGGGGTCCATCGAATTGATCAACCATCCCTTAACAATGGCATTTTCAGTACGTCATCTCCTGAATGAGGGGTCGGTTTCGGTAGGTTGAGGAAAATCCCCATTAATATATCCCAGTTTGTCTTTGCCAGAGATATACATCTCTATCACTTGGGACCACAAGGCATAGTTGGATCCTCTCAACTTGATACTAATGGGAGTAATCAACGCTTTAGTTAGTAGAGGTTGTGAGGCGGTCTAAACTGCTTCCACCGTCGCAACTTCCACCTTCAGAAGAGTCGTTGTTCGACTTATGCTTTCCTATCTTCGTAATGTTTGTCGCAAAGTCCACCTTCAAAAAAGCCATTGTTCAAAGAGGGCCACTAAGGAACAACTTCAGATATCCATGAAGACCATAGAAGCTTTAACACATCAGCTCAACTCTGAAGGACAACAATTGAGAACAAACTAATTAGTGAAACATATCAAAAATGCCAAAAATGAATTACAATTTATGATTTCTAAACTTGAAGAGCAGCTCACAGAAAGCAAAGCAACTGAAGATGCTTGTTTTTTTTTAGTTTACAGGAACCAATGCGTGGAGATGGTAAAGCCTTTCATTAAGTTTTTCCCTTTTATTCCTCTCTGCAAAAAATTCTTACAGTGAGACCTTTTACTAGTTTTTTCATCGATACTTGAAACCATCCTCATCATCAATCTGATCACTGCAAAATTTTTTTTTTAGTTTATAGAATTGCAGGGTTGAAGAACAGTACGATTGCCCCTGATCAGCCACACCAAATCAACCAAACCAACCACACTAGCACACCAAATCAACCGGTGTCGAGAAGAATAGAAACTAGCTCAACATGTAATTATCTAGGTTGTAATAACTTGTTCTAATGCCATGAAAAATATTATAATTTCTGTTAATTATCAATTATTTCATATATTTCTTATCTATTTCTTGTACAAGAGTATCGATCATTTATACTAATGAAAACGAAAATAAAACCCTAACTCTAGCAGCTGTTGTACACCCATATTTTCTGCTTCACTAAACTTTGTTGTCTGCCATTTTACTACTCCATTAACATTGTTGTCTGTCATTGTCACAACATACACCAACATTTATTGCATCACTTTAAGGGTACAGATCCATTCACCCTTTAAAATTTTCTAAGTTTTGAGCACTCTGAACTTGCCAAGTAGGTGGATTTCCATAATCTCAGGGGTGAAAGGAGATCATGTAGAGATTGTTAGGTCCTGGAATCTCTCTCTATTTAGCCTCTACTATACTTTTTGTAACTGTTCATCAAGTTTATCCATAGTTGGATGAGGTACGGCTTGTACCTACTCTAGGTGGTCTCTTGGATGACTGCTGGTCATTGAGGCTGCTTTGTCAGCATCACCGGCCTAGATGGAGTGCTTGTGATTAATGGCTTTTAGGCGATTATACAGGTCATATTGGGCAGGTTTCAAACGGTCCAATATCGATTGGTAGGTAAATGGTGTTTGAGCATGAGTGTTTGGGCAGCCCTACACTATATTGGGGTTTTAGCTTGGTTGACCTACAGGCTTGCTTCCCGATGGGGCAGGTTACATCGCTGTTTGGATCCTATCTAGCTATGGGTTAAACCCTATGCATTGGAGGAATCTACGATAGGCCACCTGGAGCAGGAGCTAGTTCTGGGGCCTACGACTCTAGGATAGCTTGGAGTGTATTTTACATTACATCCTAACATGCCCCATTTTGTGTTCTTCTCTGCCATGTGGGTCAGGTTCGTTGTAGGCGGACTGCGGTGGGTGCAAGGGTTGCCATGCGAACAGGCTGTGAGAGCAGAGGAGGTTGAGCGATAGATTGAGTATATTAGCTTCCTGACAGAGCCAGAATTTCAAAAGTCGTGGGAGGATTTATTTTTTCCAGGAGCACAAATAGTAAAATCTTCGTGGGAGATTTTTATTGGACATTCAGACAAAATGTCTTTTTCTCAAATCAATGTCTTTTTCGCGGGAGATTTTTATGCACACTTCTTTATACAAATCATGCAAGATGTTGATGCCGTTTTTCTTCTACACGGGTGTTGACTTTTTTCAAAAATTAATAAAGACTAAGGGTAGGAAAATTCAATAAATATTATTTTATAAGCAATTTTATATATTAATTCATTTATATTAATATATTTTTTATTATTATAATTAAATAAAAATATTTATTTTATATTTATTAGAAAAAATATTACTTTTGTTTTTGGATTTTTAGAATTTTTTTAAAATTTTTATTTAATAGATGGATTAAATTAGAAAAGAATTGGATGTATTTAACTTATTTCCATCATATCTTCTCCCTCCTTTTTCATCAGAATACTATCAATCTTATTCACATATTGATTAGATTTTATCTCTTATAAATACAAAATAAAACCTAACAAATAAAAAAATATTAAAATTAACAATATAATATAACAATTTACAAAGAGATCCAAAGCATATCTAGGGTAACCTCTGGATGAGATTTTGAGGACCTATATAACCTTTTCTAAATCTTTCTCTCTATCAAATTTTTTATGATTATAATGATGATTCTTATAGAATCTAGCTAATTTAACATTGTAATTGTGCGCAATTTCAAATCCTATATTATGGTTTAATTAATTTAGTTAATAGATTTTTCTAGCACCGATCTTTGGAGTTTGTTACAAAAATCCATCTAACTTTAATTTATTACTTACATATCATTAAACTTTTTCATTTTTACAAAAAGATTGTTAAACATTTTTTGTTATTTCTATAATATTAAACTTTACAAAATGTTGTAAAAACATCATTGACGTTAATTTGATAACTAGAGTAAACAACAAGTTACATATACGTCAATAATATTTTTGTGATATTTGTAAAATTTAATGGTATAAAAGTAATAAAAAAACTTGATGGTATTTTTGTAACATTTGTAAACTTTAATAGTATGGAAGTAATAAATCAAAGTTTGATAATATTTTTATAACAATTCCTAAAGTTCGGTAGTAAAAAATCTATTTACTCTAATTGAGAATTTCATGTCATGATCAATTTTAGTTTTAATTTTTGGTTTTTGATGTATTTAATTCTATGTTTTCATGCAAAAACTATGTATGTATGAAGAGTGATCAATTATTTTATTGCGTGAATATGTTTCTATATAATCTAAGATGTTAGTACATAATCGCTAATATTTTCATTCAAAAGGTATTGTGTTGTTGTTGACAAGTAGGATTGAATACCTTTGCTAAATATTAAACGATTGTTCTAATCTTACCTAGTTTAGTTATCATATTTTTAGATCATAATACAATAAATGAATTAAATTTAGTAAATGTACCTTTAGGTTTTCAGGATTTAGGTTGGTTAATAAGGGAACCTTTAATAAATTACACGATAAGAAAATATGTGAAGTCTGATGAGCAGAATCGTGATCGCCAAATACTTTGATGAACGAAAACCGGCATCGCCGATCCTACCAATACTTTGGTTTTATATTTATAAAACTCTCGCAAGTGCACGAATCATTTCGTAGAAAATGATAAGTATACTCCCAAGGTCGATCTAAGGAAGGAATGTATGTGGTTTTTAATTTATTATTCAAACTTTTAAAAACGAAATTAAATCCTAAACATCCTTTCACGATATTTTGGGTTTTGTGTTTTTAATCTACTAACATAAAATTAAACATAGATTCAATAAACATTCATGCAAATTTTATCTTTTATAAATAGTGGAGTATTTATGGATATAATAACTAAGTTAATTATGCTTGCTCATATTATCTAGGTTATTAAAGACATATGAATTGATATTTATTGATTCTCCCTTTTTTGTATTTAATACCACCTTTGGTGGGGTTAGATATTCTTTGCTTAACTAAACAAATCAATTAACACCTACGGGTGGGGTTGATAACTAATTTGGTTAATTAAATTAATTCCTTTTTCTAAGAGATTGAAAATGAACCATTTAAATGCCACCTTTGGTGGTTAGACAATTTAAACTTTATTCAAGTGTCCCAAATTAAACCTAAGAATTTAGTTATCCGAGTACTAACTTTCAAGTTTTAAAACTACTACCGAAAACATGTCATGTCAATACATTTTCAGATAATAATTCTTATAAAAACTTTTGAACAGAGAGCTTCACTCTAACTACCTAGGCGATTGTACTAACAAATAAAAGAAAGACTACTCTAAATTAGACCTGATAACTAAACCTTAAAATCTAATTTTCAGATTTAAGTTTGTAATGAAAATAATATATTTCTCCAACATTCTTAATATAAAATCTTGAATAAAAATAAAATCAATTCATTTTAGAGATTTTTACCTATTTAATATTTCGCAAGCATAACAACGTTATTATTATATCATGTTTTAATAACAAATAGCACGATTAAATTTAATCACATAAATTAAATATAACATGTAAGAATAAAGCATAAAAAATAACCGCAAAGAAAATAAAATCCTTACAAGATTGATGCTATTCCCGTTGCTAGAAAACCTCCAAACGAATTTGCACTCCCATTTATTGAATCAAAAAGCTAAATTATTACAAAAAAATATAACTAGTTCTTCCCAAAGAGGAAGAACTCTAAAACTAAGAGAAACTAGCTAAAACATAAGAAAAACTAGCTAAAACATAAGAAAAACTAAAAAAAAACCTAAAACTAAGAAATGGAGAGAAAGAAAGAAGAGAGAGCAGTGTGTTTTTGAGGTGTGTTTTGAAGTGAAGGGAAGGGGTATTTATAGGTGAGGATGGGAGAGAAAAATGAGTAAAAAAGGTTAAAAAAATATTAAAAAATAAAAAAACGTGTAATGGAAATGCCGAGGTCATCAATTGACGCTCATGACGACGTCAGGTCCTGTTCTGCACGTGAAAAATGGGGTGAAAACACGCGTAGTGCGGAGGCAATCGGCGCCAGCGCGCCGGGGCTGTCGTCGCAGCTGGCTGCCGCTGCGCGGCATGTCAACGCTGCGGCGGCAAAGATGGGGACGCTGGATGCTGCCATGTGGCCCGTTCTGCGCCTTCTTTTGACATTTTTGACCTTTTCGACCCATTTTGTCCAATTTTTCCATGTTTGTTGACCTTTTCCCACTTATTTATTAATATATTTGTGATGTATTGCTTCAAGTATTCCTCTTTGAGTCTTTAAATTGCGTTTTTAAGCCAAAATACCTGAAAAACAATAAAAATACCCGTGATTCCGAAAAAGACAAATTTATATAAATATATGATAAAACATATAAATATATATATATTTTTAAACAATTAATGAGGATAAAATCATGGTAATTTTAGTGCTTTTTGAGCACTCATCAAAGTCTTAAGCGAACCTAAACTTAAGAATTCAAGAATAATTTTAAATTATGAAAAAAATCTAGAACTCATGAAATTAATTTACATTCATGACATGATTATTAAAATTATAGGCTAATGTGTTGAGAGTCTATAATCACATATCTCTTAGAATCCTTTGGCAACTTATTTTACTACTTTATATTATTTTTCTCAAAAACAACAAAAATTCTTGTTATTAATTTAAACTAATTTACTAACGAACTAGTAATTAGGAGTAGATATTATTAACAATCCTTATGTATATGACAACCCTTGTTCTTAAATTTACTTATCACTTTTACATGATCAAATATACTTGCATGTTCTTAAATCTACATGATCACATGCAAGCCCATCTCAAAAAAGATAAAAAAGTTTGGGATTCTATTCTTGAAGGTTAGGAACCAGCTTCTGTAATGAAAAATGGTGTAAAAACCATAATGACAAGAAAACAATGGACCATTGAGTAAAGAACCCTTAGTAGATTAAACCAAAAAGGATTAAGTTCTATCTTTGCCATAGTGTTGATGGATGAGTTCTGTCTAATCTCCGATTGTGAGACTACCAAAGATGCATGAAATGCAATTGCTCTTGTTTATGAGGGAACTTCCCAAGTAAAATGAACAAAACTAAGATTACTAATATCTCAATTTTATTCTTTTAAAATGAGCAACATTGAAACCTTAGGTCAATTTTATGCTCACTTTTGTGATATCTCTAATGTTTGATCCATACTTGGTGAGAAAATACCATAGCTTATACTTGTATGCAAACTTCTAAGTTCCATGATAGTAGACTAAAGAGATGAAAGTTACAATTGTTAAGGAAAGCAAGAATGTTGAAAAACTGAATATTGATGAGCTTGTTGGTTAAATTAAAACTTACAATCTTACTATTTAACCACTCAAGAAGGTAACATCTGATAGTGATGATGATTTTGATATTGAATCTATTTTTTTATATGCTCGTAGCCTCAAGATGCACCTCTAAACAAAGAACCAACAAAATAACTCACCTAAAAAGGGACATTAAAATTGTTTAAGGAAAAAAATTCTAAGGAACGTAAATCTTAGGGTTCAGATGGTAAGAAATCTAAACTTTTTTGTCCTTAATGTTTTACCTGTAGTGATTTTGGAAATATTTCTACCAAATGTGTAAACAATAAGAAAAAAGTTGAAAAAGCTTTCAATTACTACACTCATTGATACAAACAATGAACAAGATAAAGATAATAATTTAGAAGATGGTGAAAACAACTTTTGTGCCTTCTTTGCAAAAACCACTAAAAGTTCAAATTACTCTCACACTAGCTCAGATGAAGATGATGAAAGAGTTAAATATTGTTTTATTTTAGCTAAATATATTGCATCTAATTTTGATGATTTATTTACAGATTGCATATACACAAGGGAAGAAAGAGCCAAACTTATAATTGAAGTTTCAAAAATTGAATGAAATGATTAGTGTGCACAAAACAATTGCTTTTGACTTAAAAAAGGAATACATAAAACTGTCTGAACATATTGATACTTCAAATCTAAGTCTTATAGGCCTCAAGGAAGTAAATATTAAACTCATAGGTAAAAACATCAAATTATTGCAAGAAAATAAAGACTCAAACGAAGCAATCAAGAAACTTACTTTTAGAGCTCAATGCTTGGATAAAACTTAAGTATTAGTAGGTTATATAGTGATACACATGTAGACTTTGAGAGAATATTATTAGTGTTGTACAGGCTGTAAAACTAGTGTAAAACAAGCTATAATTTAAATGTTGATACCAATTGTTATATTCCTAGATTAGTGGACATTTGTCTAATTTCTTATTCCTATTTATAGGGTTGTATTATAGTGTTGTAAAGATATCATAATTAATAGAGAAAAAAGAGATATTCTTCATGGTATCAAAGCATTTCTAAAATCCAAAAAAAAAAAATTCACCAACTTTGTCCGAGGAAGTTTTTTTTCTGAAATTCAAATTCTTTAGGTGCTGTTCTCCTACCTCTCATCTCAAACGGTGGTAACAAATTGAACCATTTCAGGCGCTGTTCTCCGGTGTCAATCCTGGTGGTTCTCTGTTTCAGCAAAAGTCTTCGTTTGTCTAAGAAATGGCAAACTATCGTGCATCATCATCCATATCTGCTCAGGCACTTTCCACAGCACTCATAACTACCAAATTTGTCATCATCCTTGACCACCCAAAATCGCGAGACATCAGTAATCAAATCTCGTGAAACTCAGGCACCATTAGCCATCTAGTTCATCGTCATCGCCGACTATCTAGTTCATTATCGTCGCCGATCATCTGGTCCGTCATCGTCGCCGATCATCTGGTTCACTATCATCACCATCTAGTTCAATAAGTCCCGCAATCCCAGTTCGGCAATCTGTTCCTATATTTGCATTCTGTTTCCAATATGCACTGCATTTGTAATCTAACTTAACCAGCCCAGTACCAAATTTTAGCCCAACCCAACCCGGCTTAGTAACAAATTTCAGCCCAACCCAACCCAGTAACAAATTTCAGCCCAACTAACCTAAATTTCAGCCCATATTGGTAGGCCCAATCAACCCACATATAAAACCTACTTAAAATAACACCAATGGCCACGAGAAAACATGTTATTACTGGTTCACAAAAAACAATCTTCTGCCCATCACTAGTTATAAACTAAATGGGCACAATTATCTTCAGTGGTCCCAATCCGTCATGATGTTTATATGCAGAAAGATGAAAGATGATTACCTCACTTGAGATGTAGTAGCCCCGAACAAAGACGATCTGCAATATAGAACATGGAAATCTGAAAACAATATGGTGATGTCTTCGTTGATAAATTCCATGACAAACGAGATTGGAGATAACTTTCTTCTCTACAGAACTGCCAAAGGAATATGGGATGCCGCTAGACACTTATTCCAGTTTT
The DNA here is from genome assembly GCA_033030585.1 of Hippophae rhamnoides. Classification (NCBI taxonomy): domain Eukaryota; kingdom Viridiplantae; phylum Streptophyta; class Magnoliopsida; order Rosales; family Elaeagnaceae; genus Hippophae; species Hippophae rhamnoides. Next base: position 43,780,520 of record CM065438.1, on the reverse strand, counting down.
GATAATATGTTTGAACTATTTTGAGATTGAGGTTCACGAATGGACATGTCAACAGATAGCATATTGTACAAACAGATTATTGACAAGAAGCGGGTTCTCAAATTTTTACTAGGGCTCCATAAAGATCTTGATTATGTGCACGGCAGAATTCTAGGAACAAAATCCTTGCCCAGCATTCGTGATGCCTCCTTTGAAGTTTGTCAAGAGGAGAGTCAGAAAAAAGTGATGATGGGTCCTCAATCTACCATTTCCGTGATTGGAGAAGGATCTACACTTGCTATTCGAGGACACCAACACTCTCATACTGTAGACAACCATCCTATTAGAGGAAGACCTTGGTGTGATCATTGTCGTAGACCTGGTCACACTAAGGAAACCTGCTGGAAAATTCATGGAAAACCAGCTTATTGGAAATCACCCTCCGCACAGCACATGAACAAAGAAAGTTATGGAAAAACTGTCTCCAAATCTCATGGAACTACATCCCCTAAATCTGCTCTATTTAGCAAGGAACAAATTGATCTCCTCTAGAAATTATTTGGACAGTCCTTGCCCACATCATCTGCCACTATAGCTCAATCAGGTAACACCCTCAACGCTCTTAGTGTGAAACAGTTATGAGACCATGGATTGTTGACTCAGGTGCTTCAAACCACATGATGGGTGATGCTTCTCTTCTCATGAATCTTAAAACCTACGAAAATGGACACATTATTAGAATTGTCGATGGTTTAGTATCCAAAGTAACCATAATTGTTTCAGCCAAAATTTCAAATTCTTTTATTCTAGATTCTATCCTTCTTGTTCCCACACTTGATTGTAATCTTGTATCAATTACTAAACTCACCCATGATAAAATTTGTATGGCTAAATTTTTTCATAACCTATGTGAATTTCAGGACTTGGATTTGGGGAAGATGATTGGCAGTGCTAAAGAATACTTGGGACTCTATCTCCTACAAATTGAAGACCCTCCAACAATACAAGCCCTCAAAGCTGTATCCGAAGTTTCTTATCCGAATAAAGTTTTGTTAAATCTTAATTCCAATAATGATGGTGAAATCATGTTGAATCGCTATCACTTAGGTCATCCTAATTTCTTGTATTTACAAAAAAAATTCCCTTCATCCTTTAGAAATAAAAATTCAAAAGGATTTTCAATGTGAAGTATGTCAATTTTCAAAACATGTTAAAACTTCATATTCTCATCTTCCACAAAAAAATCACATCTTTTTTCATTAATTCACACTAATATTTGGGGACCTTCTTGAATCAAAAACATCATAGGGACACGTTGGTTCATTTCATTTGGAGATGATCATACTCGAATCACTTGGTTATTTCTAATGAAAGAAAAATTTGAAGTAGGTCAAATGCTTCTCTCCTATCACAAAACAATTATATAATACAATGGATGTCACATTCTTTGAACAATATCCATACTATTCCAAACCTGCCATTCAAGGGGAGAACATAGGCAATGAATACCAGCTTTGGAATAGCATAACTACTCAGTCTCCCACAAATCCTATCTCGCAAATTCAAGAGAGTGAATCAATGTCTCAAATAAATACTCTTAATAATCCCAATGAACCCTCAACTTCTCTACCAACAGATCCAAACTTTCCTGTCCCAAATAATGATCTTCTTGTCTACTCTAGGAGGAAAACAACTCAAGAAAGAGTAGAGAACCGAGTATATCTTGAGCCAGTTTAGGAATCCAACCTGAGCATAGGCCACTCTGACAATTCACAAGGTAACATCACTGAACCTCCTATTATTGAGTTACCTACTAATGATTTGAATTTACCAATTGCTATAAGGAAAGGTGTAAGATCTTGCACAAACCACCCCATCTACAATTTTGTTTCCTATAAAATATCTCACCAGGTTATAAGGAATTTATCATTAACTTTGATCAGATACATGTTCCAAATTATGTTTATGAAGCATTTCAGGTGCCTGAATGGAAGACAGCTATTCGTGAAGAACTCAATGCCTTAGAGAAAAACAAGACTTGGGATATCATAGAACTACCATCGAGAAAAATAGGTTTTAGGTGTAAATGGATCTTTACAATCAAACACAAAGTAGACGGTAGTATAGAAAGACTCAAAGCTTGCCATATGGCTAGGGGATTCACTCAGACATATGGAATTGACTATCAAGATACTTTTGCACCTGTAGCAAAACTAAACACTATTCGTGTTCTTCTCTCCCTAACATCTAACTTGGATTGGCCTCTCTACCAATTAGATGTCAAGAATGAATTCCTTAATGGTGATCTTGAAGAAGAAGTCTACATGGACATTCCTACTAGAATTGAATCTCCTGTTCCAACCAATAGAGTTTGCAAACTTAAGAAATCCTTATATGGATTGAAACAGTCTCCACGTGCCTGGTTTGATAGGTTCTCTAAAGTTCTGAAGAGATATGGGTATAATCAATACTAATCATATCACACACTATTCGTCAAACACTTTTCCAATGACAAAATAATTATCCTAATTGTGTATGTAGATGATATTGTTCTAACAGGTAATTCTATAATTGAGATGAATAAACTTAAAGAATTCCTTGCCAAGGAATTTGAGATCAAAGATCTAGGCAATCTCAAATATTTCCTAGGAATGGAAGTAGCATGAACAAAAAAGGACATATCTATATTTCAAAGGAAATATGTACTTGATCTTCTGAAGGAAACTGGAATGATGGGTGTAAACAAGCAGAAACTCTGATGGACTCTACAGTAAAACTCGAAATAAAAAAAAGTACACATGTGGAAAAAGTTTGTTATCAAAGATTAGTGGGAAAACTCATTTACCTATCCCACACTAGAAAAAATATTGGTTTTTCAATAAGTGTTGTAAGTCAATTTATGAACATTCCCATTGAAGAACATATGGAAGCGGTCTATCGTATACTCAGGTATCTCAAGATAACACCAGGAAAAGAATTATACTTCAGTAAGAATCTCACCAGAAAAATTGAAGTCTTTGCAGATGCTGACTGGGCAGGCTCTATAGTGGATCACAGATCTACCACTGGGTATTGTACATTCGTATGGGGAAATCTTGTAACTTGGCGAAGTAAGAAATAGCCAGTAGTCGCTTGAAGCATTGCAGAAACTAAATTTAGAGCTATGGCTCATGGGATTTATGAAGGAATGTGGTTAAGAAGACTACCCAATGAACTGGACTTCACAACTCCTGAACCTATCAGCACGCATTGTGACAATCAAGCTACAATAAGAATTACAAAAAATCCAGTTTATCATGACCGAACCAAACATGTAGAAATTGATCATCATTTCATTAAAGAAAAATTAGATGGAAAAATTTTGGACCTACTATATACATCTACTAATCATAAAATTGCAGATATCCTTACCAAAGCGTTACCTCGAACAATCTTTGAAGAATTGAGTTGCAAGTTGGGAATGATTAATATCTATTACCCAACTTGAGGGGGAGTATAGACTTTCAGAGAATATCATTATTGTTGTACAGGTTGGAAAACTAGTGTAAAACAAGATGTAATTTAATTGTTGATACCAGCTATTATATTCCTAGATTAGTGGACATTTGTCTATTTTCTTATTCCTATTTATAGTGTTGTATTATAGTGTTGTAAAGATATCAGACTTAATAGAGAAAAAAGGAGATATTCTTCAACACATGAGCTTGGTTATAAGGATGAGAGTTTCACACCTTTAACATCAAATATCATGTTTGTAAGGCCTTCTAACTCTACTCCAATTGTTACTAATTATGAGCAAAGAACCATTGAACCTATAGTAGAAAGAATTATTAAGTTTGTGCATGTTTATCATTTTTTTGGTAGGAAAGGTCATATTCGACCTAAGTATAACTTTTTATGGTATACTACCCATATTAATAATTATTTACATGATTCTAGATATAAGGCTCATTATCATCATCCTACCATGCATGTTGTATTTTCTATCAGGATGAATATCAAAAGAAAAGCTAAAACCATGAATGTGTATGTGAAACCTAAGGTAATTAACTCCCAACACAGAGACAAGGAAACCAAAATACAAGAAGATTTGGGTTAGAAAATTTTGCCTTTTTTTGTCACTTGACAACCACTTTTGCTTACCTAAGTACTTTTGTTTGAGTGCTTAAATGATCCTAGGTGAGAAATTCCATAGAAGTGTATTTCTTTTATTTTTTTCAGGATTTTTATTTGTTAAAATTCATTAAAAAAACCATCAAGGTAACAAACCTAGAGGATTTTACATAAACACTACCTTGTCTTCAAATAAATCGACTCATTGGGATTGTCTTTTATATAAATGATTCTACAATTTAAAATCTTGCACACACTTACAGCTTTACATGTGATGATCGATGGTGACATGATCTTGTTTGCACATTTACCAAACACACATGTTTTTGATATTTCAATTTTGTGATTAATCTTGAAACATACTAGGACGTGAGTTAATCTTGACTATGAAATTGTGGTAGTCCTTTTGCATCAATACCACATGGCACGCTCTGATTCACAGATACATATTGTGTGGTGTCTTAGTGAAAATAATGGATGAATCATGTGATCACAAGTGACATGCTTGTTCATCGCACTATAAAACTCAAAACAAATGTCATTTCGACACGTTGTAGAGCCTACATCACATGTTACAAGTAGTGTGCTCCAATTGGTCCTCTTTGCTTGGGTGGCATCCATATGGGGAAGATTGGCTAGCTCTTTTAATTGTGTGGCATCCACATGCCTACTTCTAATTGATCCTACATTAAAAGATCTATAAAAATTCCAAAAATTTCTAGAAAACTTTCAAAAAATATATTTTCACCAATTTTTACTAGAAAGTTCATATTTTAATATTCTTAACCCCTCAAAATAATACTTATTGAATAAAATGAATAAATATTAATTAGAAAATTGCAATGATGACATTACTTTCATACAGTCATTACTCCCCCAAGCATAACTCTTTGCTTTTCCTCAAGTAAATCCAAGTCTAACTAGCTAAGTATATATATATATATATCTGTTACTTTCATACAGTCATTACTCTCCCAAGTATAAATATATTTCTATTAATACATCCATATTTAGCAAAAACTATTCCCCTTAAAAATTGTACAATTCTAATACATAGAGGTTCACATATCCATCAATCAATGTTCCATCAATATAAGGATATGCAAGATTTTTAACAAATTGATTTATATGTGTGTTACACATGATATCATCCAATGCAATCATGAAAACAGCCTATATGAGCATGCTAATCAATTCAATATTAGAACAAATCTCATAAGTCTATTTTCACATCCCTCTCTACTAATGTAAATATGCACTTAATTAAATATTAATTAGAGCTTTACATGCTTGTAATGTAAGACTTAGGTAGGGGTCGACAAATGAAGACATTTAGGCTCTTTCTACACCTTAAGCTTTATTTTTATTTATCATGCACTTTTTAACTACAATTGAGATTTCACTTGATATTTTAGTGCACCCTATCTTATCATTTTTTTCATATTCTTTTATTCCACATTTGTTTTGTAACTGCACACCACCCCAAACTTATTTTAAATTTTATTTTCTTTTTTTAGAGGGATAATTATGTTATGAGTTTTTTTCCCTTAGAGTACATTACATCTCACTGTACTCTATAGTATAACACATAATTACATTTTTTTCTTTCATACAAGCTAAAAGTTCAAGGATAAAGGTAATAAATTTTGGTTAGGCACAAAATGTGGCTTAAAGATATAAAATGTTCTTTGTTAGGCTCAAATGGGCAACTAAAGATATTAACGATTGTTAGCTTGAAAGGCTCAATGGATCCTAATAAGACCTAAATCATCTCTTTTGCTTAATAATGTTTAAGATTTCACCTCAAAGGATGATCAAATAGATTCTAAAACATAGTAGATCTTATAAGCTCACATAACTCACTACAAATTTTCTCTCAATAAGAACACCAAAATCAATCATTAACATGTGCACAAAAATTTGAATCAATCAATCAAAACTAGCAAGCATATCACATGATCAATGTAAGTATATTTCCTAGTACGTTGCATTCATTATCGTAGTCATGACAACAAATATTTCATTGGGTTTATATGTTTCATATCAAGCATTCATACATTTAGTTTCCATATATTTATTAATTTTTACCCAAACCATGATTAAAAATATCCTAAAAATTAAAAATATCCTAAAAATTAAAAATGTTTACTAAAACTAAAGTAGAAAATGAATTTCCCTCCCCCAAAATTAAAGTACACATTGTCCATAATGTGCGTATATTAATATGAAAAGGTAAAATGAAAAAAAAACCTCCCTTAGTCCTCTCACACCACATCTATCATTGAAATTGCTCAATCTTGTTGCACCATTGCTCTCCACATTTATTCACCAACAATAAAAATATAATTAAAATAACATTGGGTTTCCTACCAATTAGCATCACATTTAACATCCTTGACTAAGCGGTCATATCAACTCCTAAGGTACATCCTCTGTATCTATTTACTATTGATTTTTCTCTAAAATAGTTTGAGTTTAGAATTATTCAATAATACTTTATGCTCTAGTTTAAAAACACAATGCTCAATTCTCTAATCATGCCATATTTTTGTTTTCTTTTTGTACTTTTTGGCATTTGAATAAGCACTCAACAGTAACTCATCTAATTTATGTGTTTGTAGCATCTTTTTCACCTCTCTATTGGGCTCTTCTGCTGCCCACTTGATTGGAAATGGTAGTGTAAAGGTATGAGGTCTAACCTTGGTGGCCCTTCAATAGATGGTTTGAGCTTAGATCCTTCCTCAAAATTCTCCACAACAACATTAGGTATACACATGAGAGGTGTAGCCTCCAAATAGTTCATACAATCAACAATATAAATCATAGATTTCATACTTTCAAAATTTAAAATAGATTGATTTGTTTCTTGGTGAGTTTACTTCATTTTTCACGACATTATGTGAAATAGGCTTATATGTGGGTGACACAACATATTCTTTTAAGTTATCATCATGATCAGTAACATCTATCCTAAAGAATTAATTAGCATTATCATTATCAAGGGATTCAAATTCTTTAAAAGCTTTCAATGTTTCTTGTTTATCTTGCTCTTTTATTGTAAGCTCATTTTTTTGTAGATCAAAGAATGCTCTTCCAAACTATGAATATCTAAAATTAGATATGATGTAAGCTTACTTAAAATTAGCAGCTAAGAAGATATATGAGAAAATATCTAAGAATAGTTAATCTCCAAATTTTCTAAACATGTGAATAACTAAAATCCCCAAAAACATAATTATCAATTAATGACATGATCAATTGAATCTAACCTAGCATGTATTCCTCTCTCAACTAAACTACACATCATATAGTAGTTAACTAAATCATACCCTCATGTCAATTAAATTGTGTACTATTCATTAGGTTCATCAATTATGGATCACATTCATAAAAATCATACATCTCTCCTTAAAAACTATGCATGTTATTTAATCAAGACAAACAATTAAATAATTATATCAAATCTATTTAATTGCCTCTATAGATTAATTGTTAGCCAAACAATTAATAGCATAAAAGTGAGATTGAATAATATAATTAAACTGAAATCATAATTGGGGTAAAATATTTATCATCATATGTTGAAAATGGGTTCATATGACCCCTAGATTAATAAATTAGCTAAACATAATTTTTTTAATAAAACTCATATTTTTCATAAAGAAATATATAAAAATTGATAAATGTGAAAAAGGAAATGATCGACGGTTGAATTGATTACCACCTTGATTGTTTTTATCGCTCCAAGAGAAATTTGGTTATTGTCTCCATTCTAGTTTATATGTATTTGAGTATGGATTATTGTTTTGATTCATATTATACATATAGTATGCTGATTCAGTATTATTTGGAAACTTATCAAACAAATGAGCTCCCCTACAAAAGGTGCAGAAATTGTAAACAATATGAGATGTAAATGAGATGTCAACATTAAACAATCTTAGATGTAAATAAGGATCCTCTGTGGGTAATCAATTGAATTTTCCAATTTCTTTTAACATTTGAAACATCATTGGTTTTAATTCAAACTAATTAGCTTGAATGTTTGGCCTTGTAATACTTGTATTTAGCGTTTCCAACATAGGTGATGCATATTCATTCATAACTCTATTCCTATCATCCATTAAGCATATCTGGTTATTCAAATTTAGCTTATTATTTTTTATTTATAATGAATTAGTCATTTCTTCAACTTGGTGACAACTTGTTGTTTTCTTATTGATCTTAAAGTATGCTCGATTTTGGGATCTAAATGTAAGATTTCTTCCTCATAGACTTTGCTCATGCAGTAGAGCCAAATATATTTCTAATAAACTAAAGAAGATGTCAAAAAATAATAAATAAAAATAAAAATAAATGACTAAATAAATTAAAATTACAAAAAAAAAATAAAAACTAATTTCTAATGTTGATAATTCTAATGGTACTAAAGAAGATGTCAAAATTAAAAATAAATTAATAAATTAAAGTTATGAAAAATATATAAAAAAATAACTAAAATAAAATAAAGATTAATTTCTAATGTTTATAGTCCTTGGTAACGTCAACAAAAACATAATCAATAGGAATTGTTTACAATGAATATGTAAGTATACGTATCACAATAAGTAATGTAATGATACAATCAATGTTTTTGTGTTTTTATGTTTTAAGGAAGCAAAATTAAAAAAAAAAACTAAAAATAAAAAAAGTACTAATTAATTAACTCATAATTAAGAGATAAGAAGATATATGAGTAAATATCTAGGAATACTTAATCACCCAATTTTATAAATATGTGAATCATTAAAATCCTGCAATATAATTATCAATCAATTACATGATCAATTAAATTTAACCTAGCATCTATTACCTTCTCAAGTAAACTACACACCATGTAGTAATTAACCTAATCACACTCTCATGTTATTTAAATTGCATACTACTCATTAAGTTCATCAATTATGGATCACATACATAAAATCATACATTTCTGCCTAGAAACTATGCATGTTATTTAATCAAGACAACCAATTAAATAATTATCTCGAATATATTTAATTGCCTCTATAGATTAATTGTTAGCCAAAAAATTAATAGCATAAAAGTCAGATTGAATAATATAATTAAACTGAAATCATAAATGGGTAAAATATTATATAATCACTTGTAGAATATTGGGTTCATAAGACTCATAGATTAATAAATTAGCTAAACATAATTTTGCTCATAAAACTCAGATTTCTTATAAAGAAAGATAAAATTGATAAAGAAAGGAGAAGAATTATAAATAAAATCAATCTCTTGAATTGTTGCACAATATCCTCTTTAATCTCCACCAAAATTTTGTCTCTATTTGAACTTGTTTTGTATTTTTCTCTCTTCTTGGCTTCAAAAACTGATAATATTTTTAATTTTTGACTAATTAGGGTTTTTGGGGAAACTTAGGGGTTAAATTAGCTCAGATGGAATATGAACCATTAGATAAGTTTCAGATCAAGAGCTATGATGAAAAAATAAAATTAAATAGCGCTGACCAATGGGATTGCGACATGTGGAATAGGAAAATCACTAAACGAATCAACGTGTGACGCATTGCGGGGTGGACTAGTCATGGTCAACATGTGCTTTAGTTAGCACCACAGGGCACACTGTGATTTATGGATACAGATTGTGTGGTGCTTTGGTGGTGGGTGAATCACATGACGACGTGTGGCACGCTCGTTGACCGCGCCATAGAACTCGAAATAAACGTCGTGTCAACATATGGCAGAGCTTGAGCCACCTGGTACATGCGTCATACTCTAATTGGCCCTATTTTCTTATGTGGCATCCATATAGTGATGACTGGTTAGCTCTTTTGCTTGCCTGGCATTCATGTGACGTTTTCTAATTAGTGCTTCATTAAAAAATCCACAAAAATTTAGAAAATATTTGAAAATATATATTTTCATCCTTTTTCACTAAAAAGTTCACATTTTAATATTTTTGACTCAAATATACTACTTATTGAATAAAACGAATAAATATTAAGTAGAAAATTGTACTGATGACTCTACTTTGATAGAGTCATCAATAATCACTAGAATAACTCCCCAAAACACATTTTTGATTTTGATTCTCACCAAAAACATTCCAAAATCGATCAAATTGATGGATTTTACCCTTATTTTCTATTATATTCTTGGCACCCAAACAACTTTTCTGGCCACTACACTCCCAGAACACCATCCTATAGTACTTCATAATCCTTACATCAATTTCTACTTTTGGTTTACTTTTCTTTTAGGTTGTACAACAAATCTCTTGGGTGTCGTTTCTACTTTTGGGTGTCTTGTTAATAAAAAATGGCTTCTAGGTGATGTGAAATTCCAAGCAATGCTTTAGCTCTATGCAACCCTCAGTGGTGGGCTCGAGAGAATCACAAACCAAATTCAAGACTTGTTTTTCTAAATTCCCTATCTTACTTGAATGTGTGTTACATGGCACAATTTGCACGAGAGTGGAGTCACTTGGGCCACTAGAGCCCTTGGAAAGAAGTCACTTTTTACTCCCCAAAATACTTGATGTCTGGGCCTTAGTTCGGGAATTCTATGCAAATGTGGATCCTTACATTACGATTACAAGTCCGATGCAATATAAAGTTTTTGTTCAAAATAAGACTGTGGATATATCAGCCTCATCTTTAAATGATTTTCTATCAATCACTTATAATAAGAGCACAATATTGATAGAATTAAACCCATAAATGAAGAACTTTTGATATAATTATCGAGGTCCTCATCAGTTGGTGTTAACCCTAAGGGGCTGTATACCTTTAGTGAGTTTAAATTGCTTTATAAAGTGTTGAAAAAATGGGCTATGTCAATTTACTACCCTCGAGTCATCTAGCTGAGATTGGGTATCATAATGCCAAAATTTTGTTTTTATTGGTAAGGGAATGTCACTCAATGTTGGGTCAATTATTCAGAACGAAATCATAACCCAAGCCTTCATCACTAATCCTACTAGGGTTAACCATGTTGATTTTAGCTGCTAGTGTTCCTCCCAACAAGGACTATGTATCTATTAAATACATGAGTAACCTTGGTTGCGGTAAGATCTCCCACACTTTTGCTAATACATCAAAAAAAAAACAAAATTCATTTGATGTAGGACCAAGTGGGGTAGCAAACATTCTTGGGAATGATGGAATGGAAAATATGGATGATACCCAACCCTCGCATCCCTACTTCGAGGATGAAATTAGGACAATAATGGATGCACTTTCTACCTAGATAGGTGCTATGCATACCATGTATGAGGGCATGAACCGCCGTATAAATGAAATAGGCGAACGAGAAAAGGACATCCTTTCAAAGGCCAATGTCTACATTGCTCACACCACAGACCGAGTGATCTATGGGAGGATTGATCCTTTTGATTTTCTTTTTTCTTGTTTCTTTTCTATTTCCTTATGATGTTAACTGAATCTTTTGAGTTTTATTATTTTCTCTTTCCTTGGTATAATAGACAAATCAAATGTGACTTTTTGACTATTATTGTGTAATTTAGAGTTGTGGTTATATATTTGTGTTTTGATTTTTCTTTTCGTATGTCAAAAAAGGAGAAAAAGTTAAAATTTGAATTTTTGCTACTTAGGGGGAGAAATAAACTCATCTTATGATTATGCACATATGGGGAGAATGCATCATCATTTTTATTTGATTTATTATAAATATGTTTGAAATGAATAAATGCATGCTCTACATGATATTACATGATATTTGAACTAATTTTTAAATGTTAACCGATCTAAGGAACAATGAGGCTTCAAAGCTAAAGTTGTGATTCATTAATGTAATTTAAATTGGCAATAAGCATGTCAAGATAAATCGAAGATAACTTTACTATATTATATGATAGTTCTATTATGAAATTAGATCTTCAATGTAATAATTTTATTCCTATGAGTGTCATGTAGTAAGAGAGTGTTTTTGCTACACAAAAATATCAAAGGGGGAGTTTGCAAGAAATTATAAGTGTTGTAATTTTCATGGACAAAATGTTTATTTATAAACTAAATTTTAGGCACGTTATTAAGTCCATCAAACTAATCTAAAGAAATTGCTCGAATTTCATATTGTTATAATTCAAGTATACCCTTTTATAACTATCACATAGAGTGTTGCACTCATGCATTTATTAACACATGTTCACAACATTTGATAATTACTTATTATAGTATAGTTTGCATTGGTCGATCATCGATTTAGAGATTTGATCACTCAAGTGGTTAGATCGATTGAGTTTTGATGACTTTTATCGAGACCCTCTCAGGTTGTTTCTACGTTAATCAATTGATTTCTATCGACACCCTTTCAAGTCAAATTCTCAATGCATCTCGATTAATCAATCGAGCTAGCATTTGATGTGACTTGAGAATCCTTTTTCAAATTGACTCCTCTATGCATTTACATAATACCATGTTTTAATTAAGTGCTGTAAAAACCTAATCTTTCCCATTGAGACCTAGGTCTAGCAATCCAACTCTAATAAATATACAAACCTTGGCTTACTTTAAAACTACACAGAATATATAATTTTTGAGATTTATTGTCGTCTTCTCTATGCTTCTTCACTTTACAACTATTTTGGTCACATTGATTCTAAGTGTTTTTTGGCCATTTTATTCATAAATCACTACCTAGATTAATGTTTTATTCTCTTCTAGAAATCATGATTGCTTGCTTGATGATCTATGTTTTGAACTATGATTAGAATTTGTTTCTTATTGAAATCTATTTAGAACACACTCCATCACTTGTGTTTTCCGTGCTAATCTTTTGCAAGTTGTTGGATGTGTCTCTTTACAGGTTGTTGGATGTGTCTAATTGGTGAGGGGTTAATTGAAATATTGGTTTGAATATCTCTCGTATTAATCTTGAAAATTGTGATAACAAAATAATGACACATAAATCAAGTACATTAAGACAATATCTTAATAAGGGTAACATAAGATTGAATTTTTACTTAAACGTTTGGTTTTCATAATAGAAGGTTAGATGGTTCGCTGGACCGTTGGTTTTTCACTTAGATAATAATTGTGACCTAAATTATTTCCACTTAAAAGCATCACATGTTTTTATTTTTTCCACTTTAATATTTACACACAATTATATGTCTAACTATTTTGTTTAAGATATCAAATTATAATTTGATAAAATTCAAACACTTATTCACCCGTGATTTTATCCTACCTTAAACTTTCAATTCGGAAGAAATATTTGGTTAAAAAAATTATCAATTTACCCTCTATATTAATTTAACACTTGTGACAAATTATCAAGATACAATTAGTTTAATGTGAATTTATTTTCGATAATTTTATCAACAAAAATTAAATAAGTAATTGATATAGGTAATTTAATTATAAGTATAATAAAAATTCATATCCTAAACATTGGAACCTTTAGACTTATAAGACTAGTCTTTTAGCAGCGATAAACGGAACGTATAGGCATTCTTGCAATCTCCAATTGAATGAAAAACTCCAACTAAAAACCTTTATATGTGTAGCTTTTTGTCCCATTAGCATTTAGACAAGCTTTATATTTACAATTTTAGAAGTGACAAGCAGAAAAGTTTAAAGTTAAATCAAATCAGGAACCAGTAAATTCATCAAGATATCATTGAACTATGGTGAACACAATTTATCAACACAATTAATACAAACAAAACTACATGTCTGAAGCAAAAGAAATTAAGTGTCACCTTACCTCCATATCAAACACATATCTACATAGCTTAATATATCTCGTCATCTGGGACATCTGGTGTCAAGAATTTCTTAGGATCTCTACTAATTTCTTCATAGTTTAGCCTGGGTTTAACCCTTTCCGGAACAGGCATAAGAGGAATAATATAGTCTCTGTCAATTACTCCATCAATTATTCCATATTCAACTGCTTCTATGGGAGACATGTAACGATCCCTATCAATATCTTTCTGGACTTGTTCAAATGGGCGACCAGTAAAGTTTGAAATTATTCTTGTCACGTTGTTCTTGTTATGCATCATTTCTCGGGCTTGAATCTCCACATCTATTGCCTGCCCACTAGCACCACCCATTGGTTGATGGACCATAATCCTTGTATTTGGCATAGCAAGGCGCTTGCCTTTCGTGCCACCACCGAGGATTATAGAAGCAGTTGATGCCGAGATGCCAAGTGCAACAGTTGAGACATCAGCTCTTACCAGCTGGATAACATCATATATAGCCATTGTAGCACTAAACGAGTAAAAGTAGATATTATTTAAAGCAAACAATGAAAAGATATAATTGTCAGATAACTGCACAAATATAGTAAAGATTGACAGTAGACACTCAAACATGAATCTAGAACGTGTGATTTCAAATATGCTTTTGAAAACGGCTGAACAAAAGTAGGGACAAACTCAACAACAATCTCCCAATCTAGCAAGCATTACATATGCGTACTTCACAATACTAACAGTCATTACTTAGTTACACATCAGTGCAACTGAGTTACATGGATGTGTTTTCCTTAAAATTAGAAAGGGATCTGCATATATGTATTATGCTGGGCTGATTTTAAATGAAGACTTTAATTAATGATATTTAAAATCAATAATAAAAAGTAAAACTGCAGCAAAAGTATAGATAAAAGTTACATAAATTATAAGCAAATGCTTTAAACTTTTTATCATGTTCAATTTTTTATGAACGAATGAGTATTTTCTTATTATTTTATATTATTACGTGGATTATCCAAGAACCATGTCCATTCGACAAATATCACCGTATCTTAAAATTTTAGAAATAGGCAAGAGATAAATGAGCAAGAGAAATGTAAAAAATAGAAAGAGATGGGAAAGGCTACAGAACAACCAATCCTTGTTGGAAAAATTCTATCTACATATCCCCCCTCCCAATTAGTTTTCCTTCAAGAACAAAGATAAACAAATACATACAAATATAATAAATCCAGACATTACATGTTGACATTTCTCAAATTAACGAGAAAAATCAAGCAAAAAATATACAATAAAAAAGTAAGTACTAAATTAATGGATGCATGAAATTAGTCTTAAACTTGTGAAGAGTACCAGCCCAATTGTCATGTGTTCCCTTTAGAAGAAAAGCTTACGCGAATGGAAAGAGATAGGCCAAAATGAAATTCCCTTATTGTTAAATACCAAAGGCACCAACAAAAGTGGAACTTGCAGTGCGCTGATTTGAAGATAAAGAAAAGGTCAAATACATCATAGGTAAAAGTAGACAATCTTACAAGGCACTTGACAAAAATCGTAAACAACGACGACGTCTCAATAAGTGTACTCCTCTAACCCCAGCTTGAAGAGTAAATTACATTCCTGGGTTCTATCATCCCTATTATTAAAACATTAAAAGTTGATTGAACGAATGGGGTAATATAATTGAACACATGATGGACATTGGGTCCTATTCAATCATTTCCTTAGGCTTATTAGTTATCTTCTAAGCACACTGTTTAACTCAATAACCATGAATCTGAACTAACTAAACCATGAATACCAAATGATACACCTAACTACATCAATAATTGAGGATAACCAAATAAGTAGTTAATATTTTACCAAAAAATGGAAAATATTTTGTAATATTTATCAGCAAATTACGAACTATAAACCAGAAATTAAGGAGATCCAGGAGTGAAAAAAATATTATTTCTACCTGAGAGAGCCTCCGGGGCAGTTAATAAAGAGTTTAATGTCTTTAGAAGAGTCTTGGGCGTCCAACAAAAGCAACTGGCTAATAATAGCGTCGGCAACAAAGTCATCAATATTATTCCCCAAGAAAACAATCCTTTCTCTGAGAAGTAAACCCATGGTGTCGGACTCAGCTCCTTTCATGGCGGTGGAAGGTCCATGAGGAGCAGAGGATAACAGCAAAGAGGGCTTCGACGTCGAAGATTTTGAGGAAGAGTGTTTAGGGATTGGTGATGCCGTAGTTTGGATGCATATGACAGGGGAATTTTTGGGGAAAGATAATGAGAGATTGGGTAAGAAGAATGAGGGTTTTGGACGAGAGAAGTTGGGGATTTTGATAGATTGGATGGAAGACGAAGAGTAGTGGTGAGGGACTGAGACTGAGACTGAGAGGACGTCCATGTTCGAGCTCGAGTATAGAGGGCAGGGATCTTGCCGATTTTGCAAAAAGGATTTGGCTTTTTATGCTTACGATTGAAAGGGTTTGGCCAATTTGTGTAAAATCATTAGAGGTAAAGCACCTGCCTCGAGTAAATGAGTATTTTTTTTAAATTAAAAATGTATATTAACCTTCTTCCAAATTTTTAATATTAAGTTTAAAATGTAACATGTAAGTTGCATTTTAAAAAATAAACATTTTGTGTCAATTTTAAAAAATAAAAAATAAAAAAAATAATACTTGTCAAAGCTCCTTCATTAGTCAGGTGTATTATCATGTCTCGTAGTAATGTTTTCACTTACCCAGCTCATTTTTACCACTTTAATTGTTCCTCTCTTGTTTTTCCTGAATTCTACAACTATTTCAGAGAATGCTCCTAAAGATCTCAACACCATATATATATATATATATATATATATATATGAATTTGAGAGGGAAAAAAAATGAAAGCTCTACGTAACTAAACATTGTTAACTTGTTTTCACTTTTTAATATTTTAGAATAACAATTATAAACTATTATTATGCTTAACTTTCTTGTTTAGCTAAAATTAATAGTTAGATTATAATGGATAGAGTTCAAGACATGAGGGAAGACGACAAGGAATTTTATTTTTTTTATTTTTATTTTCAATTAAAATTATCTTTACATCTCTAATTTATCTTTCTCGACCTAGCATTTACCATATAGTTGAAAGAACATTGAAATTTTGGATTAAAATGACATTTTATGATAAAATTTGGACTAAGGTGTATCTTTGAAAAAAAGTTATCAAAATTTAATTAAAAAAGAGTACCTAATGGGAGTTTAATCGTGGCTTAAGGGTACGTGCCTTTGGCCTAAGGTTAGTGGCCTTTTAAGGAACAAACACATTTGGTCGTCAAATATCAATTGCATCCAAAATAACATTATTTTGTACGTGAATTTACGATTTTTATTTTTTTTTCTTATTAGTTGTTTGAGTTTTTTTCCCTCTTTATTTTTATCCACATCAATAATTAGTTGCATGTTGTTGTTTACGTGAGAACATAGAACATACCATTAAAACTTTAGACAATTATTAGATGTGATGGCCTTTGGTCATCCGATACTGAAAGTAAGTTTGGATAGTCACAAAGAAGGAGGATATTAGTGTCTATCCTTATGATCTAAAAAGATCAAAAGAGATTTAGGAAAAATTTGTGTATTGTAATGTTTGTCTATTCTCAAGTTATATTATGAGATATAAGGTGAGATTTTACGTGAAATTGTGACATTTATCCGTTGTGATGGATTTATCTTATTTTCGTAATTATCTCTTTATCAGATAATTATGAGGTTATGTGCCTGTCGTTTATCCTGTTAGCTGTTTATCCAGTAATGACGCTCCATACTAAATCAACACTTATTGAGCTGGTCTATGAATCATATATTGATTGAAACTTCTCATATTATTCCATATGGTGTGGGTTGGTTTACACCCAACATCAATCACTTAGACCTCCTAGGCATGGATACATGACTAAGAGATCTATCTTATCTTTTTATCATTATCGAGGCTCACGACCCTCAAAGCCACACTAGTAGTATCAAGCTTACTTTCGTGTGATTATTACTTACCCAATCGAAGGATTTCTTGCTTGAACCAGTGTTCAAAACATGCGTGGTGGAATCTTGTCATTGACGGCTTTTTGGATTCTCAATCGAACTCCCAGTTGAGGAGTTATGTCGAAGTCAAAGTTAACCTTTTAATGGTTAATCTTCCCTATCTTTCGAAGGAAAATATTTGAAAAGTTTACTCTGAATTTATCGAGTGTCTTGAACTTGTATACTATAGAGTGCACCTATTTGGGGCGTCGATGATAGATGCAACACTCTTCGAGTCTGTATAGAAAATGTTCGAGTGATATGACTTCTTATAAGTCCCTAAACTTTATTTCTTAATAGCACTCCACTTTCTCAAAGTGAGAGGTGTTACCTGTGTTGCATCCTTGTACTTCTTTTACATTTTGGTAGCAAGCTTGTGGTGAGGCCTATTCAAGGTCTCATTCGTCTCGAGATTCTAGGCACTTTGTGTTTGTCCCTTGTTAAGAGTTCTAGTCTATATACACAATGGTACGTACTTGTTGAAAAGCAGGTTCAGAGCCAAGAGTAAGACAATTGCATAAGGGACAAAGGATGGTATGATCGGTTCACGATATGGGGATGCTCAACCCATGATGATCTTGATAGCTATAAGTTCATGCATGACTGGCCATGTGTTTACCCATACTCCACTCTTTGTTAGTACATCCTCCTGTCCTCGTATACTGAATCAAAGTCCCATAATATTGAAAATAAATAAGACCATGATCAAATTTAGAAATAAAATTACAAGTAAAGAAGTGCACGAATTAGAGTTAAGGATATATATGATATGTCTGAAACATCCATGTAAGAAATTAAAGTGTGCAACAAAAAATTTCACCCCACCAACAAATTGGATTGTGAACTACCAAAACGTGTCCACCATCACATATCATCCAATGGTGCACACTTAGAAAATATTTCCAAAAAAGACATAAGAGAGTACCCCAAAGCATACTCCAGAACTCTGCCCTAATCCCTTATGAGAGCACTTGGTTAGATCAACATAATCAACCAAGCCTACCCCCATATAATAGGACAATGTAAGTGTACACTCACATACTAGAGGCTCAAAACGATGCTCTAACTCCTCCCGATCACATAAATTCATATGATGCTTATGAGGCACATATTCAAGAGGTGAGTTTAGGCCAAGAAAGCCCCGTAATAGAGTTTTAAAATAGTTGTTCCTACATAAGGTCAGGGACTCCTACCCCCACATATCATCTCCATTAAAAGCTCTAGAGATAATAATTTCCTCTAAGTAGAAAGTAGTGCAAGATATTAGTTATAAGAAACCAACATGGGATAGGGAAAACGTCCCACCATGGCAAAAAAAAGGGGCAATTTCCCTATTAATATATATGTATTCTTTGCAGGTATTTGGGCCACCTTATCCACACACATGGAATTCGACAATTACAGGGGAAGTCTAAATGAAAAAGGGCAAGGGGACTAAGATTTACTAACTCTAGGAAGTTTGTGGGACAGTATAGTATCCTTGGAGTCACACCTTTAATTGCTTCTCTCTTGTTTTTCTAGAATTCTATAACTATTTTAGAGAATGCTCTTAAAGATCTCAACACCATATATGAATTTGAGAGGAAAAAAATGAAAGCTCTAGTAAAGTAGACATTGTTAACTTGTTTTCACTTTTAATTATTTCATAAGAACAATTATAAACTATTATTATGCTTAACTTTCTTGTTTACTTGAGACATACAATGAAATCAATCATTTAATTTTGCAGCTTATGTTGTGCATAATTTTATTTTGTGATTCAAAAACATAACTAAACCACAAAGTTGTTAATGTTAAATGTTCTTACAAAAATTACATCAATTTGTATTCTGATTTAAGAAGTTCATAATTTTACCGTTCTTATTTAGAAAAGGCTTCTTATAATTTGATGGGTCACTACTCAAAGAATATTCTCGTTATACATTATAGAAATTTGGTCTCCTAATCATCAAAATTTTGACTGATTTTGAAGGCACAGTTTGGTGGGTAATAAGTTTTGAATATAAGTTTCATATTTTATGATTGTAAGAACTGAATTAGCTAAAATTATTAGTTAGATTATCATGTACAGAGTTCGAGAACGTGAGCAAAGAGAACGAGGGATTTTATTTTATTTTTATCCATAAATTGATTAAATCTTTAATTTATCCTTCTCAGCTCAGCATTTAATAGGTAGTTGTAAGAACATTGAAATTTGGGACTAAAATGCCATTTTATGATAAAAAGTGGACTTAAGTGTATTAATAAGATAAAGGTAATCATAATGTACATTTTTAATTAAAAAGCGGTACAGGAGTTTAATCGTGCCTCGAAGGTAGGTACCTTTGGCCTAAGATTAGTTGCCTTTGTAAAGAACAAAACCATTTGCTACGAGGTTTTTTCCTCTTATTTTCATATTGTTGATATCAATTTTTTATCAATATCAATGATTAGTTGCATCTCTTCTTGTTGTGGACGTGAGAACATAGAACAAACTACTAGGACCTCGAACCATCAGTAGGTGTGGGGGCTTTGGTTATCCGATGCTTAAGTTTTCACAATCGATGTAGAAGGAGGTGACTAGTGTCTCTTCTTGTGATCTAGAGAGGTTATGAGAGATTTTGGAAGAAATTGTGTATTGTAGTGTTTGTTTATTCTCAAGTTATGTTATGAGATATAAGATGAGATTTTGTGTGAAGTGTACATGCTGAATATATATAGAAGAGAATACTACTTATTGATGACCCTTATTCATTGTGATAGATTTATCTTAATGTAGAAGTTATCAGTTCGTAATTATCTCTTTGTTAGATAATTACGTGGTTATGTACTAGTCGTTTATCATGTTAGATGTTTATCCAATAATGATGCTCAATGCTAAATCAATGCCTATTAGGCTGGTCTATGAATCATCTACTAATTAAAACCTCTCATATTATGCTATATGGTAATGGTTAATTTACACCTAACATCAGTCCCATATACCTCATAGGCCTGGATACATAGGGTAAGATGTCTATCTTATCATTCTATTTTCATTAGGGTTCGCGACTCTCAAAGACATAATAACAATGTCAAACTTACTTTCGTGTTATTATTACCTACCCATTTGAAGGATTTCTTGCTTGGATCGGTATTCAAAACATGTGTGTTGGCATTCTGTCGCTAGCAACTCTTATGGATTCTCAATTGAACTCCCAGTTAGGGAGTTATGTGAAAGTTAAAGTTAGCCTTTGAAAGGTCAACCTTCCCTGTCTTTTGGAAGAAAATATTTATAAAGTTAGCCCTTAAGTTATTAGATGTCTTATACCTTGTATACTATAGAGTGCACCTATCTGGGGCATCAACGATAGGTGCAACACTCTTCTAGTATATGTAGAAAATGTTCGAGTGAAAGGTCAACCTTCCCTGTCTTTTGGAAGAAAATATTTATAAAGTTAGCCCTTAAGTTATTAGATGTCTTATACCTTGTATACTATAGAGTGCACCTATCTGGGGCATCAACGATAGGTGCAACACTCTTCTAGTATATGTAGAAAATGTTCGAGTGATAGAACTTCTCCTGAGTCCTTAAACTTTATTTCTCAAAAACACTCCACTTTCCAAAAGTGAGAGGTTATGCTTATGCTACATCCCCGAACTTCTTTTTCATTTTGGTAGCAAGTTTTAGGTGAGGTCTGTTCCAAGTCTTATTCGTCTCGAGACTATAAGCGCTCTGTGAGTTTATCCCTTATTAGGAGTCATAGTCCATGTACACAATGGTGTGTACTTGTTAGGAAGTAGGTTTAGAGACTGGGGTGAGACAATTGCATGAGGGAAAAAGGGTGGCATGATCAGTTTATGATGCGAGGACCCTAAACCCAGGATTATTTGGGTAGCTATAGGTTCACGCATGGTTGGCCATGTATCTATCCTCCTTCTCATTCCATTATCTGCTTGTACATCCTCATTCCCTTGTACACCGACTCAAAATCCCATAATCTCATAAATATATGAGACCATGATCAGATTTAGAAATAAAACTACAAGTAAAGAAGTGTATGAATTAAAGCCAATGATATATATGATATGTCCAGAACATCCATGCAAGAAAGTAAAGTGTGCAATAAAAAATTACATCCCACTATTGGATTGTGAACCACTAGAAGGTGTACAACCATCACATATCATCCAAAGGGGCACACCTCCTCAAGAAATATTTCTAAAAGTGGTATGAGAGACTACCCTAAGAGCGTACTCCAAAAAGCTACTCAAGTTTCCTATGAAAGCACTTGGTTAGATCAAAATAATCAATCAAGTCTACAAACAAAATTAATAGAGTAATGTGCCCTTCCCAAATGAATTATGTCCAACAATAGTACAACGTATATGTCCACTTATATACTAAAGGCTCAAAAAAATGCTCTAACTCCTCTTGATTACATAAATTCACATGATACCCTAGAGGCATACACCCAAGAAGTAAGTGTGAGCCAAGAAGGCCCCATAATAGAGTTTTAGAATAGCTATTCCTATATAAGGCCAAGGACTCTTGCCCCTACATATCATCTCCACTAAAAGCTCTAGAGATAATAATTGTCTTAAAAGAGTAGAAAGTAGTGCGAGATACCACTTGTAAGAAATCAACATGGGATAGAGACAACATCCCACCATGATAAAAAAAAGGGTAATTTCCCTACTAATAAGTATGTACTTTTTAAAGGTATTTAGGCCACCTTGTCCACACTCATGGAATTTGAGAAGCATGGGGGAAGTCCAAAATGAAAAATGGAAAAGGGATTGAGATTTACAAACTCTAGAAAGTTTGAGGCTAGTGTCCTTGGGGTCACACCTTTGATAAACCATAGATCATAGCAACCCCTTAGGTGCACTATACATTTGTGGGATAGGTGTCCACCACCATCTATAGAATTTGGCACATTTGGTTAAAGATAGGATGAACCCTAAATACAAGCTTTGCAATCCACATTAAAACATATGTGAGAAGTAGCATAACAGACTCTCTATCTCTTAGAATGATAGATCCTAACAATGGGCCCTAACTGACCTATGAATAGGGATCAACATCATCCCGGGTCTGGGAGTTGCTAAAACTGTTATGCCCCATCCATACAAACTCATGTTTTCTCACATGGGGAACCCTTGGTCTTTAACCTTGGTCAATAATGAAAACTACCAGAAATGAGTATAGTTCAACGACACTCATGACAAGATGGAATAATCCACCAAGAATGATAAGAATTTACTAAGTATAAACACCAAGTACTTGGGTGACTTGATGAACTCAAGCACACCAAGTAATGGAGTTGGTAGATCGTGGATACCTTGGCTCAAGCAAACCACCCTGACTTACAAATAATAAGAACAAGTTACATAAATGTGATGAAGTTCATACATGAGCCCAGTAGAAACATAACCAAGCATGTCCTACCAATCAAGTCAAAAATGACTGGATAGATAGATGGATAAATAAACATGCAACAAATAGGGCCAAACTAAGCCTGACCACACAGACACTTGGTCGATCGAACATAGGATATCACTGGCTAGAGATGCCACACGAGGGATGACATATGGATGACTAGTTAGACACACGGTGAAATGGTGAATGGAAAATTATGCATAATTGCTCAACATATGACTCAAGTCAATATAACTTGCCATATGGCCATTTAGCCATGTCCCAACTAGCCATATTCTTGTCAATCGATGATATCCCTAGCCAGCCACATTTTGGCCGACCATGTCTAGTTTTGGTCAGTAACACTTGGTCTTGGCCCATCTGGCTATGTGGTAGTATGAACTTTGACCCATTCATTCATTCAATTGAATGACCTTTGGTTCGATATTTTGGTGATCTTTGACTTATATACCAGTGGCCTTATTTTTTATTTAGGCCTTGTTATGTTTGCATGAACCTTTTCTAAGTTGGAATGATTTATTAGGAAAGGTATGAATTTACTAATCCCTCAATTGATTGGCTTTGTCATTGATCACCTTTATTCCAATTGATCTACTTCTATACTTCAACGTTTAGTTGAAATAGTCTAGGATGCTACCCATAAGGCTATACCATACAAGACAATATTTTTCCAAATAGACTACAACATCCCACATGATAGATCACATAGATTGGGCCTTGATTAGATCACATTGATTGAGCTTTGATTGTTAAGAGTATGGCCATAATCTTGAAGTCTATAGCTTTGTCATTCAACACCCTCATTAAAAGGAAAGTTTCAACTAAACAATGAATATTTTTTCAAGTTGAAAGACATCTCATGCTTAAAGTAGTT
The DNA here is from genome assembly GCA_033030585.1 of Hippophae rhamnoides. Classification (NCBI taxonomy): domain Eukaryota; kingdom Viridiplantae; phylum Streptophyta; class Magnoliopsida; order Rosales; family Elaeagnaceae; genus Hippophae; species Hippophae rhamnoides. The sequence goes on along the minus strand of CM065438.1, from coordinate 43,756,358 downwards.
GACAAGTTCAAGTACAAGGAGGAAATGTAGACTTCATGGTCTGTAAGGCAACAATCAAGTCTCCAGAGCCTCAATATAGACTACATATTGTATTACCTTATAGTCTAGACTATGCAACTTACATGTGGGCTCTATGATGCTTTGGGCATTGGAATATGTAGTAGGAAGTCCTAGTTGATGGTTCTAGATCTTGTAGCTCAAGAAGGAGCTTTAGAATCTAGAGTATGTTCTTCATTATATCAAGGTGGATATATGGTTCCATCTCTTAAAGTTTTCCATGTACTTCAAGGGTTTGGTAGTAGCATTATAATTACCTGCATTGGGCATCTTAAACTTGTAGGTGTATGAAGTAACCACAACTTCTATTATAAATGGGGACTATATTGAGATAGTTAAGTTTTTGGGTTAACATAATTCAACCTTTGTTGCATAAAATTCAATAAATTGTTGAATGAATGACTATAAGTACCTAATCTACGTAGTGATTTTTAGGGTGACCATTAGTCATTGAAGTCATATGTTAACATGGATGGCTTAGATAGAGTGCTCATACTTATTGGTATCAAGATAGTTGCATTGATCATGATGGATAAAAGTAACTCGAGCTACTCCCAAGTAGTCTAGGATTGATGGTCAGAGGGATGCTTCTTGAGCATCTATGGATCGATGACTTTGTACTTTGTGAGTGGACTCTCTTTGGAAGAAGCTGGGTACTAGTTCCCATCATGGTAGGTCACATAATTAGTCAAAATCCATATGGGTATGGATTAGATCCTATACACTCTAGGAATTGAAATATTCCATGTCGATGTTCTCTTAGATAAGAAGTAGACTAGAAGCCTATGGCTCTTGGAGGCATTTCAAGATGGCTTAAAATGTAGTCTTCATTATGTTTTGATTGGTATCGGTATCTACTAGGGATCTTTAACTACAAACTAGTTTGGCCTAGTGTGAGCGAGTTGATGCAGGCACGGACAGGTCATGGGAGCATTAGAAGGACTAATTGTTGATCAGGCCCCGTAATTCTCATCTAAGTGTTGGACCTCATTCACTATTTCATTTTTTTGGAATGATTGGTTTCTCTTTCTGAACACTATAAATAATGATGAATGGAAGAGCATATTGTCTTTTTTAAAATATTCTTTTGGTGCATTAGATGTATGGAATACTGGACAATCATTTCTCCATAAGTTTGATGGAATCGGATGGGTGAACAATCTCTCCATACACCCATTTTTTCATACCAATTTTCATACATGGATAAAAAAATGTTGAATATACAATCATTGGAATTGTCTCATCTAGTCAATTCCAGAATCAAATTTACTTCCTTGAGAATCTGTCTAGACGTGGGTGAGTCAAGCATGAACCATGTCTAACTTGTCTAACAAATCGAACCAATTTTTCATTTTTTTCATTTTTCTTTTTTCTATAGCCATTTTTTGGCTGGTACCCACATATGTTGGTAATGTTTGGTGGCACGTGTAGCCTCATACGATTGTTCATTCACCAACAATTTGAGAAAGCCAAACTTGTTAGAGGTGTCAAAACTGAGTCATGGTTTAGTGACAATGATAGTGGTGCATGTGTGTTGGCTTATGGATCAAAGAGTTGCACGTGATGATCTTTCTTGGATGCCATTAGGAATTGAACCTCAGGTCTAGGAAGTTGTTTCATCTTCATCTTGGAAGAATAGAAGTTCGGCCTTTTAGAGATCGTGAAAAATGTGAACTTCATTTGGAGAAGTTTTTTTATTGGACTTTTAGGGTTTTTTTAGGCCTACCTAGTTCAAAGTTCTAGAGGACATTGCAAATGTCTGTTTTAATCTAATTTTTTATTCAAATAGTAAAGCACAATCTCTTCCTATAGATAATGCCAGATGTTAATGTCAATTTTTGTCAACATTGATGATTGGTTGCTAATATGTGCTTGAAAAGAACTCATATTCTGTGATTTTGATATGCTTAATTGAAATAAATAGGTTTGATTATAACATGTTTTTATGATTATTTATGAAAATATATCTTTTCATAATCACAAGTATGTTTGTTATATTTTAGGTTTTTTTAGCTTCAAAAGAGATAAATATGTTAACATACGAATATTTAACACTTGAAGCACTCAAATAGCACCTTAAGAGCTATAAAGAGTAAGACATGTAAGCCTTATATGAAGAACCAGTCAGTTTGTAAGGTGTACAAGGAAAGTTTCAAGAAAAATAGGTCATGATGTACTACGGCACACACTGTTCAGTATGAATTTACTAGGCACGTAGAACAACTTATGTCATTGGCATGGAATAAGTGGGCCACAACATGATCCTTTCTGCTTGAATTCGATGAAGCTCAATGTAAGTTGAGTTGTGGTGTGGATTAATATGGGCTGTGACACGTGAACAATATTTTTAGCCCAAAGCCCTTGTATTAGCTTTTTCCTTATGAAGACAACATTATATTGTATTAGGTTTTCATTTTTTAGCTTTGTAAATTTCTCAACTGCCATAGATTAGATTGTTTTAGATCAAATATTCAAAAGCCAGTCTACTACCATATGCAAATATATAAAAAGAACCTCATTCTTGGAAAGAAGATCCAAGGATTTGGAGAAGCTGGTGACAGCTTGTTTAGATATCTAGAATCATTTTGAATAAAAGAGGTATTTTTAATTTTTGTAATTTTTTTCTTTCTGTAATCTGATGCCTTTTATAGTTAAATTAACTTTTGTTAATTTAGCAAAGTTAATTTAACTATGATTGGCTAAATCCTCTATACATCCATCATACTAGGTTTTCGACTATCATTAATTTTATCGCTTTAATTTATTTGTTTACTTAGGTATAATTTAAATTAGAATTTATGATTGAGTTCAACCATCCAACAAACTATTAGAATGTTTAGGGTTTTTTTATTAACTTAATTAGAAAAAAAAACTTTTTAAAACTACCGCAATTCCTTGAGAGACGATCTTGGGAGTATACTTATTGTTTACTATAAGTTATTTGTACACTCTCGAGCTTTTTGTAAATACAAAATTTGATATTCAAATTTTTGGTACCCTTGTCGAGAAATTAGCATTTTAAATTGTTTAGTTGTTTTTATTTTTAGTTATATTTTGTGATTTTCTTTTTATTTTCATAAATATGTGGTTTGCTAATAATAAAAATAAAAAAATATCAAAAGAATATTTTATTTTTATTTTTTATATTTACATCTTTTATTTTATTCATTTATTTGTCCTTGTTTGTTAATTTTGTTTATTACTTTTTATTACTTTCTTTTTTTGTCTATTATTATTGTTTATTTTATTTTTTCTTGTTATTTTTTTTGTTATTTATTTCAATTATTTTTGTTTTATTTTATTAGTTTTTATTTTTTTTCTTGTTTAATATATTTTTTTTAGTTGTTCATTTTGTTTGTAATTATTTTCTTGAGCATTAACTTGAGCCAATACTAAAGACATTTAAAATAAGAGATTCTTTACTAATGGAGTATTATAGAAAGAGTATGCAATGTCAATCGTTGGCATTACTACTTCCACTATATAGTTGGAAGAGGCGACTAGGAACTATGAATTGAAACATACTTTCCATGTTGCCATTATTCTATGGGATGCCTAATGAAGATTTTTTGACCTTCATTTGAGATTTTTACTCAACTATGTAGACATTCCATTTGCATGGGCTTATTGAAGACAAATTAAATATGAGTTTTTTCCATACACCCTTAAAGAAAAGGCTAAGGTTTGGCTAATAACTCTCACCTCAGGTTCTCTGGTAACTTAGGAAGAAGTCTATAATAAATTCATGGAAAGATACTACTCCCAACAAAACAATTCCAATTTGAGTGCCCTACATTCTCTTAAATGGAAGGAGAACCATTCCATGAAACTTGGGATAAGTTCAAATTACATCTCACTCAATGTCCACAACACAGCTATCTATGATGGATTGACACAATAGTGTCAATAGATAGTTGACAATGTTGTAGGCGGAGCTATGGGAGAAATAATAGATTTTGAGACTTTTGATCTTTATGAAATGTTGGGTGCTAATTTCCAACAAAATATTACTAGAGTGACACGAGCTGGAGTCAATGAAATAGGTTATGAGAATAAGATGGCCATGCAACTTATGGAATTGACGAAGCAAGTTCAACTCCTAACTACCATGAACACACCAAATTAAGAAGAATGTAGAGTTTATGGTATGTATGGGTATAATGCTAATTTTTTATCTTTTTTCAAATGATCCCTATATAGGTACAATTCAGGAAGTTTATCTTATGCAAGGATACCAATCTAAACCCATAGGTGATCCTTACATCAACACCTATAAAATCACTTTAATTTCTCATGGGAAGCAAATTCTATCCTACAATATGCCCAAAACTAGAGGCAAGGCCTAAACCTAAACCAAAACATGCCACCCTATCCACCTAAATATTCAACCTTGGAGAACAACTTGAATGCTTTTATTCAAGTAAGCCAAGATAATGACAAAAAAAAAATCAAAGGTTGAACTCTTTAGAGGCATCTGTGTAAAAGGTGGAAAGGAAAGTTTGGTAAATAATTAAGCAAATGCAAAGACAAGAAAAAGGTAGCACTCAAAGAAGGTATGAACATAAATGAAACAATTGTAAACCTTTTTAGGGAATTCAAGGAGAGTCATTTGACCTAACTACATTACACAAGACAATAGAACAATATCGACAACCCATACCACTCCCACACTGTCTTAAGGACATTGAACTAGATAAGCAATTTTTGACCTATTAAATTTTCTTTCTAAGATTAACATTAATTTTATTCTCTTAGATGTCATTAGGAATGTGCATTTCTAGGCAAAAAATTTTAAAGAACTATACATTATGAAGAGAAAGTATGATGTTAATGAAAGAGTAGTTTTATTAAAAGTTGATAGTGCAATATTTCAATAAAACCTTCCATCAAAATTGAAAGATCTTTGTAGTTTTATTATTGATATTAGTATGGAGATAAAAAAAGTGGTTAAGGTTATGTTAGATTTAGGGGAAAGTATTAATCACATGCTTACTCAATATACTTGCAACTAGGTTTGGGAGAGTTGAAGCCCACAACCATGTCCCTTTAATTACTTGATAGGTCTGTCAAATATCCTAAGGGCATGGTTGAAGATTTTCTTATATAGGTACATAAACTAATAATACGTGTTGAATTTATGATAATGGATATGCATGAAAACCTATCAATGGACAAAGACCACATTGTTCTTTTTGGTAGACCATTTAAGGCCACAACCAAGACTAATATAGATGTTCATAATGGGAAATTAACTATGATAGTCTTGGAAGAGACTGTTAATATCAAAGATTTTGATTCCTCCCCTATTCCTTATATTTATATTGATGATGAATGTTCATATATTGAAAAGGATAAACTTTAGTATGCTTATACTATTAAGAGGATAAAGAATGACTTAGATAAGAAGATTGAGGGGTACTACGAATTTTTAGAAGTGTTGAACCAATAGAAACCCTAGTACACCCTGAGATCTACATAAGACCCCATTTGGGGAAGAAAATACTCTGCATAAGGTAGAGCTAAAATAGTTATCTAAGAACCTAAAATATGTGTTTTTGGGAGAAGGGGTTACATATCCAACTATTATTTCATTCACTTTGAAAAAAAACCCAAGAAAAAGAACTTCTTAAGGTATTTAAAATATTCAAGAAAGCTATAAGATGGAGTATTGGAGACATTGGAAGTATTAGTCTGCCTATGTGTATGGATAAGATTAATTTAAAGGACAATACCAAACCTATTAGAGAAACCCAGAGAAGACTTAAACCCTATTATGCAAAAAGTAGTGAAAATCAAAATTTTGGAACTCTTAGAGGTAGAAGTTATTTATGCTATTACTAATAGCAAGTGGGTTAGTCAGGTACATATTATACCCAAAAAATCTGGCATTTCCATGATAAGAAATGACAAGAATGAATTAGTACTTTCTAGAGTCATCACAAAATGGAGGATGTGTATTGACCTTTGGAAATTGAATTTGTACACTAAGAGAGATCACTTCTCCTTTTTTTTATTGATCAAATGTTAGAAAGATTAACTGGGTAAAACGTTTATTATTTTCTTGATGGTTTTTCTAGATATTACCAGGTACCAATTGCATCAAAAGATTAAGAAAAGACCATATTTACTTGTCCTTTTGGGACAAATGCTTTTAGGAGGTGCCATTCAGTCTATGCAATACTCCAACCACATTCCAAATATACATGATGTCTATATTTTCAGATATGGTGAAGAAATTCATTGAGATACTTATGGATGACTTTTTTGTCTTTGGTAACTCTTTTGATGATTGTTTACATAAATTAACTTTAGTTCTAGAAAGATGCATTAAATGCAACTTAACTCTTAGTTGGGAGAAAATTCATTTTATGGTTAAACAATACATTGCCTTAAGACATTATTTCGAGTAAAGGTATAGAAGTGGATAAGACAAAAATCAATTTAATTGCTAAATTGCAAACCTTACTAATGTGAAAGGAATTAGGAGTTTCTTAGGATATGTAGATTTTTATAGGATATTTATTAAATATTTTTCTAAATAAGTCATCCTTTATGTAATCTAATATATCCTTTGTGTTTGATGATGATTTCCTTATTGTTCCTACCACCATGAAAGAAAAATTAACTTTTGCACCTATCATTATGGTACTTGATTGGTCTTTACCCTTTGAAATTATATGTGATGCTTATGATTTTTCCATATGGGTTGTTTTAGGATAAAGAGTAGAAAAGCATTTACATGTCATTTATTATGCTAGTAAAGTACTCAATGACACCCAAATTAATTATTTTATTACCAAAAATGAGATTTTGGCTATTTTGTTTTCATTGGATAAATTTAGATCTTATTTGGTAGGATATAAAGTAATTATGCATTATGATCATGTTTCTTTAAGATATTTATTGAATAAATAGAATGTTAAGCCAAGACTAATTAGGTAGGCTTTGCTTCTACAAGAATTTGAGCTAGAGATTAGAGATAAGAAAGGAACTAATAGTGTTGTAATGGATTATCTATCTAGGTTAATTTTTGATTTTGACACTACTCAAAGTGATAAGGAAATGAAAATTATTGAATTTTTTCTTGATGAATAAATATTTACAATAGGCCCAAATCCAGGGTATACTGACATAGTAAATTATTTTGCTATTGGTATTTTAAGGCTTAATATTTCTTTTCAGGAAAAGAAAAGATTTTTCCATGATTGCTAGCAATAATTTTGGGATGATCCTTATTTGTAGAAGCTTTTCAAAGATTAAATCATCAGGAATTATGCAACTTGTTGTCTCTTTTGGAGAACATAAAAACCTGCAAGCATACATGGTCACAAGTAATAAAGATTTGTAAGTAAAGTATCGTTCCCACGGAGATTTGTACTATAGTTTGTTGAGTACTAAAATTGTATCTCTCTGATTTTATCCAAAACAATCGTTGATTAAGAAAAGGTTTAAAAATAAAATAAAAGAAATCTAGGATTGCAATTTTTCACTAAACTAATCCGCTCAAATCGTGTTATTTTCTTTTGATTTATATTTTTTAGTACATTTAATTTGTCAACCGAAAACTTCTAATTTTATTCATACATCTCTTCCGAGCTCCGTATAAACACACCTCGTTAAACTAATTCACTATATCTCTATGAGAATTAAATTTAATAAGATTCATTAAGTTCTAAGTTCTCAAATGGCCACACATACAATTAGGGTATATTTCTATCCTTAATCAATCATGTCATTCTATTTACGAGCAATACACACACAAATGCCTCTTCCAAGTTTATTTATGTGCCACAGATCATTTTGATAAGATTCGTAAATAATCAAAAAGCATTAAGCACAAAATAGAATGAACAAATCGAACGTCTTATAAATCTTTCAAAAATAGTTAAAATCAAATCTTAATAAATTTAGATCAAATGTAACCCTAGAAAAATAAAATTACTTCATAAATGTAAAATAAAAATTACAACAGTTCAAGGAAAATAAGATGAAGAACAAAGAAAATTAAAACATCACATAGACAAAATATTTGGCACACGCAGAACACAACAAAAGCCAAAAAATGGCTTCTGAGTGTTCTGGAGTCCAAAACCGAACACAAAATAATCTCCAAAACTAAACTCCCCAAAAAACTTATAAACTCTATCATCTTATCTCCTATTTATAGCTAAAAAATACATCAAAAATATTTAAATTTAATACACGCTCGACAATGAAGTGTGGGGAAAATAATAAATTAAAAAGTGTGGGGGGACAAAATTGTATCGAAAATGGAATCGAAAATGTGGCTAATGTGAGTGGGCGCACCGTGCATTTCTGTTTTTCTTTTCAATAAACTATGCCACGTGTCGCGATATGATTCGCTGAAACAAATAGTGGGACACGTGGCAACACATCATTTGTTGCACGGAATGGGCGCACGCAGAAACTGAAGCATGGGATTGGGGCGCCGAGAAAGTGCGGCAACGACTGGAACGGGGACTTGATCCTGTGCTTTCGCGTTCATTGAACTTTCCACGTGGCAGATTATGGTTCGTGGCAGATTATGGTTCATGGAATAACCGGGCGCACGCTGATCGACCGCACGGGAAAGGGGCGCGCGAAGGTGGGGTCAGGTTTGCACGGCGTCAGACGGGTGGGTCCCACACTGCACATCGGCCTGAGCGGCAGGTGGGCCCCACTCGGGCACCGAGCCGCGCGATGGAGGAAATTCCTGCACACAGTCTCCTTGGTCGGGTTTGAACAACACGCGCATCCGAACCGTTGATACGTTGATCTGACGGTCCAAGATGACGCGTGGATAACACCAGGTGGAATTTCTCTCCTGCGAAGAAAAATAACGTTTATTAATTATATTTTCACCCACAAATATATTTCAAATTACATTTTAAACTTTGTTTAATTGCAATACAGCCCTCTTTGTAATTTAAATTAAATTTTAAACTTTTAATATTTGAAATTAAGCCCCGATTTTAATTTAAATTATATTTTCAACTTTTATAAATTGCAATTAATCACTCTTTTATTTGAAATTATATTTTTGGACACAAATTTTCCATTAAAAACGTTTTCGATACAATTTATTTAATTTTCTTAAAATATATAAAAAACAGTAAATACTAATTTATTAAACTAAAATTAACTAAAAATAGAGAGAACATAGCAATTATAATTAATAAAATTGGTGAAACTAACTATATAAAATACAGTTATCACAACTAAAGAGGAGCATGAAAGCATTTTGGCCTTTCTCCATGAGCTTTATTGTGGGGGCCATTTTGATGATGAAGAAAATAACCTTGAAGGCATTGCAATCTGGTTTTTATTGGCCAACCTTGTTTAAAGATGCTCGTAATTTTTTCATGCATTGTAATAAATGTCAAATGACTAGTAACATAGAAAAACATGATGAGATATCTTTGACATCTAATTTAGTTGTTGAACTTTTTGATGTTTGGGGGAGATATATATATATATATATATATATTGGTTGTAGTTTATTATATGTCAAAATGGGATGATGGTATACCCACTAAATGTCTTATTAAATTTTTGAAGGACGTAAAATTTAGTAGGTTTAGGACACCTAGGACCATAATTAGTTATGAAAGGAGTCATTTTTACAATAAGCTATTTGATGGCTTATGGAAAATGTATAATATCACACATAAGGTGGCTATTCTATACCGTCCACAAACCTCTGATGAAGTAAAGGTAAATAATAGATAAATCAAGGGTATAATGGAATGAATAGTGCGACCTTCAAGGAAGGATTGGTAAACCAAGTTTAATGATGCATTATTGGCATAGTACATAACTTATAAGACATCTATTGGTATGAGTCCTAACCGGTTGAATTTTGGAAAGGCATGCCATTTGGCCATTGAAATTGAGCATAAGGCATATTAGGTAATTAAGTAGTTAACTATGGACCTTAATCAAGTAGAATAGAAATACTTGTTTCAACTTGATGAGCTTGCTAAAATGTTAAACTAAGCGCTTTGTAGGAGGTTTATATGGTCGGTGAGGATCCTCGATGAGGTTGACCATTGTGCTTGGGTGAGTTCTCTAAATTCCCTCTCTTTTTTTATTTGGCATTCAAAAAAATTGTAATGAAGCTCTGTCAAGTTGACATCTTGTTTTCTATGTTTGGGTCACTATTACCTTGAGCTTTTATTCGATAATAGTGATTCCTGAATGTGTGAGCAAAATCATGCTTTTGAGTGGTGAGTACTCAAGACAGTGTTTGCTGGGGAGAGTAAAATAACATTCTTAAGATGTGAGTATTTAAGACTATTTTATTGGTGAGGTGAGAACAACAGTGTGAGATTGGGTTGGGTACTTTTGGTGGTATTCCTAATTCTATGTTTTTTCATGTTAAGTGGTTAAATGTGTCTCCCACTTTGGTTGTGTGCGATAAGTTGTTAAATGTGTTTCCCAAGGTGTTTGTTAGTGCTTCGTGATTGAGAGTGGTTCTCACGTTTGGTTTTTCACGTTACTACATATTATTGATCTTCGGTTATTGATCACCCTAATTGAGTAGTGTTGGCTTTGGAGGAAATTTAGGTTCATGTGTCAGACCAAGTGGTTATGAAGATGGCAAGTAATGGAAACAATAGGTAGTTCGAACATAGGTCTCGACTGATAGAGGTATTGATGGATTTATTTCTGTCAAAGTTGTATATGTTTACTGTCGAGTGGTTATCATAAGTAACTAGAGGATGTTTACACATAGGCAAGGATTCTATGTTGGTTTATCTCATTATATCTAGTGTTGTGCGTGCTCTATTTTTTGCCTAGTACAATCTGAGCTTGATTGTGTATGTCTCTACATATTGAGGTTTAAATTCATATTAGAAATCTTTTAATATTTATTACTTTCTTTCTAAATAGTGATAATATATCTATTGCTTAATATAATGGCTATTTGTGAATATTGTTTGTTCTTTTCATTGCTATCTATTAAGTATTTTACTTACTATTGTTTCGAGTTAGGTGTAATGTTATTATAATCTGATTTCTATTATGTGTGTACTAACATATTATATTTACACTTTGGTTAGAAAGCTTATTTGATTTGTATAATTGCATGCTTTCTTTCCTTTACTTGTAGTATGCCTATAGCTTTCTAATTATTTCTTCTACTAATTAAATTTAATATACTTGCATGTTGGCTTGGTTTGAGTCTCGAAGGAGTCTGTATCTCCTTACCCTGATTGGTTACCAGGTGTCAAACTCTTTATCATTTATTAATTATGTCCTTACGTATGAAATCTTCAAGTGATTGGAAATCTTTTATAGTTTTTCATATATGTATGCTTGCTTCACATGCCATTTGATGTTTGTCATGCATGTATATTGCTTATCCAGATAGGAACCAATTAGGCACACTGTCACTTATATGTTTATCGTAGATTGTTGTTTTCTTAATTGTTGGTTGTTTTATCTATGTGATGAATTAAACCTATTGTTTTCTTCCGTTGTGTTATCTACTTAATTCACATTGTGAGGCCTACTTGGTCAAGTTGGAATAAAGCTCGCAAAAAGATTCCATGGGTTGGTATTTCCCCTCATCATCTAGGTCTTAGTTGCCTATTGGGTTGGAAGAACAATTGATCTTTGTGCAAGTATTCCTACATATAGAATTCTTAGGTATTTAGGAATCAAATAGTGGAGACTACCTTATTAAAATATTTTGAGCCTATAGCGTTTCATTTTGAGTGATAATATTTTTCTACTCCTTTAAATAATCTTCTTATGAATTCAAGTTGTTAAATGATCTCTATAAGTTTTGCATTGAATGTTAAGATTTTTAACATTTGATGAAGTGTTATGTACTTATTTTTATTACTTAGACTGAATGATTTAAGTGAAAATTAAAAGTTATGCCCATTTCATTCATGATTGACTTTCAAAAAAAAATAAAAAAGAGATACATATGGGGTTCCCTAAAACTAATAAAAAGAGCAAAAATTATCCAATATATATATGGGTTTACTCTCTAAAAAAGAGATATATATATATATATATATATATATATATATGACCTATATTCTTCAAAGAGGTGAGATGGTTAATACAAAAGAAAAAATATGAAATAAATTCTCTTGAAGTCAATGCATTTTCATTCATCTTAAGGCATGTACTTGACATTTTTTTGATGATTTTAATTGATGTATGAGAATAGTAATATGATTTCTTTATAAATCCTATTATTTGATCTATTTCATAAGTTCAATGTTGTGCTCTTTTTGAGACTTTCTTGTTTAATTATATACGAACCTATTAGCTCGATTCTTTACATAAATTATATTCACATATATCTTTGTTGAGTGCTTGAACCCATAGGATCAGTGTAAAATTCTAACACTAGGATTGGATGAGTCAAAGTTGATAAATTGTTGTAATGGGACATGAATTTATGATGTGTACTTATTTGAATAGTAAACTTTGAATTTTTTAGATGTTGAATTAACTTGTGTTTTGATTTTAATTATGAGCTGAAAAGACACTCAAATAGGATAATTTTTGTTTATCTTTGCTTTTATTATATTATTGGTTGTTTTCTTTAACTTTTGTTATTTTTTTTAATTTTAATCTCAAATTAGTAAGATGTTTATAGGTATCATTACTAAAAACCTGACGAGACTTAAACTCATCCACTAGGGAAACCTAGGAGTCTAAAAGCTTATTACATACACTAAATGAAATTATGTTAATCTATGAAAATTATTTAGGTTAGTTTAGTTTAGCTTATTTATTTTAGTTTTTAGTTTTTTTATCATTTTCCATATTAGAGGCTAGGAAGAAACTAATTAGGAGTTGTTATAAATGCTTGAAAAGTACTCATATTCTGTGATTTTGATTTGTTTAATTGAAATAAATAGGTTTGATTATAGCTCATTTTTATAAATATTTATGTAGATATATCTTTTTAGAATCACGAGTATGTTTTGTTTTATTTTAGGTATTTTTAGTTTCAAAAGGGATAAATATGTTAAAATAGGAAGATTCAACTTAAAACACTCAAATAGCACCCTAAGAGCTAGAATGAGTAAGGCATGTAAGACACATATACAAAAATTTGCTAGTTTGTAAGTGTACAAGAAAATTTTCAAGACAAACAGGCTATGATGTGGTGAAGGAAATAGTGTGCTACAGTTCACACTATTTAGTATGAATTTACTAGGCCTGCAAAATAAGTTGTGTCACGGCATGGAATAAGTGAGCCACGATGCGACCTTTCTATTCAAAATTGATGAAGCTCAACATAGCTCAGGCCTTACACCAACGTTTTCCCTATAAATACAACATTATGCTATATTAGGTTTTCAATTTTTAGTTTTGTAATTTTCTCTACTACCGTAGGTTAGATTGTTTTAGTCAAATTTTCAAAAGTTGTTCCACCATCATATACAAATACAAAAAAAGAACCTTTTTCTTATAAAGAAGATCCAAGGATTTGGATAAGCTAGTGACAACTTGTTTAGAGATCTGAAATCGTTTTCAACAAAAAAGGTATTTTTAATTGTTGTAATTTTTATCTTTTTCTATAATATGATGTCTTTCATAGATGAATTAAATTTTTTCATTTAGGTATGATTGGCTTATCCATCATCCTAGGTTCGATTATCTTTAATTTTATTGCTTTAGTTTATCTGCTTACTTAAGTATCATTTAATTTAGAATTTATAATTCAGTTAAACCGTTTAACAAATTGTTAGAGTGTTGAGGATTTTTTTATTAACTAAATTAGAAAATTAATTTAACTTTTTAAAACCATTGTAATTCCTTGAGAGTCGATCTTAGGAATATACTTATCGATTACTATAAGTGATTCATGCACTTACGAGCTTTTTATAAATATAAAATTTGACAATCAAGTTATTGTGCATCAGTTGCACCTCTCTTATTGTGGACCTGAGAATAGAAAAAATACCATTAGGATCTTGGACCACTACTTGGTATAACCGCCTTTGGCCATTTGATGCTTAAGTAAATTTAGGTAATTGACGAAAAAAAGGAGCATACTAGTGTCTCTTATTGTGATCTAGAGAGATCAAGAGAAATTTATGGAGAGATTGTGTATTGTAATGTTTGTCCATTCTTAAGTTATGTTATGAGATATGAGATGAGATTCTATGTGAAGTGTAAATTCTGAATATATATAAGAGATTATACTACTTGTTATGACCCATTATCCATTGTAATAAACTTATATTAATATCAGAGTTATTTTTTCGTAATTATTTTTTCGTCGAATAATTATGAGATTATTTATTGGTTGTTTATCCTAGTAGATGTGTATCCATTAATGATGTTCATATGCTAACTCAACTCCTTCTGGGCTCGTATATGAATCATCTACTCACTAAAACATTTCATATTGTGCTACTGACTAAAACATTTCATACTGTGCTACATGACGTGGGTTAATTTATACCCAACACATATTATTAGTTTGCTTTCTCTCTACTCACCTGAACATCTCATTGAATCTCGCGATTTTGTCCCTGATTTGTTTTTCCAGATTTCTTCATCATGCCTTGTTCTTCATCGCCATTTCTTGCTTCTTCTTCAGCTGTGTTTCCACAATCATTTGGTTCATGTTTTCATTGGTTAGTTTATGCATTGTTTGAGTATTCGATTTCCTTATTCATCAGAGTTTGATTTTTTTTAATAATTGGATTTATGTTAAATTTTGAGATTTATGGTTCGTTTCTTGTTTGACTTTTTGTGCTTTATTTTTGTTTCGGAAGTCTTGGCTGTTTTGTGTTTTCATTTTGTTTATATTGCTTTCTTCATGTTCGTTATTGAGTTTAGTGCTCTTCTTCTTCTTTACTGTTGCATGTTGTTGTGCTTTGTTTCGTGGTTAATTATTCTCCATCTTTATACAATTTGTCTTGTGTTTTTGTTGTTTTCTTATTTTTCTTTTTTGTAATTGCTTTTTTGCTCTATTTTTGCCCTTTTTTAACTTCATGCTTTGTGATTAATGAAATTAATTATGATATCTTGCTCTTGTTTTTTTGTATTTTGTATTATTTTTGTTTCCCATGTAACTTTGCATCACTTTATACTTTATTTGTATGTGTTTTGTTTTTATTATGTTTTCTATTTTCTTTTCTCCTTCTTTTTCTTTTATTTTTCTTCTCCTTTTCATCATTTTTTTTGCGTTTTACTTTATTTGTATGTGTTTTCTTTTTATTATGTTTTCTATTTTCTTTTCTCATTTTCTTCATTTTTTTCCTTTTCTTTTTCATCATTTTTTTGTTGAGTTTTACTTTATTTGTATGTGTCTTGTTTCTATTATGTTTTCTATTTCCTTTTCTCCCTTTTTTTCTCTTTTTTTTCCTTCTCTTTTTCATCATTTTTTTTTGTTGTGTTTTCATTATTATTAATTTTTTTTTAAATTGATGCATTGTTCTATCTATATTTGTATTTGTACAACACTTTGTTTATTGTTTATGTAGACTTGGTATTCATGTAAAGTACATGTACATTGTGCACTCATGTGTATAATATATGTACACTCTCAATTTATATACATAGTATATGTAGGCTGGGTTGTCGTATACATGGTATATGTGTAAGCATAAATTAATCGACCTAAATGCCAAATAAAAAAATTAAAGGGATCGAAAAAAGTAAAGTAAAGATCTTACTTTCAGCCATTGAAATTGTTCTTAAAGCTCCAAACTGATCAAAATTGATTTGCTCTCTATGTTAGGAACTTCTAAGCTCTTAACAGCACTCAAATAGATGGTGTATTGCACTGGAATTGTGTGTTGAGCTTAGGGACTATAACACCATATTTATAGCCGTGCTTCCCATCAAAGCATTGGCACTGTTACCAACTCTAGCCATAATCGACGAACTCTTCAATGACAGAAACATTTGGACCATTAAATAATCCGTTAAAGAAAAAACAAAAATGGAAATTGGAGAGTTTAAAAGAATGATCGGTTAAATTCTTCCACTTGGTCCAAACGTTCAACTTAATCTCATCGATTATCTTTCTTAAGAAATAAACACATGAATCATGATGATATGTCCTCAAAGAGCGAGTATTATCTTCCATGTATTATAATATATTTAGTTTCTCAAGTATTACATTTATGTGGTAACAAAACTTAATGAATAAATCCTATATTTATTCTTGGTCCTATACAAAATATATTTTCTCAAATAAATTAAGGTGCACATGAATATGAGAAAATAATATATAAGAGTTTCAGCAATAAACTGTATATATACCTTTACAAAATGGAACCAATTCCCATTTTCTCTACATGATCCTTCAATTTTAGTGGTGGCATGCCTTTAGTCAAAGGATCAACAATCATCAACTCAGTGCTAACGTGCTCAATGACCACTTTCTTTTCCTTAACACATTCTCTTATGGCCAAGTATTTAATGTCGATGTGCTTACTACGACTACCACTCTTGTTGTTCTTAGCCATAGACACAACAGTTGAGTTATCACAGTACAATCTTAATGGCCTAGAAATAGAGTAAACTATTCTAAGCTTGGAAACAAAACTCTTCAACCATACAACATGTGATATAGTCTCAACACATGACACAAACTCGTCCTCCATAGTGGAAGTAGAATTCAAGGACTACTTCGCACTCATCCAAGACACAGTGATGAGTGCTCAAAAAGCACTAAAATAACCATGATTTTATGCACATTAATTGATTAAAAATATATATATTTATATGTTTTATCATATATTTATATAAATTTGTCTTTTTCGGAATCACGGGTATTTTTATTGTTTTTCAGGTATTTTGGCTTAAAAACGCAATTTAAAGACTCAAAGAGGAATACTTGAAGCAATACATAATATTAATAATTAAGTGGGAAAAGGCCAACAAACATGGAAAAATTGGACAAAATGGGTCGGAAAAGTCAAAAATGTCAAAAAGACGGAAATCGCGCATCAGCCCACAAGGCGCCAGCCGGCGCCCGGCCCTAGCGCCCATCTTCGCCGCTGGCGCGCGCGCGTTGACATGCCCATCCGCGCACGCGCGCGCGGGCATCGTTTCACGCGCGCGAGATGCGCGCAGCGATAAATGACAGCCATGCGCGCCGCGCCGGCCGCCCTCCCCGCACCCAACGCGTTTTCACCCCATTTTTCACGTGCAGCAGCCCCTGTGACGTCATGCTGACGTCATTGATGACCTCAGCATTTCCATTACACGTTTTTTAATTTTTTAATATTTTTTTAACATTTTTTACTCATTTTTTCTCTCCATCCTCACCTATAAATACCCCCCTTCCCTTCACTTCAAATCACACCTTCAAAACTCACTTCTCTCTTCTTTCTTTCTCTCATTTCTTAGTTTTTGAGTTTTCTTAGTTTCTTTCTTAGTTTCTAAGCTTTTCTTAGTTTTTCTCTTAGTTTTTAGTTCAATTCTCTTAGGTTTAGAGTTCTTCTCTTTTTGAGAGGAACTTGTAATGTTTTTGTAATAATTTAGATTTTGATTCAATAAATGGAAGTGCAAATTCCGCTTGGAGGTTTTCTAGCAACGGGAATAGCGTCGAAGTTCTGTAAGGATTTTATTTTCTTTACAGTTATTTTTATGCTTTATTCTTACATGTTATATTTAATTTGTCTGTGATTAAATTTAACTGTGCTATTGTTTATGATCATGATATAATAAAAACGATGATATGCTTGCGAAATAGTAAATAGGTGAAAATTTCTAAAATGAATTGATTTTATTTTTATTCAAGATTTTATATTAAGGATGTTAGAGAGAAATATATTATTTTTCATTACAAACTTAAATCTGAAAATTAGATTTTACGGTTTAGTTATCTGGTCTAATTTAGAGTAGTGCTCTTTTATTTGTTGGTACAATCGCCCGGTAGTTAGAGTGAAACTCTATTTCAAAAGTTTTTATAAGAATTATTATGTAAAAATGTATTGACAACATGTTTTCAATAGTGGTTTTAAAACTTGAAAGTTAGTACTCGGATAACTAAATTCTTAGGTTTAATTTGGACACCTTGAATAAAGTTTAAACTGTCTAACCCCACCAAAGGTGGCATTTAAATGGTTCATTTTCAATCTCTTAGAAAAATGAATTAATTTAATTAACCAAATTAGTTATCAACCCCACCCATAGGTGTTAATTGATTTGTTTAGTTAACAAAGAATATCTAGACGCAGCAAAGGTGGTATTCATACAAAAAAGAGAGAATCAATAAAATATCAATTTATATCTTTAATAACCTAGATAATATGAGCAAGCATAATTAATTTAGTTATTATATCCATAAATACTCCACTAATATAAATGATAAAATTTGCATGAATATTTATTGAATCTGTATTTATATTTATTTTTAGATAAATATTTATTGAATTTGTATCTATGTTTATTTTTATGTTTTTAGATTATATTTAATTAATCTGTATATATGTTTATTTTATGTTATTAGATTAGGAACACAAAAACCAAACTATCGTGACAGGATGTTTAGGATTTAATTTCGTTTTTAAAAGTTTGAATAATAAATTAAAAACCACATACATTCCTTCCTTAGATCGACCTTGGGAGTATACTTATCATTTTCTACGAAAAGATTCGTGCATTCATGAGAGTTTTACAAATATTAAAACCAAAGTATTTGCGAGAATCGGCGATGCTTCGCCATCAAGTTTTAGCGCCATTCTTGAAGGAATAGTGTTTTTAATTTATTTATCAAAATTTTAAAAATACTTTTGTGCTGTAAATAATTGTGATTTTTTCTTTTTGTAAAAAAAAATAAAAAAATTTAATCAAATTTCAAATTTCAAATTTAATAAGAAATAAAAAAAATATAGAAAAAAAATTAAATAAAAATTGTAGCATTAATAATAAAATAATTTAGAAACTTGAAATTTGAATAAAATTTTTTTTTACTGTTCGTAAAAAAAAATTAAAAAATTAAAAAATTTAAGTTAATAAGAAATAAGATAGCGTGAATAGTAAAATAAAATTACCGTTCGTAAAAAAAAATTAAAAAATTTAAGTTAATAAGAAATAAGATAGCGTGAATAGTAAAATAAAATTACCGTTCGTAAAAAAAAAATTAAAAAATTAAAAAATTAAAAAATTTAAGTTAATAAGAAATAAGATAGCGTGAATAGTAAAATAAAATTAACATTCGTAAACAAAATTAGGGTTTAACTAGTTTTGTCTAGTGTTTTGTATTAAATGCCATGGAAATTTTCTCTAAATTTTTTTATTTTTGTTGACATGAGTTTTAAATTTACGTTTACAATAGTCTATGCGTGGTAGGAGATCCTTAGGAAACCCCTTTACACCATATGTAAATAATATTCATAAATTTAAACAAGTGTCAACAACACTGGATTCTACCCATCAACCTGTTTTTGAGCCAAACATAGAACCAAGTCTTAATCCTTTACTAGAACCAAAAGAAATGGAGGAAAACCAACATGTTAGTGGAAACCACGATGAAGGAGTTTGCAAGACCGGTGATTGGCACGCAAGAATCGCCGCTATCCAGTTAGGTGAGGCTGCTCGAAATTATGACCTTAAAAATATTCATTTTTCTATGCTTCCTTCCTTTTATGGGCTACCTAATGAAGATTCTATTTCCTTTATGAGAGATTTCTATGCTACGGTCCAAACATTCCCCCTCGGTATTCTAAACGAGGATCAACTTAGAATGAGATGTTTTCCCTACACCTTAAAGGATAAGGCCAAAGCTTGGTTGATGTCACTTCCCAGGTGTTCTCGATGACATGGGGTAACATTTACAATAAATTCATGGGAAAATTCTATTCCCATAAAAAAACATCAGAGTTGAGAGGAAAGATTGCTACTTTCTCTCAGATGGAAGGAGAACCATTCCATGAAGCTTGGGATAGGTTCAAAATGTTTCTCACTCAATGTCCCCATCATAGCTTTCCCCTGCAGTTGCAGAACCAATTCTTTTACGATGGACTTACACAACAATTTCAGTTCATTGTCGACAACGCTGCAGGAGGAGCAATAGGAGAAAAGACTGCCTCAGAGACGTATAACCTCTTTGAGATGTTGGGTGCTAATTCCCAACAGAAAAGCTCCCAAGTGAGAAAAGCTGGAGTTCATGAAATCGACTCCAGTAATGAAGTTCAACAACAACTTGTTCAACTGACTAAGCAAGTTTCCCTTCTCGCTACACAAACCAACACCAATAATGAACAATATGGTTTGTATAGCAAAATGGGACATGGTACT
This sequence comes from Hippophae rhamnoides, assembly GCA_033030585.1. Taxonomy (NCBI): domain Eukaryota; kingdom Viridiplantae; phylum Streptophyta; class Magnoliopsida; order Rosales; family Elaeagnaceae; genus Hippophae; species Hippophae rhamnoides. Next base: position 43,736,060 of record CM065438.1, on the reverse strand, counting down.
GAAGCCTGTCCATATCAAGGAGATACAACTGGACCTGAACAGGTTAATGTGTTGGGAGCATATCAACAGAGACCAAGGTTTGATCCCAATTCAAATACCTATAATCCTGGGTGGAGAAGTCATCCAAATTTCTCTTGGAGGCAAAACAACCCTCCTTTCACTCAAAGCTCAAACCAGGCAGGCCAGAAATTCCACCCACCTATTCCAAGAAGCATTCCCAATAAACCAACCCTGGAGGACAACTTGAATTCTTTTATTCAAGTTTGTAGGGATAATCAATCTAAAACCAATCAACGGTTGGACTCTGTGGAAGCAGAATTTCTATCAAAAAGGTGGAAGTTCACGTTGAACAGTTAGTTGAACATTTGCAAAAAGGCAAAGACTAATTTGAAACTTAAATGAATTCAATGAAGAGGAGACATTGAGTTTTTCATTCTGCAATCTCCAAGCAACGACTTACTAGAAGACGATAAATTTTAGTCCTACATGGGAGGTCACCCATTATTGTATTTTCCTTTGTTTTAATTTGCGTGTAATAAAAAAATTCAAATGAAATAAATTTGTTTGTTTCAAAAATTGTGTCCCTTCGTTTAAATTAAAATTAAAATAAAACAAAAAAAAAATTTAGGTTCCTTGCACCTTTTTAGAGATATCTACTATTGTTTTTAAGAGCAAAATGTTGATTCACAATAGGAGGAGGATCATTTTCAACTACAAACAACCATGGGAGATGCTGAAGATAGGCGGAAAAAGATGAAAGACTATACAATGCCAATCATTGTCAATATAACTTCCGGCATCCAATTACAAGAGGCTGCAAGGAATTATGAATTGAAAAAGATTTATTATTCTTTGTTGCCTTCCTTTTACGGTATCCCTAATGAAGACCCTTTGCATTTCATTCGAGAATTCTATGCTATTGTCCAAACCTTTCCACTACATGCAATTAATGAAGATCAACTTAGCATGAGGTGTTTTCCTTACACTCTCAAAGATAAAGCTTGGTCATGGTTCATTACTCTACAGTTAGGTTCTCTTAAAACTTGGGAGGCAGTCTATGAAATTTTTATGGGTAGGTTCTATTCCCATCAAAAGACTGTTGATCTAAGAACAAAGATAGCAAAATTTTCTCAAATGAATGAAGAGCCCTTTCATGAAGCTTGGGAACGATTCAAACTCCTTTACATTCAATGTCAAAATCATAGCTTTCCATTACAGCTACAAAACCAATTCTTTTACGATGGATTGACACTACAGAGTCAATACATGGTTGATAATCTTCTTTGGAGGTCTTTGTAGGAGAAAAGACCGCAGAGGAAACCTATAATCTCTATGAGCTATTGGGTTCTAATTCCCAACAAAGAGGTGGTAGAAGGAAAGCAAAGGTCAATGAAGTCGGCTTTGATAATGAGATAACCTTGCAACTTGCTGAATTGACTAAACAAGTGAAATTCCTCACGTCTCACCAAATTTCAAATCAAGAGGTATGTGAAGTGTGTTGTTCAATTGGGCATGGTACTCATAATTGTTCAAATACTTGTGATTCTAGTGTCGATGCCATAGAGGAAGTCCAATCTTTTCAAAAGTATCATCCAAACACCTATAATCACCCAACCTACACCCAATATCCAACACTAAGGTCGGATAACAACCACCCTTACCCACCAAGCCAATCTTTTAAACCAACCTTAGAAGATAGCTTGAATGCTTTTATTCAAGTTAGTCGTGACAACCAATTGATGACTAATCAAAGGTTGAACACCATGGAGGCTTCGGTTAAAAGAATTGAATCTAAAGTTAGACAGGGTGAACAAATGCAAAAGAAAGAACCAGGAAAGTTGCCCAGTCAACCAGAACAAGCAAAAGATGTTAGAACCCTTCGAAGTGGTAAGGTAGTCAATGCCAGTTTACCTGAAATCTCTAACAATCTACCTTGTAGTTCATGTAACAAAGAAGACGATATTCTAATCTCGCAAAAAGGAGAAACAAGTGTTAAACTTAACAAGCCTTCTGAAAAACTCATTGGGGGGTCATCTGACACTCCCAAAATTCAAAAGACAACAGAACCACACCAGATGCAAGTACCTTTTCCCCACCGGTTGAAAGAATCCAAACAAGATAATCAATTCAATGATCTTTTTAATATGCTCTCTAAAGTAAATATCAATTTACCATTATTAGAAGTGATCATGAATGTGCCCTCATATGCCAAGTTTTTCAAAGAGTTGAACACTAAGAAAAGGAGGTATGAACTGAATGAACGAGTAGTAGTATCAGAAATTTCTAGCACTGTACTTCAGCACAAACTACCCCTAAGTTGAAAGACCCTGGAAGTTTTATTATAAACATAACTATGGGGGATAGGAAGGTTGCTAAAGCAATGCTTGATTTAGGTGCTAGTATAAATTTGATGCCCTACTCTATATTCTTACAGCTCAATCTAGGGGATTTAAAACCCACAACTATGTCCCTGCAACTTGCAGATAGATCTCTTAAATATCCAGAGGGAATAGTTGAGGATGTTTTGGTACAGGTAGACAAACTGATAATACCTGTTGACTTTGTGGTTCTAGATATGCAAGAAAATCCGGCATTGGAAAGAGAGCATACAATATTGCTTGGTAGACCATTTATGGCAACTACTAAAACTATTATTGATGTCCAAGATGGAAATTTGACAATGACAGTCTTAGGAGAGACTGTTCATTTCAAAGTTTTTGATTCTTCACCTTTCCCTTCTATTTTTGCCATCGATGAAATATTCGAAGTTGATCCTTTGGATAATCTTGTCCAAAACACCTTTTTCCAAACCAAAATAGAAGACAAGCTTGAAACCGTTCTTACACTTGAAAAGGTTAAAGAAGATTTAGATGAAGAAATTAAGGGGTATCTTAAACAACTAGACAATAATGAAGTGATGACAAAATCTAGTACACTTTTAAATCTACCCAGTTCTTCATCTGTTAAAGAGGCCAATCCACCTGAACTTGAACTCAAAGACTTACCTGAGCACTTAAAATATGTGTTTTTGGGAGAAGGAGAAACATATCCAGTGATAATTTCTTCAACCTTGACCAAACCACAAGAAAAAGAACTCATCAAAGTGCTTAAACAGTTTAAGAAATCTATAGGTTGGAGTATAGGGGATATAAGAGGCATTAGTCCAACAATGTGTATGCACAAGATCAACTTGGAGGATGGTGCTAAACACATGCGAGAGGCCCAAAGAAGACTAAACCCAAACATGCAAGAGGTAGTTAAAAAGGAAATCCTTAAATTATTAGAAGAAGGGATTATCTATCCTATTGCGGATAGTAAGTGGGTTAGTCCAAAGGTACGTGGTACCAAAGAAATGCGGGATAACAGTTGTTAAAAATGACAAAAGTGAATTAGTGCCCACTAGAATAATCACTGGATGGAGAATGTGTATAGATTTTAGGAAACTAAATTTATATACGAAAAAGGATCACTTTCCTCTTCCATTCATTGATCAAATGTTGGAAAGATTAGTCAACACGAATTTTCTTGTTTTTGGATGGACTGTCTGGATATTATCAAGTACCCATAGCACCAGAAGATCGGGAAAAGACCACATTTACATGTCCTTTTGGGACATTTGCTTTTCGCAGAATGCCATTTGGGTTATGCAATGCCCCTGCCACTTTCCAGAGATGCATGATATCTATTTTCTCGAACATGGTGGAGAAAATTATTGAGATTTTCATGGAAGATTTCTCTGTCTTTGGGAACTCATTTGATGATTGCTTACATAAATTGACTTTGGTTTTAGAAAGATGCATTGAATGCAATCTAACCCTTAGTTGGGAGAAAAGTCATTTTATGGTTCAACAAGGGATAGTTTTAGGACATATAATTTCAAACAAGTGTATTGAAGTTGATAAGGCAAAAGTTGAATTGATATCCAAACTACCTCCCCCTACATCTGTGAAGGGGATAAGAAGCTTCTTGGGACATGCAGGATTTTACAGACGATTTATTAAAGATTTCTCTAAAATAAGTCGTCCCTTATGTAACTTGCTATCCAAAGATGCTGATTTTGACTTCAACAATGACTGCCTTATTTCCTTTAATACCTTGAAAGATAAACTAACATCTACCCCTGTTATAATGGCACCAAACTGGTCTTTACCTTTTGAAATAATGTGTGACGCTTCTGATTATGCAATAGGAGCAGTCCTAGGACAAAGAGTGGATAAGCGTTTACATGTCATCTACTATGCTAGCAAAACACTCAATGATGCCCAAATGAATTACACCACCACTGAAAAGGAATTCTTGGCTATAGTATTCTCTTTAGACAAATTTCGGTCTTATTTAGTAGGATCTAAAGTGATTGTGCATTCTGATCATGCTGCTTTAAGATACCTATTAAGTAAACCAAATGCCAAGCCAAGATTAATCAGGTGGGTCTTACTCTTACAAGAATTTGACCTAGAAATCAAGGATAAGAAAGGCAGTGAAAACTTAGTAGCTGACCATTTGTCTAGGTTGATTTCTGACTTCAATTCTCTTAAAGATGAGAGTAATGACGATATAGTTGAAACCTTTCCCGATGTACAGTTATTTTTCATAGGTCCGAACCCATGGTATCTTGATATTGTAAACTATCTTGCCACTTGGTGTTTTGCGACCTAACACTTCATATCGGGACAAGAAAAGTTTTTAAAACTATTAAGGACTATTTACGGGATGACCCTTATTTATACAAGATTGGTCAAGATCAAGTCATCAGGAGATGTGTACACGAAGAAGAACATAAGAGCATTCTGACTTTTTGTCATGAACTTCATTGTGGGGGTCATTTTGGAGGTGAAAAGACAGCCCGTAAGATATTACAGTCTGGATTCTTTTGGCCCACTCTTTTTAAAGATGCTCATATGTTTTGTGCACAATGTGATAGATGTCAAAGAATAGGAAACATAAGCAAAAGAGATGAAATTCCTTTGACATCTAATTTAGTTGTTGAACTCTTTGATGTATGGGGGATTGACTTTATGGGTCCTTTTCCCCCATCTAATGGTTTTCAATACATTTTGGTTGCTGTGGATTATGTGTCCAAGTGGGTAGAAGCTATCCCCACCAAAACCAATGATGCTAATGTTGTTGTGAAATTCTTGAAAGATTTCATATTCAGTAGGTTCGGAACGCCTAGAGCTATAATAAGTGATGGAGGTAGCCATTTTTGTAACAAACTCTTTGATGGAGTACTAAACAAGTACAACATCACACATAAAGTAGCTACTCCATATCATCCTCAAACTTCCGGTTTAGTGGAAGTAAGTAATAGGCAAATTAAGGGAATACTGGAACGCACTGTGCGTCCTTCAAGGAAGGATTGGGCATTTAAGCTAAATGATGCCTTATGGGCATACCGCACCGCTTACAAAACACCTATTGGGATGAGCCCCTACCGATTAATCTTTGGGAAAGCTTGCCACCTTCCAGTTGAACTTGAACACAAGGCTTACTGGGAAATTAAAGAGTTAAACATGGATTTAGATAAAGCAGGTGAAAAACGATTACTCCAGCTTCATGATTTGGAAGAAATTAGGAATGAAGCCTATGAGAATGCCAAATTATACAAGGAGCGTACTAAGCGCTATCATGACAAGAGGCTAGTTCCTAAAACTCTTCACCCTGGAATTAAAGTTCTTTTATTTAACTCTCATTTGAGATTATTTCCAGGAAAGCTGAGATCAAGATGAGATGGACCATTCAAAATAGTTCAAGTATTTGAACATGGAGTAGTGGAACTATTGGACTCCAAGACACAAAAAACGTTCAAAGTCAATGGCCATCGTGTCAAGCCTTATTTAGAAGAACCAAACAACATTGCTGAAATGGATTGCATTTGGCTGAGTAACTCTTAGCACCAAAAAGATACGTCTTACTAAGACGTTAAACTAAGCGCTGGATGGGAGGCAACCCATCATTTTAGGTAAAAAAAAATTTGTTATTTGTTTTATTTACTTAATTTTATTTTTTATTTCATTTTAATTACATGTGAATAATTTTTAAATTGTTAAAACTAAAAATATTTGTTGAGATGTTAGAAGTTCACAGCGATCTGTCTGTATACACTTTAATGATGAATATGATGGATGCACCTGCATTTTCCATTACTACTTGCACATTCTCAGGAAATAGGTAATCTTTCTTCTCTTTTCTCTTTATCTTTAATTTACAATTGTTACATTGAGGACAATGTAAGTTCTAGATTGGGGTGGTGAAAAGTTACCATGCTTAATTAAAAAAAATTGACAATTTAAAAATAAAAAAAATAAAATATATATATAATAATTTTTTATTTTATTTTTATGTTCACATTTTCATTTTTTTGTGTGTTTGGTTTTATTTCTATTTTGTGTGATTTAGTAATTTTTGGAATTAAAAAAAAAACTTTTCTCACAAGAATTTATCATTTATTTAAATCAAATTTAAGTAAATAGTTAAGTCTTTTGTACTGTTAGATTAATTTTTGAAAACATATCATGAAATATTTTGTAATTATTTTTTGATAATTAGTTAGTTTTTGTCATAACTAGTATTTCTTGATAAGATGTAGAAATTATATTAAACCCAAAATCGGTGTTTATGATTTTTTTTAGGGGAGACTACCTTTGTGAGATATAATTTGAGCCTAATTTCCTTTATTCAGAGTGAAATATATATTTTTTCTACTCCAAACACATTTCTTATTTCTTCAAATTTTTAGATGATCTCTCTAGGTATTAGCATTGAATGTATGAATTTTTTCTCATCTTAATAGAGTATCATATATTTTTTATTATTATTTTTGCTTAGATTAAATGATTTGAGTAGAAATTGATAGTATATGCTTATATCTCGTTCATGCATGACTGTTACACAAAAAAAAGACATATATGGGGTTACCTAAACCAAGATCAAACAGAAAAGCCACAAAATTAACCACTCACCAAAATCCAAAAAAAAAATGTACAATCTGTACATGGGTTGACTCTCTAAAATACATATATTGAGAAATATCTTCAGAAAAAAATAGAGAGATAAAGAATATATAGTATAATCTACATACTATAACCCACATTGCCTACAAAGTTGTGAGTAAAAGCTAATTACAAAAGAATGATATAGGAAATAATTCCCTAAAAAGTCATTGCACTCTCTTCATTTGTAAAAGGCATATATCTTGAAATTCTTTCTTAATGAGTTTGATTTGTGCATGAAAATAATTTTTATATATGATATCTTTATAATTTATACATTTGATTCCTTTCATGAGATCAATGTTAAAATAACACTTTGAGCCTTTATTCTTTATACATATGCGAACATATTAGTTCATTTCTATACATCAACTCTTTCGCATATAAATTAGTATGAGTGTTTGAACCCATAGGATTCAGTGTTTTGAGAGTATTGACTTGTGAGGAATATAGTCGAAGCGAATTCTGATTCATGACACTGAAATTGGGTGAAATTAAATTGATAATTTTTTGACATGAAATATGAAAATGATTTTCGACTAATTATTATAATAAATCATGATTGTTTAAAGAGATTAAAATAGCTTATGCTTGAGATTTTAATTATGATCTTAAAGGAGATTAAATAGTATGAGACATTTTTGTGAGATGTTGTTAATTTATGATTTTGTTGTAAATTTAATTTTTAAGTTGTTTGTTTTTATTGTTTCTTTTGTTTTTACATTTAGTTCAATGTTTGTGGGTATCATTACTGAAAACCCTCACGAGACTCAAACTCGTCCACTAGGGCAACCTAGGGGTTTAAAGGCTTGTTGCATAGGCTAAATGCAACCGTGTCAATCCACGGAAGTGATTTAGGATAGTTTAATTTTTAGTTTTTATCGCTTCTCTTGCTAAGGGACTAGCAAGAAGCTGGTTGGGGGTTGTGATGAGTGCTCAAAAAGCACTAAAATAACCATGATTTTATGCACATTAATTGATTAAATATATATATTTATATGTTTTATCATATATTTATATAAATTTGTCTTTTTCGGAATCACGGGTATTTTTATTGTTTTTCAGGTATTTTGGCTTAAAAACGCAATTTAAAGACTCAAAGAGGAATACTTGAAGCAATACATAATATTAATAAATAAGTGGGAAAAGGTCAACAAACATGGAAAAATTGGACAAAATGGGTCGAAAAGGTCAAAAATGTCAAAAAGACGGAAATCGCGCGCCGCAGCCCAGCCGCGCGCGCCCCAGCGCCCCATGCTGCGCGCGCCCGCGCGCGTTGACATGCCCATCCGCGCGCGCGGGCACTGTTCACGCGCGCCGAGCTGCGCGCAGCGACAGCCCCAGCGCGCGCGCAGCGCCCAGCAGCCGCCCCTCCGCGCGCCCAACGCGTTTTCACCCCATTTTTCACGTGCAGCAGCCCCTGTGACGTCATGCTGACGTCATTGATGACCTCAGCATTTCCATTACACATTTTTTTAATTTTTTAATATTTTTTTTGACATTTGTTTACTCATTGTTTCTCTCCATCCTCACCTATAAATACCCCCCTTCCCTTCACTTCAAATCACACCTTCAAAACTCACTTCTCTCTTCTTTCTTTCTCTCATTTCTTAGTTTTTGAGAGGAACTTGTAATGTTTTTGTAATAATTTAGATTTTCGATTCAATAAATGGAAGTGCAAATTCCGCTTGTAGGTTTTCTAGCAACGGGAATAGCGTCGAAGTTCTGTAAGGATTTTATTTTCTTTACAGTTATTTTTATGCTTTATTCTTACATGTTATATTTAATTTGTCTGTGACTAAATTTAATTGTGCTAGCTGTTTATAATCATGATATAATAATAACGTTGTTATGCTTGCGAAATATTAAATAGGTGAAAATTTCTAAAATGAATTGATTTTATTTTTATTCAAGATTTTATATTAAGGATGTTAGAGAGAAATATATTATTTTTCATTACAAACTTAAATCTGAAAATTAGATTTTACGGTTTAGTTATCCGGTCTAATTTAGAGTAGTGCTCTTTTATTTGTTGGTACAATCGTCCGGTAGTTAGAGTGAAACTCTATTTCAAAAGTTTTTATAAGAATTATTATGTGAAAATGTATTGACAACATGTTTTCAATAGTGGTTTTAAAACTTGAAAGTTAGTACTCGGATAACTAAATTCTTAGGTTTAATTTGGACACCTTGAATAAAGTTTAAACTGTCTAACCCCACCAAAGGTGGCATTTAAATGGTTCATTTTCAATCTCTTAGAAAAATGAATTAATTTAATTAACCAAATTAGTTATCAACCCCACCCATAGGTGTTAATTGATTTGTTTAGTTAACAAAGAATATCTAACCCAGCCAAAGGTGGTATTCATATAAAAAGAGAGAATCAATAAAATATCAATTTATATCTTTAATAACCTAGATAATATGAGCAAGCATAATTAATTTAGTTATTATATCCATAAATACTCCACTAATATAAATGATAAAATTTGCATGAATATTTATTGAATCTGTATTTATATTTATTTTTAGATAAATATTTATTGAATTTGTATCTATGTTTATTTTTATGTTTTTAGATTATATTTAATTAATCTGTATATATGTTTATTTTATGTTATTAGATTAGGAACACAAAAACCAAACTATCGTGACAGGATGTTTAGGATTTAATTTCGTTTTTAAAAGTTTGAATAATAAATTAAAAACCACATACATTCCTTCCTTAGATCGACCTTGGGAGTATACTTATCATTTTCTACGAAAAGATTCGTGCACTTGCGAGAGTTTTACAAATATTAAAACCAAAGTATTTGCGAGAATCGGCGATGCCGGTTTTCGCTCATCACACAGCTCCATCGGCAAGTATGAAAATATAACCAGATATTGATTTGCATGAATCAACACAACCAATGAAATCTACATCAGAGTAGCCAATTACTTCTAGATTTTGATTCATATATACATGAGCATATAGTCCTTGGTTCCTTGAAGGTACATCATCATTTTCTTCGCATCTCTCCAGTGGTCCAAACCTGGATTACTCTGATATCATCCCAATATTCCAACAGTAAATGAAATATCAGGCCTTGTGCAAACCTAAGTATACATCATGCTTCCAACAACAAAAGCATATGGAATGCTATTCATTTTTTCTCTTTCAAAATCATTTTTAAGGCATTGGTCCAAATTGAATACTAGTAGAGATCTTAGTCTTAATGAACATCACGCTAAGGCGATTAGATCGCTCCCATTGTTCATAAAGCATGATATTCGCTAGAGTGTTGGTTTCAGTAACTTTAGGTGGTTCATTTTTCCTAATAGCATAGTCAATATCCATCCACCTTAGATGAAGAAGAATTCTTTCCTTCCATTCTTTATAATTATCCCCTTTCAATTCAGAAATGTCACAACGAATATCAGATAAATTCACAGGTTATGAAGCTATGATGAAAGATTCTATGATTATTAAAATTTGAGACCTAAATTAAAGAAATTCTTTACCAATGTAAATCATGAAAAATATGAATCTAGTGACATAAAAATTGCATGTGGGATAAAGTTCTAATTCAATTAGATTCATCTCAACTTTACGATAAAACTATCAAATTATGTTATTTTTCCTAATCCCTGTGGGTAAATTAGAAAAATATAATTTGATATTCTATCCTAATTAACCATACTAAATATAATAAAAATTTGTATGGGATAAGATTTATTATATCACATATAATTAATCATAATTAATATTTATTTTTCTAAATATGATCCTACATAAACTTTATTATGGTTTTAATTAATTAAAGATGTTGTGGCTACTCCCTAATTAATTAAACTATACGAATCACTTAAACATTAGCTAAATCCTTAGGCTCAATTATTGCATAAATCATAAGCAATATTAATTTAATTCTAAATGTACAAATATTATATATCTTAAGATTACATGTATAAATAAATGACAATAAATTATACAAGCAAAATAAATAATATATGCACAAATTAAATTCATAAAGAGCCATTAACAATTAATTCCATTATGCATAAATTATTTAACCAAATTTCATATGTATAGTTTATACATACAAATACCAAAACAAATAATTTAAGCATAAATGTATTTAATCATAAATAAATTTTATTGTGCTAAAATTATTTAAATAAATGTCACATGTATAATAAATATTATACATATGACTAACCTAAGTTAAATAATTAATGAGATTAAAATTATATTGGGATTTTTTTATTAACAATTAAATACTGAATACACATAATAATAAATCTTGTACATAAAATAATACAAAATGTGTTTTAGTCCAATGGCCAAGAGTGTTGTCATTTTGCCGAGAGATTTGCGTTCGATTCTCAAAAAAACACATTTTTTTAAAAAATAAAATTTTCAATACGTATAATAATAAGCCCTCTTTGTATTTTAAAATAAAATGTGTTGTGTTCCAATGGATTGTGTGTTGAACACTTTTTTAGGAGACTCAGGTTTGAGTCCCAAAATGGAAAATACTTTTTTTTTTCTTGACTTCATCCTCAACCTCCAACTGGGTCAACCGAACCCGGTTACAACTCGAATGGATACCTGGCCGTATCTCACGATTTCGACTGCAAAAACTGGCATTCTTTTTTATCAAAATTCTCATAATTGAATTTCCAAGTGATTCATGGTCTTAGTTTGAATAAAAAATGTCATTTTAAATAAAAAGTTAATTAATACATTCCAATGAATGCAAATGCCAAATTGGAATGATTTTCTTCATGGATTTTCATGTTTTAATTCACATAATCATTGGAAAATCAATAATGAAATAATTTATAATTTCCATATGCATCAAAACCGAGCCTTTAAAAAAATCCAATTCCAAGATAGAGGTAATATGCACTATGATATCAAATGTAAGAATAAATTAATTGACCCAAATACAGAATAAACAAACTAAAGGGATAATAAACAAGTAAAGCAAGGATCTTACCTCTATCCATTGAAATTGTTCTTAAAGCTCCAAACTGATCAAAATTGATTTGCTCTTTATGTTAGGAACTTCTAAGCTCTTAAAAACACTGAAATAGATGGTGCATTGCACTGGAATTGTGTGTTGAGCTTAGGTACCATAACACCCCTTTTATAGTCGTGCTTCCCATCAAAGCATTGACACTGTTACCAGCTCCAGCCATAACCGATGAGCTATTCAATGATAGAAACTTTTTGACCATTAAATGATCCATTAAAGAAAAAATAGAAATGAAAATTGGAGAGGTTAAATGGATGATTGGTTACAATATGTATACTCTATATTGGTGTACATATATATACATTGTACATTTGTAGACATAGTATATGTATTCATTGTAATCGTGTACATGGTAAATATATGCCCTACATATGTGTACATTGTATTTGTTTTTACATTTTACATTTTATTGCTATCTTATCAAATGTTATTTTTTAGAGAAAAAAGTCACTAGGGTTCTTTACTTATTGTAAAAATGATACTTAAGCCATGTATTTTTTTATGAAAACTTAGTTCTATATTGAAAAGTGATTATGCAAGGCCAAAATTATTTTTTCATTTTATTTTTAATTTTTAAATAGAGACTATTTTAATTTGAATAAGTTGTAACTAAAAAAATTGAAAATAATTAAATAAAATTAATAAAAATTAATAAAAACATTAAAAAATGGTCATTTGTGTAGTCATTCTCCCTTTTTGTATTCATTTCATTTTACATAGCTTCTTTTTAGTTTTGTTTAATTTGATGCCTTTTTATCTTGATATGATGATTTTCTTGAACATGATGATTTTGTTTAATTTGATTTTCAAAATTTACTTGTTTAGTTGAAATCCATAAATCTTCAATCCAAAGTGACATTATTTACATTTCTAACCCTTTTCTCTTCTTCCGCCCTCTAGAACCATCTCTTTTCCAAAAATATGTAGAGTAATAATAAATAAAGAAAAAGATATTTAAATGATATTTTGATGATGTAAAATGCTAGATGGAAGCATGAAATGGATGGAAGGTGGAAGTAGAGGTATGTGTAGGTAGATGAGGGTCAAAATGGTGAAATGGTGGATGAAAATTCGAGCAAATGGGAAGAAAATGATTTAAAAATGCTATTCATTTTTGCTTGTTAGCTCAATCAAAAATCAACAATGGAATGCATGGACACTTGGTATGAGATTATTGGCTACAAGCTAACACATGGCATGAAGAAAGCTAGAGAGAGTGCACATATGGCACGTGACATGTGGATGAAATGTGATGTTGACATGTGAAACGTAGATGGAGTCGAGCTATTGACGTGTGGTGCTTGGTGATTGGAGCATAGGATGTGGGATTGTTAATACAATAGACATATGTCATAGTTAGTTAATTTTTTTGATGTGATTCGTGCTTTGATTGGGTGTTTGAAATTTTTTAAGGGTATCCCAAAAATTTTCCATATGCATCTATAAGTCCTTTGAGTCTTGTTGCATTTTTGTATGCAAAATACGAAGTCTGTTTGTTTTAGTTAATGTTTTGTCATCCTATATGTAAGATGAAAACAATTTGTATATGAGCATGTTTATACACATCATGGGGATTGGTTCTTATAGTTTGCATGGAAGGTTGTGTTGCTGTTTTTGTGGGTATTTGTGGAAAACTACTTGGCAATTTTTTGAAAACAAAAAAAAATATTTTCGAGCTTATCGCTCCCTCACCACCCTGGTTGGTGAGTAGCCAATCAGGAGGGTGGAAAGATACTTATGCAGCTTCGAATTTTCTACAAATACCATCTTTCGATTTTTTTGTTTAATTAGAAAACTTGGGGAAACTCTACTGGTTTTAAAACTCATTTTTCAAAGATTGAAAATTGTTTTCTTACTTTGTGTCACTAATACTTTGAGTGGTTTTTTGGTATTAGTGATTTGAGATTGTTTATTGAAAATTGTTTTCAAGTAGAGTTAATTAAAATTGGTTAAACACCCATAACTTAGACTACATATTTGGTACATATGTTTAGATAAGCCATATCTTTAGGATTTCTCTTAATATTGGCTGTTAATGACTGATTGTACCACTATTTGGTGTTAGGGCTTCGAAGGAGAGCCGAATTCAATGTTGGATCACAATATAGATAGAGATAGTTGGCGAGGGCAACATAGGTGCAGTTAGGGAAAGTGTCCTTAGTGATAGAGATATTTGCATTTATATTTCTATTGAGTTGTAAATCATTTCATTCATTAGTGGTTTCTTTGTTGTCGAGTGATTGTCATAAGCAACTCAAGGATTTTACCTCATAGAGAGGGTTTTTATATGAGTTTACCTCATTATATTGTTATGTTTGTATAATCTATGATCTGTTGTTTCATTAGTGCAATCAATATTCTATCCAAGCATGTTCCAGCATATGATTATGATTATAAATATTTTCTTTCTATCTATCACATACCATTTTTTTCCTACAATCATGCTTTCAATATTTTTCATGCATTCTAATTTATTTTCTTATTAGTGTGATATCTTGCTTATGTTAAATTATTTTGTTTACTAATTTTTTTTACTTCTCTCTACCTTGCTTTTCTATCCAAGTGTTGTCATTTCTCTATTTATTGTTTTTTTCTCTGCTTATGAGTTGAGGTCCAAAGGATTTTAGTATCTCATTTCCTTAGTGATTACCAGGTCTTGAACTCTCTCAGTATCCATCTGTTTAACAAATTCATGAAAAATCTCTAAATAATTTGAAAAATTATATTTTTACCCTCTTCTCACAATTTGATCTAAAAATGTCATATTTAAATATTTTAAGCTCAAAATAACATTTAGTTAATTAAACAAGTAAATATTAAGCATGTAAATGTTACAATCACTCTATTTTCATAAAGTTATCATACCCCCAACTTAATATTTTGTTTGTCCCTAGCAAAATACACAAAGTAAACTACTTAAAATTAACATCTAAACATGATATAACTAATAAATTTATGACTATAAGTAATATTGATTTCAAACATTCTCAATAAACTAAGGGACTCTAATTGATTAAGCAATACACTCAATTTATGTTATTAATCCATAATGCATTCATGTTAGGGTATGACCAATGTTTCTATGACATGATCCATGTGTGTGTTATTGCCAATTAGTTTACTACATATTCTATCAAGATAAGCTTATGTGAACCAAGCAAATAGAAAAATAGCCTAAAATAATACCAAAATTCATAAGTTCACATCTAACATCTCTCTCCATTAATGTAATTGCAAAATTAGATTGAAATCAATAGGTCTTTCAAAGCTTATAATGATAGGAAAATGGATTGGTAATAGGAAATATTTAAGATGTACACTCCCTTAGCTAATCAAATAAGAGATATAAATAAATGAGTTCTCATCTACAAGTAGTATACCCTCAAAATTAGATCTTTTTTTCATTTCATTTTCAAACTTTATTTACTAATATTATTTTATGTGAGAACTACACCCAAAATTCAATCATTTATTTATTTATTTATTGTTAATAAAAAGAGTATAGTTCTCATTTTTTTCTACTTTAAATATACCTTTTATTCTTCTTCTTTTTTCTTTACACAAAATGGTTACCTACATTTTCCTCAAAACACACAAGCTCAACATATAGCATAAGATAAACTCAACTAAGGGTGTATAAGATATGGGATTTATCATTTGGGTTAGGTTAATGTATAGTGACACACCACAAAAGTTAATTCATTACTTTTAATTACTAGTTTGTAAGGTAGTTAATTTAAGTTAGCAATGTGGATTTTGGGTTGATTGTGAAAAAGATAAAAATAACATAAAATAAAAATATTTAAAAACACGATTTTAAGAATAAATAATGAGATATATTTGAGTTCTAAATTAAATTCATTCTTGAACTCCAAACTTTGGCTTTAGAAATCCTATACAGCTTAGGACTTCCTACCTTTTCTTTTGGTGTAACTAATTAACAATTCAATTATTAACCAGCCTAAATCAGGAACAACCTAAAACTACTTACAGATTTAAGTCTTTTATTGCATAATAATCTAAAAGGATAGTAACTAAACTAGGCAAGATTAAATCTGCTGATAGTTTTTAACTTAAGCATTCAATCTTAATTGTAATTAAAAATCACAACTTATTATTTCAATCACAAGAATTAACAATTTCATACCAAAATCATGATTTTGTAATAAACACATACATGCAATGAACTAGTTGATCACCTTAATTGATAACATGCAAGGTTTTGATATTCAAATATATAATTGAAACTAAAAGAATTCAAGAATTGAAACTAAAAGAATTCAAGAATTGAAACTAAAAGAATTCAAGAATTGAAGCTAAAATAATTCATGGCATTAAAATAATTAAATTATAGTATATGACTTGAAATTTGCCCACAATCATAATAAATATTTAGCTAGTCATGAAATTCAGAGAATCCAATAACCAAACTAAATATTAAATCATAAATAAAAGAAAGGGTAGAGAAAAAATCTTATTTTAATAAATTATTGGAACCCAAGGAAGCAAAAACACTAATCTTCAACTTCGTCTTAATCTTCCTTCAAGAATCTTTAAGAATGGCACAAATATGAAATTTTTTTATCAATTATTCTCTCAATTTTTGTGTATTTCTAGTTTTATTTTATTTAATGGGGTGTTATTTGGGTATTTATATGGAAAAATTAGATTTTTGGGCTTAGACTACATCGGGATAGTTTGATGGGAGAAAATGGACATAGATTCACTATGCCACATGTCAAAGAGAGAAAAATGGACCAACACAGTTAAAATACGATCAAAATGTGAAATCCATGCCTATAAATAGGTCGTGAAAAACACATGCGTAAAGTGACACAGACGAGAGAGCTGGGAGAAGCATGAGGGCTATGCAAACGCTGATTGGGTTGGGATTTTCTAAGTTCATCCATGAGTTTTTAAAGTTAATCCACCTAATCCAAAAAATTCCAAAAATATCTAGAAAAATCTCAAAACAATTAATTTTTTAATATTTTTTCAATAATTACAAAATAGATAATTTTAGCATAGGAGAACAAAAAATAAGTATAAATGTAAAGAAATTGACACCTAAATTTTTTTTATAAAATAACATTTATCATATAGATGAACTTAATTGAAAAGTCAACATAAAGGCTCAAAAATGGGTAAATAAGGAAATAAATAATCAATGGTGGTTTGAAAAACTCAAATTTTCTAAAGAATACCTAAATCCTCTCAAAACCTAAGTAGCACCTAGAATATTATCTCGAGAGATATTAAAATGGATTATAGAGCTTATATTAGACACATAAATCATCAATGTTGACACGATTGAGAACACACAAGTGTATATAATTATGTATAAGTGATAAGTAATTTTAAGAATAAGGGTTGTCGTACTCATTAGGATTGACGACTATAAGTCTTTTTGTTTTGGTGTTAACATTTTTGTGTACAAACACAATGTCTGTCCTTCGTAAGCTTGGTTACCGGTGCCTCAATATCACTTATAACATAGTTTTTTGTTTGCCTATGGCACATGCTTACTCTTTTAAATTGCATATAGTTTGCATTATTAGATGCTTGTTGTTGTGTTTTCCCATTGAGGACTTTGTAAGTTAGTTATGCTATCCCATTAAAGGCTAGGCCTTTTGATGTAGTTTTCAATGAGTGAGCTTGCAAGCTCGTCAATGTTCTCACCATTGTCTCGTCATTGCCTCAGTGGGGTACTCACCACCCCTTTCCTTCGTGGATGATGAATGTGTAATGGCTAATTTCCTCGTGTGAGCTGGCCATCATGGCTACCATAGGGGCTGAAAAAGGGGCCAGCAAGGATGGACAGTAAGAGTTTGAGAGGCTTGAAATATGTCTATAAAGTCCACTCTTGTCTTTCTTCTTTTCTCGATAGAATTGAGGAGAAGTTCTGCCCATTTGGCATTGGAATTTGTTGGTTTGTTCATGGTCTATTTTCCATATAAGTGTCAATTCTAAGAAACAATGTAGCATTTATGTGATATAGGGCATCGAAGAGAAGTCTCTCTCATATTTCATAAAAATGAAGTTGACTATAAAAAAAATTGAGATTGGGTGAGGATTTATTGAGAGTCAAAATGCATGATTGGCTAGTAAAAAGTCACATTAACTTGAAGAGTTTCTCTTAATGTTTAGTTTTTATATGTCGATAGGTAGTTGCAACAGTGCAATAGGTCCCATAGGAGAGGAGCCTATGTAGTTGTGTGTTGACGTAGTTGATGATGTAATAGTTCCCAAAGACGAAGAGTCTATATGGTGGTGCACCTTGTATTGGCAAGGTGTTGTGAGGTCGTAACGTTGAGCATAGGCGAGGAGCCTATGTATCGGTGTTCTGTGTCTCAACTAAGTGTTGTAGGGTCACAACATGTATGTATGTTAGAAGGTTTAACCATCAATAGTCGATCACATCACGTGGTGATAGAGCTTTAAGAATGAGCTTAGATATTTTTGAATCAAGTGTTGTGATGACATCAAATGAGGGTAGCATAGGAGTAGTGAGGACAGATGTCCTAACTGAAAGAGGTATTAGAGTTATTTTTCTATTGAGTTGTAAATTGTTTGTATTATGTTTGTTTACTACCAAGTGGTTGTCATAGGCAACCCGAGGATGTTATCATATAGGCGGGGGTCTATATGGGTTTACCTTATTATATCGACGTGTTTGAATACTCTTGTATTTTAGTTAGTACAAGCATAATCATATCTAAGTATGTGCCAACATATGAGGATTCCATTATGATTGGAACACACTTCTTTCCTTATCTCTGCTGATTATTTTATTTTGTATTTTTTTACTGTTTCTACTTAGGTTCCATTTCTATTTAGATTAATTTATTCTACTAGTTAATTTTTTTCTTTATTTCTCTCCCTTTTATTTGCTTAACTGCCTGCTCTCATAATACAATCATCATTTATCAAATATGTTCACACATAAGAGGTCTTGAAGTGATTGAAAATCTTTTATAGATTTCCAATATTTTTCTTGAATCATATGTTGTATTCTTTTTACTTTATTATGCATGTTTCTAGCCTAGATAAAAACCTGTGAAGTACACAATCACTAGTGTGTTTACCCCAGATTATTCTTTCTTATCCATTGGTTGTTTTATAGTGCGTTGAATTAAGCATATTGTGTTTATTTTATATTCCGCTATGCTACTTGCTTAATTTAGATTGTAAGGCCTGATTCGTTGAGGTGGAATAGAGCTCGTAAAAAGATTCCATGGGTTGGTGTATCCATCACTCATCTAGGTTTCGGATGTCTATTTGGGTTGGAAGTTCAATTCATATATATATATATATATAATTATCCTGATGTATGGAAAAATCGATAATAATATCTACCCATAATTACTAGTTCATTAATAAGTTAATTAAAACTAATAAAATGATGGATTTTTGTTGTCTTTGAAGAATATAATATAAACTAATAAAATAAGCTATACAAAAATATTGAGAGATATGTGATCATAGGATTATCCTTAAAACTTGCTTACAATTTCAATAGCCATATCATGAATGTAAATTAATTTTTTAAGTTCTAAATTACTTTCATAATTTAAAATTATTCTTGAATTCTAAACTTTAGCTTTATAAATCTAGGTCCACTTAAGAATTCACACATTTTCTTACTTTGTAATTGATTTAGAATACAACCATAAATCAACCTAAATCTAAACAGCCTAGAAGAATACTTATTAGATTTAATTCATTCATTGCATTAGGATTTTAAAAAATGATAACTAAATTAGATAAGATTAGAACAATCGTTTATCTTTTAGCAAAGGTATTCAATCCTACTTGTGATAACGTCCATAAGGTACCACTTTGAATAACTTTGAATAAGAATATCAATAATTATGTATTAATATCTTAGACTAGATATAAACATATTCATGCAACAAACTAGTTGATTACCCTAATTCTTAACATGCATAATCATGGCATTTAAACATAGAATTGAACATATCAAGAATCAAGAATTGAAATCAATTTTTTTATGACATTAAATTAATTAATCATGGTCCAGAGCTTGGAAATTGCACACAATCACATTGAATATTTAGCTAGATATGAAATTTATCAAATTCATAACAATAACTAAATATTTCATCATAAAGAAAAAAAGGGTAGAAAGACGAATTTGATTTGGATGAATTATTGGAGCCAAAGGAACCAAAAATATCAACCTTCACTTTCTTTTTACTCTCCCTTGAAAACTCTTGCAATATTGTATTGAATCGAAATGTTTGCTAATTTTTTCTCTTAATTTTCATACAATTCTGATACTATTTTTTTATTTTATGGGGCATTGTTTTATATTTATAAGAAAAAGAAAATGAATCATGATGTAAATAGAACTAGTGGAATCATAATGGAGAGAATTAGTGTGGGTCAAACAATCAAAAAGTGATCAGAAGGCTTCAGATCATATTCAAGGTCAGAATCCATGCACTCGATCAATAAGGTTGTTATGAACATGTGCTGGATAATATATAAAAACTTGATAGTCAAATTTTGTATTTATAAAAAGCACCCAAGTGCATGAATCACTTGTAATAAGTGATAAGTATACTCCTCAGATCATCTCTCAAGGAATTACAATGGTTTTAAAAAGTTAAATTATTTTCTAATATAGTTAAGAAAAGAAATAAATTAATCCTAAATACTCTAATAGATTTTGGTTTGATGAAACATAATTGTAAATCCTAAATTAAATTATATCTATGAAAAGTGAATAAATTAAAGCAGATAAATAAAACTATAAACGACCCTATGATGATGAATGTAATATAGGATTTTAGTAAGCATGACCTTTCATGGACAAGACAAATTAAATGATTTAATATCTGTTTAAACTATAGACGAATCTATTTATTGTAAGAAGGCTAGACTTGTTGATTGAATTAAATGAAAGGAAAAAGGATAAACAAAAGTTTATGAGTCCATGGAGTAAGAAAAAGAGATATACAGATAATATTACCCTAAAACCAATCATGTTAATAAAATAGGGTTAGATTTCATTGTTTTAGACCCAAACATTATTATTGGCTTCTTTTATTTTATTTTTGTCATTTTTTTAAATACATAATTCCTTTTATATTTATTTTCACCTAGTCTCCTTTTTATTATTTATTTTATTTTTTGAATTTATTTTATATGTGAGGTACACGTAGCAAGGATTATTTTCTATATATTGTGAATTTAATCAACTATAGCACAATTGACACTCTTAAAACTTTTCATGCATTTTCATATAATCTATTCTCTTTTTGTGCAACTATGCTTATTCTTAAACTATAATTCATGTCCATTGTGTTTGGTTCAAAGGATAAGGAGTGGGTACAAACAATTGGCTCATGTAGGTTTAAAATGGGTTACAAAAAGGGTTTCCCTTGAAAGGAAAACAATATTAAGGATAAGACAAGTTAGCCAATGGGGTTAATCATATTGCTTTAATCCTTTTACAAGAAATACATGTAGCATTCACCTTGATGAACTTAAAGAAAATTTCTATCAACCTATTCTTATTCATTAAAATCATAGCAAAGTTCTAAGGAATTCAAAATATTTTTCACAAGTTTAAGCATTTAAATTCTTCTATCACCAATTTAGCTATTGTACATGCAATTTTTGAGAAAAATTATCATAAAGTAACCCTTATTTAGGAACAAGGTCAAGACTCCATCGACATTCATTATCCCTTTTGACCTAACATTATTTTACTAATTTCATCACCGATGCCAGAATACAAAGAGAGAACATGTGATTGTTTCCAAGCATGCCTATTAATCCTAACTATCTTAAGGAATGCAATAAATAATTACTAAAAACAAAACATTTGTGCCACTTAGAGCATACTAATCCTAAAACATGTACCCTAAAACAAGCTAAACTAATAAAGCAAAATAAAATGATAGAATCAAAATGTTAACACTCCCCTACACCTAATTCTTATATTGTATTTATTGTAAGGACATGCATATATGTAATATATAAAAATAAGTAAAAGGGAGCAGAAAACAAATCATAGTGGGTTACCTCCTACAAAGTGCTTGGTTTAACATCTTTAGCCCGATGATACTGCCCTTATTATCCACCATCATAAAAGATCTTGAAGTGTGTGATGTCAAACTTCTGAACTAGTAGTCCATTAGTTACATCTTTGTACCTTGGTGGTAGTCTCTTTGAAGCATACTAGATATATTTTCCCCTACACTTATCCCTTTATTATCCTTAAGTTTTTCCTTGGTAAGAAAAATTCATTAAGAAATTTTTCATACTAAACTTCCTCCTTAATATCTTCCATCAAAGATATGTGGATTTCCACTTTGGGAAATGTCTTCAAAATTTCCTTTTCATGATTCTTTTTTTGTTGAATTGTCAAACCCTTTGAAAAAAATATAAAGTATGGTCATCATTAAAAAAAGGAAGGTTTGAATACTACCTTTGGTGTCACATTAGAATCTTTAAAGGTGATAGTATTTTTCTCTTCACTAGTCCCTTCATTTTATATATCCTTTTTGGGAATCATCTAGTTCCTTACTACTTTGCAACTAGTAGTATTGACAATCTCCTTAGAATTAGCAAATCTTAGAGAGTGGAGCTCGTCAACTATCAGAGCTAACATTATGTCCATCATTACTACAACTTGGTTAACTTGTATCTCAATATTTCTCCTTGCAATTTCTTGTTCCCACAGAATTTAGAAATGTGAGCAATTATAGAATTTATTAAGTCCTCAAGAGACTTATCTTGAGTGGTTAGAGTAGGTTGTTGCACTAAGAATGGAAAGCTAGATATGATGTTGAAATCAACTACTGGATTTATAAATGAATAGCTTGGGTATTGATGATCTCAACATCCTACATTGTACATGTTAGAATATGGATCATACCTAGGCCTCTAGCTTTCAAATCCACTCATGCATTAGAGCAGTCTGAAGTTCCTTATTGATGCTCAAAGTATAATGTAAGAAATCCATTGTATGTAGGGTGTTGCATTCATTTATGTATCTTTGTTCATAACATTCAACATTTTAAGAGAATTAGATCATATGAAGGGTGAATAAAAATTAAAATTAAAATAAAATAAACCTAAACCTAAACCTAAAAATCAAAACAATAAACAAAAGATGAAAAATTAAAAATTAAAGTTAGAAAAAAACTAGTAATTACTAGTAAAATTGTTAAACCAATTCCTTGTTGATGTACCAAAAAACAAGTCACAATTGAGAACACGCAAGTATATGTGATTATGTACAAATGATAAGTAATTGTAAGAAGGGTTGTCATACCTCATGATAATTAGTAACAATATCTACTTCTAATTATTAAAATGTTAATAAGTTATTTAAAACTAATAAAATGATCGGTTTGTCTTTTTTGAAAAAAAAAAACAATATAAAATAATAATCAAAGTTGCATAAGATTGTGAGAAATATGTGATCATGGGACTATCATAACACTAGCTTAGAATTTCATTAACCATATCATAAATGTAAATTAATTTTCCAAGTTCTAAATTACTTTCATAATTTAAAATCATTCTTGAATTCTTAACTTTAGCTTTAGAAGTCTAGGTTTACTTAAGACTTCACATATTTTCTTACTTTGTAATTGATTTAGAATATAACCATAAATCAACCTAAATCTGAACAACCTAGAAGAACCTTTACTATATTTAGTTCATTCATTACATTATGATCTAAAAAAGTGATATGGACTCACTAAAATTTATTAATTTTAATCAGTAATTGAACTAAAAAATATTAAATAAATAGGCTTATCCATAGCCTTAATTTTCTTTCTAATTTTTTTAATTAATTTCCTAAAGTTTTCAGGAAAGTAATTTAACTCTTTAAATTATTTTCTAGATACAAGTTTTCTATTACATTCCCTGAGGATAGTAAGGATTTTGATTGTTTATTAATTTTTTTATCACTCATTTAATAATTTTCATAAAATATGAAAGGAAAATATATTGAAGAAAAGAAATAAATAACTAATTTATATAGAAGTAAAATAAAAGGAACAAGAAACCGAATAAAGTTTAAAAGGTGTTATATGTCTTAAAGCATCATTGCTACATCTTAAGAAATCTATAAAAGAAAACCTCACTATTAGTATAAAAAGATCAAAAGTATTAAAAATTTAGAAGAGTTAATTAATTATGTTTTAAAAATAGAAAATAGACGTAATTTAGTAAAAGGATCTGATAAAGATTTTTTTAAAATCTAGAAGGCCAGTTTGGACATAATCATATTAATTATAGAACAAACTAATGAAATATAAGGATTAATTTATTGGCTATGTTTGGAGAGAATTCTCTTTGTTAGGGATTTTAGTGATTTTTAGAGAGAAGTAGAAAATATAGACAAATGAATAGATCATGTATTCTCCTCATTTAAGAGGTATATATTTGTATAACATCTCACGTACGTGGCATGGTACGTATTAAGTGACCTGGATACAAGGTTACATATGTGATAAAATTGCACACAAAGTAATTTAAACAGAAAGCAGATCTCTATAAGTGTTACATAATTAGGTCATTACATATAGGTCACTCTAGGTTCTCAAGTAGATTTCCCAGGTCGTTCAAGGAGAAGAAGGACCATGATCATGTTGGCATTTCATAATTTCATCAGATCTTGACATCTAGGACATCACATTTGGACAACGAGGTATTCTGTCGACTGGGTTATGTGCTTTACTGAACTCCTTGAGCCCATGCCATTGTTAAGCCAGCCCTATAACCTTGCTATATCCTAGCAAGGTACCTGTACTTATTAGGTCGTATGTCCATTACATATTTAATACCAAACATTAACTCCCTTATTCTCTTGATTTTAAGAAGTCAAGGGAATAATACCTAATTGTCAATTTTAATTTAAATAAACCATATTAAACGATTTATTATATCTAAGTATACAACGGCTATTCAGACGATACAATTTTTAATCGCGAGGTTATTTAACTACAAATAATATTCCTTTAATCAATTTTATTATTATTATTATTTGTTAAACCTTTCAACTTCCCGCTCTGCCTTTATAAATAGTGGAGAAATTTACTTTTACCATACGTTTTAAGTTAAATTTATTTTCAGAGAATTTCGACTCATTTAAGTGTTTTCCTATTATTCTACTCTTCCAGCCTTCTAGAGAAATACTTAGTCTATTTTTTAGTTTGTTTATTTAACGACGTCAAAGGGAGAACCATCCCACTTCCTATTTTTAGGTCGAGATTCATACGACCAATATTCACATTAAATAATTTCTTCCTCTTAATTTTATTTAACATGTCTCAAAAGGGAAAATAGGTGGTTCATCCTATGGCGATGTGATCTAGGTCGTTAGGTAGTGCACCTAATACTTATATAATACCAAATATTATATTAACTCCCCTATTTGTGAGATTACCAAGTTGTTAAGAGTACATTCCTATTATTAATCCGAGTTTGAAGGCCCTTCATTAGGTCACATTATTAACTCTGAAATCAGGTCACTATTTAAGTGCTACCTGATCGCCATATAAACGTTACCTAATCAGGCCACCATATAATTTTTTCTTGATTAGGTCTTATATGCGTGCGTAGATGACCTAGGTCGTTTACTTTGACTTGAATGTCTTAGCCTTTAGGTATTGACTCTCAGTTCGCTAGGCGAATGCTACTATGCCATTCCATTATCACATAGGAACAATTGAGTAATCCTTATGAATAAGGAAGGTGGATGGCCTTGTTATTGGAAGCCATATATCTAAGCCTCTATTGGTCACGTATTATTATTAAAATTTTCCAATAGTGTGTCTCCTGTCAGTGAGCTCCTCACTAGTTTAGGACGAGTTTATTTATTTTGTAGGCATGGATTATAGAAAGATCAACCTTAAAGGTTCGATCGATGTGTGGTATCTATGACCTATATCCCACAATGCCAAGGAGTAGTTCAAATATATTCTCTACTGAAATTCCAGTCGTGTATCCTGAGAAGTGGGGCTTTTATTGCACCATACTACACCATGATATGGTCTTTTCAAACTAGTAGGAGTAAAGCACCACCTTATAGTGGAAAGATGTCTTATATACCCTAACTACCTTTTAAAAGAGTAAAATAATCGACAAAGAGTCATCTTTTATAAGTATCACCTATATGCCCTACCTCACTAAATGAAAAATCTGTAGATTGTTGCATCTAAATTTCTTCTAATACCGAAGTAGTGGGAAAACTGAGGTCCCTTGCGAACAAAGTGGGGGGAACTTTTCAGAAGATATTAGTAGCCCACATTCAGATACAACATCTAATGGTGAAATATTGGCCCACAGTTAGATGCGACATGCGAGGGTGAAATATCCAACCCCTCACATGCGTTTCCATAAGAGAAGTGGTTTGCCCTGGAACTTAAGGCTCTTTCTTAGTATGTATTTTGCATTATGAGTGGATCATTTAATAATTCCTACATTTTTACCATGTTGCAACATATCGGGCATCTCAAGTGGGAGGGGTCAGGGACTCCACCTCCAATCATGAGGCATAGGACGTATCCCGCATCTCAAGTGGGGATCAGGGGACTCCACCTCTAATCATGAGGCATAAGAAATATCCTGCATTTCAAGTGGAGGGTTAGGGGACTCCATCTCTAATCATGAGGCATAGGATGTTTTCCAACTTGGGGGCATGAAATAAGGTGCTCGAGACATGCGATCTAGAAAGGAAAATATCTACCCCATGTATGTACTCTTTTGGGTATATTTCACATCTCAAGTGGGGGATCAGGGGACTCCACGTCCAATCATGAGGCATGGGATAAATCCTACATCCTAAGCGAGAAGGTCATTCGATTGTTTCCAACTTGGGGGTTCATTAAATAAAACATCTCAAGTAGGGGGTAAGGGAACTCCATCTCCAATCATGAGGCATAGGAGGAATCCCGCATCCCAAGTGGGAATTTCATTCGACTCCTCCTTCCAACTTGGGGGGTCATTAAATAAATTTCGTAAAATAGGTGACATGCAAGGGTGAAAACCCTACCCCACATGCGCTCCAAACTTTGAGGAATTAATCACTTTAATATTTTGAAAAATATGCGACATGCGAGGGTGAAAACCCTACCCCACATTCGTTCTAAATTTTGAGGAATTAATCACTTTAATATTTTGCGAAATATGCAACATGCGAGGGTGAAAACCCTACCCCATATGCACTCCAAATTTTTCTTGCACGAGGAAATAGTCAATACTTTGACAAACTCAAAGTTAACTACTCAAAACATGGGAGTTCATACATCGACCTTACATGCCCAAAGAAAATACGGTGCAGACTTCATAATAACTTCATCAGTATTTGGATAATAAATTGGTCGTTTATGCCATATGTGGCGTGAATAGTCCCACTTTATAATAATTTCATCAAAAATATTTCTTATCATGATGGGATAAATAATACGACTAGATAAATCCATCAACACTGGAATGAATTGTCGATATATTTTTTAAATAATGTTGGGAGAGTAGCCCAAACTATTTAAGAGTTTTGTCAACTCGTAGTTACTTAGAGTAGTGACAACTCATCTTTGCAAGAAATAAAGAGGTATAATTAATATAGGGTCCGACGCGAATGGATCCATAGCGATTATGCCTTACAAAATCTTTATTGGTGGTGAAATCTTGATGAATACCGAATCTCTATGAAAGACCCAAGTAAGGGCACAAATAATTAGAACAACAAAAGTAAAGTTTATAGGTCATACCTGGTTAATGAATGTCGTTAAATAGTCTTCAAAGACCAAAGTAGTGTCATATTTTAACAAGTGTTGAATCTCTAATAATTCCTTTTAAGGACGCATGGATCACACAGATCACAAGGTGCACCAAGCTTTAGCTCAGTCGTGATCAAAACCCAGTTTGCAATCAAATAGGTGCATTCAATGACAACTCATTTGGGCCAAGCTAGGCCCAACTCATGATAGCCCTATTCGATCCAACCTAGTCTATTTCTCGGCTCAAAATTATACCAGACCACAAGTTCACACCCAGATCTAAAGACATTAAGAAAGAGATGACCAGAGTAGTCCATTCTTCACCAGAGAAGTCTGGGTCAGTAGTGAGACGATGGCAAATAATGGCTAGCACAACTCACTTTTTCATGCCAGAACTGTATATCGACTTAGTTTTAACCTTTGATTGTGGTTGGATTCATCACTTTTCCCCTTTGAAAGAGACAATAGAGGTCACCGATCGAGCTATTAAAGCAAAGAGGAAACATCCCTCAAGTACCTAGAAATGGCATAGAATGAGCTAGGAAGGAAAGGACGACGTGCACCTACTCATTCCTTTTCAGGTCGCCCGCTCCAACCGATCAAAGCCTAGTCCATTCTTCCTCAGATCGTGATAGTTCAATTGCATGAACCCAATTTTTTCAGCAATTCGTACCGGGTCTAGGTGATCCAACGTATTACTTCATGTCGTTCATATAGAGCATTGTAACTCTATACCTCGCTCATTCCTTTAGTCTTCTCACTTCGGTTGTGCTACTTGATGTTGTTGCTATAACTAAGAGAGTTCGAAGGCTGGTACCAGAGAAAAAATAACAATGTTATTTTCCATGAATTGGGTTGGGCTAGGCCCATATCGTGAAGAGAGTTCACGCACCCCACAAACTCATCTCCCTAGCCCGTTACTCCAAATAGATATACAATTTAATTTCCTTCTGCAATTTCGTAGTGCTTCCTGATGTATACAAATTACCAGATCATAACAGTAAACACCAAAACCAATTTATTTGGTTTCTTTTTCTTTCTCTAGTCTCTTTCGATTTTTTTTTGCTCCTCAAAATCTCTATGATAGGTGGAAGACAATACAAAGGCCTTGCTAAACCATACTGAAGAAAAGTTTGTATGCTGTGTTTCACATGCTCAAGATGGGTTACAGAGCTTCAGATCCTATCTACGTTGCTTGTGTGTGGATTAGTCGAATAATTGGACGTCAACTCTTTCTTGGTCCATGCTTATTTTATTTGTGATCATCATCCCAGTCGTTCCCATTTCATGTTAGCCTATGAGACTTTGCGACAAAGTGATATGTTTGTGCTATATTAGACTCATTTGAAGCAAATAACGATGTTTTATGTGAAATGGGTCGAGCTAGACCCAGTTCGTTCAAGAGTTCACACAACCCACATCTCGTTAGCCCATTTCTCCAGGTCATTCATAGCGAACTGATTTACGTAATCTATTTACAGTTTGCTCAAGAATCCACACAACCCACAAACTCATCTCATCAGCCCATTTCTTTAGGTCGTTCATAGCGCACTGATCTGTGGTTGTTCATGAAAGAGTTGGTTTCAGTTTGGAAGCAAATCCATTCATCAGTTTGCACCAGGTGTATCTCATTCATCATTTATAGGAACCGATCAAGTGTAGTCAGTTCTTCTATAGAAATCAAACCAATTCACGATCGACACCCAGTGGATGTTCCAAACCCAATTCACGAGCAAATAGGTACGATGCATGAAAGTTTATTTAGGTCAAACTAGGCCTAGTTGAGCGACCTAGCCTCATTTTTGACATGTGTAGCCAATCCAACCCATCACGTATCTCACTAGATTATTCACTGAACGCACTGATCTGGTCGTTCATGATGGAAATGAGATCACAGTGTAGCATTTATACACCCCATAATTCACAATCTTACTCCGTATGTACTAGCACCACTTCCAGTTTATGCCATTTCCCACTCTATACATTTCCTGGTCAACCCACGAGTTGTTTATCTGGTTTTGGTTAGGATCAATTGAGGTAGGCTTAATTGGTGATAGTTCATGTCCGTTCATGGTAGTGTTTGCAACTGATCTTCAACTCTCCTTCTCCAACCCGTTCATTAGTTCATACCAAGTCCAGTCTGTTCTTGGCTCAAAATCATACCAACTTACTAGCTCTCACCTAGATCTAAGAACAACTAGCAAGGAACGACTAGCGCTTGTTAATTTAGCTCGTGGCTGGGTGATTTGGACCAATGCTCTAACTTCAATTCACTCATAATTTGCATTAGCCATAGTTCATCGTGGTCCCACTATAGCGACC
This sequence comes from Hippophae rhamnoides, assembly GCA_033030585.1. NCBI lineage: Eukaryota > Viridiplantae > Streptophyta > Magnoliopsida > Rosales > Elaeagnaceae > Hippophae > Hippophae rhamnoides. The sequence goes on along the minus strand of CM065438.1, from coordinate 43,705,955 downwards.
TACAGGTCGCCCTATCCTTGGCGTCAAATTCATCCCCACAGATTATACAAGTGCTCGTTATTCCAGCTCCCTACCCACTATTGTTAATGTGAAGTAAATGTCCCTAAAACTAGATAATTGTCCTTGGAATAAGAATGAAGGTCTCAAATGCCAACTATGGACATGAAAGATTTGAGTTCCCAAAAACGGCGTTGTTTGGTATTAAATATGTAACGGACATACGACCTAATAAGACTAGCTCAACAAAAGGCTTGCACCCAATGAACATGAAAAAGCATACAAAACCAATCAACAAAGGTACCTCGTCATCAAACAACGAGGTTTTGGATGTCAAGACTTGATAAAGCTATGATATCCCGGTGATCAAGGTCGTCCTCCATAAATGACCTGTATATGTTACCCTCCCCTTGTTTGTAAATGCTTATAAAGGATCTAATTTATGTAAACTAGCTTATGCTATCCAAGTCGCTTAATACACACCCCATTATGTATATAAAGATACATGTATATATACCTCCTTATGAAGGAAATGCGATGATACGAGGACTTCAAAAATAGATTATAGAATTACAACAAACTTTCATTGAATGTCAAAAAGATAATAAAGAATTAAGATCTCAATTAGAGCAAAACACCTGCTCGGACACAGCTATTTCCCTTTTTACACCTCGCGACCCTCAGATGATGCGTCAACCTCTCAAAAGAGAGCATGCAACTCATACTTCAAATCCTTATCAATGCGCAGTGAGGGAACACCCGCACATGGTTTCTGATCCTCCCATCATTGGAGTGACTTCTCACCCAAATCTTCCAACTTATAGACCGACAATTGAGTCCATTCCACTATTCGATCCAAGTGGAGAGTTAGACAAAAGGTTAAAATAGATGGAAGAAAAAATGTGGAGCAAGGTTAATGAGAGATTTTTAAGACAAGAAAAGGAAAAACCTTGGGGTGAAATAGAAAACATTTGTAATCAATTATCTACATCTCCTTTCTCTGACATTATTGAGTTAACAATACCTCCTCTCAAATTTAGTGCCCCTAAATGTCTTGCATACAAGGGGACTAAAGATCATGTTGCACATTGATGAGCAGAATCGGGATTTCCAAAAACTTTGATGCCATCCCCACAACGGAGTCATCCCCGGCAACGGCGCCAAAAACTTGATGAGCAGAATCGGGATTGCCAAAAACTTTGATGCCATCCCCGGCAACGGAGTCATCCCGGGAAACGGCGCCAAAAACTTGATGAACGAAAACCGGCATCGCCGATTCTTTCCAATACTTTGGTTTTAATATTTATAAAACTCTCGCAAGTGCACGAATCATTTCGTAGAAAATGATAAGTATACTCCCAAGGTCGATCTAAGGAAGGAATGTATGTGGTTTTTAATTTATTATTCAAACTTTTCAAAACGAAATTAAATCCTAAACATCCTGTCACGATATTTTGGGGTTTTGTGTTTTAATCTACATACATAAAAATAAACATAGATTCAATAAATATTCATGCAAATTATGTTCATTTATAATGGCGGAGTATTTATGGATATAATAACTAAGTTAATTATGCTTGCTCGTATTATTTAGGTTATTAAAGATATGAATTGATATTTATTGATTCTCCCTTTTTTGTATGAATACCACCTTTGGTGGGGTTAGATATTCTTTGTTAACTAAACAAATGAATTAACACCTATGGGTGGGGTTGATAACTAATTTGGTTAATTAAATTAATTCTTTTTTCTAAGAGATTGAAAATGAACCATTTAAATTCCACCTTTGGTGGGGTTAGATAGTTTAAACTTTATTCAAAGTGTCCAAATTAAACCTAAGAATTTAGTTATCCGAGTACTAACTTTCAAGTTTTAAAACCACTACTGAAAACATGTTGTCAATACATTTTTAGATAATAATTCTTATAAAAACTTTTGAAATAGAGCTTCACTCTAACTTCTTAGGGCGATTGTCACCAACAAATAAAGAGCACTACTCTAAATTAGACGGATAACTAAACCTTAAAATCTAATTTTGATTTAAGTTTGTAATGAAAAATAATATATTTCTCTCTAACATTCTTAATATAAAATCTTGAATAAAAATAAAATCAATTCATTTTTAGAGATTTTTACCTATATAATATTTATGGCAAGCATAACAACGTTATTATTACATCATGTTTACTAAGCATGACCAGTAGTTAAATTTAATCACAGGACAAATTAAATATAACATGTAAGACTAAAGCATAAAAAATAGCGTAAAGAAAATAAAATCCTTACAGAACTTCGACGCTATTCCGTTCTTGCTAGAAAACCTCCAAGCGGAATTTGCACTCCCGTTTATTGAATCAAATTAGACTAAATTATTACAAAAAAACATAACTAGTTCTTCCCAAAAAGGGAAGAACTCTAAAACTAAGAGAAATTAACTAAGAAAACATAAGAAAAACTAAGAAAAACTAAAAAAACTAAGAAATGAGAGAAAGAAGGAAGAGAGAAGTGTGTTTTGAGGAGTGGTATGAAGTGAAGAGAAGGGGGTATTTATAGGTGAGAATGGAGAGAAAAAGTGGGTGAAAAAATGGTGAAAATGCGTAGTGCAAATGGTGAGGTCATTGATGACGCCAGCATGACGTCATGGGGGCAGTTGCACGGGAAACATGGGGCGAAATGGGCGTCGGCGTGTGCGAGAGGGCAGGCTGGGGCTCGCACGAGGCCTTGGCAGCAGCGCCAACGTGAACGATGACGACGTCTTCTGCGCGCGCACAGATCTGGAGGAAGGCGCGCGCATCCGCTGAGGGACGGCGCATCTTCTTGTGTGGTGGCTTGTGGCCCAGGCGGGCAGCGAGGTGAGTGGCTCTGGGGCGCGATTTTTCTCCTTTTTGACATTTTTGACCTTTTCGACCCATTTTGTCCAATTTTTCCATATTTGTTGACCTTTCCCCATTTATTTATTAATATATTTATGATGTATTGCTTCCAGTATTCCTTTTTGAGTCTTTAAGTGACGTTTTTAAGCGAAAATTCCTGAAAAACAATAAAAATACTCGTGATTCCGAAAAAGACAAATTTATATAAATATATGATAAAACATATAAATATATATATTTTTAATCAATTAATGTGCATAAAATCATAGTAATTTTAGTTCTTTTTGAGCACTCATCACACATGTTCTTCAATTCAAAATGGCTATGGTTTTAGTCACCCTATCTGAATATAAATGAGAATCCATGCATTGCAAGTTATTTGCAGCTACTCTTTGAAGATTCGGCCCAGCAATGGTTTATGGAATTACCCCCAAGAGCATTGCTAGCTTTAACATTCTGGTCAGAATATTCATTACCAATTACGCTTGTAACAAACCTATCAAGAAGGAGTCACATAACCTATTCTTGATTATCCAAGAGGAGGATGAATCGATTGAATCTTACATACTAAGATTTAAAACGAAAAAGATGGAAATTAGTCAATGCCCTGATTTGATAGCCATAGAAGCTTTTTGAAAGGGCATAAAGTGTGAAAATGGCCTTTTCATAGAATTGACGAAATCCACACCACGTTCGTTAGATGTAGTTTATGAGAAAACTCAAAAATTTGTTAATGTGGAAAGGGAGATGAAATCAAGTAAACCATCGGTTAATAGAAACCAGAGGCAGCCCTCTTTTAGTAAGAATGAAGAAGATAGAAGGCCTATGGGCGTCAAGCATACCAACTTCTCCCATTTCAAATCCGCCTTTAAACCAAAGAGCAATCCCAACACTTGTAACCAAGCTTTGTCTCACTTTCGTGGACCCCCATTACATGTAACATTAGTAGAAGTAGTGCATCGTATGGAATGCCTCGATAACGTAAATTGGCCACCAGTTATGAAAGCTCCGCTTAGGAACCCCAGTAATTACTGCACGTTCCATAGAGAGATGGGACATTGGACTCAGGACTGCAGTCATTGAAAATGGGAAATTGAGCACCTACTTTCAAAAGGATATCTAGGGGATATAGTGGATAAAGCCAAGAATCCATGAGAATAAATTTGAAGGGAAAATTTAGATCGAATGGTCAAGACACCGGATAAATCAATTCTGATCCGAAATGAGCCAAATAGAGGACACCCCATTCCATCTGGGGACGTGCGAATAATCCACACCATACATGGTGGCCCCACCATGGCTACTCACTCTAATAATTCCAGAAAAATATATGTAATGGAGGCTCGAGACACGGGACGTTTAATATATGCATGAGACTGGAAGGACCTTCATATCCTATTACTTTTGAAGACAAAGAATGCCTACATCCTCGTGACGATCCTCTTGTAATCACAGTGCGAATAGCTCATTGTGAAGTGCATAGGATATTGGGATGCCCGAGGATACACAAAATGAAAGCAGTAACCTTCAACGTATCATCAGCTGATTAAATATCCTACCGCTGATGAGATACGACAAATTGAAGGGGAACAAGATAGGGCACAAAGTTGCTACAACTCTGCCATGAAAAATGCATTACCCCAAACTTCAAAATAAAAACTAAATATTGCAAGTCACTTCCATAAATTCAAAACAGTTCATACATGTGAGCGAACCACCATGGAGGTTCACGGTGACTATGATATAGTCCTTATAGGAGACACTAGGAGCAAAACAATATGTTAAAATCAATGGTGCCCTATCTTCTTCATTCAAAATTACCCTTGTTGATCTCTTGAAAAATAACAAAGATTTATTCACTTGGAAACCTGAAGACATGCCTGACATAGATTCAGATATCATCTTCCATGAGTTGTGTTTGAATCATGCCAAAGAGAGAAGAATGAAATCATTAAAAAGAAGATTGAGTCCTTAAAAAATGTAGGTTGGGTTCGAGAGGTCCGATATCCCACATGGCTATCAAATGTGGGGTTAGTAAACAAAACAGGAGGTAAGCACAGAATTTGTGTGGATTTCACAGATTTGAATAAAACGACACCAAAAGATTGTTTCCCTTTGCCAAATATAGACCAATTAGTAGATGCCACGGCCAGATTCGAATCAATGAGTTTTATGGATGCTTATTCAGGTTACCACCAAATCCAAATGTATCCTAGAGATGAAGAGAAAACAACGTTCATAACGGAAGAAGGGACATTCTGTTACACAAAGATGCCCTTCGGTTTAAAAAATGCTGGCACTACAAATCAAAGATTGATGAATAAGATGTTCCAAAACTAGATAGGATGAAATATGGAGGTATACGTCGATGACATGTTGGTTAAAACTAAATGTGCAAGAGACCACATTAATGACCTCCAAGAAGTATTTGATATAATTCAGAATTATAAAATGTGTCTTAATCCAAAAAAGTGTGTGTTTGGCGTAGCCTCGGGGAAGTTTCTGGGATACTTAGTCACGTCAAGGGGGATCGAAGCCAATGTAGAAAAAAATTGGCTTTAGTCAACATGTAATCCCCAAGGTGTCTTCAGGAAGTCCAACAATTGAATGGGCGTATTGCAGCATTAAGCCGTTTCATCTCTAAGTGCACCAAAAAGTGCCTACCATTCTTTCAACCACTTAAAAAGAACACAGAGTATTTATGGGATATTGAGTGCAAAAAAGCTTTCCAATATATTAAAGATTACTTGGGCAGAGCACTTCTTTTATTTAGTCCAATGGCGGGTGAAGACTTATACATGTACATGTCCTTTACAAACAAAGCTTCTAGTGTGGTATTAGTGGTCGACCGTGGGGGAACTCAATACCCTGTGTATTATGTGAGCCATTCATTAAAAGGAGCTCAACAACGATATCCTTCTCTAGATAAAGTGGAATTTACTATAAGAATGACGGTACATAAACTCAGACATTATTTTGGTTCACACAGGGTAGTGGTCCTTACTCCATATCCCTAGAAAAACATTTTGGGCAAACCTGATCTGTCCGACCATCTTTCTCAAATAACTATTGAGCTCAATGAATTTGAAATACATTATAAACCTTTGGTTGTGATCAAAGGACAAGCCTTAGTAGATTTTATTGCAGAGTGGACGAACGAGAATACATAAGAATGTAATTCCATACCGGAGATAGGGCCAACCCTCGCAGTAGAAACATTGTCTTCTGAAAAGGGATTATGGAAGGTATACGTGGATGGCGCAAGCAACTCACATGGAGTAGGAGTTGGAATAGTAATATTAACCCTTATGGGAGCCTTGATAGAGCAATGATTTCGGATCACCTTCCAAGCAACTAATAATATCGCAGAATATGAAGCCATACTTTTGGCATTGCAGCAATTGATAACCCGAGGAGCTAAAAAGGTGTTAATTCATAGTGATTCCCATCTGGTAGTAAACCAAGTCAACAATGATTTTGAGGCCAAGAAGGAGAGAATGAAACTCTATCCACTGGAGGTAAAAAAAGCAAAGGCTATGTTTGAAACTTTTCAGATCAAACAGATACCCCGAGGAGAAAACACCCACGCTGATTCCTTAGCCATGTTAGCATCGGCGGTGAACTCAGATTTAAATAGAGTCATCCCAATATCTTTTTTTCAAGACCTAGTGTTACCCCAAGTGAATTGAAACTTCAAACGGGAATGAATGTCATACACACTATTCATGATTCTTGGTTGACGCCATATACAGAATATATTATCAATGGTACTCTCCCTGAAGACAAGCATTTAGCTCGTAAGTTCATGACAAAATCAGGTAGCTATATCATTATTCAGGGAATTTTGTATAGGAAGAATCACAGTGGTCTGTGGCTTAAGTGCTTACCTGCAGCTAAGGCTCATATGGTATTGGGTGATTTACATGATGGCCAATGTGGAGCTCATTCTGGTGGAAGAGCACTTTCTTAGAGGATTATTCAACAGAGTTACTATTGGCCCACACTTCTCAAAGATTGCATCTCTTATGTCAAAAGGTGCTATAAATACCAACGATATGCCAATGTTTCACACCGTCCGGGTACTGACTTAAGATCTATTATCAGCCCTTGGCCATTTTAAAAATGGGGTTTTGACATTGTGGGACCATTACCCATCGCTTCAGGCCAAAGAAAGTTTATCATTGTCACAACTGATTACTTTACTAAATGGGTAGAGGCAGAACCTTTGGCTCGAATCCAAGAATCGGATGTGGAGAGATTCATATGGCGTAACATCATATGCAGATGTGGCCTGCCTCGTGAATTGGTTACTAATAATGATAGGCAATTCACCGGCCAAAAGATTATATCTATCTACGAAAAGAAAGGTATCAAATTATCTCATTCTACCCCTTACCACCCACAAGCAAATGGTCAAGCAGAATCATCTAATAAAACCCTCATTAATATACTACTGAAAAGTTTGGAGGCAGCCAAAGGAAAATGGGTGGATGTGTTGCCTGGAGCCCTTTAGGCAACACGAACTACTCCCAAAACTGCAACAGGAGAAACTCTTTTTTCTCTCGTTTATGGTACTGAAGCAGTCATACCCCTTGATATACTAGAACCTACCCTTCGATCCAATATTGATCATGAAGAAAATGATTGCTTATGACGAGAAGACTTGTTGTTATCTGAAGAAAAACGAGAAGAAGCTCTGGTAAGACTTGAATCGCAAAAAAGAACACTCCAAAAGACATATAACAAATTCATCAGGCACAAGAGCTTTCGTATTGGGGAATGGGTCTTGCGAAGAGCGTTGGTCAACAAAGTTGCAACTAACACGGGTAAATTTTCCACCACATAGGAAGGCCCGTATCAAATATATGATATCGCACCAGTAAGCTCTTACTTAATAGAATGTGATGGAATAAAGAAGGGTTTGACCTTGAATGAAGAACTTCTTAAGAAATATCACATATAAATGCTTTATACGAAATAAATATTTATATATGAGATGAATATCTAAATCAATAATTTTTAGCAAGGTTAAATTGTGATTGGAGGAGGATTCCCCTAACCCCCCCACTCGAGATGTGAAATATGCTCGCAATTGTGTTCTGGGCATCTTATTTCATGCCCTACGTGGGGATAAGTCATTTGACCTCCTCACTTGAGATGTAAGACATCCATTGCTTCGTGATTGGAGGTGGAGTCCTCTGACCCCCCCCCCCCCCCACTCAAATTGCGTCTTGTCTTATGCCCCGTGATTGGAGGAGGAGTCCCCTGACCCCCCACTCGGGATGCGGGATACGTCCTATACCTCGTGATTAGAGGAGGAGTCTCCTGACCCCCAACTCAAGATGCAAAATACGCTCGCAAGAACGTCATCATACTTTTGGATAACACTTTTACCAAATTAGGTCCATATGATATCATAGATTGTTAATCATTATTACAAACATATTATTACTCAAACCATATAATCTTAGATTTCTCAAACATTATTACACATAAATTATTACTAACACTCTTATGCAGAAATCTTATGTATGTTCCTTCCCAAGTGCCCTATTTTTATAATACTCCATTAATTTGCGCAATCCATCCCCCTCATTTTTATATCTTTCTTGTTCAAGATGCGCTAACTTCAAATCTTCTTGAGAATTTGCTAAATCTTCCTTCAAGACTTTACATCGTGCTTTCCACACACATAACTCATACTCTATACATTCATTCGTTTCTTAACATATTTTTGCTTCTTCTTTGCATCTTTCGCCATAGCTATGGCCTAAAAAACATTTATTATTAAATTAAATTAATTAAATATTAATAAATACATACCAATCCACTTTGTTATGCATTCATTTTGCATCACTTACATCAAACATATGTCTCGCTATCATATGCCACATAGGCTCTCCCTATCTCTTACGGGCTGTATAAATGGAAGGACAATCTTCAGGCACTCCAAAATGATGATACAATTCTTCTTGTTCATGAGGTGCGTTAAACATACCATCTTTGAAAAGATTCTTAACCCCGCTTGTCTCACCTCTTTCTTTCAGGGAAGGATATATACTCTGTAAAGGCTTAATATCCTTTAAAATGGACACCTCGTCAAGCGGCAATTTTTCAATACACGCCTCACTCATAAAGAGAGTAGACGACCTAGAAATCTTAGGGAATTTTTCATTCATTTTCCCTTTTGCAACCTTCAGAGGATTTTGACTAACCTCCTCGCTATGAGTATGGGAAACAACTCATTTTCTTGCCTCAGACGACATTGGCATCGTGACTAAGGTTGAACTTATTTTCTCACCCTGAGTAGAAATAGCTCGCTCTCCTATTGCGGGAAGTACTTTTTTAGATGGTAATAACCCCATCGTTTCAAACAAATCATCCAAATTTACTCTACTATAATCCATTAAGTTAAACAGACTACAATTGCTTCTTAAAAGTTATCTACTCGTTCGGTAAATAAATTTAAGATCAACACAGCCTCAAATCCTCTATTATATATACCATACTAACACAGAAACTTCATCCATGTATAGATTTCAAACAGAGCAAATATATATGTAAATAAATACAACATTTAAAATTAAGTGATTTCAAGTCCCAAAAATTCATTTACATGACTTCCAAAAAATATATAACATTTTATCACGGAGTAGCATCTTCCACTACTACCCCATCACATTGATGAATCAAGGTGGCTACAGTATCACGAGGTGAACCTTTCGGTGTAGCAGCCCGAGGTGTCTTGGGCTTGTTGCTCTAAAAAGCTCGCATCAATGAAAGATAAAGCGCAGTCAAACCTAGTTTTTCAGCATGCAGTTTGAGGTTATTTATTACAAAGCTCGCACCATTATGATAGGCCTTAGTACATTCCGCTCTTATTGTATCTACTAGTGTAGATAGCGAATTAACTTGAGTTGACATAGCATAAATTTGCTCTTGAAGCACGAGGTTCCTCTCATCAACCTCTTTTGCCATATTTTAAAAGTGTTTAGCTGTTTCACCCTTTTCAAAACAATACCATTTTTCTTAATTTCTCCACCTTATCGGTCACTTCATTCTCTAAATTCAAAATTTTTGTATCCTTATCAGAAATCAAGACATCCTTGTCTTTTACCAATCTCTCATATTTGGCTATTTGTAACTGGCTAACCTGTACCTCGCATTTATAACCCTGTAATGATAGCTCGACTTCTCTCGCCAAACACACTGCTTACAAACAACATGAGTTAAAACAAAGTCATAAAAATTGTATATCACAGATGTGGAATGAAATTAATACATTTTTATACCTCCAATAGGTGATCTGTAATTAGTTCCCCATGTGTTCCCCCTTCGCTCTTACAAGTTGCTCTCACCTGTGCCCTCTCAATTTCTGTTCCAAAATGATGATACAGATCTTGTTTGAGATCTATTCGTTCAAAAATCCCCTCGCTAAAATAAGTAATAGGGTTCTCCAAAACAACAGCATCCTTCAAGACGACCTCATCAAATTCAAAGTCATCCATATGCATTGCCTCCATTCCAGGGGTATAATCCTTAACCTTCCTCTTTTTGACATTTCCGATTCACGAGGTGATATCAAACTCGGATTATCCAAATTAGTTGAAGGAATTACATTTTCTGGGGTAGCTTAGACCTCTAAATTTGCAAACAAATCTTCTTACATAGGTGACGGGGTCATGCGCTCTAGACGAGGATAGGTAGGAACCAGCTCTTGTACACCTGATGTGTCAATAAGATCCCCTAAATCAACATGTGAATAATCCATCCCTATAAGATATATATACACATTAATAAAATTCACCAATGATGTGTAAACATATATAAATATAAAAAACAAAAATATATATATAATAAAAAAAGGACCATGATATTCGTTTGTGTAACCTCGCCACACCCCAGACTTCTTTAAGCAAGCTATAGTCAGGATATCACGGTAACCTTCATTCGAGATATTTTGCAGCTCAATCCGCCTCATTTTTTCTTTACCATTAATATCCAGTTTACTCATGAGCTCGCTAGCCCGAGGTTGTGAATTGTTAAAAGTAGGGTTCTAGGTGTGCCGAATTGGAAAATCCACCCCGTCACCCCAAATATCCCCAGTAATATAAAAGTATTTATCTTTCCAGCCCGAGGTGCTATCAGGCAGTCTGAGATGCAACATGTGACCTATAACACAAGATATATATGTCCTCTCTTTATCTAACCCGTTCCTTTTTAAACAATATAAACATCTTAATTCATCATTTTCCAGGTCTATTCCGTGCTCTCCAACTACTAGGGAAAGACATAAAAGAGTTCGCCACCCGTTTTGATTTATTTGGGCAAAATTGATATCAAAAGTACTTAAAGCACGAGCCACCAATTTGGGAAAGGGGCAATGTAAACCTATTTTAAAGGCTGCTAAATGTATCACCCACCACCCCGGTAGTGGATCATCAACATCACATAAATGAGGAGGTACTAGCATTAACCCTACACGGGTTGGAATGTCGTATGTTTGTCTAATTTCTTCCACATCTTTAATTATTAAGATACTCAGCATCTTTTCAATTTGATGTTTACCTTTGGTTCTATATGTAGGTTTTCCCTTGTTTTCCCTTATATTTTCAGGGCGAGGTACCTTGGTAGATGTGGATTGTTGTGTGTTTTACAACACACAGAAAATCGTGCAAGTATACACGGTCACAAGTAATAAAGATTTGTAAGTAGAGTATCGTTCCCACGAGGATTTGTTACTATAGTTTGTTGAGTACTAAAATTATATCTCTCTGATTTTATCCAAAACAATCGTTGATTAATAAAAGGTTTAAAAATAAAATAAAAGAAATCTAGGATTGCAATTTTTCACTAAACTAATCCGCTCAAATCGTGTTATTTTCTTTTGATTTATATTTTTTAGTACATTTAATTTGTCAACCGAAAACTTCTAATTTTATTCATACATCTCTTCCGAGCTCCGTATAAACACACCTCGTTAAACTAATTCACTATATCTCTATGAGAATTAAATTTAATAAGATTCATTAAGTTCTAAGTTCTCAAATGGCCACACATACAATTAGGGTATATTCCTATCCTTCATCATATATGTCATTCTATTTACGAGCAATATACACAAAAATGCCTTTCTCAAGTTTATTTGTATGCCACAAATCATTTTGATAAAATTCGTAAATAATCAAAAAGCATTAAGCACAAAATAGAACGAACAAATCGAACGTCTTATAAATCTATCAAAAATAATTAAAATCAAAGCTTCATATATTTGAATCAAATGCAACCCTAGAAAAATTAAATTACTTCATTAAATTAAAATAAAAATTACAATATATGCAGAAAAATTAGAAGAAGAAAGAAGGAAAATTAAAACATCACATAGAACAAATATTTGGCACACGCAGAACACAACAAAAGCCAAAAAAATGGCTTCTGCGTGTTCTGCAGTCCAAAACCGAACAACACAAAAATTCTAAACCAAAAAAAACTTCTAAACTCTATCATAATATCACCTATTTATAGCCAAAAAAATACATCAGAAATATTACATTTTTTATTTTAGTTTTTTGTTTTCAGAAACGCGTAAAAAAAAATTCCCTCGAAACTAATTTCGACGCGTTTTGAAATTCGATATCGAAAATTAAAAATTAAAAATCACACGTAGACAGGCGCCGTTTCTGTATTTTTTTAAAATCAAAGTGCTTGCCACGTGTCCGCTTCTGATTCGCTGCAAGGATTAATGCGGACACGTGGCTACTTCTTATTCAAGAGACCTTGATGGTGCACACCGCTTGGATGAACCGCGTCGCACACGATTTTCCACAAACGGTTCGGTGCGCGACAGCTTGGTTCCACGCGCTTCAATCTGGACCGTTCATTTGATCCAACGGATAGCGATACGCCTCGGGGGAATTTCTGCGCAGCCGACATGTGGGTCCCACTCTTCACGCTGGCCTGCTAGGCAGGTGGGCCCCACTCGGGCACCGAGCCGCGTAAAATAATCTACGGGCTTGATCTGGACGCGCGCATCTTAGCCGTTTATTTTCTGATCAGACTGTCCGCATTGCGCGCTTGAATTTAAAACTTCCATTAATTGTATTTTGACCCACAATTTAATCCAAATTACATTTTGCACTTTCTTAAATTACAGTTAAGCCCTTTGCTAATTTTAAATTAAATTTTTAAACTTTTAATAATTATAATTAAGCCCAAATTTAATTTAAATTATATTTTCGATTTTTATAAATTGTAATTAAGAAACTATATTATCTGAAATAAAATTTGTGGACAGAAATATGAAATTAAGTACATTTTCGATACAAATTATTTAATTTTATTAAAAATGTATTTTTTGCACATAAAAGGAAAATATTAATTTATTTAACAAAAATTAACTAAATATTAAAAGAACATAGCAATTATCATTACTAAAATTGATGAAAATAACTATATAAAATACAGTTATCATGGACATGGGAATCTTGATAACAGGAATTGAGCTCTGTGAGGATGAGGTAGACACCGCTTTGGACCCCGAGGAAGTAGGAAGAGCAAGAATCCCTTCCTTAACAATCCTCGGGGAGGGCCTATTGTCACTACTCCCTTTCATTTCAGGTCATTTGGTTGGTAACGATCTCGACGGATTATGACGGGGACAAATATTTTTGGAAAGAATCCCTTCCTTAACAATCCCTTCCTTTATGCGACATTAAAAAAGAGGATGAATAATTACCTAAAATGAGAAGTTCGTATAAAGGAGTAAAAGATATAGCAACGACTTGAATCCTAGCAAAACGATGTTAAATAAATGAGCTGAGATGACTATCAAATAATTTTTTAGCGACCTTACGGAAGAATAAAACGACCTCTAAGTAATCAATGGATAGAAATCCTCTTAATATAATAACTTAGTTAAAAATAGGTAAAAGGTAAAAATAAACTCCCCTACTATTTATAAAGGAAAAATGAGAAGCTGAAAAGTCTCTTAAAAACTAAAAATAAAAATAATATTGTAAAACACAGTATAAATTTGCATTATCTGAGTGGCTGTTATTTATACGAGAAATATGTGACCAGATTATTCTCTTGACTTCTCAAATCAAAGAGAATGGGGGAGTTAATATTTGGTATTAAATATGTAACGGACATACGACCTAATAAGTGCAGGTACCAGATGAGTACTCAAAAAGTACTAAAATTATCATGATTTTATGCACGTTAATTGATTAAATATATATATATATATATATGATTTTATCATATATTTATATAAATCTATCTTTTCAGAATCACGGGTATTTTTATTACTTTTCAAGTATTTTCGCTTAAAAAAGTAACTTAAAGACACAAAGAAAAATACCGGAGGCAATACATCGCAAATATATTCATAAATTAAATGAGAAAAGGTCAACAAATATGGAAAAATTGGACAAAATGGGTCAAAAGGGTCAAAAATGTCAAAAAGGAGGAAATCGTGCACGCAGCCGCCCAACAGCGCGAGCCAACATGCGTACGTCGATCAACACGCACCGCATCGCCCATTCCGCGCGCATCTGCTCTCCATTCCGCGCGCACCGCTGCGCCCATATGCCCAATCCGTGCACGTCGCCGCGCCCCACGCCAGTATGACGTTAACAATGAATTCATCATTCACTACTCTGCATTTCCACCATTTTTTCACCCACTTTTTCTTCCTCTATTTACCTATAAATACCCTCATTCTCTTCACTTCAAACAACACCTCAAAACACATCTTCTCTTCTCTTTCTTTCTCTCCATTTCTTAGTTTTTAGCTTTTCTTAGTTAGTTTTTCTTAATTTCAGAGTTCTTCTCTTTTTGAGAAGAACTAATTATATTTTTATAATTTATTTTCTTCTTGATTAAATAAATGGAAGTGTAAATTTCGTTTGGAGGTTTTCCAATAACAAGAATAACATCAAAGTACTGTAAGGATTTTATTTTCTTTACAATTATTTTTTATGCTTTATTTTTATATGTTATATTTAATTTGTCAATGATTAAATTTAACTTTGCGAGCTGTTTGTAAACATGATATAATAATAACGTTGTTATGCTTGCGAAATATTAAATAGGTAAAAATCTCTAAAATTAATTAATTTTATTTTTATTCAAGATTTTATATTAAGAATGTTAGAGAGAAATATATTATTTTTCATTACAAACTTAAATCTGAAAATTAGATTTTAAGGTTTAGTTATTCAGTCTAATTTAGAGTAGTGTTGTTTTATTTGTTGGTATAATCGCCTGGTAGTTAGAGTGAAGCTCTATTTCAAAAGTTTTTATAAGAATTATTATGTGAAAATGTATTGATAACATGTTTTCAGTAGTGGTTTTAAAACTTTAAAGTTAGTACTCAGATAATTAAATTCTTAGGTTTAATTTGGACACCTTGAATAAAGTTTAAACTATTTAACCCCACCAAATGTGGCATTTAAATGGTTTATTTTCAATCTCTTAGAAAAAGGAATTAATTTAATTAACGAAATTAGTTATCAACCACACCCATAGATGTTAATTGATTTGTTTAGTTAACAAAGAACATCTAACCCCACCAAAGGTGGTATTCATATAAAAAAGAGAGAATCAATAAATATCAATTTATATCTTTAATAACCTAAATAATATGAACAACCATAACTAACTTAGTTATTATATCCATAAATACTCCACTATTATAAATGATAAAATTTGCATCAATATTTATTGAATCTGTATCTATATTTATTTTTATGTTATTAGATTAGAAACACCAAAACCCCAAATATCATAACATGATGTTTATGATTTAATTTCATTTTTAAAAGTTTGAATAATAAATTAAAAACAACATATATTCCTTCCTTAGATCGACCTTGAGAGTATACTTATCATTTTCTACGAAATGATTCATGTACTTGTGAGAGTTTTATAAATATAAAACCAAAGTATCGGTAGGATCGGCGATCCCGGTTCTACTCATTAAGTTTTTGGCACCGTTGTCGGGGAAGAAATAACGTTTTTAAATTATTTATCAAAATTTAAAAACAAAATTGTGCCATAAATAAGTGTAATTTTTTTTTTGAGTTAAAAAAAAAACAAAAAACAATTTCAAATTTCCTAACAAATAAAAAAATTAAAAATAATAATAATAATAATTATAGCATGAATTGTAAAATAATTTTGAAATTTGAAATTTGAAATAATAATAACAAAAAATTAATAAAAATTGAAATAATATATTTAAAAAAAACTTACCATAGTAAAAAATAATAATAAAAAAATAAAAAATTAATAAAAATTGAAATAAATATTTTTTCATTTAAAAAAAAGAAAAAAAATTCAAATTTCAAATTTCATAAAAAATAAAAAATATTAATAATTTTAAATTTAAAAATATAATAATAATAGCATGAATAGTAAAATAATTTTAAAATTTGAAATTTGAAGTAAAAAAAACAATTTAAAAACAATTTAAAAACAAATAAATAAAAAAATTTATACTTTATTTTATTTAAATAAATAAATTAAAAAATTAAAAAATTAAAAAAATATATTTTCAATTTTTTTTCTTTTACCTTTTACCTTTTTCAATTTTTTATTTTTTTCTTTAATTTTTAATTTAAATTTTTTTCCTTTTTATTTATTTTTATTTTTATTTTTATTTTTTACCTTTATCAATTTTATTTTAATTTTTAATTTAATTTTTTTTTTCTTTAATTTTTTTTATCTTAATTTTCGTTTAATTTAATTAACTTAGGTTTTTACTAACTTAATTAACTTAGATTTTTATTAACTTAAATAACCTACATTTTTATTAACTTAATTAACTTAAATTTTTATTAACTTAAATAACCTACATTTTTATTAACTTAATTAACTTAAATTTTTACTTAACTTAACTTAATTAATTTAATTTTAATAGAATAAAAAGTAAAGATCTAAGGTAGTTTTGTCTAAGAGACTAGTTCTTGGAAGCCTTTGTGCCACTAGTCTTTCCTAGGAGCGTTGTTCTGTCTAAGAGGATGGTTTTTAAGGAGCCTTTGCACCACCATTCTTTCCTGTGAGCACTCTTGATTAATACTGATTATGTTATTTAACTTAGAAATTGTACTTAAAAATATAAAAAAATAAAGAATACAAAAAAATTCTAAAACTTTCTCCAAAATTTTAAATTTTCAATTACAATCTATGGAGTTAGTTGCTTTGTTTGATCTAGGTACAATTGTGTTTTCTAAAATCGTCAAGCATGCTCCTAGTTTTAAGTACAGAAAAATTTGAAAATCCATAAGGCATGACTGAAAAAGTATAGGTAAACAACATTGTCTTACTTGTAGGTTTAATTGACTTAATGATGTGAGGACATTGAGTTTACTTAAATTGAAATCCCTAAGTTACATCTTGCTAAGACGTTAAACTAAGCGCTGGATGGGAGGTAACTCATCATTTTAGGTAATTTTATTTATTTAATTTCTATTGTTTATTTTAGTTTAATTACATATGAATAATTTTAAAATTGTTAAAACTAAAAATATTTGTTGAGATGTTAGAAGTTCAGAGCATGAACATGATGCACTTTAATGAACAATTTTAAAATTATTTAAAATATAATTTGTTGAGATGCACTTTAATGAACATGATGGATGCACCTCCATTTCTCCATCACTACTTGCAACATTCTCAGAAAATAGGTAATATTCTTCTTTTTTTTCTTTATCTTTAATTTATAGTTGTTAATATTCACGCTATAATAATTATTATTTTTTAATTTAAAAGTTTTTAATTTTTTTTATTTGTTATGAAATTTGAAATTTGAATTTTTGTTTTTTATGTTTTTTGTTTTTTTTTAACTCAAAAAAATCACAATTATTTACAACACAAAAAGTTTTTTAAAATTTTGATAAATAATTTAAAAACGTTATTCCTTCCCCGGCAATGGTGCCAAAAACTTGATGAGTAGAACCGGCATCGCCGATCCAGCCAATACTTTGGTTTTATATTTATAAAACTCTCACAAGTGCACAAATCATTTCATAGAAAATGATAAGTATACTCCCAAGGTCGATCTAAGGAAGGAATATATGTGGTTTTTAATTTATTATTCAAACTTTTAAAAATGAAAGTAAATCCTAAACATCCCTTCACGATATTTGGGTTTTGATGTTTCTAATCTAATAACATAAAAATAAACATAGATACAGATTCAATAAATATTGATGCAAATTTTATCATTTATAATAGTGGAGTATTTATGGATATAATAACTAAGTTAATTATGCTTGCTCATATTATTTAGGTTATTAAAGATATAAATTGATATTTATTGATTCTCTTTTTTATATGAATACCACATTTGGTGGGGTTAGATATTCTTTGTTAACTAAACAAATCAATTAACACTTATGGGTAGGGTTGATAACTAATTTAGTTAATTAAATTAATTCATTTTTCTAAGAGATTGAAAATGAACTATTTAAATGTCACCTTTGGTGGGGTTAGATAGTTTAAACTTTATTCAATGTGTCCAAATTAAACCTAAGAATTTTATCCGAGTACTAATTTTCAAGTTTTAAAGCCACTACTGAAAACATATTGTCAATACATTTTCAGATAATAATTTTTATAAAAACTTTTGAAATAAAGCTTCACCTTAACTATCGGGCGATTGTACCAACAAATAAAACAACACTACTCTAAATTAGACCGGATAACTAAACCTTAAAATCTAATTTTCAGATTTAAGTTTGTAATGAAAAATAATATATTTCTCTCTAACATTCTTAATATAAAATCTTGAATAAAAATAAAATCAATTCATTTTAGAGATTTTTACCTATTTAATATTTCGCAATCATAACAACGTTATTATTATAACATGTTTACAAATAGCCAACAAAGTTAAATTTAATCACAGACAAATTAAATATAACATAAAAGAATAAAGCATAAAAAATAAGTGTAAAGAAAATAAAATCCTTACAGTACTTTGATGCTATTCATGTTGCTGGAAAAACCTCCAAACAGAATTTGCACTTCCATTTATTGAATCAAAAAGTAAATAAATTACAAAAATATAATTAGTTCTTCTCAAAAAGAGAAGAACTCTAAAATTAAGAAAAACTAACTAAGAAAAGCTAAAAACTAAGAAATTGAGAGAAAGAAATAGAAGAGAAGATGTGTTTAAAATGATTAAAAATGGTGGAAACGCGAAGTATTAATGATGAAATCATTACTGACATCATGCTGGCGTGGGCGTGGCGTCGCACGCGGATTGGGGCAAATGGGCACAGCGGTGCGCGCGGCCTGGGATGAGATGGACGCTAGTGCGCACTGATTGGGCGATGCGGCACGCACTAACCGGGCGCTGATGGGCGTGGCTGCTGATGAGTGCTCAAAAAGCAATAAAATAACCATGATTTTATGTACATTAATTGATTAAATATATATATATATATATATATATATATACATATATATGTTTTATCATATATTTATATAAATTTTTCTTTTTCGGAATCACGGGTATTTTTATTGTTTTTCAGGTATTTTGACTTAAAAACGCAATTTAAAGACTCAAAGAGGAATACTTGAAGCAATACATCACAAATATATTAATAAATAAGTGGGAAAAGGTCAACAAACATGGAAAAATTGGACAAAATGGGTCAAAAAAGTCAAAAATGTCAAAAAGGAGAAAATCACGCACGGAGCAGCCCATCCCACGCGCGCCAGCACCCAGCCACGCCGAACTGCGTGCGCGGCCACTGTTCATCCGCGTAGAGTTGCGCGCGCGGCCAACATTGTTCATCGCGGAGTTGCGCGCGCGGCTGCGCATTCATCCGCGCGAAGCTAACGCGCACGGGTCTTGTTCATCGCGCCCGGTACGCGCGCGCCAGTGCCCTCCGCATGCACCGACGCCATTCGCCCCATTTTTCACGTCTGAGCCGCCCACGTGACGTCGTGCGCATCATTGATGACTTAACGTATGTCCATTCACAGCGTTTTTACATTTTTTAGCATTTTTTTTCTCATTTTTTCTCTCCATCCTCGCCTATAAATACCCCCCTTCCCCTCACTTCAAAAACACACCTCAAAACACACTTCTCTCTTCTTTCTTTCTCTCCATTTCTTAGTTTTTAGTTTTTTTTAGTTTTTCTTGTGTTTTAGCTAGTTTTTCTTATGTTTTAGCTAGTTTCTATTAGTTTTAGAGTTCTTCCCTCTTTGGGAAGAACTATTTATGTTTTTTTAATTTATTAGCTTTTTGATTCAATAAATGGGAGTGCAAATTCCTCTTGGAGGTTTTCTAGCAACGGGAATAGCGTCAAAGTTCTGTAAGGATTTTATTTTCTTTGCTGATTATTTTTATGCTTTATTCTTACATGTTATATTTAATTTATCTGTGATTAAATTTAATTGTGCTAAAGTATTTATAATCATGATATAATAATAACGTTGTTATGCTTGCGAAATATTAAATAGGTGAAAATTTCTAAAAATGAATTGATTTTATTTTTATTCAAGATTTTATATTAAGGATGTTAGAGAAAATATATTATTTTTCATTACAAACTTAAATCTGAAAATTAGATTTTAAGGTTTAGTTATCGGTCGATTTAGGTAGTGCTCTTTTATTTGTTGGTACAATCGCAATTAGAGTGGAAATTGAGCTACATTTCAAAAGTTTTTATAAAATTATTATCGAAAATGTATTGAAAACATGTTTTTAGTAGTAGTTTTAAAACTTGAAAGTTAGTACTCGGATAACTAAATTCTTAGGTTTAATTTGGACAGCCTTGAATAAAGTTTAAACATCTAACCCCGCCCAAAATGGCATTTAAATAGTTCATTTTCAATCTCTTAGAAAAGGAATTAATTTAATTAACAAAATTAGTTATCAACCCCAGCATAGGTGTTAATTGATTTGTTTAGTTAACAAAGAATATCTAACCCCACGAAAGGTGGTATTCATACAAAAGGAGAATCAATAAATATCAATTCATATCTTTAATAACCTAAATAATACGAGCAAGCATAATTAACTTAGTTATTATATCCATAAATACTTTCGCCATTATAAATGAACATAATTTGCATGAATATTTATTGAATCTATGTTTATTTTATGTAAGTAGAGTAAAACACAAAAACCCAAAATATCGTGAGAGGATGTTTAGGATTTAATTTCGATTTTAAAAGTTTGAATAATAAATTAAAAACCATATACATTCCTTCCTTTGATCAACCTTGGCTGTATACTTATCATATTCTACGAAATGATTAGTGCACTCTTGAGAGTTTTATAAATATAAAACCAAAGTATTGGTAGAATCAGCGATGCTGGTTTTCATTCATCAAGGTTTTTGGCGCCGTTCTTGATTACTAGATTGCGGGGGATGGCATCAAAAATTTTTAGCAATCTCGATTCGCTCATCAAGTTTTTGGCGGCGTTCTTGATTTGGAATAAGCGTTTTTAATTTATTTATCAAAATTTAAAAAATATTTTTGTGTTGTAAATAATTGTGATTTTTTTTTGTAAAAAAATAAAAAAAATTTAATCAAATTTAATCAAATTTCAAATTTCATATGAAATAATAAAAAATAAAAACAAATAAAAAAAATAAAAAAAATAAAAATAAAAACAATTCTAATTTTAAATTGTTTAATAAATATAGTGTTAATAGTAAAATAATTTTGGAATTTGAAATTTCGAAAAAAAAAATAAAACAAATAAATAAATAAAAATAAAATAAATAAATCATAAATAAATAAATAAAATCATAAATTAAAAAAAACCAATTTTTAATTTTTTAAGTTTACTTTTTTTATTTTATTTATTTTAAATCATAATTTTAATTTTTCTTTTTTTATTTTTTTTATTTTCTTTTACCTTTTTCAATTTTATTTTATATTTTTTTTTCTTCTTGATTTTTATTTAACTTAATTAACTTAGATTTTTTTTACTTCACTTAGCTTAATTAACTTTTTTTTTACTAACTTAATTAACTTAGATTTTTTTAGCAACTTAATTAACTTAGATTTTTTTAATTCATAACTTAATAACATGAAAAGTAAAGATCTAAGGGAGTTCTGTCTAGGAGACTAGTTCTTGGAAGCCTTTGTGCCACTAGTCTTTCCTGGGAAGGTTGTTCTGTCTAGGAGGATGGTTTTTAAGGAGCCTTTGCACCACCATTCTTTCCTGGGAGCACACTTGGTTAATACTGATTATGTTATTTTTTTTAAAAAAAAACAAAACAAAACAAAAATTTCTGAACTATCTCCAAAATTTTAAAGTTTTAATTACAATCTAAGGAGTTAGTTTCTTTGTTTGATCTAGGTACGATTGTGTTTTAATGACTTAATTATTTGAAACGACTCCGTCGACAAGAGCTCTTGGGAGTCATCAGCCTGTTATCCCCGGCGTACCTTTGATCCGTTGAGCGAGAGCCCTTCCACACGGGACTCCCGGATCAACATGGCCGTGAGCTTTCGTCTGCATTCGACCGGTCGGTCTCACGGTCGTGAGGCTTATACCATTACGTCGGTCCCGGCCGTTACGAATCATGAAATGTTGGCCGAACGGTAAGCCGTTTACACGGATCCCGTTTTACCCGAATGCCTTTGGTCGACGACGAGACGGAAGCTTGTGCCTATTATTAAGTGAAATTAAAAGAATGCTGGCCGACTACAGCTCTGAACCAGGTCCTCGCTAATCGTCCGGCTCTCTGCACTGTAGAGAGGTGATCGTTAATAAATGAAATCTAGTGTTTAACACTTTCTGAGTGCCCGCTTTGTCCCCGATATCACGACATAAGTTCAACCTATGCTCGCGGATCACAAGCCATTATTTAAAAACGACACTGCCAATTCGGTCAGTGCACCCGTTCCTATGGAGAAAGGAAGTATTCTCCGGACCTACGTTCACTCCCGCAGCTTGAAAAGAAAACCTTTCTTCTTCGTCGACCCTCTACAATCTCTTTAACAAAGCTCGTTACTAAATAAAGAAAGCCCGTAGATCGAAACTTCTAACGAGGTGAACCTATCTCAGGATTCCTTGACTAGCGAGCTTGAAGCGAGTTTTGACTCATCGGTACTAGTAGAATAGAGTGCTACTGAGGATATAGGGAAGTAACTAAGACTTCCAATACGTAAAAGAAAGAGACTTGATACTTGATCGCTTAACCGGGAAGGTCTCGTTTCCGGTTTGACACATGCCTAAAATAAAGGCGCTATTTTCGAGAGTTCTTCTTGCTTCAGTTCCGATTGAACAGAGCTTCTTGCTACATAGAAATGCCCTACGAGCCCTACAAGACAGAGTAATGGGAAATGTTAATGCGAACTCAAAGAATGGAGAGGGGAGATATTGAACGGAAGCACAAGAACAAGCAAGGGATTGAAGTATTGAAGTATTCCTTACTTGGTGTGAGGAATTGACACTATCGAATCTAGATAGAAGATAGAATTCTTGTCTTTGTGGGTAAACAACTCTCTTTCTGTTCTTCCTGTCCGGTGCTCCACTAGTTCATCCCGCGAGGGAATCGATACAGTGCTCTACAGATAAGGAAAGAACGAAAACGAAATCCTAGATGTCTGTGAATTGCTTGTTTAAGATCAAGAGCTGGGTAAATGGCTAGCTTTAAGATGCACTTTGCTCGGAGAATAGAATCATTGAAATAGATAAGGGAAAGCTAAGACAAGGCTCGAATAAAGAAGTTCAGATAGAGATAGGGAGATGGGGTTACGAGACTCGATCGCCTAACATAAACTAGGACATAAACCGGGGTTTAGGAAGAACTTGGGTATGATACCGAGGATCTTACGGTACAAACAGCCGACTTCGAAGGTAAGGATAAGTAAGTAGGGGAAGAGAAGAACGATTGTGTTTTAATGACTTAATTATTTGATTTGCACCTAGATGTGGGTTATTTAAAACTCAAAGTATGCCTCTAGTTTTAAGTACATAAAGAAATTTGAAAATCAATAGGGCATGACTGAAAAAGTATAGGTAGACAACATTGTCTTACCTGTAGGTTTGATTGACTCAATGATGAGGGGACATTGAGTTTACTTAAAATGCAATCCCCAAGTTACGTCTTGCTAAGACGTTAAACTAAGCTTCTTGGATGGAATGACCCATCATTTTAGGTAATTTTCTTTTATTTGTTTTATTTACTTAATTCTATTGTTTATTTCATTTTAATTACATGTGAATAATTTTTAAATTGTTAAAACTAAAAATATTTGTTGAGATGTTAAAGTTCACAGTGATGCAATGCGTATACACTTTAATGATGAATATGATGGATGCACTTGCATTTTCCATTACTACTTGCACTTTCTCAAGAAATAGGTAATCTTTCTTCTCTTTTCTCTTTATCTTTAATTTACAGTTGTTACATTGAGGACAATGTAAGTTCTAGGTTGGGGGTGGTGAAAAGTTACCATGCTTAATTAAAAAAAAGTTTTAATAATTTAAAAATAAAATAAAATTAAAAAAATTAAAAAATAAAAAATATACTTTTTTCATTTTTTGTGTGTTTGGTTTTATTTCTATTTTGTGTGATTTAGTAATTTTTGAAAAAAAAATTCTCACAAAAATTATCATTTCTTTAAATCAAATTTAAGTAAATAGTTAAGTCTCTTGTACTGTTAGATTAATTTTTGAAAACATATCATGAAATATTTTGTAATTATTGTTTTATAATTAGTTAGTTTTTGTCATAACTAGTATTTCTTGATAAGATGTAGAAATTATATTAAACCCAAAATCGGTGTTTATGAATTTTTTTTAGTGGAGACTACCTTTGTGAGATATAATTTGAGCCTAATTTCCTTTATTCAGAGTGAAATATATATTTTTTTTACTCACGAACACATTTCTTATTTCTTCAAATTTTTAGATGATCTCTGGGTATTATTAGCATTGAATGTATGAATTTTTTTCTCATCTTAATAGAGTATCGTATATTCTTTTATTATTTTTGCTTAGATTAAATGATTTGAGTAAAAATTGATAGTATATCTTATATCTCGTTCATGGTAGCTTGTACAAAATAAAAGACCTATACGGGGTCACCTAAACCAAGACCAAGCAAAAAAACCCACAAAATTAACCACTCACCAAAATCCAAAAAAAAAAATATGTACAATTTGTACATGGGTTGACTCTCTAAAATACATATATTGAGAAATATCTTGAGAAAAAAATAGAGATAAAGAATATATAGTATAATCTACATCTTATAACCCATTGCCTACAAAGTTGTGAGTAAAAGTTAATTACAAAAGAAAGATATAGGAAATAATTCCCTAAAAAGTCATTGCACTCTCTTCATTTGTAAAAGGCATATATCTTGAAATTCTTTCTTAATGATTTTGATTTATGCATGAAAATAATTTTTATATATGATATCTTTATAATTTATACATTTGATTCCTTTCATGAAGTCAATGTTAAAATAACACTTTGAGCCTTTATTCTTTATACATATGCGAACATATTAGTTCATTTCTATACATCAACTCTTTCACATATAAAATAGTATGAGTGTTTGAACCCATAGGATTCAGTGTTTCGAGAGTATTAACTTGTGAGGAATAGAGTCGAAGCGAATTCTAATTCATGACACTGAAATTGGGTGAAATTAAATTTATACATTTTTGACATGAAATATGAAAATGATTTTCGACTAATTATTATAATAAATCATGATTGTTTGAAGAGATTAAAATAACTTATGCTTGAGATTTTAATTATGATCTTAAAGGAGATTAAAAAGTATGAGACATTTTTGTGAGATGTTGTTAATTTGTGATTTTGTTGTAAATTTAATTTTTAAGTTGTTTGTTTTTATTGTTTTTTTTTTATTTTTACATTTAGTTCAATGTTTGTGGGTATCATTACTGAAAACCCTCACGAGACTTAAACTCGTCCACTAGGGCAACCTAGGGGTTTAAAGGCTTGTTGCATAGGTTAAATTCAACCGTGTCAATCCACGGAAGTGATTTAGGATAGTTTAATTTTTAGTTTTTATCGCTTCTCTTGGTAAGGGACTAGCAAGAAGCTGGTTGGGGGTTGTGATGAGTGCTCAAAAAGCACTAAAATAACCATGATTTTATGTACATTAATTGATTAAAAATATATATATTTATATGTTTTATCATATATTTATATAAATTTGTATTTTTCGGAATCACGGGTATTTTTATTGTTTTTCAGGTATTTTAGCTTTAAAACGCAATTTAAAGACTCAAAGAGGAATACTTGAAGCAATCATCCATGCAAAGCTGCGGCGTGTCTTTTCATCCGCGCGCACTTGCGCATGTGTAGAATCTTATTCATCGCGCCGCAGTACATGCGTCATGCCCTCCGCGTGCGCCGATGCCATTTCACCCCATTTTTCACGTGCAGCCGCCCCCATGACGTCATGCTGACATCATTGATGACCTCACCATGTCCATTACGCGTTTTTACATTTTTTAACATTTTTTTACTCATTTTTTCTCTCCATCCTCGCCTATAAATACCCCCCTTCCCCTCACTTCAAAAACACACCTCAAAACACACTTCTCTCTTCTTTCTTTCTCTCCATTTCTTAGTTTTTAGTTTTTTTTAGTTTTTCTTATGTTTTAGCTAGTTTTTCTTATGTTTTAGCTAGTTTCTATTAGTTTTAAAGTTCTTCCCTATTTGGGAAGAACTAGTTATGTTTTTGTAATTTATTAGCTTTTTGATTCAATAAATGGGAGTGCAAATTCCGCTTGGAGGTTTTCTAGCAACGGGAATAGCGTCGAAGTTCTGTAAGGATTTTATTTTCTTTACAGTTATTTTTTATGCTTTATTCTTACATGTTATATTTAATTTGTCTGTGATTAAATTTAATTGTTCTAGCTGTTTATAATCATGATATAATAATAACGTTGTTATGCTTGCGAAATATTAAATAGGTGAAAATTTCTAAAATGAATTGATTTTATTTTTATTCAAGATTTTATATTAAGGATGTTAGAGAGAAATATATTATTTTTCATTACAAACTTAAATCTGAAAATTAGATTTTAAGGTTTAGTTATCCGGTCTGATTTAGAGTAGTGCTCTTTTATTTGTTGGTACAATCGCCCGGTAATTAGAGTGAAGCTCTATTTCAAAAGTTTTTATAAGAATTATTATTTGAAAATGTATTGACAACATGTTTTTAGTAGTAGCTTTAAAACTTGAAAGTTAGTACTGGGATAACTAAATTTTTAGGTTTAATTTGGACACCTTGAATAAAGTTTAAGCGTATCACAACCCAGCCAAAGGTGGCATTTAAATGGTTCATTTTCAATCTCTTAGAAAAATGAATTAATTTAATTAACAAAATTAGTTATCAACCCACTTCCCGTAGGTGTTAATTGATTTGTTTAGTTAACAAAGAATATCTAACACCATGAAGGTTGGTATTCATACAAAAAAGGGAGAATCAATAAATATCAATTCATATCTTTAATAACCTAAATAATACGAGCAAGCATAATTAACTTAGTTATTATATCCATAAATACTCCGCCATTATAAATGAACATAATTTGCATGAATATTTATTGAATCTATGTTTATTTTTATGTAAGTAGAGTAAAACACAAAAAACCCAAAATATCGTGAGAGGATGTTTAAGATTTAATTTCGTTTTTAAAAGTTTGAATAATAAATTAAAAACCATATACATTCCTTCCTTAGATCAACCTTGGGAGTATACTTATCATTTTCTACGAAATGATTCGTGCACTTGCGAGAGTTTTATAAATATAAAACCAAAGTATTGGCAGAATCGGCGATGCGGTTTTTAAGTTCATCATTGGCGTGGTTGGCTGATGCAGGCGTATTCGGTCTTGGTGAGCACGCGCTGCAGCGTTGGCCAAATCTTTATTTGAAGCGGCTAACGTGCGATTTCCTCCTTTTTGACCTATTTAGTCCAATTTTTCCATATTTGTTGACCTTTCCTCATTTAATTTATGAATATATATTTGTGATGTATTGCCTCCAGTATTTTTCTTTGAGTCTTTAAGTTATTTTTTTAAGTGAAAATACCTAAAAAATAATAAAAATACCCGTGATTTCGAAAAGACAGATTTATATATATATATAGTGAAGGATCGCTTAAATGCGCTATATATTAATCCATACTTATAACCATATAGGGATTGTATTGGTTTTGGTAATATATATATATATATATATATATATAAGAATTGGCCCGGTGGAGTGACGACGAGCAAAGAGTTATGAGGCTCAATGCCAACAGGGACCATATGATGTAGAGGAGATGGAATTGATGATAATGATAAAATCATATAAATATATATATATTTTTAATCAATTAACGTGCATAAAATTATGGTAATTTTAGTACTTTTTGAGCACTCATAAGTACCCCACTAGGGTAAAGCGAGGACATAAGACTGGCTCAACAAAAGGCTTGCGCCCAACGAACTTGAAAAAGCAAACAAACCCAGTCAATAAAAGTACCTCGTCATCAAACAACGAGGTTTTGGATGTCAAGACTTGATAAAGCTATGATATCTCAGTGATCAAGGTCATTCTCCATAAACGACTTGTATATAAACACCCTCCTCTTGTTTGTAAATGCTTGTAAATGATCTAATTTCTGCAAACTAGTTTGTGCTATCCAGATCGCTTAATACACATCACGTCATGTATGTAAAGATACATGTATATATACCCCTTAAATGAGGAGAATACATGAGATATTCAGTTATGTTATTTCTTTCTTCTCACTAAAAATCACTAAAGTCGGATACCTAAATTCTCTCTAAACATGCGCCAATTGTTTAGAGAGAATTCTCTATGTTAAGGATTCTAATGATTTTTAGAGAGAAGTAGAAAATATGGACAAATAAATAGATCATGTATTCTCCTCATTTAAAGGGTATATATATGTATAACATCTCATGTACATGGCATGGCATGTATTAAGCGACATGGATACACGGTTACATATATGATAAAATTGCTCACAAAGTAATTTAAACAGAAAGCAGATCGTCATAAGTGTTACATAATTAGTTCATTACATACAGGTCACTCTAGGTTCTCAAGTAGATTTCCCAGGTCGTTCATGGAGAAGAAAGACTATGATCACGTCAGCATTTCGTAATTTCATCATATCTTGACATCTAGGACCTCGCATTTGGACAACAAGGTATTCTGTGTACTAGGTTATGTACTTTACTGAACTGCTTGGGCCCAGGCCATTGTTAAGCCAACCCTATAACCTCGTTATACTCTAGTGGGGTACCTGTACTTATTAAGCCGTATGTCTGTTACATATTTAATATCAAACAGGCTAGATAATGAATTTAATTCAAAAAATATTAAATTAAATTTAATATATGATCAATTAAAATAGAAAAAAATCTAACCACAATTTGATACCATTCATTTTTGTAATGAGAAATAAGAAAATATATCATGATTTTTTAAAGTCTTATAAAAATAAAAAACTTTTAAGTTTTACATCAAGTAAAATAAAAGAAATAATGTGTATAAAAAAATATACGTGGGATGTTATACATTATTTGGGATAGAGCCAATGAAGTCAAACTCTCTTGTTTTGGCTTTTCTAAACTACTCCCCGTGGTCAGCCATCTATTTTTTATGAACACCTAGAACATTTGCGCTCCAAAGTCATAGCCTATATAAAAAAAACTTTAATATCATTTATAATAATAATAATAATAAGACTGCTTACCTGGCAGCTGGGTAGTCAACTTCCCTTGTTGGCACCGAAGATCAAGCTCTTTTGTTGTCTGAGTGACCAGCTGGCTCTTACCATGAATATGATAAAAATTATCTCCTTCACTTTTCCAACGTCTCCTCTCATTATCTGCATTTATCTTGCCTGCTACCGGACCGCCGCTCACTCCACCTTTTACCGCCACAGTTTGGGAATTAACCGCAGGGATGGAGCCATATATAACTGAGAGGATGCAGTATCCACTCAACTTTTTGATAAAGATTTTTATTTGTTATATTTATAAACATGTATCTTTATTTTATAAAAATATATAATAATGTCCTCTAAAAAATTTATTGTTTGAATATTATTTTTATTATTTTTTTATTATATTAAGTATTCATTTATATTCTTAGTATATTTTTCACTTTTAATTTACTATTACACAATTTTTTTTTACCAACTATATTACAATAGAACGATAACTCTTTAACATATTGTCATAAATTTTATGAAAATTATATCAAATAACATCTAAAACTTATATATAATAACAAAAATAGCATCTCAATAATATTGAATAGGTACAATTGGACGGAGTTTAACATTAAACGAATTTAAATAACTGTAATTCAACTTGAACGACGTCTAATTGGTAACGTTCGATGTCAAATGATGGATAATAATTTTTTAATAATAAAAGTATATGAACTGGATATAAAAGGTGTTATTTTTTTGTTATAAATTTTAAAGGTCTAATTTTGTTATTTTTCTTAAATTTTACTAATTTAGCTTTCCTAATATTTTTTGAAAAAATAATATTTTTTATCTCGCATACAATTTAAATATTTTGTGTTACACTACATATAATTATATAAATATTTATTATTATTTATATTATGTAATATTAATCTTATCTATTTTTATTTCACGTACTCTTAGAATTTACTATTGAAATTATGGATGATGTCCACTCCCTTAGCCACAGCCAGCCACCATAAGGGAAGCCACTCTGATGGAACAATCTTCGCTGTTGTAATCATGAAGGACACATACGGATATAATGTCATATTATGCCACAAAAATGACAGAACATTGGAAAGTACTCCTATTTGAAGTGAACTCAGCTTTTCGGGCATGCATATCAATCTGCAAAAAATCTACCCTTTACGTACATATTTTTTAAATAGTATATAAGATTCAAATATATATTAAAAAAAACAATATGTAAGATATACACAATATGATAAATATGCTGTTTATAAATAAAACCAAAAATTAGATTAAAAAACTAACAATATATGTGAGAGTTAGACGAAAAAAGTAAGATCGAATAAATACAATTGAGGATAAAAAAAAATAAACAATACTATTTACCTAAAATATGTATTATTCTTTTTTATTATGTTATTATTTTAAGTAATTAATAGCATATCGTAGTAACACCCGAAACAAAGCAAATTTTTAGTAGTATTTATAAATCATATGTCATTCTATAATTCGATTCTATTATCAATTTTTAACTTGTAACTTATATTTTGGTACATTGTTATGAATTATGAAAACAATTTAAAGGAACAAAAATAATGTCTTAAAAAACCACGTATACTGACTGTAGTGCTAAGGGTTTAACAAGAATGGGAATGATTTGAGGCTGCACAGAGGTTATCGTTGAAAGTAAAAGTCTGAGAAGGTACCAAAAATAATAACCTAGATGCATACATTGTATATTAATATTTGAATGATATTATGATATGAGATGGAGCCACAGGTATTATAGATTAGCATGTGTTTGTTATCAATTTTTAAATAAATTTTTTTATGTATTTTTTTTATAAAATTATCTCTTTATTTTATAAAATATATAATAATATCACAGTTTCTTATTTAAATTTTTTTCTTTTATCATACTGCGCACACTCTTTTAACATTTCTTATAAATTTTTCATTTTTATTCTAATATTATGTATTTGTTAGTAATAGTACAATAGTAAAGAATATATATACTCATAAATTTTAATAGTTAAACTTTTCAACCCTAATTATTGTTTCTTAAAAAAATTATTATTTTTTATATTTTACACAATTTACCGATTCCTAATCCCATCAAATATTATTATATAACCATTCATTACTATTTATACCATTTAATGTTTCTCTTATTTTTTTCACAAACTAAGATTTTTTTTATGTATTTATTATAGTTTATTATCTTTAATTTTCTTTAACAGGGCATATATGTAATATTAAGTTTTTATTTAAATTATATAAAAATATAATACTAACATGTAATAATACTAAAGATTTTGTTGGGTGTAAATATTTCACGTCATGTGACACAATCTAATAGGTCTTAGTCGGCAGTTAAAGTTAACTCGCAAGCTAGCCCAATAAGAATTGAGTCAACAGATAAGTATTCAATAGATTAAACGATTGGCATATAATCTCTTAATTGTCTAATAATGAATAATTCAAAAGATATAACTCTAATATTAAGATAAGTCTATTACTATGGATAAGATTTATTAGCAAATATATTTTTTCCTATATATATTCATTATAGATCTCTATCAAACTAAAACTTGAATAGTACTTTACAAGAGGTAGACACTTAAATCTATACTCTCTCCCAATATTTTCTACATCTCTTTACATTACTCTCCTTCTTCACACCACACAGACTTATGTGTCGGAGGACCAAAGGCTATCACATCCTATGGTGGTCTAAGGTCCTAAGGGTGGTTTTATGTTTTCCAGTCCACAAGAAGGAGAGGTACACCTAATCATTGATATTGACAAAAGATGATATCAAAATCTGGCACCATCTGTGAGAAAATATTCAATAGTGCTCACTCGAGCTCTAAACTAGGCAGTCTTTGAAGAAAAAACCCTAAAATTATAGAGAAAACCTCTCAAAAAAAGTCACATTTTGTATAGTCTTTAAGAGGCTGGATTTTCTGTCCTTCCAAAAAGATGACAAAATAATTTTCTAGACCCTGGGCTTCACTTCCAATGGAGTCTAGGAACTATCATCCCTTACAATTACTCAGTCCATAAGTCAACACATGTGCACAATAGTCACTGCCACCAAATGGTGGCTTAATGTTTAACACCTCTAGAGAGTGAGACATCTTTAGCCACCAGACACAAAATCCTAGTCATTCGGACATGATGGTGCAACCCAAAAAGGGATGCATCTTATAGTTTTCTATCTAGGCGAATGTCCCCTATTTGGATCTTAAAATCCATGCATCACCTAAAAAATTCGAGAAGAACACTAAAAATATCACGTGTTAAAAAGCCACCCTTTCAAATTTTATGTTGAATAGACATCGAATGATGTTGCACGTGCCACCAATGGAAGTGTGCACCAAAAACATTACGTATGTATGGAAATGAATGTGCAAAAATGGATGTATGAAGTGACCATTCACCCATCCAATTCAACCAAACTTGTGGAGAAATGATCGTCTACTATTTCATTCATTCATTGCATCAAAAGAATATTTGAAAAAAAATTTATTTGCTCTCCCATTCATCATCATTTATAGTGTTCCTAAACAAAAACTAATCGTTCTTCAAAAAAGAATGAAATAATAAGCTAGTTCCAAACTCAAAATAATGAAGATAGCTTTCCAAGTCATCCTAGAAATGCCTCCTAAGACCACAAACCCTTGGTCCACTTTTCATCCAAAGAACGCTCACATGGATTCTTCTAATACCCATGGTGAATAGGATTCGAACTAAGGAAATATATTATATGTCCAAAACATTCATACAAGGAAGTAAGTGTGCAACCTAAAATTGCACCCTACCAATAAACTAGGTTGTAAGGTGTCCAACTAACACATATCATCCAAGGATGCACTCCTTTCCATGAATTATTTCAAAAATAATTATATGAGTATACCAAAGAAGTCTACTCCTATATCCTTCCAAGTCCTATATGAGAACACTTAGTGAGATCAACATAATCAACCAAGTTTAAACACATACTCAATGAAGTAATATGTCATATCTAGCTAAATAACAAAATATGTGTCCACTCATATATCGAAGGTTCCTTATAATGTTCTGATGAGTGCTCAAAAAGCACTAAAATAACCATGATTTTATGCAAATTAATTGATTAAAAATATATATA
The DNA here is from genome assembly GCA_033030585.1 of Hippophae rhamnoides. Lineage (NCBI taxonomy): Eukaryota > Viridiplantae > Streptophyta > Magnoliopsida > Rosales > Elaeagnaceae > Hippophae > Hippophae rhamnoides. Next base: position 43,672,212 of record CM065438.1, on the reverse strand, counting down.
TTTATATGTTTTATCATATATTTATATAAATTTGTCTTTTTCGGAATCACGGGTATTTTTATTGTTTTTCAGGTATTTTGGCTTAAAAATGCAACTTAAAGACTCAAAGAGGAATACTGGAAGCAATACATCACAAATATATTAATAAATAAATGCGTAAAGGTCGACAAATATGGAAAAATTGGACAAAATGGGTCAAAAAGGAGAAAAACGTGCGCGGCGCGGATGATTATGCGCGCGCCGCGCTGAGGTTACTTGTTCATGCGCGACATCGCGCGAGCATGTTCACGCGCGACAAGGCGGCGCCGCCAATGACCACCCTCCTCGCGCCCAACGCGTTTTCACCCCATTTTTCACGTGCGAGTTCTCAGGACGTCACGCCGACGTCATTGATGACCTCGATTTCCATTACTCGTTTTTTAATTTTTTAATATTTTTTAACATTTCTTTACTCATTTTTTCTCTCCATCCTCACCTATAAATACCCCCCTTCCCTTCACTTCAAAACACACTTCAAAACACCTCAAAACACACTTCTCTCTTCTTTCTTTCTCTCCATTTCTTAGTTTTTAGTTTTTTTTAGTTTTTCTTATGTTTTAGTTAGTTTCTTTTAGTTTTAGAGTTCTTCCCTTTTTGGGAAGAACTAGTTATGTTTTTTGTAATTTATTAGCTTTTTGATTCAATAAATGGGAGTGCAAATTCCGCTTGGAGTTTTTCCAGCAACGGGAATAGCGTCGAAGTTCTGTAAGGATTTTATTTTCTTTACATTTATTTTTATGCTTTATTCTTACATGTTATATTTAATTTGTCTTTGGTTAAATTTAACTGTCCTTTAGTAAACATGATGTAATAATGACGTCGGTATGCTTGCGAAATATTAAATAGGTAAAAATCTCTAAAATGAATTGATTTTATTTTTATTCTTGATTTTATATTAAGAATGTTAGAGAGAAATATATTAGTTTTCATGACAAACTTAAACCTGAAAATTAGATTTTAAGGTTTAGTTATCCATTCGATTTAGAGTAGTGCTCTTTTATTTGATGGTACAATCGCCCGGTAGTTAGAGTGAAGCTCTATTTCAAAAGTGTTTATAAGAATTATTATGTGAAAATGTATTGACAACATGTTTTCAATAGTGGTTTTAAAACTTGAAAGTTAGTACTCGGATAACTAAATTCTTGGGTTTAATTTGGACACCTTGAATAAAGTTTAAACTGTCTAACCCCACCAAAGGTGGCATTTAAATGGTTCATTTTCAATCTCTTAGAAAAAGGAATTAATTTAATTAACCAAATTAGTTATCAACCCCACCGATAGGTGTTAATTGATTTGTTTAGTTAACAAAGAATATCTAACCCCACTAAAGGTGGTATTCATACAAAAAAGGGAGAATCAATAAATATCAATTCATATTTTTAATAACCTAAATAATATGAGCAAGCATAATTAACTTAGTTATTATATCCATAAATACTCCACTATTTATAAATGATAAAATTTGCATAAATGTTTATTGAATCTATGTTTATTTTTATGTAAGTAGATTAAAAACACAAAAACACCAAAATATCGTGACATGATGTTTAGGATTTAATTTCGTTTTTAAAAGTTTGAATAATAAATTAAAAACCACAAACATTCCTTCCTTAGATCGACCTTGGGAGTATACTTATCATTTTCTACGAAATGATGCGTGCACTTGCGAGAGTTTTATAAATATAAAACCAAAGTATTGGCAGAATCGGCGATGCCGGTTTTCGTTCATCAAAGTATTTGGCGATCACGATTCTGCTCATCATGTTCCAACTCCTTCAAGATTACATAAGTTCACATGATTCGTAAGAGGCACACACCCAAGAGGTGAGCATGGGCCAAGATGGCTCCACAATAGAGTTTCAAAAAGGTCATTCCTAAACAAGACCATTGTTGTCCCCATATATCATATCCACCAAAAGCTCTAACGATAATAATAAAATTTAAAGAGAAAAAAAGTGGCACAAGATTCCATTCATAAGAAAAACACATGGGATATAAACAACACCCTACCATGATAAAAAGACAAATAGTGTTACACCAATACTTTTATAACCTAGAGAGGATGAATAGATTATTTTTAATTTTTATCAATTTATAATTTAGTAACCTAAATAAATCAATTAGGCATACAATTGTGTGTAGTGTATAGATTTTTCATGATATTGTTGTTAATTCAATGATAGTTCTAATATTGATTCATGATATAATTGATTAAATAATATGTTAGTAGTAAGGATTATTTCATAATCACATATTTTTCTTGATCTATGTGCTCATGTATTTTATATTTTATTTTTATTTATATTTAAAAACTATTTTCAAAACCTCCTTAACTATTAATTAATAAATTAAGCATATTAAATTTTTGACATCGTTATTGGAGATTATTTTTACAATTTAGTTATAAATTATTAGTTTATAAAAAATTAAAAACATAAAATCACAAAAATTATTTTTATTATTAATTTATTTTATTTTATTTAGTTTATAACTATTCATTTAATTTTTATATTTTTTATATATTTTTTAAATATTTCCTAACTTTTTTTCGCTAACTATTAGATTAATTTATTTTTATTTTTATAAATTTTTTATTTTATTTTTTCATTGCTTTTTTTTCTAGATTTTTATTTCACTAAATTAATTTCTTTTTAGATTTTTGTTTACTTTTTAGTTTACTAATTTATTTATTTTTATTTTAGTTTAACTTTTTTATAGATATTTTTTTCCTTTCATTTATAGTTTACTAACTTTTAATTTTTTAATTTTTATTTTAGAATCTGAATGCAACAAGAACGTTTCTAAAATATAAGATCAAAAGGGTCATTACAAGAAAATACAACATAATCCACTTCTTTAAGTGAATCTGAAACTGAACACAAAGAGATGCTGGCAATAGACCTAACACTTAAGGAATTAGTTACACCTGACATAGACCAATAACCCTTGGGCATTGTGTATCCAAACTTGGAGGTAGGATTTGAACCTAGATATAGACTAATTCATCTTTTATCTACTTTCAGGGGCTTATTAGAAGAAGATCCAAATAAGTACTTAAAAGAGTTTCATGTAGTCTCTTTACCATGAAACTAGTTGGGGTCACCGAAGAGAAAATTAAACTTAGAGCATTCCCCTTCTCATTTGCTGACATTGCAAAGGAAAGGATCTATTATCTCTCTTCGGGTACTATCTCCACATGGTTTGACATCACCATATTATTTTTGAATAGGTCCTTTCCATCTTCTAAGGCTACACAAATTAGAAAAGAAATATGTGGAATAAGGCAAATCAATGGAGAAACCCTAGGGAAAGATTTAAGAGGTTATGTGTAAGTTGTCCTCACTACCAAGTTAGTGAGAAATTGCTTCTCCAATATTTTTATGAAAGATTAATGCCAATGAAAAGAAGCATGGTAAATTTTTCTAGTGATGGAGCCTTATAGAACAAAACTTCACTTGAGGTAAGAAATTTAATTGCAACTATGGTACCTAATTCTCAACAATTTGGCATTCATACTAACCTTACTCTTGAGGTTCAAGTTAATGATTTAACTACTTTGGTGCAACATTTAACAAGTGGATAGGTGAAGACTCATGGCATATGTTCTTCATTGGTACATCTCACTGACACATACCTTACTCTTCAAGATAATAATTTTGAATAAACCAATATTGTTGGAGGCTTTCAACCATAAAACCCTAAGCATAATCCCTACTCTAACATCCATAATTCAAGATGGAATGAAGATTCAAATTTTATCTACGCAAACAATAGTTGCAAACATTCCTCAACAACCAACAATGTCCACTTGTATTTACAAATCTTAAGCCACCTTAGAAGTAACAACCTTGACAACTATCTCAAGGTAAGTCTCTAGAGGATATAGTTCTTGATTTCGCTAATCATAATGCTAAATTTTAACATGATACAAATGCTTCAATTCACAACCTAGAGACTCAGATGAGCCAATTAGCCACAAGTGTGGGAAAGATTAAAACACAAGTATCTTGCAAACTCCCCTCACAAAATGTAATCAATCTTAAGGAGTATGACAATACTAGTGTGGTAAAAATTGGGAAGCAAAAGAAAGGTCACAACCAAGACCTTTCAAGTGGTTTCAACTTCATCTAGAAGTTACATCTATTAGGATGGCGACGTTCAACCAAGCGCTATATGTGTGGAAACCAATTAATTTCTTTTATTTTTTATTTTTGTAATTTTTGGATGTCATTTTATTGTAATGCGGACATTACCTAACATAATTTAGAGGTGGATGATGCATTAACCTCAAATACTATTTTTATTTAAATTTTAAATTTTTATTTTAACATTTTTTGTTATTTCAAGGGTTTGCCTTAGAGTAATATTTCATCACTTTGAGTTATTTCTTGGATGCTCATTAGGGGATTTTTCCCTATCCTATCTTGGTGTCACCTTATTTCAAGGGGGTCCAAGAAGGATTAGTTTCAAAGTCTGGTTGATAAAATTCATGCAAAAATAGAAGCATGGAAGGAACACACCCCCTCGTTGGTAGGGTATAAATGTTTGATCACTTCAGTTATTCAGAGCATATTTATATATTCTTTTCAAGTATATAAATGACCAAAAACAATCCTAGATGATTTCATAAAATATATCTATAATTTCGTTTGGTTAAGGAAAGTAGATAGGCTTAAATTACTTTAGGTTGCTTAGAAGGACTATTTTCACCTCTTCGAGGAAGATTGGTTTGTGGGATCTAGTCTTTTAAATGAGACCTTTTCAAGAAAGTTCATCTAGCGGATTATCATAGAAAACTCTAGCATAATGCTCTACTTATGAATTGGTATTTGGATAGTGGATGAGCTGCATTGAGTTATTATGTTTGCTCTTTAATCTAGCTAGGTTTATGACATCATTACTCGACTCTTTTGGAGTAGTTTAGATGTTAATTGGTAGGAATTTCGCAATATGATTTTGGATTAATAATTGGCTTGGCACTCCACTATTCAAAAGGCTAAACATCCCCTATAGTCATTAGTATACAACTATTTACTCGCAGATGAATGACATCTACAATAGTTTTTTGAGAACTTATATCCTGATATTTCCATAAAAGCTTTCTCAATAATTATCAAGAAAGGTATAGATACCAAGATTTAGACACATTCTATCAAAGGAGGAGTCAACCAGTAAGGCCTATGACTACCTACGTGCAGTCTAGAAATATAAGAGTTGGGGTATGGCGATCTAGGAACCATTCATACTGGCTTTTCGATCTATATGATTATGGAATTCTATTCAAATCAAACTTCTCACTAATTTTTAGGAAAAGAGGAGAGGTCACTCCTTCTCTTCTTAGTGTTCCCTGTATAGGTTAATTGAGGATACTACTTCTCACCTTTTTCTAAGTTGTCATTTTGTAGGTGCACTCTAAGACTTATAATGCTCCTTCTTTTTATAGATGGCTTCATACAGATTATTTCATTCTAGATTTATGGAAATGTATAGTGTTGCTTGACCTTAGGTTATAGCTCGATAATATATGAAAAGTAGGTATAATTTCATTCATCTTGGTGATATGGACAACCATGAATGATGTTTGCTTCAAGGATAGACATGCTTCTTTAAGCTTCATATTTTCCATTTTTTTGTGAAGCAAACCTATCATAGCATGGGTCTATATGAAATTTAGTTCTCCAAAGATTGCTAGTACAAGGAATTCCATAATGAGCTCCATGGATCATAGTGATAAATTGGTGATCATCGCCTTCAGGATGGATAAAGGTTAACACAGATGGTGCCATTTTTAGATCACCTAGTATAGCAGGTTATATAGGTGCATTCCAGACATCAAGATCTTTTGTTTAAGGTTGTTTCTGTATTCCACTCCTATAATTTGTTGAAAATTTTAATGTATGTGGTATTGATTTTATGGTACCCCTATCTTCCTCTAATGGACTTATATATGTATTACTTGTTATGGATTATGTGTCTAAATGGGTGGAAGCCAAAAGCCATCAAAACTAATGACTCGAAAGTTGTAATGGATTTTCTGAAATCTAACATTTTTGATAGGTTCTAAATGCAAAGAGCCATCATAAGTGATGGTGGACTATGCTTTCACATTAGGGTTTTTTGGACTCTACTTAAAAAATATCACATCAATAGTAGAGTTTCTACACCATATCATCCACAAACAAATGTACAAGTTAAAGCTCCAATAGAGAAGTAAAATCCATCCTAGAAAAAAAGAGAGTTAAACTTAACAGGAAGGAGTGAAGTAGAAACTCGGGATGATAGAACAGGAAAAATTCAAACTGAATGGACATATATTAAAGCTTTATTATGAAACATTTTATAAGAGTAATATGGAGATCCAACTTTGTGAGCCAACCACCATGGACAACTAAGCTATGACTCTATCAAACTAGCGACATTAAACCAAGCACTTTGTGAGAGGTAACTCAACAAATTTGTTTTCTAATCCCTTTTATTTATTTTTATATTACATTTATACATGTATTTAAACAGAGAATAATGTAAGAATTAGGTGTGGTTAAGTGTTAACATATCTCTATCCTTATTGTTTTTATATAATATGTTTGATGATTAGTATGGTTTAGGTATTACATTTTTTTTTACATTTCTTTCATTTTTAGACTTTATTTATTAACTTATGATAGTAGGAATAATGGACGAGCTTAGGAACAATCTCATTCTCTTTATTTTCTAACATCTATAATGAAATTAGCTAAAACAATGCTAGGTTGAAAAGAACGATAGATGTTGGTAAAATCTTAAATTGTTTCTAGGTGAAGGAAAATTTATGATAATTTTGCTCGAAAATTGGATGCACAAAAGCGAAATTGGTGATAGAAGAATTTATGTACTTAAACTTGTGAAAAATGCTTTGAGAAAAATGTTTGTAGCAAAAATAAATGTGAAAAATATTGTGAATCCTTTAGAACTTTGCTATGCTTTGAATGAATGAGACGAAGATGCTTGAACTATTCTTAATGTTTATTAAACAAAATGAAAAATGCATTTCTTGAACAAGAATTAAAACAATAGGAATAACTTCTTTGGCTCATACTCTTAATGTTGTTGTTCTTACAAGAACAACCTCTTTAGTTTACCAATTTGAGTCTACATGAGAATTTGTTTGTACCTTCTTCTTATGTTTAAAAAAAATACTTTGTACATTCTCTATAGATCAAGAACAAGTAGAGTTTCACAAAAATAGAAAAGCTTACATGATAATGCTAGAATAGGGCTTAAAAGTATCAATTGTTGATGTACAAATTTCAATTGCTTGCAAGTGCATGAATCACTAGTAGACTAATGATAAGTTATCCCAAGGTCAATCTCTAAAGGAATTGGCTGATTATTTAAAAAACTAATTTCCTAAATTAGTTAAGAAAAACAATACCAAACATTATAACCATGTTTGATTGATGAAAAGACTATACATTCTAAATTAATGGCCATAACTAAATTAAGCAATTAACTAAATCATAACCAAAAATATGATAATGAATGAATATGAAATTTTAGCAAGCATAACCCTTGATGGAAAGAATAAATTAAATGATTCAAATAATAAGTTCTATTTATTGACTTTTCCTTTTTAAATAAACAAACTCCCTATAGTCATTGTGAGTTCCCACAATTCTCAATCAACCAATAACTTCCTTGACGGGGCTCGAAATTGATTAATTGAAAAGGTAAGGAAAATATATATACCAAAATCCTCAATTAATTAAAATCCTCATTGGACATGCTTGAATTAATTAATTGATAAACCTATAGTGAATATATTTTTTAATTATAAATTAAGATTTAATCCATCATTAATTTATATTTAAAGATATTTTTTAACCATCTAATTCAATATAAATCAATGAAATTAAATTAGTATCTTATTTATTCATGCATAACCAAGCACTGATGATGTGTCTAATATTTAGTTATAAAATTGCTCTTCCAATCATTATAAGAAAATGCTAAAATATGATATTACATAATTATCCAATCATAGCTAAATTAACAAAAGTCAATTCATGATATACATTATATTACAAATAGAAAATTAATAAAAAACAATAAAAATACCCCTTCTTGAGAAATGATTTGAGATCTCTAAAATAAATTGTCAGTGACTTCTTCAAATCATTAGATCTTCTTCACAATTAGGATGTTTTCTCTTTGTATCTATTTGTGGATGGTGGAACAACTATGGGTAGTTGTGGGCTTGATTATCTATTAATTGATATGTGTTTAAGAGGGGTTAGGTTGTATTTATAAGCTAAAATTAGGGTTAAACATGTTTAAAAAGCATATTAGAGTTTCTGGCAAATTTTTGTACTCGAACCACAACATAATTTATTGTGCACCATGGCACGCATTAATTTTCATTTCTTAAATTGCAACCCAAGAGGACAATGCTGCAACATGGAATAATTTGGATCATGGTACACACAGAACTTTAGAAAACACAAGTAGACCTTAGAGCCTTGTGCCGCGACATGGATGATGTCTCACTTCGATATGAAAAAAAATCTCAAAATGCCCAATTTGAACCCAAGAGAGCCTCATCGCGATGCGAGTAATGTCTTTCCATGATGCGCATATAATTTTTTGAGTTTGACAATCTTGTCTGACTTCTGTGAATTTCCATTAATTACACTGTTTTCACTCTTTTTGTTCGTGTTTACCCATAATTCTTTTTAAAGTACTTCAACATACAAAATAGGTAAATGCCCTCTAAAATAAGATAACAATAAAATAATAAATAATAAGTTAAAATAATGTTCATCAAATACCACCAAACCTGTATTTTGCTAATCTTCAAGCAAAACTAAAAATAAAAGGACTAATATGACAAATAACAAAACTATAAATTTAAATCAACAAAAATTCTTATGCTTTAGTTTCTTTTCAATTCATATTAAATATTCAAGCACAAGTTCGTTTAATATCTCAAATGATCAAGGTTTATTATGTAAATCAATTACACATCACAAATTCATGCCACATTACTAGAAACATATCAATTTTGATTCCCACAAACCTAGTGTTAAGAATCTAAATTCGCTTAGACTATATTCCTCATAAGATACACTCTTAATATCATACTGATCCTATAGGTTCAAACACTCAACAAAGTATATGTGAACATAAGTTATGTAAGTATTAAAACAAATAGGTTTGCATATGTTTATAAGCAAGAAACACCAAATATGTATACATATATATACATACATGTATGTACATGTATGTACATATAAATGTATAGGTGTATAATACATATATATATATATAAACCTCGTATATATCATTTTTCTTCATTAAAAGTCAAACATGAATGAAAATAGGCACACATTTTTAGCTACTACTAAAGTCATTTAATCAAAGAATCAAAAACTATTAAATGATACTTCATTATATGTTTAAAATCCTAATATTTAAAGCAAAAATTATAGAGATCATCTAACAATTTAAAATAATAGGAAAAATGTTTAAAAGGTTAGAAAAAATATAATCACTCAAAATAAAAGTTATTGGCCCAATAATTATCTCACAAGGTAGTCTCCGTAATTTTTTTCATATATGTTAAATATGGGTTCATCTCAATTTCAACATCTAAGCATTAAACATAAACTATGAATAGAAGTAACTTTTACAATAATCCTTGAACATGTTTAAGACATCAAACAAAAATACAAAACTCAATTACTCACTTAAAATTAATTGCAAGCATAATAATTTTGTATCAAAATGTTTTTAATTGGATCTATTTTGTACCCTCCAAACCTAAACTAAAAATTATCCTCAAAGTTCTCAACTATGCATATGTTCAAAAAATATTCAAAAAGGGAAACTAGAAAATTAATTATTAATAAATAAATGAAAACAACTAAAAGAAAATCATATTACCTAAACGAATGGGTTGCCTCCCACCAAGTGCTAGTTTAATGTCTTAGCAAGACGTTGCTTGTTCTCTTTAAGAAGGTTTCAATGTATCCTTGAAGCGCAAATTATCTCCTTTATCTTGACCTTTCTTAAAAGAAGACTTTATTATACCTAAAAAAGATTTATAATGTGTACTATACACATTGCATTTCTTTTTCAGGATAAGAAGACTTACAACTCAAGTTTATGTCATGGCAATGCGTGATGTGTTCTTTGTATGCATCATCCTAAATTGAGTTTGTTAATGTCACAAATAGATGAGTCAGTAGAACCAGTAATAACACATTCATTAACATTAAAAATAGGAGGAGAGGGAGAAGGTTGAAACATTTTAAAATTTATAGTCTCTCCAAAGATTGTCATGGTCAACTTCCATTTTTGGACATAAATAATTATGCTGGTTGTGGCCATAAATGGCCTACCAAGAAGAATGGTATGCTCTATGTTCTTAGATGGGGTGTATTTTATCTCCATTACTAAGACATCGAATGATAAAATTATACTCTTTATTTTGTACCAATAAATCCTCATCTATTCCATTTGGATGTCTAATAGACCTATCAACAAGTTAAAGGGGCATAGTTGTTGGTTTAATCTCCCCTCAGCTTAGTTACAAGTATACCAAATATGGCATGACATTAATGCTTGCTCCTAAGTCTAGTATAGCAGTGGATACCTTCTTTTCTCCAAAAGTGATATTGATGTTGAAACTTCTAGGATCTTTCAATTTAAGAGGAATTTTTTTTTGTAGCACTACACTATCAAGTTATGACTTAAATACTTTCTCATTTTGCTCATACCTTCCTTTTTTGGAAATCAGGGCCTTAAATATTTGAGTATGAAGGAATACCTCTGATAACATCCAAAAGAGGTGAATTTATGTTAACTTTGGAAAGTAGATTAAAAATGTTAGGAAATGACTTCTCCTGTTTGGTGTCCTTGAGATGGTGCGAAAATGGAATAGAAGGTCTATAAGGAATATGTGACTTTTGTATCATGGAAGGGTCATTTGAATCACTTAAACTCTCCTTATCTTCTTTAGAAGACTTTTAAGACTTCATTGTCCTTAGCTTGGCCTTCCTTGGGATTTGCTTGTTTCCCATCTATATTTCCTATATCAAGTGGTAAATTATCATAAAATTTAGGAAAATAAGTATTATTTAATACCTTACCACTTTGATGGGTTGTTATAATCATGGCTTATTCTCGCATCTTCCATAACTATTTGCCTAACTTGACCTTCCACCCTTTTCGTAGATGCCTCTAAAGAATCCAACTTATGATTGTTTTTCATATGGTTATTCCTACTCACTTGAATGAAAGCATCAAGTTATCCTCTAAAGTTGGCTTATTAGGTGGATAGTGTGGCATATTGTTTAAATTGGGGTCTTGCATTTGGTTTTGGGCATAATACGGGTTAATGTTTCTTTTCCAAGAGAAATTGGGAAAATTCCTCTACCCTAAGATATATGTGTTTGCATAGGGGTCATTCCTAGATTTAGGTTGGTACCCCTCCATTAAGTGCACTTGCTCTAACTAGTACCTACATATAAATCAATAACAAAAAGACAAGTATTAGCACCATGTTCATAAGTACTACAAGCTCCATGTACCTCTTCAATTGGTATATCTCATTGACTCTAGCTCTTCTCACTTTAGTACTCTTTTGTTGGGAATTAGCACATAACATTTCATAAAGCTTACAAGTCTCTAAAGTTTTCTTTTTCCCCATAACATTACCTACAACATTGTCAACTATGAATTGACATTGTTGTGTCAACCCATCATAGAAACATTGATTTACAGATACAGTAGGAAGGTTTGGTGTGGGTACTTAGAGAAAAATAATTTGAACCTATCCCAAGCTTCAAGGAGTGAGACTCCTTCCATTTGAGAAAATGAGGCAATTATGGTTCTTAGATTGAAATGTTTCTAATGAGAATGGTATTGTCCTATAAAATTATCATGGAAACCCTCCCAAGTCATTAGGAAACCTAGTGGGAGAGTCATAACCCAAGCCTTAGCCTTATCTTTGAGTGTTTATGAGAAACACCTCATTTTAAGTTGGTCCTTATTTAGCCTTTACAAAGGGAATGTATGTACAATGGAGTAGAAATCTATGATGAAAGTAAAATGATCTTCATTAGGAATTCCATAGAAGGAGGACACCATGAAATAAATAATATTTTCGAATTCAAAATTTCTAGTCAACTCCCCGAGGAAGTAACAGTGCTAATGATTGGCCCTCCTAGTAAAACATCTCCTATGTTTAAAGATTGTAGTAAAGGCTTTTGTAGTAGTTCAAGTAAAAGCTCTTGGATCTATTAATGTTGTCTATAAAAGGTACAAGTTGATTTTCAAGGAATCTCCTATCTTTCATATACTAATAAAATAATAAATAATTTGAAGCACCAGAAGCTATAACACAAGAAAAATAAATAACATAAAAAAATAAAGTAAACAACTAAAAGTAAATAAAAGAAAGAAATAAAATATTCAAGAAACAAAAATTAATTTAAAGAAACCAAAAAGACACCCACATATTTACAAAATCAAAAATACAAAAGAAAACCACAAAAATAATAAATTATAAAAAAAATACAAAGAAAACAATAAATAATTTGAAATTCCAATTCTACGACATCAACGCCAAAAAGTTGATTCATAAATTTTAATTGTTCGTAGGTACACGAATTACTAGTAGACTAATAATAAACTATCATAAGGTCGGTCTCTAAAGAAATTAGCTGAATATTTTAAAAATTCAAATTATTTCCTAAATTAGTTAAGAAAAACAATCTTGAATATTCTAACAATGATCAATTAATTGATAGAAAAGATTGTAAATTTTCAATTAATGGTCATAACTAAATTAAGTAAATAAATTAAATTATAGCCAAAAATATGATGATGAATGAATATGAAAGATATTTTATTACAAAAAGAAAAGTAATATAAAACAATAAAAAAAACCCTTCTTAAGAAACGATATCAGATCTCTAAAATAAGTTGTCACTAGCTTCTTTAAAACCATGTATCTTCTTCACAATTATGAGGTTTCCTCTCTGTATCTATATATGGATGGTAGAATAGCCATGGGTAGCTGGTGGCTTGATTCTATATTAATTGATATATGTTTAAGATGGGTTAGGGTTGTATTTATAGGATAAAATTAAGGTTAAACATATTTAGAACATGTATTAAGATTCTGGCAAATTTTTGTACTTAGGCCATACCATGATTTATTTTACACCATGGTGTGTATTGATTTCATTTCTTCAATTCCAACCCGAGCGAACTATGCCACATCATGGAATAAGTTGGGCCACGGTATACACAAAACCTTAAAAAGCACAGTTAGACCCAAGAGTCTTGTATTGCAACATAGATAATGTCTCACTGCATTATGCACAATGTAAGTCTTATAGTCTTTTGTGTTTTGTTAGGGTTTTCTTATGAAAAACATAGAATATGTTTATTATACTTAGTGTTTCTATCTTCATCTATGTAAGGTTGGTTATTATTGATTAGTAATGCACACACGTATATAATTAGGCACACTATATTTGAAAGCATGTTATACACACATCACGAGGTTGGTTTCTTAGTGTACATGCTAGGTTGTGAGTTACAATTTTTGTTTCTTTAAGTGTGTAGGCATTGATGAGTGCTCAAAAAGCACTAAAATAACCATGATTTTATGCACTTTAATTGATTAAAAATATATATATTTATATGTTTTATCATATATTTATATAAATTTGTCTTTTTCGGAATCACGGGTATTTTTATTGTTTTTCAGGAATTTTGGCCTAAAAACGCAATGTAAAGACTCAAAGAAGAATACTTGAAGCAATACATCACAAATAAATTGATAAATAAGTGGAAAAAGGTCAACAAACATGGAAAAATTGGACAAAAAATGGGTCGAAAAGGTCAAAATGTCAAAAGATCTGAAAATTGCCACATAGTTTCAGTTTACACAATAAGGCCAACAGATTGGTGCCACAGGCATATTACTACAAGGCTTGACGAGTTATACATTGCCAGTTACAGACTGCTTTCATCAGCTACATGTGCTAAGGCAAGAATACGCATTTCGAATACTTGCCCAACTACCTAACGTGTTTTTGACCCATTTTTCACGTCGGCATGACGCCATCACGCCGACGCTGATCATTGATGACCTCAACAGTCCAAAACACGTTTTTATTTTTTTTAATATTTTTTTAACATTTTTTTAATCATTTTTTCTCTCCATCCTCACCTATAAATACCCACCTTCCATTCACTTCAAAACACACCTCAAAACCTCACTTCTCTCTTCTTTCTTTCTCTCATTTCTTAGTTTTTAAGTTTTTCTTAGTTTTTCTCTTAGTTTTTAGTTCAATTGTCTTAGGTTTAGAGTTCTTCTCTTTTTGAGAGGAACTTGTAATGTTTTTGTAATAATTTAGATTTTTGATTCAATAAATGGAAGTGCAAATTCGCCGAGGTTTTCTAGCAACTGAATAGCGTCAATCCGTAAGGATTTTATTTTCTTTACGCTTATTTTTGTGTTTTTATTCTTACATGTTATATTTAATTGCGATTGATTAAATTTAATCTGCTAAGCTAAGCTTATAATCATGATATAATAATAATGTTGTTATGCCATGCAAATATTAAATAGGTGAAAATTTCTAAAATGAATTGATTTTATTTTTTATTCAAGATTTTATATTAAGGATGTTGTAGAGAAATATATTATTTTTCATTACAAACTTAAATCTGAAAGTTAGACTTTAAGGTTTAGTTATCCTATTTCTAATTTAGAGTAGTGCTCTTTTATTTGTCGCATACACGCTCTTAGTTAGAAATAAGCTCTATTTCAAAAGTTTTTATAAGAATTATTACGTGGAAATGTATTGACAACATGTTTTCAATAGTGGTTTTAAACTTCAAAGTTAGTACTCGGATAACTAAATTCCGGGTTTAATTTGGACACCTCGATAAAGTTTAAATCGGTTTAACCTCACCAAAGGCATTTAAATGGTTCATTTTCAATCTCTTAGAAAAAGGAATTAATTTAATTAACCAAATTAGTTATCAACCCCACCCATAGGTTAATTGATTTGTTTAGTTAACAAAGAAGATCTAACCCCACCAAAGGTGGTATTCATATAAAAAGCGAGAGAATCAATAAAATATCAATTTATATCTTTAATAAACAGATAATACGAGCAAGCATAATTAACTTAGTTATTATATCCATAAATACCCACTAATTTAAATGATAAAATTTGCATGAATATTTATCAATCGTAATTATATTTATTTGTAGATAAATATTTATTGAATTTGTATCTATGTTTATTTTTTTTATTTAATTAATTGATATATGTTTATTTTAATGTTATTAGATTAGGAACACAAAACCAAAATATCGGACAGTGGATGTTTAGATTTAATTTCGCTTTTTAAAGTTTGAATAATAAATTAAGAACCACATACATTCCTTCCTTAGATCGACGGGAAGATACTTATCATTTTCTACGAAATGATTCTGCGGCAGACCATTTGTAGTTTTACAAATATTAAAACCAAAGTATTTCATGAGATTGGCGCCATCAAGTTTTCAAGTAAGTTTCCACACGAAGAAATAGCTTTTAATTTATTTATCAAAATTTTAAAAATATTTTTGTGTCAGAATAATTGTGATTTTTTTTTGTTTTTGCAAAAAAAAAAAAATAAAAAATATAAAAATAAAAAAAATAAAAAATTAATCAAATTTTAAATTTCATAAGAAATAAATAAAAAATTAAAAAAATAAAATTTTTTTTTAATAAATTTTAAATAAAAATAAATAAATAAATAAATAAATAAATAAAATAAATAAATAAAAAATAAAAAATAAATAAAATAAATAAAAAATAAATAAAAAATAAATAAATAAAATAAATAAAAATAAAAATAAAAATAAATAAAATAAATAAATAAAATAAAATAAAATAAAAAATAAAATAAAATAAAATAAAATAAAATAAAATAAAATAAAAATAAATAAAAATAAAAAAATAAAAAAAATAAAAAAAAATAAAAAAATAAAACAATATAAAAAAAATAAAAAAATAAAAAAAAAAAACCAAAATTTTAATTTTTTTGAGTTGCATTTTTACTATTTTTTTTATTTATTTTAAATCATAATTTTATTTTTTTATTTTCTTTTACCTTTTTCAATTTTATTTTATTTTATTATTTTTTTTTTCTTTCTTTAGCTATTTTTTTTCTTCTTGATTTTTATTTAACTTACTTAACTTAGTTTTTTTTACTAACTTAATTAACTTAAATTTTTTTTTTAACATTAACTTAGGTTTTTACTTAAATTTTCATTAACTTAATTAACTTAGATTTTTTTTACTTCACTTAACTTAATTAACTTTTTTTTTTCACTTAACTTAATTAACTTAGATTTTTTTTACTTCACTTAACTTAATTAACTTTTTTTTTTCACTTAACTTAATTAACTTAGATTTTTTTTACTTCACTTAGCTTAATTAACTTTTTACTAACTTAATTAACTTAGATTTTTTTTAACTTAACTTAATTAACTTAGATTTTTTTTAATTCACTTAACTTAATTAACCTTTTCTTTAAACTTAATTAACTTAGATTTTCATTAACTTAAAGTTTTATTTAACTTAACTTAATAACATGAAAAGTAAAGATCAAGTGAGTTCGTTTGTGAGACTTAGTTCTTGGAAGCTCAGGCCACTAGTCTTTCCCGGGAACGCGTTGTTCGCTTCAGGAGGATGGTTTTTAAGTGAGCCTTGCACCACCATTCTTTCCCGGGAGCACTCTAATCGATTATGTTATTTTTTTTTTAAAAAAAAAAACAAAAAAAAAAACAAAATTTTTTTAACTATCTCCAAAATTTTAAAGTTTTAATTACAATCTAAGGAGCTAGTTTCTTTGTTTAATCTAGGTACAATTGTGTTTTTATGCCTTAATTATTTGATTTGTACCTAGATGCGGGTTATCTAAAACTCAAAATATGCCTCTAATTTTAAGTAGCAATAAAGAAATCAAAATCAATAGGCATGACTAAAAAAGTATAGTAGACAACCTTGCCTTACACTGGCAGTTTGATTGACTCAATGATTTAGGGGACATTGAGTTTACTTAAAATGCAATCCTCAAGTTACGCCTTATAAGACGCTAAACTAGCTGACGTGGAGGCAACCCATCATTTTAGGTAATTTTCTTTTATTTGTTTCATTTATTTAATTACATGTGAATAATTTTTAAATTGTTAAAACTAAAAATATTTGTTGAGATGTTAGAAGTTCACAATGATCGTCCAGATACACTTTAATGATGAATATGATGGATGCACCGCATTTTCCATTACTACTTACACTTTCTCAAGAAATAGGTAATCTTTCTTCTTTTCTCTTTATCTTTAATTTAAGCTATACAGGACAATGTAAGTTCTAGGTCGGGGTGGTGAAAAGTTACCATGCTTAATTAAAAAAAAGTTTTAACAATTTAAAAATAAAAAAAAATTTTCATTTTTCAGGTGTTTGGTTTTATTTCTATTTTGTGTGATTTAGTAATTTTTGAAAAAAAAAACTTTTTCACAAAAAATTTATCATTTCTTTAAATCAAATTTAAGTAAATAGTTAAGTCTTTTGTAATGCTAGATTAATTTTTTTTAAAACATATCATGAAATATTTTGTAATTATTTTTGATAATTAGTTAGTTTTTGTCATAATTAGTATTTCTCGATAAGATGTAGAAATTATATTAAACCCAAAATCGTGTTTATGGAAGTTTTTTTTTAGTGGAGACTACCTTTGTGAGATATAATTTGAGCCTAATTTCCTTTATTCGTAGTGAAATATATATTTTTTCTACTCCAAACACATTTCTTATTTCTTCAAATTTTTATATGATTCTATAGGTATTAGCATTGAATGTATGAATTTTTTCTCATCTTAATAGAGTATCATATATTTTTTTATTATTTTTGCTTAGATTAAATGATTTGAGTAGAAATTGATAGTATATGCTTATATCTCATTTATGCATGACTACTACAAAACAAAAAGACATGTCTGGGTTACCTAAACCAAGATCAAACAGAAAAAGCCACAAAATTAACCACTCACCAAAATCCAAAACAATGTACAACTGTCATACGGGTTGACTCTCTAAAAAATACACATATTGAAAAATATCTACGAGAAAAAAAGAGAGAGATAAAAATAGTATCATCTACATACTATAACCCGCATTGCCTACAAAGTCAGCGAGTAAAGGCTAATTACAAAAGAAAGATATAAGAAGTACCCTAAAAGTCATTGCAATTTCTTCATTTGTAAAAAGGCATATATCTTGAAATTCTTTCTTAATGAGTTTGATTTATGCATGAAAATAATTTTTATATATGATATCTTTATAATTTATACATTTGATTCCTTTCACGAGATCAATGTTAAAAATAACACTTTGAGCCTTTATTCTTTATACATGCTAACATATTAGTTCATTTCTATACATCAACTCTTTCGCATATAAATTAGTAGTGGTTTCGAACCCATAGGATTCAAGAGTTTTGAGAGTATTGACTTGTGAGGAATAGTAGTCTAATTCTCGATTCATGACACTGAAAATTGGGTGAAATTAAATTGATACATTTTTTATATGAAATATGAAAATGATTTTCGACTAATTATTATAATAAATCATGATTGTTTAAAGAGATTAAAATAACTTATGCTTGAGATTTTAATTATGCTTGATAATTTGTGATTTTGTTGTAAATTTAATTTTTAAGTTGTTTGTTTTTATTGTTTCTTTTGTTTTTACATTTAGTACAATGTTTGTGGGTATCATTACTGAAAACCCTCACGAGACTCAAACTCGGCCCATTGGCAACTCAGGTTTAAAGGCTTGTTGCATAGGCTAAATGCAACCGCTTCAATCCACGGAAGTGATTTAGGATAGTTTAATTTTTAGTTTTTATCGCTTCTCTAAGGGACTAGCAAGAAGTTCTGGGAGTTGTGATGAGTGCTCAAAAGCACTAAAATAACCATGATTTTATGCACTTTAATTGATTAAAAATATATATATTTATATGTTTTATCATATATTTATATAAATTTGTCTTTTTCGAATCACGGTATTTTTATTGTTTTTCGTGAATTTTACCTAAAAACGCAATGTAAAGACTCAAAGAAGAATACTTGAAGCAATACATCACAAATAAATTGATAAATAAGTGGAAAAAGGTCAACAAACATGGAAAATTGGACAAAATGGGTCGAAAAGGTCAAAAATGTCAAAAGACCTGAAAAACGCAATAGCAGCCTCAAATTTTAGCACTACCTATCCGCGCTACATATTGATGCTATTATACATACGTTAGGCCGTAGCGGCTACTTCAAATAGCTGCCCATTACAAATAACGCTGTTTTTGACCCATTTTTCACGTGGTACCGCTTCCATTGACGCCATGCTGACGTCATTGATGACCTCAAAGAGGTCCAAAACACGTTTTTATTTTTTTAATATTTTTTTAACATTTTTTAATCATTTTTTCTCCATCCTCACCTATAAATACCCACCTTCCATTCACTTCAAAACACACCTCAAAACCTCACTTCTCTTTCTTTCTTTCTCTCATTTCTTAGTTTTTAAGTTTTTTCTTAGTTTTTCTCTTAGTTTTTAGTTCAATTGTCTTAGGTTAGAGTTCTTCTTTTGAGAGGAACTTGTAATGTTTTTGTAATAATTTAGATTTTTGATTCAATAAATGGAAGTGCAAATTCCGCTGAGGTTTTCAGCAACGGGAATACCAATAAGATACTGTATGATTTTATTTTCTTTACGCTTATTTTTGTGCTTTTATTCTTACATGTTATATTTAATTTGTCTGTGATTAAATTTAATCGGTTAGCCGTTTATAATCATGATATAATAATAATGTTGTTATGCTTGCTAAATATTAAATAGGTGAAAATTTCTAAAATGAATTGATTTTATTTTTATTCAAGATTTTATATTAAGGATGTTAGAGAGAAATATTATTTTTTTCATTACAAACTTAAATCTGAAAGTTAGACTTTAAGGTTTAGTTATCCGGTCTAATTTAGAGTAGGGCTTTTTATTTGTTGGTACAATCGCCTCTAGGGTAGATAAGCTCTATTTCAAAAGTTTTTATAAGAATTATTATGTGGAAATGTATTGACAACATGTTTTCAATAGTGGTTTTAAAACTTGAAAGTTAGTACTCGGATAACTAAATTCTTGGGTTTAATTTGGACACCTTGGATAAAGTTTAAACTGCCTAACCCCACCAAAGGTGGCATTTAAATGGTTCATTTTCAATCTCTTAGAAAAAGGAATTAATTTAATTAACCAAATTAGTTATCAACCCCACCCATAGGTGTTAATTGATTTGTTTAGTTAACAAAGAGTATCTAACCCTCACCAAAGGTATTCATATAAAAAGAGAATCAATAAAATATCAATTTTTATCTTTAATATCCTAGATAATATGAGCAAGCATAATTAACTTAGTTATTATATCCATAAATACTCCACTAATTTAAATGATAAAATTTGCATGAATATTTATTGAATCAGAATTATATTTATTGTCAGATAAATATTTATTGAATTTGTATCTATGTTTATTTTTTTTTATTTAATTAATTCAGATATATATGTTTATTTTAATGTTATTAGATTAGGAACACAAAAACCAAAATATCGTGACAGGATGTTTAGGATTTAATTTCGTTTTTAAAAGTTTGAATAATAAATTAAGAACCACATACATTCCTTCCTTAGATCGACCTTGGGAGTATACTTATCATTTTCTACGAAATGATTCGTGCACTTGCGAGAGTTTTACAAATATTAAAACCAAAGTATTTGCGAGAATTGGCGATGCCGGTTTTCGCTCATCAAGTTTTTGGGGGCACTAGGTAATTTTAGAAACAAAAAATATGAATTATTTTATGGCACCTAGACGAGCCCCCGAAGGACCTCCAACGAGGTGGCTAGTGAGGACCCCCAGTGAGGCCTCAATAAGAGTGGCTAGTTATGCTTGGTTGGATCTATAAAAACCCCTATCTTTTCTCTTTTTAAGAAAGAAATTTAGAATGAAACTCTATCAAAATTTCCTCTAATTACTGCTTCTATTTCACAATTAAATTTTAGTGTACTTTAGTATTTGTGAAATATTTTGTGAGTACTTAAGTGTAGAGAGCTTGAGACTATTCCACATTTTTTATATGAACACAACTTTGAGTTTGGGATACATTAGAATTATTTAAGATCCTAAAATAATGATTGTTCATAGTTCGTGGCTGAGTATATTTTCCACATTGGTTGTTCACTATCTTGTTCACTTTACTAATCATTGGTTACATATCATACTACCTAGTACAGTGTTGGCTTTGGAGGAAATTTAGATCTATATGTCGAGTTAAGTAGTTACAGAGGCAGCAAGCTAGGCTAACTATAGGTAATTAGGATAGTATGGTCTCGACTAATAGAGTTATTTTCATTTATATTTCTGTCAAGTTGTATCTATTTATTATTTGATGGATTTATTTGCTACTGAGTGGTTACCATAAGAAACCAGAAGAGTTTACCATATAAACAGGGGCTCTATATAGGTTTACCTTTTTACATCTATTTTTGTATATGCTTAGTTGTTGGGTAGTAAAATCTAAGTTTAAATTGTGTATGTACTCATATACCATGATTTAAACTCTAATTACAAAGCGATTTTTATTTTATGTATGCCTATTGCTTATTGATTATTCTATTTGTTGTTTAAATTATTTTGCCTATTATATGATTAATATTTACTATTGTTATCTATATAGTCTTTATATTCCGCTACTAGCAAGTTTGGGATGAGTCCTTAAGGATCTATATCTTTGTACCCTGGTTGTATACTGGGCTTTGGACTCTTTCATTTAGTATTAGAGCAGGTTCATCCTATTAGGGCTTGATCACTCTGGTATTGATCATTTAAACTTGGTTATCAAAAATTCATATTCTCTTTGATGGATTCAAGAAAGGGAGGTAATGTAGGTAGACCTTCACTTTTTAATAGACTTAACTATGCCTATTGGAAGGCCTATATGTAGGCCTTCTTATGGTCACTTGGGAACTATGCCTGGTTCCTTGTTGATAATAGCTAGACATATCCAACCAAGACCCATCTTGATAACACTGTAATTCCCAAACCAATGATTGAACAAATGAAAGAAGAAAGCAAAGAGTCAAAGTGGAATAACATAGGACTGTATGTTATTACTATGGTTATCATGCCAGATGAATACAAAAGAATAAGAATTGCACCACCTCCAAACATTCTTGGGAGATTCTGGAGACTACATGGTACCTTTGATGTTAAGAGATTGAGGATATTAAAGTTTAATAGAGACTTTGAACTCTGCATTATGGAAGAAGATGAGAATTTTGACATGTTCTATGCTTGATTCTAGAACACTTTCAACAGTTTTTATAACTTGGGAAGATTGATCAGTGAAGAAAAATAAATTGAGTAGATAATTGTTAGTCTTTCTCACCGTTGTCATGTTAAAGTTACAGTGATCGAATCTATGTATAAGTCGAGTGAAATCATCATGAATGAGTTGGCTGATGGTTGATAAGTGCTTGAAAAGAACTAATATTTCATGATTTTATTGTGCTTAAATGTAACAAATAGGTTTCATTATAGCATGTTTATATGAATATTTATGCAAATCTATATGTTTGGAATCATAGGTATTTTTTGTTGTATTTCAAGTTTTTTTAGCTTTAAATGTATAAATTTATCAACACATGAAAAATAACACTTGAAGTACTCAATTTGCACACTAGGATCTTAGAAGAATAAGGCATGTAAGCCTTACATGAAGAACAAACCAGTATGTAAGGGGTGCAAGAAATAATTCAAGTCAAGCATTAGGTATCGTAGTGAAGATTTTGTGTGCACGTCGCACTTCTCTTTGCATGATTCACTAGACATGTTATACATTCTATGCTCGATGTGGAATAAATGGGACATGATGCAACCTTCTCTATTTGCAATTTTTCATGGCTCAATATATCTCATGTCGTGGCGGTGGGAAGACTAGGCCACAATGTGCATTTATTTAATTCACATGAAGCCCTCTGTTTTCATCTTTTTCCTATAAATTCATTGTTATAGCCTCTAGATTTTATATGGTTATATGTAGAATTTTATAAGTTTTTACTTTTCTTAGCGGTTGTCACCTATTCTTATTTTATATTCTTAGTTTAGGATTAGTTTATACACAATTTTTAAATTACATAAGAAATACCAAAAAGAATTATGGAAATTAGGGATAACTTTATAGATAAAGATCACAATTGTGGAGTATGGCACATCATCTATCTACTTTTGATATTAAGATATAATCTATATTTTTATTTCTTTTCAGTCAATTCTTTTGTATTTCTTTAATTTATTGAAATTAATTTATTAATCATATATTAATTTTAAGCATGTCTAGCTGATTATTATAATAGAAATTTAGTTTTGTTTTCATGTTTGCGTAGATTGTTTAGGTGAATATTTTTATTATTTAATAAATATAGATTGTTTCTTATTTCAAAATTTGTACAAAATTTATTATTAATTAATATATTGATGATACATTTTTTTGTAATAGATTTAAAATATGAAAATTAGATTCCAAACGCATCAACTAGATCTAATTTAGATAGCTTGAATAGGATATTGAATTGGTGACTCGACATAAGGCATCAAATTAAATGCCTTGTTAATTCCTTAGACATTAGGCATAATTTAATCAAATTAACTTGTGACCTAAGGCATTTAAGTAGTTTTAGTAATAACAAATAGATTCGATCGAAGTCGTTATTTATACAAAAAGGGAGAATCAATAATCTAAATTTAAATTTAATTAACCTAAATAATTCTAACAAGTATGGTCAACTAGCTAAATTTCTCATTAATCCTCCATTGATTTTTGAACATATATCTACCATGAATTTGTTTGAGTCAAACTTATCTTTAGTAGTTTTTATTATTTTGTCATTAGATTAGTATTTTTAAAAACCCAAATATTGTGATAGAGTGTTTAGGTTTTATTTCATGTTGGTCTTTAAGAATTTGATGAATTATTTAAAACCATGTAGTTCCTCTTTACACCGATCTTGGAATTATATTTATCGCTTATTATAAGTGGTTCGTGCATTCGCAAGCTTTTTATTAAATGAAAAATTTGACCATCAAGTTTTTGGAATTGTTGTTAAGAAGGAATAAGTTTTAAATTTTTATTATCAAAATTATTAAAAACCTTTTGTAATAATTCATGATTTTTCTTTTTGTGATTTTTGTGAATATTTGTGAGTTGTTTAAAAATCATGTTTTCAAACTTCATCACCTTCTTCCTATATAGAACCAAATTACTGTTGGAAAAGGAAAGCGTATTGCGCTCAAGAGCACCAAGGGAGGTGGAACTAGCATGGAAGTTAGCACCATTGTTTTAAGTGACGAAGATTCTAACCTAGATGAAGAAGAAATGACAATTCTTGCTAAAATGTTTAATGGATTCTTTCATAAAAAGAAGCCATTTTATGATGGAGTTAGAAGAAAGAGTTCGAGTGCTAAAGGTTCAAAATCTATCAAAATTGATGAATAATTTGAGAATGAGGTTGAGAAACCTAGTAGGAACCATATCAATAAAATAAAGTGATTCAAGTATGGAAAATCAAGACATATTGCTACAAACTATTTTTTAAAATTGAAATGCATGAATAAGAGCGCGATGAAGGCTGAGGTTGTTGTTTTGGATAGTACAAATAATGATGATAAGGATGACACCAACTTTTTGGCCTTTATGGCTTCAAGTACTATCATAGATCCTCTAGCTGCTACCTTAGATGTTCAAGAGGTTATTGCAGAAGATGAGAAAGATGACTTGGTTAATTCTTACAATGAGCTCTTGTTAGAGAATATTAAATCTGAAAAAGAAAAAAAAATGCATTGGAGAGCCTAAAAGAAAAATAACATTAGATAAGTGCATTAAAGGTCACTCTTTAAGAGAGGAAATCCTCAATTAACGGTGAACAAAATGATCTCACTAACAAGTGTGAGGTCATTCAAAACAGATACTCAAAGTTATAAGAAAATTTCAATGTAAATCTTGAGGAGCAGCTAAAGTGTTATATGATTGGTAGAGCTACTCCTCTATTTTTCAACCCTGATCCCTTTTATGATCAAAATTCTAAAATTGAACAATTGAAGAAGTAGATTATTGTGCTTGAAAGTGCTAAGGATATATGGAATTTACTCTTATAGAAAATGAAGGTGAAGTTGAATAGTTACACTAGAGAGTCAGTATCCTCAACAATTTGATAGCTTATATGGAATATTTCCTTAAAGAAAAGGAAGATTTGGTTAGAAATTTAAAGGATAAGCTCAATGTGATTGAGAAGGATCTTGCTCAATATTCCTCCGTTGTTAACAAACTTAAAGGATGTAGCTATTGTGGCTTATTTAAGCATCTACAAGTTGGATGGATTATGCATCCTAGGCACAATGTAGAAAGAAAAAAATCTCCTTCAAAAAGTTTTCCTAACTGTGTGTATATGGTTCACTTGATAGGTTTTTCAAAAACTTCTAAACAAAATGCACATAGAGTGCCACATACATTGCATGCTCATATTACATGAAAACCACATCTTGACTCTGTTGCCCCTCATAAATTCTTCAAATGAGGGGATGTAGTTTGATCACTATTTTTGGGTGATCTGTATAGGGTTAAGAAATTTATTTCTTTTCTCCCTTAATGGACCCATCATTGGACCACCGATGAGGTGGTCGACGAGGAGAACTGGTGAGGCTCTGATGAGGGTGGCCAATTGTGCTTGGTTGGTTTTATAAATACCCTCATATTCTTTCTTTTACAAGAAAGAAACTTACAATGAAACTCTGTCAAAATTTCCTCTGAATATTGCTTCTGTTTCACAATTTACTTTTAGTATACTTCAATATTTGTGATACCTTTTATGAATAAAATTGCATACTTTAGTGTCGAGAGCTTGATACTATTTTACATTTCTTGTGAGAACACTACTATTAGTTGAAGTTGGGTTAGAATTATGTGAGAACTCAAAACAATGTTTGTTCATAGTTCGTGGTTTAGTGTATTTCCCACGTTGGTTGTTCACTATCTGGTTCACTTTACTAATCATTGGTTATCGGTTACACTACTTAGTATGGTGTTAGCTCTAAAGGGGAGTCAAATCTGTGTGACGAGTCAAGTAGTTGCGAAGGCAGCAAGTGTGGGCACCAATAGGAAATTAGGCTTGTGTGGTCTCGACTAATAGAGGTATTTGTATTTATATTTCTATTAAGTTGTATCTATTTATTATTTAGTGAATTTGTTTGCTACTGAGTGATTGCCTATAGAGTTTATCACATAGACATGGGTTCTATGTAGGTTTAGCTCATTATATTGGTTATTGTGTATGCCTACCTTTTTTGCTAGTATAATCTGAGTTTAAATTGTATATATACTAAAATTTGTGATTTAAGTTCTGATTAGAAAGAATTCTTTATTTTATGTTTGCTTGCTGCTTAGTGATTATTCTATTTGTTTTTTAAATTATTGTGCCTATTCTGTGATTAATTTTTACTATTGTTAGTATCTAGTAAGTTTTTATATTCCACTACTAGCAAATTTAGGATGAGACCTTAAGGAGTATTATCTCCTTATCCTAATTGGGTACCAGGTTTTGGACTTTTTTCACAAGAAAATCTCATAATGCCATATTTGAACCCGCGAGCACCTCACCGTAGCACGAGTAATGTCTCGTCATGGTGCACATATAATTTCTAGAATTTGACAATCTTGTTTGTTTCAACTTATGTGAATTGCATTAATTATTCTATTTGTACTATTTTTGTTAGTGTTTTTTTCTCAAAATTCTTCTTAAATTACTTTAACCTACAAAATAGATTAATACCCTCCAAAATAAGATAAAAGTAAAATAAACCATAATAAATACCTGAAAACATAACTAGTAATAGGTCATAATAATGTTCATTAAATGTACTAGAAATGTTTAATTACCAAACACACATAAAATAACCCCAACTACAATGTATACCCCTATAAAAAATAAAAATAAATATAATAAGAAAGAGAAAATAAGGGGACAAGTTGAAAAGAAAAAAATATAGATAAAAAGGAGTAACTGTTGAAAAATAATGGAAAAATGATAAAATAAAAAAAGAGTAATAACGCTTGGGTCCAAAACAATGAAAATTGACCTTTAAGTTTTTTGACATAATTGGTTTTAGAACAACATTATTCATAGATCTTTTTATCTATCTTCATGGATTTAGAACTGTTGTTTCTCCATTCCTTTTCAGTTGATTGAACTAACAAACCTAGTTACATTACAACCAAGTAAAAGACCTTTTGATTTTAGGAAATACTTTTTGGGAGTGGAAAGAAAATTCTAGAGAAAGACTTATGGTGTCCAAGTTAAATCTAAGAAGAATAGTAGTGATCCATAGGAAGGAATGATATAATAAGCTACTTTAAGTTACAAGATTCAACTATTGTTATTGAATGCGAAATCACAATCACTCTTTGAGCATAGTAGTTGTAAGGAAACTAGAACTAAAGACTATAATAAATGAACATTAAACTTTGTGATCATAGTGTTGCTAAGCTCTTGAGAAGATTTTTTTTATTTTGCCTTTGCTCGAGTACAAGCAAAGAGTAAGTGTAGGGGAGTTTGACTGATGTCATTTTTATACATATATTTATACCCCAATTCCTATATATTTAAAATAAATTAGTGTTTCCTGTGCATTTTATATGTTTATTTTGTGTTATATAGATGAATAGGCTCAAATTGAACAAAAAGAGACAAAACAATGTGTAAGGAGTTGAAACATGGGACTCCATCGATCGATTTTTGATAAGACACTGATGAGTAAGATCAGCAATGTCAATCTTGCAAATACTTTGGTTTTATATTTGTAAGACTCTCGTAAGTGCACAAATCATTTTATAGAAAATGACAAGTATATTCCCAAGGTCGATGGTGGAGTCACAAGTCACTGGTATAATAACATGCATGTTTATTGCTCTTTAGTGGAGAGCGCAAGGCTACTCGGTAGTGGATGGCACGTCATAGGCTTCTCATAGGTTTGTTGGTTGATGCTCATCACTAGTGGAGTCTTAGGTGTGGTTGATGGCCACTAGTCGAGGGTGCACTCACTGGTGGAAGGCATGGGGCTGCTCACTTGTGAAGGGAACATGACTACTCACTTGTGAAGGCAAAATGTCACTAGAATTCTTTTCTTCTCCTTTTTTTTCAAACCACCAAAATATTCCAAAAACAAATTTGTTTAATCCACCACAATCTCAATATTATTTTATCATATCTCTTTTTTTCCTCTTTTTTTATCATATCTCTTTTTTTCTCAATTCAATAATAAAAAATGAAAATTGGTTAGAAAAGACAAAACAATGATATAGATAAAAATAACGACATGAGCAAATTAAACAATAGAAGATTTAAAAAAGATAAGCTTAAGAAGAAAAAATAAAAGAACAAGAATAAATATGGATAGGAATTTGAAATTAGAACTTATGATTTTACCAAATGATGTGAACTGATGAGTGCTTAAAAAGTACTAAAATTATCATGATCTAATGTATTTTAATAAATTAAATAGATTTATATTTATATGATTTTATCATATTTTTATATAAATTTGTCTTTTTGGAATCACAGATATTTTTATTCTTTTTCAAATATTTTCGTTCTAAAATAATTTAAAGACTCGAAGAAAAATATTGGAGGTAATATATCATAAATATGTTGAGAAAAAGTCAAAAAATGGAAAAATTGGACAAAATAGGTAAAACAATGTCAAAAATGTCTCAATTGGTGCCGAGTCCCGCGCATATGTTACATAGACTCCCACGCACGCCACGCCCATCCAGCACATGCCCATACCTAGCCCCATGCGCACCAGTGCCCCTACACATGTGCTAGCCTATCCAAACATGTCCAAGATCAAGTTTTGAGATATTTTCCTACTTTTTTAGCCTTTTCCTCACCTATAAAAGGACTCTCTCCACCATTGTAAAAATCATCCCAAAAATCACACATTTATCTTTCTCTCTCTAGAAAGCTTTCTTAGCTTTTTCAGTTTTAAAGTTCTTTTCTTTTTGAGAAAAACTAGTTATGCTTTTGTAAATTTGTAGCTTTTTATTCAATAAACAGAAATGCAAATTCGTTTAGAGGTTTTTCAGAAACAGAACTAGCATCAAAGTTCTATAAGGATTTTTTTGAGGTACAATTTTAAAATGACTTCTTTACTATTATTTTTATGTTTTATTCTTATTTGTTATATTTAATTTGTTTGTGATTAAGTTTAACATGGCTAGCTATTTGTAAATATGATATAATAATAATGTTGTTATGCTTGTAAAATATTAAATAGGTAAAACATTTTTATAAAATAAATTGATTTTGTTTTTATTCAAGATTTTATATTAAGGATGTTAGAGAGAAATATATTATTTTTCATTACAAACTTAAATCTGAAAATTAGATTTTAAGGTTTAATTATCCAGTCTGATGTAGAGTAGTTCCCTTTTATTTGTTGGTACAATTACCTGATAGTTAGAGTAAAGCTCTATTTCAAAAGTTTTTATAAGAACTATTATTTGAAAATGTATTGACAACATATTTTCAGTAATGATTTTTAAACTTGAAAGTAATTAGTACTCGGAAAATTAAATTCTTAGGTTTAATTTTGACATCTTGGATAAAGTTTTAAATGTCTAACCCCACCAAATGTGTCATTTAAATGGTTCATTTTTAATCTCTTAGAAAAAATGAATTAATTTAATTAACCAAATTAATTATTGATCTCACCCATAGGTATTAATTGATTTATTTAATTAACAATAAGTATCTAATTCTACCAGAGGTGATATTTATAATAAAAATAGAGAATCAATAAATAACAATTTATTTATTTAATAACCTAAATAATATGAGCAAACATAATTAACATAATTATTATGTCCATAAATACTCAACTGTTATGAATAATAAAAATTTGCATATTTTTTTATTGAATCCATAACTATGTTTTTTTATGTTATTAGATTAGGAAACAAAAAAAATCAAAATATCATGACAGGATGTTTAGGATTTAATTTTGTTTTTAAGAGTTTGAATAATAAATTGAAAATAAAATATAATTCTTCCTTAGATCGACCTTGGGAGTATACTTATCATTTTCTATAAAATAATAAGTACACTTGCGAGAGTTTTACAAATATAAAACCATAGTATCTACAAAATTGATATTGTTAACCCGATGTTGATTTTGTTCATCATGAACCCATGAACTTGAACTTTCAAAATCCAAAAACATGAAGTGTTTGAGAACTTCAAGAGATACAACCAAAGACCCAACAACAAATTAAAAATGATCCTAAAAAAATAATATTCAGATTGGTAGCAACATGTTGACTCCATAAATATTACACAGCAGAAATCAAAGGTGATATGATGCCCTAAGGATTGCAAATTCCTTGTTAAGTTGGTTTAAAAAGGAACAAAAAGAGGCTAAAAAGTTCTCAACTTTTATAAAATATCGATCTCAAGTTATCTGAAATGGATGCCTAATAAGTAGAATATATACATCCCAAAAAACCCTAAGAAAAACAAACATAATTGAAACAAATCTAAAACACGAGGAAAATAAAATTATGTGCAGGCCATGATGCACTTTAGATCATGCCCCTTTGTTCATGCCACGACGAGCCTTCTTTTCCTGAAAACCATCTAAGAGCTTCATGCCACGACGCGCCTTCACTTTCTAGAATTAACATTCTTATTTCTTGGCCTAGCCCTTCCCATTAGTTATACTCTTTTTGTGCCATTCATTGCCCTTGAATCAATTATTGAATTAGCCTATTTAATGTTTCCTTGAGTTGCTTGGTTTTGATCTCAAAATAGGTCAACTTGGAATGTCATGGATGATGCTCCTTGGATGGTATCAAAGTGATCTTTGATGCCAAAATAATTTAAGTTTTAAGATTTTTGGAAAATAATTGAACTAAACTAATTAACATAACCTAAAAAAGGAAACTTAATAAAAACCATAATTTTTTACCTTGTACCACTAATATTAATTCTTTAATTGTAAATTAAAAACTATCAAGAATATATGAAAAAATTGAGAAATTAATCGTAAATAATAACCCTGTAAGTAAGTTAAGTGTATTAGTATGTATAAAACATTAGAGATATTTGTAACGAAGTTATAAACTTTAGAAATATATGTGATAAAAGATAAATTCTCATAAGTATTTGTGATAATTTTCATATACTTTCACAATTATTATCTTTTTATAGTGATTCACATTAAATATTTTTTCCAACACATCCCACGGGTATTATAGTATGTTTAAAATAATAGCATTAAATATGTTGCGAGACTTATTTAGTTGTGATAATATCCTTAATCTTAAATAAAATGTTTGACAAATTTAGACAATTCTCTATTCTTAATGCAACATGTTCTCGTGTTATTTTAAATGATAGAAGATGTAAAATATAATCTTTGATTTTTGACTTTTAAATTTCTTAAAATTAATCTTTCGGTTAAATTTTAGGAAATGAAGTCGCATAAATAATTCCCTTAAATTAGGTCATTTAGTTTTTTATATCGTAAATACTGTCATTTAATTCTTTAACGTTAAATTAAGAACAAAAAAAAATATTAAAATAAAGTAATTTATTCTATATTTAAATCTAAAAGACTAAACAATAATAATCTAAGAAACTAAATATCATCACAAATGATATAATCTAAATGAATATTTTTCTCTAAAACTTTATTTCATAAATGTTATTAATTTTGGTAAAAGCATAAACGGAGGGTGGTGAGATATAATAGCATTGTAAGTTAGAATTTCAACTGGAGTAGCCGTTTGTTTATACTATTCAAAGGAGTTGATATATGTGCTCATTAAAACCAATATTGAGTTTACATTGACTTGTGTTTTAATCAAATTACTGAAAATTCAATAACACAACTAGAAAGAAGAATTACAATACTAAATGTAGATTCTAGATATATTGGATATACACAAACAGTTAGAGGAAGAGATTAGAGAAGTTTAAAATTAAAAACAGAGAGATCTCAGCCCTAGGAAATTTGTAAGATATAAACCAACATTTCAAGACTTTGTTATTCCTACCCCACATATCCAACAGAATCAAACTAAGTATTGAGACATTCTAACTTCGGAATTTCCTTGTATATATCCATCATATATACTCCAAACCAGAGTCATAGCGGGGCATCAATTTCTTCATTAGCTTGAGTAATTACGCCTCAATACCTCTGTTTTATTGCGTTTAGTTTAGTGTAAATTAAACAAACATGGTAGGTGAAGGGAAGAAGAAAATTGCCATAATTGGCATTTCTTCGTTACTTTTAGTTGCCATGGTGGTTGGCGTTGCAATTGGTGTCAGTAGAAGAGGCCACAGCGGAGGTGGAGACGAAGGCGGAGGAAAGACGGAAACATCAACAAAGGCAGTGAGGGCCATTTGCCAACCAACTGAATTCAAAGAGACTTGTGAGAAAGCTCTTAGTAAAGCAGGTCTAAATACAACTGACCCAAAAGAGCTTGTGAAGGCTGGTATTCAAGTAGCAGTTGATTCGCTCAAAGAATCATTAAAGAACTCTACCACTCTCAAAGAATTAGCCAAAGACAATTTAACAAACAATGCCTTAGCTACTTGTGAAGAGCTTATGGAATATTCAATTGATGAGCTTAAGAACTCTATCGATAGAGTTGAAAATTTTGATATATCCAAACTTGATAGATATATAGATGACTTACAAGTTTGGCTCAGTGCAGCTCTTACTTATGAGACAACTTGTTTAGATGGATTTCAAAATACAACTGGTCAAGCTGGAGAAAAAATGAAGGAAATTTTAAAGAAATCAATTGAACTTACTAGTAATGGTATTGACATGGTTAATGAACTAAACATAATGTTGGGTGGCAAAGTTGATGATCTTGGGAATGATGTCGATGTCGCGGCAGCTGCCGCCAGGAATAACAACAATCGAAATCTCTTGGAGAATGATTATATTCCTCGTTGGGTTGATGAGGAGAAAAGAAAACTTTTGGTTGTTCCTCCAAAAAGTATAAAGCCAGACATTGTGGTGGCTCAAGATGGAAGTGGTAATGTTAAGACAATAAATGATGCTTTGAAGTTAATCCCAATAAGGCCTGATAACAGAACCTTTGTTATTTATGTCAAACAAGGGATTTATAAAGAGTCTGTTGTTGTTTTGAAGTCCACGACTCATATCATGATGTATGGTGATGGACCTTTGAAGACTAGAGTTACTGGCAATAAGAACTTTGCATTAACCAAACTTCAGACTCAGCAAACTTCCACATTTGGTTAGTATGTACATATATACATACACAATTAAATTGGGAAATTATAGACCTAAAAATACATTTCTTAAAACTTACAACAATAAAAATAGTGTTTCAGTAACATTGAAGGAGATGTAATTAATCTGGGTTTAAAATTGAATGAGAACTTACCGACCGAATTTCAACTTAAACGATATCTAATTAACCAACGTTCGATGTGTAATATTTGGAGTAAGTTTTTCTTTTATTTTTATGCTAGGACGTCAAATCATCTTATCTTAAATCCTATCTTAATTTACGTCTTACTAACATGATCATAACCCATCATTTAAAATATTACCTCTAATTTAGAATTTCTACAAAATTGGGTGGTTTTCCTAAAAGAAGTGTCATGATCATGTTATTTGTAAGGCAAAGATTATTAAGACATGCTTTTAAGACAGAAAATCTTGAGACATAGACCAAATAAATGATGCGTTATTTTTATAGTTATAAGTTTTAAGGAGTGTTATAAATATTGTTTTTCGATACACTTTTGTTTGCAGCCGTTGTGGGAGCAGAATTCATGTGCAAAGACATGGGATTCGAAAACACAGCAGGACCAGAAGGACACCAAGCAGTGGCACTAAGAGTTCAATCAGACATGTCTGTTTTCTTCAATTGTCACATGGATGGTTACCAAGATACATTATATGTCCAAACTCATAGGCAATTCTTTAGGGATTGTCAAATCACAGGCACAATTGATTTCGTCTTTGGAAATGCCAAGGTTGTGCTTCAAAATTGCAAGTTGATAGTGAGAAAACCATTAGACGACCAGGCTGAATGTATGGTGACAGCACAAGGACGAACGAAAAAGGATGAACCCACAGGCATTATCCTCCAAGGTTGCACTATCTCAGCCGATCCATTACTCAGGAGGAACAAGACTCCGGTGAAGGTCTACCTTGGCCGTCCATGGAAGCAATTTGCAAGGACCATTGTAATACAATCATTCATTGATAATGTTATTGATCCAACTGGTTGGTCTAAATGGGTTGGTGCAAGTTTTGAAAACACTTGCTTTTTTGGAGAGTTTGGAAACAAAGGTCCTGGTGCTAACCTTGTTGCTAGAAACAAGTTTCGGGGAGTTAAGATTGTTACTCCTAACGAAGTTGTATTGTTCACACCTCAGAGATTCTTTAGATTTGACCAGTGGATTACTAATAAGGGAATTCCATATGAACCTGCCATGATCAAGGTTTAATTATTTATTAATTAAAATTAATTATATTATAATATTGTTCAAGTGTTTACTCGTATAATAAGCTTAATTAATTATAAATTGAGTATCGAAAAAGTTGTACTTGTAGCTCATCTTTCTATATGCAAAAATACATTAAATGCGACAATTGTAAATCAATCATTCAACTGATATTTGTGTTCTTTGTATTGATAAATCTATAAAGTTTCTTCCTTTTGTTTTATATAAGGGACATTAACATTCAACTGATATTCGCACTGGTGTGGCTATGATCCTGCAAATTAAAATAAGGGACATTAACATTGGTGTGGTGCAAAATTCAATCCAATAATTGAGAGAGCAAATTGGAGTGGACGCAATCCCTAATCGACGTGAGACTTTAACACTGTGACGTACCTAATAGCGAAAATAGGGAGATATATAGGGCTGAAGTTGTTTACTGTTATTATTGCTAGAGATATTATGTATCTCAACAATAATCGAAGCAGATAATTTAAAAATATATTTTGTAAATAAGGGGATAATTACCTATTTACCATAAATGACCTTGAATATTCTTCTTGATTTGAATTTAAACCAATTGCTGACTAGATGTTTAATTAATAGATGCTTTTATCAGTCAACTATTGATGTGATCCAATAAAATCCTGCACGCACACTTCTTGTATGTATTTTATCCTTAGCAATTTGTATTATAATTCAATTTTTTAAATCGAATACGAGTAAAAAATTATGAACCAAACACAAATCCATTTGAATTTGGATTCAATTTGAACCAGTTCAAATAACACGAAAAAATTAAGATTGGATTAGAGTTGGGTTAAGGTCGGTATGATAACACGAAAATAAAAAAAAATATCTATTGCTATAAACTTTTAGTATTATTTGTTCTATAGGATGAGTTTGCTATTTCATATCATTAAAAATTTACTGTATTTTTTTTACTATTTTTGTTATAATTTTTCTATTTTCATATATGATTATTCATTTATTAATAAGAATTAGATAGTAACTTATCAACAACGAACGTGATTAATTATATACGCATTTTTAAAAATGAGATCGGTTAGAGTTTCTTTTGAATTTATAAATCATTTCATATAAAATATATATGATAAGCTTATTGATTTGTTTGTGACAAATTGGCTTATAATTTTATTATTTTTAATTACTTTTGTAAATATATTATGTTATTATTAATCACAATCATATAAGATTTAAGTATAAAATATTGATTTACTTTAATTTTAAGTAGTATTTTTTTGAATTATTTTACAATATATTTATGACTGAAACTTTTTTACATTTTAGCTTTTTAAAAACTTGTAATAAAATTTTTATTTGTACATTCAACGTTATTAAAATATATTGAATTTTGTTCAAAGCTTTTATTATTTTAATTATATTAATAATTATAAGAAAATTTATAATATTTCAAATAAACATTAGGTTAAATAAGATAAAAATAACAATTAATACATATAAATAAAAGCTTGGGTCAAGGTTGATATAATACATATAATAATAACTAATATTTCAACTTGGATTTTTTCCGTTTGAGTTAGGGTTGATAATTCATGACATAAATTAAATTTATTTTGAATTAAGATTCGATCAATTTGGACAGTACTCATTTGAGGAAGCTCAAACTAGATCAACTCGTACGAATTGACACTCCTGATATCAACACATAAACCTCGTAAGCTAGTGATGGTTGGTAAGGATATCTAAATGTCTAACGTAAGTATATAAGAAGTTTGAATGATGTTCTAGGTTCTAATTTTTCTGTAGTAGATGTATTGGCCAAATATTCTTAATTGGAAGCGTTAGCTTCTAAAGATTTTTAATGGTATATATATTAGGGATGATCTAATTTAGAAAGAGAAACTAGAGTGATGTTAGGAAATAAAAATGAATGGATCTAGCTTGATACCAGATTCATATCTATATAAGATATTACATGTACATGTGTCCATTACATAAAAGTATACGTCATTGCATATTAGAAGAATACAACAGGAAAAAGCATAGACTAATATGGTCAACCTTGAGTGCTTCAGACTTGTGAGGATTCTTGGAGCATCCAGCTTCTAGGCAAAAGCATGATCCAAGTTTCAAGCATTGTGTATCAAGGCTCGGACACTACAAAGGTTAAGCAACAGGTTATACCCTATACTCAAACATCAAGTCCTCTTACGCTTTAAGCTCAGTTCTTCAACTAAGGTGGAAGAATAAAAGGCTAGGCAGACGAAATGACACATTGAATCTGAAATAGTTTTGCATGCCTCAATAAATGCTTAGGTCTTTGAAGCATACTCTAAGGATGAAGAGAATATATTCTAAGGATGAAAAGATGCATGAGATTCCTACCATATCAACATCTCGACCACAAACCACCATAACCATTAGACCAAGTGTCCCTCACTCACGAATATCTATTCTAAGAGAATGGAGAAAGAAATATTGACAAAAAAAGACTAGGAAGAAAATAGATTGAACCAAGGGTTGGAAATGCCAAGGTGATCACTAGTGACTTGACTCAAAAGAAAAAGGAAAGACTTAGAAAAACATATTACATACCTTCATCTGTCAATATAATAATCCCTAGCTCTGATGCACTAGATAGGGAAACCCCACCTAAAGGTTGGAAAACCTTTCACGAGAATACCCTTTGGCTCAAGCTCAAGTTTCCCTTGTCTCATTTCATTAGAAATTTTTTTATGATGATGCAACTCCTACCAGGCCAATTAATTCCAAATGGATTAAGGTACTTGATTTGTCGTACTTTAATATACAGATATATTCAGATTGAGCTAGAAATGCCCAAGTTCAATGACTCATATATGTTGAAATGTAACTCCACTAATACAAGGAGGGTTTATATGTTAGCCAAGTAAGATTGGGGTTTAAATGTCATGATCCCTAAAAATGAAAAGAACTAGAAGCAATACTTTTTCTATATTTCTGGTTTGTGGGAGATAGATAACAGTAATGAAAGGCTCATAAGAATTGCTTGGGTCGATGTGAAGCTTGTGATTAGGAACATGGCCTCCTACATAACCATATAAGCCTCATGCTCAAGGAAAGGCTCACCAATATCCAAGATTATTTGCCTGAGCCTACACCTTGGAAATAACTTTCAACAACACCGCATTTTGTAGCATGTGGATCGATAAGACCAGGCTCCACCCCCTCCAACAAGAATAATTCACAAGTGATGCTCGAGTTTTGTATTTGATAAATAGCTCGCAAGTGCACGAATCACTTTATAAGAAATGATAAGTATACGTTTAAGGTCGGTCTAAAGAGAAACTATGTGATTTTTAAATAAAAATTCTTTAAAAAAAATCTAAACATTCTGTCACAAAATTTGGTTTGAAAAGGGTTTAAACTAATAACATAAAATAATAAAAGATAAAAGCTAGGTTAGTTCACACAAATAACAAACATATATACATTTAATAAATAAATAAATAAATAATTGATGGAATATTTAGTTAGTTGATTATATTTGGTAGAATTAATTAGGTTAATGAAATATAAACCCATATTTATTGATTATTTCTTATATGTAAAACTAACACATTCAATCAGGCTGTTATTCTTTATTAATTAAATTTAAGTTGACACCTTCGATTGGGTTGGTAATTTAAACTACTATTCGAGCTATCTAAAATAGTTTTTAGATCGATGTATTCGAAATCAAACTTTTGTGTTTTAAATCCATTATGAAAATATATCGTCAATATAATTTTCAATAATAAATCTTATAAAAACTTTGAAATAGACTATAATTCTAAATTATATCTAGATTCATGTTTCTAAAACCCTATTTTCATATTTTAAATCTATTGCGAAAAATATTTCAATATATTTTTTGATAATAAACTTTATAAACTTCTTGAATGGAAAATAATATGTGTTTAATGATTGTTAAATTATTCATTGAAAAATTTACACAAGTATATCAATATAACTAAAACCCTACTACCACAATCAACCAGACATGCTCAATTTAATAAATGACCAATATATTAAATATAACATTTAGAACAATACATAAATTAAATCAGTAAATAGAATACAGTTAAAATTAATACCTCAGTTGTATTTTTACATATCACTTCTGTAGCACTTTGATATCTGAAAAATCTCCTTATTACTTCGATTTATTTATGATAACCTAATCTAAACGATTTATAAGCTAAATATAAAATAAAACTTATAACTCTTAAAAACTCGAGAGAAACTAAACAAAACCATAGTACTAAAACAACAAAAGAAATAATTATTGTGTGATATTTTTTACGAAAAGGTGAGGGGTCATTTATATAGGCGAGAAAATGCTACAAAATGAGATAAAAGTTGATCATATGGTTGGGCACTGCAACACAATTTTTTCACCGCCACGAACTGCATCAATTTGATACACATTTCATTCATGATCCGAAATTCTTGGGCCGCGGTACATATTAAGTACCATTGCAACACTTGTTATTTTGTGTGTCTTCAAATTTCTTTGTATTTCATTCCTTATATTTGGTTAAAACATATGTAAAGCTTACAAATGTTATTCTTTTATTCTTCTTAGTTGTAATTGAGTGCTTCTAGGTATACTTCTTTAAGTGTTTATCAGTTGAATAATTTTGAAGACAGAAATACATAAAAAATAAAAAAAACATACATGTGATTCTAAAAACTTAGATTTACTAAAATAATAATAAAGTTATGCAACTACAGAACTATTTTGACACTAAAATGCATATAAATCACATTACATTTAGTGCTTGTCAAGCATTCTTCAGTAAGGCTCAAGCACCAACTCAATATAGGACTTCGCCCAATGACTTTGGTAGTGGATTTGAAATAGATCCAAATGATGGTGGTATCGATCAGCTCGTGCTTAGGTAAATTTCTTCTTCTTGATATTCTAATTTCTCCTTTTTTTTTAGTAATGAAGTTGAACTCCAAGGTCTTATTTGCTCGATTCGCCAATCAAAAAGGCATGGACACTCAAAAGGGCATGAGCTCCCAAAAAGGCATAGACTCTTTAAGAGACACAACCTTCTCGAAGGGTAAAAAATGAGTAAGAGTTTGGGAAAAAACAATTCTAATGCTTCAACCCAAGCCAAAAGGAAAAAGGCCACGAGCATTGTTATTGAAAATCCCATTCTTCCTTCTCAAGGTTTAAAAGTTATAGTTGGGTTTTCTCTAGCTTCCTCGTACCACCAAACACCAATTCCAATCTCCTTGGGCCAATAAGCACCCTCTTCAACTACTCAAGACTTAGGGAAAGGAGTAATTGAAGACTTAACCCATGGTGAGATTGAAGGTGTGGCTCCATATTATGTGGACCATTTTTTTAACACCTCCTCTACATGGCTATTGGGAAAGAGGTCAATGTCATAAGTGAGGATGTCAATACTACTCTTGTAGTAAGTAGGCTCCTTTTTCAAGTAAAGTGGTTCCTCATACTTTTATGTTCCTCATGCCTTTATTCATCTATCTCATTCTCACTTTCAACTTTTTTAGGCTCAGTTTAGTAGAGTAAGAGGTGTTGATAAACTCAAGGCTAAGCTCGAGAAGGAGAAAGAAAGTCATGCCACTTCTCGATCCAATATGGTTATGTTACTTGCTAAGGCCAATAAATGGGAGGGTAAGGCCATTTCTAAAGATGAGAAGTTTACTTGGGTTGCCAACAAGCTAAATGAATGTCTAAGGTAGCTTGAGGAATCTAAAGAAGAAGAGAAGAGGATATTGGCTGAGAATGAATGAATCTTATAAGCATTAGTTGAAAGCTACCAGGAACTAATTGGAAAAGACCATACATGAGTTTGAAAAAACAAAGCACGATTTAGGTGTTGAGCAAGTGACATAGAGCGTCTAGATTGGCCACAACATGGCCATGGAATATTTTAAGGATGAGGCCAATAAAAGGAACCTTGGCAAATATTACTAAAAAATATTAAACACTTCAGTGACACCAACAGATTTACCCACTCATACTTAGATGGATGATGAAGAATCTGAGGGAAGTAAAGATGAGATCGAGGTAATAGCCTTGAGTTAAGTTGTTTTTATAAAACTAAGTGATGAGTGCTCAAAAGCACTAAAATTACCATGATTTTATGCATATTAACTGATTAAAAATATATATATTTATATGTTTTATCATATATTTATATAAATTTGTCTTTTTCGGAATCACGGGTATTTTTATTGTTTTTCAGGTATTTTCGCTTAAAAACGTCACTTAAAGACTCAAAAAGAAATACTGGAAGCAATACATCACAAATATATTAATAAATAATTGGGGAAAGGTCAACAAATATGGAAAAATTGGACAAAATGGGTCGAAAAGGTCAAAAATATCAAAAAGGAGAATGTTTAATTATTATTATTATAAATATTCTCTTAAATAATTTAAACAAACATATCAACATAACAAAAATTTCATTATAATAATCAGCCAGACATGTTAAAAATAATGAATGATCAGTAAATTATTTTTGAAAAATTAAAGAAATATAATATTATTTACCGAAAATAAATAAGAATATAGATTATATTTATACACAAAATATAGATGGACGGTTGTGCCCTACTTCACATAAGTGGTATTAACATTCACAATATCCCCTAGATTTTAATAACGATTTCGTATAATTCAATATGGAATAACTCTTTATTACTAACTCTTATCTCATATAACTTAATCTAAACTATTTAAAAGTTAAATATAAAATAAAATTTGTTTAACTCTCAAAATTAAGATAAGAACTTAAAAAACTATAAAAAATTAAGAACTAAGCAGCTAATGAGCTACTTAAAAGATGAAATGAGGGATATGTTTCTAAGGGACTGATGCGTCCTTTTATAAGTAAGAAAATACTATAAAAATAAGGGAAAAATGGATTGTATGGTTGGGCATCGTGGCACATTTTTTTCATTGTCGTAACCTACATCAATATGGTATGTGTTTCAATTAAGATCTGAGGCATTCACGTTGTGGCACACATTAATCACCATTGCGACATTCATTAAACTACGTTTCTTTAACTTTCTTTGTATTTCACCCCTTACCTTTGGTTGGAACATATGTAAGGCTTACACATGTTATTCTTTTATTCTTAATGGTTGCAATTGAGTGCTTTTTAGTTATGATTCTTCATATGTTGATTTTTTAACCAATTTGAAACTATAAATACTTGAAAAATCACAAAACATACCTATGATTTTGAAAACATAGATTTGCTAACATAATGATAAAATTATGCAAATACAAATCTATTTTTTACATTAAAGTTCAAATAAATTACGTAATATTGAGTTCTTTTAAACACTCATCACTTTATCCCACCTGAATTAGAATCACGCTCCCCTTCTTCATGGGCCTTATATATGTTTCCATTTGAGCACTCTTTGGATATGCATAGGAGTCCATATCCAAGGGCTGTCATTCTGTATAGCTTATCATCTTGTGTCATATATTGTATGGCCTTTGACTTGATTTCCTTTACCTTTTTTTTATCTTCAAGTATACTCCCATCTTTGAGGAAACTAAGAAGAGGTATAAATTATGTAGTGGTATCCTCAAAGATGTTCCCGATGATTTTTTCTATTTCTTCCATAGTATCAATGGTTATTGTGATTGTCGTGTTGTGATTAGCTTTACATACAATAGCTAAGGTGGCCAGACCATCAGCATGGCTATTATCACTCTGTGGTATCTACTTGATCTCAAGTTAGAAAAATTTAAGAATTTCTTTTTTGATCATTCTACATACCTTTTTATTTTGCAATCTTTGGCTTCAAATGAGCCCATGTATTGGTTGACCACTAATCGTGAATTGATATGTAGTAAGATATTATTTGCTCAGAGCTTATTTTAGGCCATAACTCTAAAGATGGTTGCTTTGTATTTTGTAACGTTATTAGTTACTTGAAAATCCATCCTCAAAGAATATACAAAACATTGTCCATTGTGATCTAGTATTACAACCCCCTACTTGAGTTTTTTGAAATTATGAACACCATCCATGAACACCTTCCATATTTGGGATTTCTCTACCTTTATATTGCAAACCTTTGTTATTCCTTAATCATTGATGACCTCAAGTGAGTTATTGAACTTGGCAACAAAATCTATTAATACTTGAGCTTTTACAGAAGACTTGGGCATGAACTTGATCTCATACTCTTCCAATTCAATTTCTATGTGTGAAAATCTCCCTACAACCTCTAGCTCTTTTAATATGTTTTTCAAAGGATTTGAGGTGAGTATTATTGGTGTGCATGAGTTGAAGAAATTTCATAGCTTTCATTTTTCCATTTTCAAGGTGAAAGTTAGCTTTTCAATTGTTGGGTATCTGTCCTAGGCACTGGTCATTATCTAACTAGTGTAGTAGTGTGTTGTGTTCCTTTCTATGAAGAGTATAGTGCTCGACATTTGGGAGTGACAACCAAGTATAGATATAATCTAATATGGGAGGTATGCCCAAATACTTTTTTATTCCTTGGAAAGTTACATCACAGTCTTCATTTCAAAAAATCGATGTATTTTTTTCCTAACAACTTGAAGAATGAGAGACATTTATAGGTGCACTTGGAAATAAACCTATTGAACGCTACAATTCTTCCATTTAATTGTTAGATTCTCTTTAAGTCGTTGGGTGGCTTCATTAACTAAAGTCTGGATCTTAT
Source organism: Hippophae rhamnoides (assembly GCA_033030585.1). Taxonomy (NCBI): domain Eukaryota; kingdom Viridiplantae; phylum Streptophyta; class Magnoliopsida; order Rosales; family Elaeagnaceae; genus Hippophae; species Hippophae rhamnoides. The sequence goes on along the minus strand of CM065438.1, from coordinate 43,628,768 downwards.
CTAGATTTGCTTCCATTCCATAGGTAGGGATAAAGAATCCTAAGAACTTCTCTAAATTGACACCAAAAACACACTTTTTGGGATTAAATCAGATGCCATACCTCCTAATGACCACAAACACTTCTTCTAAGTCTTTGACATGGACCCCAAGCTATATGAACTTGATCACCATATCATCTACGTATGCCTCTATATTTTCCCTAGTATATCTTCAAACATTTTATTAACCAAATGTTGGTAAGTAGCCCCAACATTCTTTAAACTAAAAGTCATTTAAGTGTAACAAAAAGTACATTCTTTTATGATGAAAGATGTTTTATCCTTATCTTCTAGATGCATTTTGATGTGCTGATAACTAGAATAAGAATCAAGAAAACTCATCAAATTGAACTTGGTAATAGAATTAACCAACTAATTAATATTTGGAAGGGAAAGAAATCTTTTGGATAGGCAATACTCAAATATGTGAAAGCCATACACATTCGAGGTGATCTACATGATTTCTTTACTAACATAACGTTAGACAACCATGTATAATTTACCTATATGACAATCTTTATTTCTTTTAGTGTAGCCATATGAGTCTTAATCACCTCATTCTTTTCCCTCATGAACTTTCTATTCTTCTATTGGATAGTTCTAGCCTTGGGGTCAACGTTTAACTAGTGTGTGATAATCCTGGGGTCAATGCCGGACATATCTTTAGGCTTCCATGCTAAGAAATTTGTGTTGGATTTTAAGAAATGTAACACCCATTACCTAACTTCTATTGTTAGGTTTATACTCATTCTTAATGAGTGGTCTTCTCCTTCATAACCAACTTGTATGGCCTTAATCTTATCTGTATCAACTTAACCAATTAAGCAACCTTCGCTAGTTCATTTCCGTGATGACATGTTATGTGGTTTCTACTTTGGGACTATGTCGTTCATCATGGAATTATAACAAATTCTAGCTTTCTCTTAATTACCCACTATTTCTTTTATACCCTCGTCACTTGGGTATTTCATAACTTGGTGGTAAGATGATGGGATATGGTCTTATTTTATATATCTAGGGCCTTCCCATTATTGTATTGTAGCGGGCAGGTATATCAATCACAACGAAGTTTGTCATAACCATAAAACCAGACCATGATTGGCAACACCACTATTCCTACAGCATATTTGGTACTACTGTTGAATCCCACCAAAGGTAATTCTTTCTTGATAATGTCGCTATCTCTTACCCCTAATGCCTACATGGTTGTAAGGAAAATAAGGTTTATTGAGTTCCCAGTATCTACTAAGATACTACAAACATTGCATGCCCCCACCCAAAGTGTGATTGCTAGAGGATCTTCGTGAGGAGATGATGCCTCATCATTACTGGTGAAAATGATTGAGGTAGAAGGTGACCCTTCATGTAAATTATAAGCATGAGAAGCTCTATGCACTTCTCACATATATCTCTTTCGTGCATTACTAGAGCCTCTATTAAGCCTATGTCCTCTATGTATTGCGTGTATATTTCTCATATTAACATTGTTGCGCAACTCCACCCTCTTAATAAGTGGTGCGGGTAGTCTAAACACATCAAGCTGAGGTTGGTGCTCCACCCTTATATTATCATTTCCTACTAGGCCAACCAATTAAACCCTGGATAATAGATCTTCAATTTCTTTCTTTAAGTGTCTACGGTCTTACATCTTATGCCCTATGTCCTTATGAAAGGCACACTATTTAGAAGTGTCACTAAGAGGCGCCCTCATCTTTAGTGGTCATGTGATGCTTTTTTCATTATCCATCCTCAAAATAGCTTGAGCCAAGCTTACTCTTAGAGGTAGCCCCCTAAAAGGTGAGACTGTTCTACCTTAAGGTCCAAAATTTCTAGACTATTGACCTTATCCTTGGTGATTTGGGGTAAAATGTTTATTTCTATCAGCAACCATTTTATCTATACTCATTCTTATTTTTTCTTTCTCTATGGTAGCTTCCTCAACTAACTTTCCCTTTCTTTCAAGTCTGAGTTCTCTCTCAATATTTGCAAATGTTCTAGCCTTATCATAAGTCTCATCCATAGTATTTGGAAAATAAGTTTGAACTTCTTAACAAATCCCACCTGAATGCTTCAATCACTATTATGTTGGGATAATCCATGATTTCTAACTTATCTTCTCTGAATCTCTTCTTATATTCTTCTACAAATTCATCATTTCCATAAATGACTGAGAAAATTTTATTAGACTCCTTCCTCATAGGCTTTTACTTGCGTAATTAATGATGAATAATTTGGAAAATTGTACAAAAGAAGTTATATTACGAGATGTCAGGTTATTAAACCACTTTTGTGCACCATCATACAAGGTAAGTACAAAGAGTTTACATAACATAGCATCTCTTTTGTCTCAAGTTAGACTTACTGGCACCATGGTTGTTTTGAAGTGGAGCACATAACTTATGAGATCTTTCATTCCTTGATAATTAAGGCATTTAGGAGCACTAGATTAAGTGAGAGGCTCATTATGTTCTAATTCATGAAAGAAAGGGAACACACACAATTGATCACAATCTCTATCAATGTCATAGTGAGATTTTCCCTTGTCTTTTTTTATGTTTGTTTCTTCTAGAGCTTGAAAGCGTGCTTTCCACAACTCATTTCCTTAAGCAGTTTCTCATTGTTGTACCGAGCTACATCTTGGCCTAATTGAGTTGGATGTGTTTCAGCTTAGCCATTATGATGCAAGATCCCTTCCATTACACCATTCACTCGTACATGCTTATTTATCCTAGGTACCAACTCAACCTCCTCAGTTAACTCTACAACTCGACCTACTTGTGGTGCTGCTTCTATTCGAGCACATTGTGCCCTATTCTGTTATCTTATTTTCTTGAGTTCTCTTTTAAACTCGAGGAGTTGTTATGCCCATTCTGTATAAGGATTAACCTTTTCTAGTAGGTTAGCATGAGATTCAGGTTGACCCTTTCACACTTGGGTGCGATGTTATCCACTAGTGCTAACTCATTATCCAACTTTAATCTTTCATCAACTCGTGTATCAACTATGGTGACTATCGTTGGTAAAAGCATGAGGTGAAATTTTTAATTTTTGAGGGTTTTCTCTTAAAATTTGGGATGAATTCTAAGAAATACAAGGTTAGAAACAAAAAACTAAACCTTTAAATTTTGAGCCCCAAGATAGGTGCCAAAATGTTGGAGATGATCCAATTTAGAGAGAAAAACTAGAGAGATAATAAGGAATAAGAATGAATGGATCTGGTTTAAACCATGTTTATATATATAGTACATTACATGTACACGTTTTAATTACATAAGGGGTATACGACACATTGTGCCAGAGGGGTACAACAGTAAAAAGTATAGAATTATCTTAGGTCAACCATATTATGCAATCGAGAAAGGGTCGAACCTTGGGTGCTTCAAACTTGTGAGGATGCTTGGAATATCCAGCTTCTAAATATGACCATGACTTAAGGTTTGGCACTATGTATGAAGGCTCATGCACTATAAAGGTCAAGCAACAAGTCGTACCTTATGCTAAAACAATATCCTATGTCTTAATTTGACTCCTAATTAGGGAGATACGAAGTGATCAAGCTTTTTATATAAAAGTCAACCCTTGTAGCTTACATTGGTATGCTTTAATTGGATGGATATGATCTTTAGGTAGAAAATACCAAAGTATTGGAACTATCTTGTCCTCTGGGCGACGAAGGTGTACTTAGTACTTATAAGTTGAGGCGACGAAGGTGTAAGAAGAACTCAGGTGAAGGTTTTATGGTCAGCTCCATATCATCTTCCATGCATAACAATCTTGATATTTGAATATTTAATCAAAAACTATTAACAGGTTGAATTTTTTTCCCAATATTATAAAGGATATAATTCACATACTTTATATGGGAAAAAATCACTTATACCCTTGAGCATACTTTATATGGGAAGTAGTCACTTATATCTTCTAGGTTTGTCTTTTTTTCTTCTTCCTTAAATCTCCTTTAACGTTTGAAATAAATCTCTAATGATATCACAAATAATTCTTATAAATAATGTAGTTAACTTTTCTACCTATCATCTCTTAATATTTTTTTATTTATTTTTTGTTAATTCACTCAAATTCTCTTTAAAATAATAACAAAGTAAAAAATATATTTACTTATTCACTATGTTTTGTTACGATTAAAAAGTAAAAGTCTACGTTACACGAAAAAAACTACATAAAAATATAAAAGCTTATTTAAAGTAAATTAAAAAATAATCTTAAAAAGTTAATTTAATTTTTTGCTTACTTTCACTACTATTGCCTCCTCTCTCATACGGCTAATTTTTTAGCATTGTTGATATTTATTTATGAAAATTTAGTTAATTAATTTGTTAAATTTAAAAAGGAAAAAAGAAAAATATTTTTGCAATGTATAATATAAAATTAAAAATTTACTTTTTAGTATACTTAACGTAAATTAAAAAATTACTTAATGCATTCAAAAAATAGAATATGTATATATAATAATTTGATTATTTATTAAAAATGAGTTAATTATAATTTAATCATAGATAATAATCCATAAACATTAATTTCATGAAATTAAGTCTCCATATTTATATTTTTATAAATTAGTTCAACTTATTAATTTAATTATTATTTTCACTTTTAATGTTAAAACTAGAATTCTTATGTTATTTTTATGAGAGAAAAATCTCACAATTTTTTTTAAATTATATTATTTTTATTAAAAATAATATTATTTAGTCCCTTAACTTTATAAAACGAATAAATTAATAAATTATATTATTTTAATAATTTTTCTATTAAAATATTATTATTTTTCTGTCAAGATTAAATATAATTAAATCAAGAATATTTAACAATGATAAAGTCACAATTAATATAAAAAAATTATAAAATATTTACTTAGATTTATTAATTTCCATTATTTTATTTTAATATTTTATTAATTTTAATTTTTTTAAAAGTCAAAATATATATTTAAATAATTCTTTATTTAAATTTTATTATTGTTTATATTTTCTCAAACTGTTTCGTATTAAATTTCACTTTTATTATTATTAAAGATTCGTATTTTAATCAAATTTTTGATTACTTAATAGAAAATAATAATATTTTAAATAAAAAATTATTAAAATAATATAATTTATCCTTAATTTATCATTTTTATAAAATTAAGAGACTAAATAATACGATTTCTAATTTAAGGAATTAAACAACACAAATGAGTTATCTAAGAGACTTACCTAACAATTCATCATTTTTATTATTACATCTAGGTGATATATCATTAAATTTAATTAAAATTAAACCATGAATTATTTATAGAAAAATAAAAAACAAAAGTAACCACTTTATTGCATGCGAGTATTGGATCAATATCTTATGAAGCATTATCAAGAGTGACCACATAGTTATCCGATATGTTGGGCTTGAAGTGAGGATTATAGTATGAAGAGGAATAACCACATTTAAGAAACAACCATAAAGATCCAAATCGAGCAAAATAAATTTCATATAGCTCAGATTTAATATAAAAGTTATGCTAATCATTGGAGGCGACCTTTGAACTCATGTGATTTAGAATAAATAAATACAAAATCCATTCATGGCATGTGCTTTTTTATTTTCTTAATTAGCAAAACAAATAGTATATAATTTTAAATTTTACGTAAACTTATAGATTTTTTTAGTTTTTGTGATTTATAATATTTGAACAAAATAAAAATATAAACTTTTATTTTTATTTTAATAATTTAATATTATTAATTATTAAATATTTTAACTTAAAATAAAATATATCATTCATTTTAAAGATATTACAAAAATGTCATTAAATAATTATTATTTTTAGCTTCCCATTAAAATTAAAGATTATCTTTGATATTTTTAAAAAGTTAGTAGTCTTTTGCGAAGAAAATGTAAAATCTAGAGTATTATTTATATTTCCCCTAGTATTTACATTTATACACTTCGTAAAAATCCCAACCATTTGTAGTAAAAATCTCATACATTTAACGTTGATTCCAACATTAGAAAGTTTCATTCGATCATAATCTATTCCCCAGTAATTTCAAGCCTATTTGACAATAACTATCATTTGCTAATATGTGCACTGTTTTAATGGTATTATAATTTTATTTTAGATATTCTTTTTTATCTATATTTTTAAGATAATATTTTAATGATATCTACATTTAATAAATAGTATTAATTTAATATAATTTTTTATTTTATTAAAATTTTTTCACATATGTTATTACATATTCGTGATATATTTTTACTATTTCTTCTACTAAAACACTAACAACTTTTTTCCCCTCATTTTTAAGTCTTTTTTTGCTATTTTTTTTTTATTTTTCATTTAAGAACTAACAATTTCCCTTATATTCCATTTTTTTTTTGGAAAAAATAAGTTTTAATTGAGATTTTTTTCTATTGTTTTTTTCATTTTAAATATTTTTGATAATTCTAAAAATAATAAAATAAAGAGACTCATCTAAATTTCAAACAAAGCTTTACTTAGAGGTCTTTATCATATTAATATTACTTATAATAATCTAGCTATATATATATTTAACATGTATTGTTATATATTTAATTGTGTATATAAACTATTTTTCTACAAACTTAATCTATTGTTTTCATACAAACTATATAATGCATAATGTTTTCCTATAAGCAAAAGCCACAAATTGTATACTCTGTTCATAAAAAAACTGCATAAATGCATAAAATTTAGATGAGCATAAATAACCAATATGTAGTTATAAGTAAAATTGTTAAATTTTTAGATAATATATGAGAGGATGAAAATAGTGTAAAATTAATAAAAAAAAAACATCAAAATATGTATTTAAAAACTAAAAAATAAAGAGTAAAAAAATTGTTATTATTTTGGTGGATAAAATAGTGAAAAAAAACTACAAATATGATCCATTAAACACACGTGTGATAAATATATGTAATTTTTTTAATAAAATAAAAAATTACATTAAATTAATACATTTTATTAAATGTATATATATTTAAAAATATATGAGTAAAAAAAAAATTAAAATAAACCGTTTGTTGTATATATTATAAACGAGACCCAATAAATTGTAGATGCTGACAACTTCCAAAATGTTAGAAATAAATCTTATAAATTTTTATTTTTAGATTAAATTTATTAAACTTTAAAAATTAGGTTATCACATTTTAAAAAAGATAAGTGAAGTAATCAAAATATAAAATTAATAATTCAACGTAGATGTTTTTTACAAGATCATGTTTATCCTCGTGCGTTTTACGGATTTAAAAGTTTTGTGGATTAAACACAATTTACCATCCTAAAATCCCACTGTACTTGGCCATCTAGATCTTTGTTACGATTAATTTTAATTACAACATCATTTTCAAATATATATCTTAATATTTAAAATTATTAAGATATATACTTGAAGAGTTTTCGTATAATTATTTATTTAAAATAAAATAATACAACCCATAAAAAAGAAAAGGTTAAGCTCTCAAGGGAGCGGGAAAAACCATCACACGAAAAATTTCAAACTCACTGCCATCGCTCTCTCCAGATCACCAGAAACCAAGCACAGGGACTTCCGATTGAATCATTTTCTCAGTTTTTTAAAGAACCAGGCCGAATTCATAAAGCTTCATCTCTTACACCATTTCTAAATCTCCCCAAATTGAAAACCCTAGAGGGGTTTTCCCAAATGAGAGTCAACCACTAACATAATTTATGGATAAGGAAGTTGGAAATATGACTAGCAATAGAGAGGAGCCAAACGGTGTCGCTGGCGGCGACGGAGGGTTCCACAGAGTACAAGCGGAGCGCGACCTACAGTCGAATTGGGAAGTCGATCTTTCTCAGAAACTCGAGGAATATTTGTTAAAGATTTGTTCCGGTGAGATTCCCTCTGAGTCTGATGGTTGCGTCCCTGTGAATTTCGCAGAAGGTCCGTACTCAAAAAAGCCTTTTTTTTTCTTTTTCTTTTTTTAAACTTTTGAAATTTGGTTCCTTTTATGGAATTTAATTTGTCTTCTAATAAATACATTTCTGGGTTGTACCGTAGCTGCTCTGTTGCTTCAGGGTTCAGTTCAGGTGTATAGCCGGAAGGTCGAATATCTTTATTCGTTGGTTTTGCGTGCTTTGGAGTTCCTTTCTCAGAAGAGGTTTGGTTGTTATTTGCAATTTGTACTTTTCACCATGAATTTATTATTATTATGTTGCCCGATATGACATTATTCAACCTTTTGCTGGTTCCTTTGGCTAGAAGTTCACCTCCGTATGCAAAAGGTTGTAACTTGTACAATTCTTTCCGTTGTTACTTGTTGTGCATCTCATTTGTTAAGAGCAGTGAGTCAGTTCTATGGAGGAACCATCAAATGGCATTGAGTTGGCCTTTTTGGAAAAAATAGTAACAAGAAGTCAGGGAATAATTGTTTATCTTATAGGTGTTGAGCTCATTGAACTCATAATGTTCAATTGACAACTAGTATTGCATTAATAGTTAAGTAGCCAAGTAGACTATTTAATGGAAAAGTATTAATTATAAATGGTTGAGATATATTCATGCGGCTATTGCTTTATTATTTCTTTGTCATGTTGTGAATGTGTCAACCTCTGATGTTTTTAAAGTAGAAAAACAGAGATTGAATATGTGCCTTTGTGTTGACTGGTTTGAAGTACTATTCTGAGTGCAGACACAGAAATATTTGTTCACGCCACGTGCACTTACACAGAGGAGTATTTGTTCATGTCACGTGAGCTAAAAGCTGGAAGTAAAAGATAATAGCATTCAATTATTCTTAGTGGAGCACGAGGGAATATGATCTCAGAGTTAGTTATCTGGATAGAGTGAGGGAACGATGAAGAGTCAATTTATGTGAGCACTTGAAGCCTACAGCCAAGAGGTTAAATGTAATATTCTCTGTCATTTGTGTGTGAGTGAAAAGTGTGTGTGTAACTTTGCCTGAGAGAATCAGAGTGAGACCTGAGAGATGAGCTGTTGGTGTGTGTAAACATTAAGTGGTACTCTTGAGTATAACACAGTTTTCTTTGTGAATCATTGAACAAGAACAGTTGCATGGGTTTTGTGGTGGATGTCTGCTATCTCATTGATAGCTAAACCACATAAACAGTGGGTTTATTTTGCATCTTTTATATTTTCTGCAATTACTTCAGTTGGGTTCTTCATTTTCACTGTTCCATCAAGCTGCTTGATTGAGTGTTCATAAATTGTCCGTATCAAGATTTGAGTGAGTTGTAAATTTCAGAACTTCCTCCAAATGTGCTTTATATATGTTTTGTTAAATTTTGTTGAGCAGGCAGCAAGAACAGTTGGAGGAGGGTACATCAGTCCAGCCTCAGGGAAATGATGGTTCTGAGGCAGTTGCTGATGAAGAAAATGATATATTCTGGGGGTTAGATGACATCCCAGGTTGTTATTGTAAATGAATAGAATTTATATTATCACACGCATTTCAATTTATTTTATTTTATTTTATTTTGTGATTAGACAAGTAATATATTTTCCTTTACAGTGGAATCAAAGACTTGCTTAGATGGTTCATCAAGCAAGGATACTCTTTTGGATTGTTTTGTGAAGCCTCCAGCAAATTTGGTTGTGCTTGAAGGTGATTGCCTAGATAGTAGTGGTGATGCTGGGGAGTTGGAGTCTTATCTGGTACATGGGTTGCTTTTTATTTGTATTTTCATTTTTTTGAGGCATGTGTTTCCAAATTATTAATAATATGGAAAATATTGCAGTTGGCTGCAAGTGATCTTTACAGGGGTTTCATTCTATTAGATCCATGTGATGCAGCAGCAGTGCATGATTATTTGATCAGAAAAAAGGTTGGTAAAGGTCAGAATAGTGTTTTAAGGTGCAGCTCGAATCGCAAAAGCTTTCTGTCTCCAACGCGACGTTCTGGAGGAACTGTGAAGAAGTCATCTCTTAGAAAGGACCAGGATGCTAATATCAGTCAGTCACCTTTAGCTGATTGCACCTTTGAGGCCAACAATTGTGATAGTGGGTCAGTTCCTCCAGCCTTTGGTAATTATGATAGGAATCATGACTTTGATATGGATGATAGATGTTCTGAACCTGGAGAATTTGATGACTCTGATGATGAAGATGATCCATGGAAGCCTTTGAATCCCCATGAACCTGGAAACCTGAAAGTTAAACCTTTCAGAAAAGGTTGTCTTATTGTTTCCTTCAGTTTCTGTGTTTGGTTCTTTGATTTTTCTTGACCTAATGTTGCTCTATCTTTGATATCTATTTTTTAATATCAGTAAAAGCGCGTAAAAGGAATGGGGCTAGTACTAATAAACAGGTGCCTTTGGCTATGCTGTTTCCTCCTGCAAAATTGCACGGTACTATTAGTCCAGAGCTCATGAAGCTTTGGGAGATGCGGTGCCATGCACAACAAGGACAATCGAAGTCCCAGTCTCCTCCATTATATGAGAAAGTACTAATCGTTTCCCCAGAGTTTAAGTGCATTATATTTGCTTACTTGTTGGTAGCAACTGATGTATTTTTTATAGCTGCGACAATCACTCATTAACGATGAACATGAAACATTTAATGCTTCCTTCAACTTGAATGATGGCAATAAGGAGAAAGGATTTGATGCTGGGATCCCTGACTTTGAACAACTTGACGATGACATGCCAGAGGACATGTATATGGATGAAGATTTGCCTTTTCGCAATGTAATTGCTAGGCTGACATTGTTTATCTTAGTTCATATTTTCACTCTCACATGCAAACAAGTGCAAATATTTATTAGATTGCTTATTCATTTTTCTCCACCCAGCATGATGAAGGGGGTGCTAACTCTGGTGTTGATGAAGCTTTTGCACATGAATATCCAAATTCTCATGCAAGCTTAGAAGAACTATGTCGTTCTCATCTAGTAAGTACAAAATTGTTACTGTTTCTGGTTAATGCAAGGTAAAGAGGTCATCAGACAAATCTTATCAGACTTGACTTACTTAACCTAAAGGTAGATTCGGTTTAGGTATATGGGTGGATGATAAATCATTTAATAATGGTGGCAAATATAGTAATTTGTTAGTTCTATCCATAGTTATTGCATTTGTGGCTCTAATGTACAAATTGTACTGTAAAGGTCCTCCTGAAACCTTATATAATGGCCTTATAGGTAGGTTTGTTGTATTTCTTAATATAGTCAATTATGAAGCAAGCTCTGCTACCTTGTCATAGTTGGTTCCTGTTTGCTCGGTTCTGTGCTTTATTTGCATCTTTCCTGCAATTTCTGAAAATTTACCTTACATGTATCTGTTGGTGGCAAATATAGTAATTTGGTAGTTCTAGCCATATTTTATCATCTCCTAAATATAAGTTAGAGAGATATGGATGTATCCATTTCATGTTAAAACATACCCTTTCTTTTCTTTTTATTTATTTGTATATTTGGTCCTTTAGATTTATGGAGACTCTTTTTGGAAGATTATCCTTGTCTTTGTTTATGTCTCAGATTGAAGCAAATTACTATAATTTGTCCCCATCTTCGGATCAATCAGTATTTTTCACAAATTTTACAAACAAAGATTCTTATTTTTACATTTGTCATTCATTAAATTAACTATGAATGGAAGAAACTAAGTTTCTCGAGACTTTGAATTTATCTCAATACAGAAATTGCAGTCAAATGAATTTATCTCAATACAGAAATTGCAGTCAAATGAATTTATGTCCAATAGATCACACCTACCAAGAAAAATATTTTGTTTTGGTTCGACCAGTAATCATATATGAAATAGCGGATGATATAAATTTAGAAACATTTTTTTCCCAAAGAATTCGGAATAAAAGGGTTCGCTTTGACCGTTAAGAATGGGTAATCTGTTCCCTGTCTTTGTTTCTATTGCATTCTATTTCATCATATTCTGTTCTTTGATATTAGAGAATCATCCGGCATTTGTGGCTCTAATATACAACTTGTACCGTAAAGGTCCTCCTGAAACCTTATATAATGGCCTTATAGGTAGGTTTGTTGTATTTCTTAATATAGTCAATTATGAAGCAAGCTCTCTGCTAGCTTGTCATAGTTGGTTTCAGTTTTGCTGGGTTCTGTGCTTTACTTACATCTTTCCTGCAGTTTCTGGAAATTTACTTTACATGTATCTGTATCTTTTTTTTTTTTGGATGAAAAATGCATAGCCTCCCAATTTTAAATGAACACGAGGAATATATTGTAGTTCTTCTGATAGTATATATCTTTTGCTTTCTCTTAAATATTATATTTATCACTGTAATATTATATTTTGCTTGTTACTTGCCTGTCATTTCTTTGGTTAATTATCCATCTCCCCATCTATAGGATGCTCTTCTTGCTAGTATAGCGGAAACTGAGAAACAGAGTGAATTGGCTGCTCGTGTGTCGACATGGAAGCTAAAAATTGAACACAACTTGGATGAGCAAGTGAGTTTCACTGCTTGTTCTCTTACCATGCTTCGTTTCATTTATTTAATGAGTATCCCAATTGGCTGCATTAGTATGACACTTTCGCTGCTTGAGTTTTTTCTCTGGTTGTTTGAATGAAAAGGAAGCTCTCTTTGTTGTTAGGATTCACATCCAGAATTTGATATTCATGATTATGGTAGACGAATTCTTGACAAAATATCCCACAAAGCAGATGATAAAAATGTCTTGTCGTTTGCTGATGTTGTGAGTGGCCAGGAGAAGTATGATGTAGCCAGAAGCTTTTCTGCACTTCTTCAACTGGTAATCCTCCGGTTTTTTACTTGTATCTGATGATAGGTCTCTAAACAATTAGCATGAAATCTTAAATTTTCATTTATAGGGTTTTGTTTCTTTATTGATTGTGGTAATCCTGGAAAAAGTGGATTCTGCTTTTATATGCTAAAAATTTAATACCAAATAAACCATACTTAGGTGAACAATGGTGAGGTTGAGTTGGAAAAAAGTGGTGGGCATGGGGAGTCTGTGTGCTACACGGCATTAAACCCTTTCCATGTTGTTCGGCGTCTTAGTCATGAGAAGAAACAGAAAGCTCAATTTCAATTGCCCAGAAAAAGAGTAAAATCTCCAACCAAAAAAGCATGTACTGAAGTTCTTGGTGAGAATTGTGAAACAAGCAAATCTCGTTCTCTCAAGTCAGCGTCTAAGGTATATAGATCCACTGAAATGGGGTTACAGCCAAATTGCAAGTTTTCTGTAAAAGTTGGAAAGATTGGTACTGTATGCTGCACTCCTGATGGGAAGAGGAGAAGAAGATCTCGTGTTGTCGAACCAGTTGACCTACATTCTGCACTGTAACACACTTGGGTTGACCAATTAGGCTACCATTACCTGAGAAATTCGAAGCTTAAATGTATAGCTTGGAGTTCGAAGCTTAAATGTATAGCTTGGAGTTGTAGTTATAGGGTACTAACAGACCAATCTTATTTCTTAGGCCATTGTAGCCCTTGTAATTTGTTTTTTAAAATTAATTATTCGGACATATTTAATTAGAAATGTTGTACACACCTTGTATTGTATTAGTATCATTGCTCCTATTGCGTTGCTCTCAAATAAGACTTCGAACCGTTTGAGTTTATGAACGGTTTTACCACCTTTTTGATATCAGTATATTAGAAATTGTGGTTTGAGGTATATTTAAAATTATCCTTAAATTTCAAAAAATTCAAAAAATTCTTCGAATAAAATAGAAGTTAAATCTAATGAAAATAAATAGTAATATTTTTAAAATAAATAAATAAATAATAGAAAGTTAAGAAATGATAAACCAAGGAATAATAAAATTAGAAATAGAAGACATCTTATGATTCTTTTTATATGAAATGGTAATAAGTAAAAAACAATTTGAAGAAATTTAAAAAATAAAATTAACTCTTAAAAAAGGCTACCAATTTAAAGATTCGTCTTTTTCATATTTAAGAAAATTATTTTCAAGAAATGATATAATTAATTATGGAATAAGTTATAAAGAAATGAGTATTAATATCATAGTTGTAAAAATTATAATATATCATTAATTAATAAAAAAAAATATTGAATAAATTATCCAAAATTTCCTAAAAAGATAAAGAAAAAATTGAATACATTCATTTAAGAGAAATTCAAATATTAATATAAACTTATTTTAGAGAAGTAATATATATAACAATAAAAATAGCATTACTAAATAACATAATAATAAATAAGAAAAATGCTTTATTAAGAATAATTCATGGTAACTTAGGATACTAAAAGTTAAAATTTACAACATATCCTAGGTTTTCTATAAATATCAGTCTAGTTTATGAATTTAGAAAGAGATTTAATAAAAGAATGAAATAATCTATTTTCAATACACTATCTAGTAAGATGTTCTTTAACAAATAGCCATAACAGTTCAATATATGGAAAAAATAAATTTCTAAAACCAGACAAATTTTCAGAAAACTTGGATAAATAATAAAACCAAAAATACTAACAGATTTTAAAATTCCAAAGGAATGATACTTAAATATCAAAGAAAAACCTTTGATAACAGGAAGAAAAAGTAATGTTGTTAGAACTAATAATATACTAAGATTTACTTTATAGAATAAAGAAGAATCTTATAACCAAAAAGAAGTTAAAAAACTAAAGAACGAAGTCCAAGTAATAAAGACATTAGTTTATGATGTCATATTAAAAAAATAATAATGTTTAAAGATAAATTAAAAAATACATAGTTAGAAGTAAATGAAAGTTTAGTAGGCGTAGCAAAAATCAAGAAATATTACTTGAACCTTTGAAGCTTTTAACATAGGAAATGTATTTAGTCCAGAAAATAAACACAAAATACCTATAAGGTATAATAGAAACAAAAAAAGAATTATTAAAGGAAATAAAAGAATGTGGTTATAATAAATTTCAACAAGATATATATATATATATGGAATTAATAGAACTACGAAAAGATTTATATAACATACATAGAAAAATAATATTATAGGTAATAAATATGATCTCTTAGAAGGATTAAAAATAGAATCACCTAGGAGATCAGATTCCCTGGTTCCTAAAAATGATAAAGAAAAAATGAAGAAAAATTTAATGAAACATATATAATTTTAATATAATGGAATATAAGAAAAAATTAGAAACAAATTCATGAATCTTGAAAATAGGGATATAGAAAAATTAGTTAGTTTATTTACACTAACTAATAAAGAATAAGAAGAACATCGAGATGAAAAACATTGCACAAAGAAAGAAGAAGATAATATGACAATAATTAGTGAGATTGATTTTGAACCAAAAATCATGACCCAAAAATGTTATATGAAACCAATTTCATTACCAAGTCCTTACCAAGAAGGAACATTTGATCCACATAGGAATAAGAGAAATACGAAAAGATCAAAAGAGCCTAACACTACAGATAGAAGAAGACAACCACCCAAAATGGAAGAAGGGTTGCATTGGGGAACTAGAGGTAGTATCCCACTAGAATTCAAACTCCATGATAATTACAAATCTGATCTATTAGATCTACATTGTATAAGAGATAGGAAGAAAGCCTTAGATGAATGAGCTAGTGGTATGAGTGTGCTCATACAAACCTCTCAAACTACACAAACAAATCCTTCAATCAATAGGGTATTAGTAGCTCATAAAATGACAGGAAATGTTTAATTTTGGTTTTCAAATTTAATAGACCAACAACATTTATTAATGTAAGGGAATGCTTCCACATGAAGAGAATACTTAGATATAGTAATAAATGAGATATACAAGAAATTTATTGGAGAAGATATAAGAATAACTATCACAAATCCAATGAAAATGAAATAAATGAAGCCAAATAACATCTAAAAAATATAAAAATTTGTAACATGTGTTACATAGATTCTTTTATTTATGTATATGAAATGTATTATCATAAATTACCACCATCTATGTAAACAACTTGTAAGGAAATATTTTTTTCAAAAATTACCTGGAACATTGCATAAGACCTTAACAGAAAGTTGGAATCAGAGAAATAAGAAAACTATACCTCACAACTTAGGAGGAAGAATAAGAAGTCTTAAAAGCTGTATAATCATTAAATGTCAAGAAAGAAAATAATATACAAAAATAAGAGGAAATGATAAAATCTATTATATTACAAGAGATTTTAGAATATCAAGAAAATATAGATGTAACATAAAACCATACAAACATAAATACAAAAATTATAAACAATACAAGAGATTTTAAAAAAATAAATTCAGAAAAAAAGACTTTTGAAAATATAAAAGAAGATTTAATAGGGAAACCTATAGAATAAGATATTTAAAAAAAAGAGATATAGACCTCTCTGAAATAGGAATTATTGCCGTTCAGGAAAGAAACAATGTAGATGTTGGATCTGTAATGAAAAATGACATTATGCCAATGAATGTCCAAGTAAGGTTCAACATAAGAAGGAATTTAAAAAGGAATTTTCACAGAAAGAAAAAATCTTAGAGGAATCTTTTAAGATGGAATTAGAACCAATTGAGAAATCTATTATAGATGATACTTACAATATTTATCTATTAGAAGAAACTGAGTAAGAAATAACTGACTCAGAATATGAACACTCAGAAGATGAATGAATTGTATAGTATTACAAATCCAAATAGTACCTATATCAAAGTAGGATTAAAATTCTAAGGTTATGCCAACTATCATCTACATGTATATATAGATACATAAGCTAGTATGTGTGTAGTAAATAAATACGTGTTCCTAGAAGAACATTGGAAATAGGCACTAAAATATTTAATTGTAAGAATTGTTAATAATACCACAATAAATCTTAATAAAGTTTTAAAAGATACAAATATAATGATAGGAGGAAAAAAGTTTTACATTCCTTCCATATATCAATTGGAAACATGGGTTGATTTATTAATAGGAAACAATTTCCTAAACTTGTATCAATCTTTTACACAATATTTAGTTAAAATAAGTCTAACACCATTAGATGGTGATACATTTTTGTATCAAAAATAAAAAAAGCTTTGACTGTATCAAACCTAACTTTTATGTAATAACATAAAAAGCGAAAACGTGATGAGATAGAGCAACAAAAAACTTATTTAGAAAATATTTTACTAGATATAGAAGAGAAACAAAACTCTTTTCTCAATGAAATACAGGAATATAAAACCCTAACATGCATTAAAAAACTATTAAAAATAGTAAGCTCAGAAAATCCTTTGGATCCAAAAATAAATAAATCTAAGATGATTGTAAACATAAAATTAAGAGATCCTAAGAAGGTCATAAGAGTAAAACCAATGATATATACTCAAGAAGACAAGATTGATTTTGAAAAACAAATTCAAGAACTTTTGGAATTAAAAGTCATAATACCAAGTAATTCACCTCACTCACCTCACTCTAGTCCAACATTCCTAGTTGAAAAAGAAGCTGAAAAAAGAAGAGAAAAAAATAGAATGGTAATAAACTTCAAAACACTGAATAAGGAAACCATTGATGATGGATACTTTATTCCAAAGAAAGAAGAATTATTATCATTAATAAAATGAAAGAAATACTTCTAAAGTTTTAATTGCAAAAATGGATTTTGGAAAATAAGATTGGATGAAAAATCACAAAAATTAATGCCATTTAGTTTCCTCGAAGGACAATTCCAATAGACTATTGTACCATTTGGATTAAAACAAGCTCCAGGTATCTTTCAAAGATATATGGATAACATCTTCAAAAAATTACAAAATATTTATTGTGTCTATATAGATAATATTTTGGATTTTAGCAATGAATTAAATAAACATTAAATAGATATTATTAATATTCTACAAGAATACAGGAAATAAGGTATTGTACTCTCTAAAAAGAAAGTAGTACTTGCTCAGTAAAAAAATAAGTATTTAGGGTTAGAAATTGAAGATGAAAAAAATAATCTACAACCCCATATACTAAACAAGGTTTTCTAGTGAATTAAAAGACAGAAATCAATTAGAAAGATTTTTAGGATGTTTGACATATGTAGAAACATATATAAAAAAAATACAGAAATGAGGAAACCTTTACAGGCAAAATTGAAAAAATACCATATCTGGAAATGGACAGAACAAGATACTTTGTATATGGATAAGGTAAAATAAAAAGTAAAAAATTTGCTAACTTTATACCATCCAAGGTTAGATGATAAGATGATAATTGAAACAAATGCTTCACAAGAATATTGAGGAGCAGTTTTCGAAGCAAGAGTAGATGAAAAAGATGAATATCTTTGTAGATGTATTTAGGATATTTTTAAGGTCTAGAGTTAAATTATCATATTAATGAAAAAGAATATTTAGCAATTTATTAATAAATTTGTAATATATGTTATAAGTTCTAGATCCATTGTCAAAACGGATAACAATAATTTTGGTTATTTCTTAAGAATTAATATTGCAGGTGATTAAAACAAGGAAGATTAGTCGAATGGAAACAATGGTTCAATCACTACAATTTTGATGTTGAACATCTTCTAGAAAATAAGAATAGCTTAGCAAATGCTCTTACTAGAGAATTAACACCTTTAACTATTTTTATGCCTTTAGGAATGGAACATCTTGATATCAAGATCAAGATAAAGGAAAAGGAGATAAAAATCCTACAAGAATAACTTGAGTTGTTATACCTCAAGAAATCTCTTATAGAGATAGGAAATAAATAGAAAGAACTTCATTGTTCAAAACATCTCTTAGAGTCCAAAAACTCAAAAGAGGAATTTTCATTAAAATTCAATCTAAAGAAGATGAAACTTTTAAAGAAAGAATTCAAAATGAAAAGGATAAACCTAACCATTCTAAAGAGAGTAAAATCTATGAAACAAAAAGCTCACTTGGGTAGATGAAGTAGAAAAAAAGGAACAGAAAAAGACTACTTATGTGGTCTAGAATGGCCCAAAACTAGGAATCTATAATAATTGGGCAGAAGCCAATAAATCTATTTTAGGAATAAGTGGAGTAACTCATAGAGCTTTCACCAATAGAATAGAAGCCAAAGGGAGTAATGCCAATTACAAAACACCAAAACTGATAACTCTAGAGGAAATAGTAAGAAGTTATTCTACAATATTACAACAACAACCAGCAGCACCAAGTACATTGAAAAATATAGGAAAGCAAGGACTTTAGTACTATTTAGAGAAGCATCTCTCCTAGAGACATCAAATACAATAAAGCATTTAGTGCTATTTAGGGAGTGATCCGTAGAAATTCACCAATCATTGAAGATAAGAAGGATCAATATAGAAACCTCAACAAACCACAATTGTTGAGTATCTATAACTTGGCCATAAAATTTATTTAGGAACATATTGAAGATATGAAGTTCTACACTACAGATAAGGAATTTCATGCAGAAAGTAGATTCAATATCTTGGAAGGAGATGATCCAACATTTGTTTACAAAGCTTTCCATGTATGACTAATAGAAAACATATATCTAGGAATTAATTTAAAGAAATTAATTTTTCCTAGAAAATTTTAAAAGAGTAATTAAGAACTTTAGAAAAAAGATCAAAGTAGGTGACAAGCCTATTTATCTTAGATTTTTCAGTTATCTAATGGATTGGAATGATAAAGGATGTATAACTCCCTACCACTTCATCAAGATAGGGATTTCCAATACACACAAAGAAGTTCCCAAACCAAGGGTGCTTCTAGAAAATGAATTCAATATAGAAGAACTCTCTGTACTAAGGGGTCAAATGTTAAGCCAAATTTACTATAAATTTAGAATGATTGAAAACTCGACTAAAATCAAAGTAAATTATTCAACTAATAAAGTCATTATTATTTCTTATAGTAGCATGGCTCTTTTAGAGGAAGATGGTGAAAAATTTTCAAATATGAAACCAATTTTAACAGCAACAACTTGGAAATTGGTTAAAAAATAAGGAAGATATTATGCTTCTATGCCAAAAAAGATAGATACCAAAGATCATAGATATATCTATTGCATCAAATATCGAGAAGACGAAAATGCATCATCATCAACGCCATCAAAAGGATTGTCGATAGAAAATGATAAAGAATATTAAAGAAAGAAATTGTCAACAGTAGATGATAAGGAAAATAAAGATGTAGTCTCATATCTTAATTGGTAGTATATGCCAAGGAAAAAAGCAATGGCTACTATGAAAAGCAAAAAGAAGACAAATTATTAAAGCAAGGAGAAAATAGTAATTCTATTCTTATAAATAGGGATTCCTTGTGTTCTAATAGGAACCCTTATTTTCATTTCAAAAGACATAGAAAAATCAGAGCACTCTACTCTAACAAACACAAAGTTATAGCATAAAAATTCTCTCTATCTAGAAATCCCAAAGGCTAACCATAACCAGGGGGTATTGAGGTTTGAGCAAATTTGAGACATAACTGGTGTAACAAAAAGAGATGAATAGAAGGGAAGATTGTGGTGGATCTATTAAATTTAGGTATAATAATTATAAATTTAAGCCAGTTAAGAATCTTAGATGTTTAGATATTTTCTTACCAATTATAATATTGATAGATAGAAAGATGGAAAATAGAAAGAAAAATAAAAATTATTTACAAGAATAAACAACTAGTTCCAACATTAAAATGAAAGATAAAAATCTAATTCTATTAGAAAAATTTGATAAAAGTAGTCTCTTAGCCTTAAATGATTATTTCAAAGATGGGGATTATGAAACTTGTCCTGAAAACATTAAAAGGTTTAACTCTTTATTAGATATCTATACAGATTATATTAAAGATATCACAAGTATCATAGATTGTCCTGTTTAAAGGACATTAAAAGACTATTTTAGTAAAAAATATGTAAGAATAGAAGAAGAGGAATTTAACAACATAATGTTTGGATACTTCTTTTTTGAAGATTATAAATACACTGTATGTACAAAAAAAAACCTATTTGTATATTACAAATAGAAAAAAATACGCATTTAACACATATGACTTATCAAGGTTCTAGTAACTTAACTAGTACATTAAGGTCATATTGACTGAAATTCCGTCATAATAGTCTATGGCGATCAAAAACCCCAAAACATTTGTATGAGAGCTAAGTAATAAGAATATGAATAGGAATGGAAAGAAAAATTAGTACCATTAATTTTGAGAACACCAATGGTATTAACTATAAAATTTAGGGACATTTTAGACATTTTTACAAACTTCAAAGCATAAGTAAAGATATGCTAAATCTCAAGGGCATTTGAGACATTATCCCACTTACGTCAAGTAAAACCACTTGGGTGTTAATAAATTGTCAGATCTTATTTAATTCAAACTACTTGGGTGTTAATAATTTGTCCGATCTTATTTAATTCAAACAGCCCATCAAACTTAACCCATTATATGGTTTTTTTCACTTTGATTAGATAGTTTGGATTTATAAATTATATAACTAATGCGGTTAACATTTTCAAATTTCAATTAATCATTCATTATTTCTTTACCTTAACCTAGTAATTCTATATAATTTCTAATTCCCAAGTCCCCGAGTAGGGTAGGAGACCCCAAGTCAAACGAAAAGTCACAGACTCTCTAATTTTTACAATTCTATTGTTTAAATTAAATGCTTGTTGATGTATGCAATTTATGCTTAAATTAATACGAAATTAAATAATAAATATTTGTGTATGTTATTTGAAATTAATAATTAGATACATTATCTTTGCTTTTTTATTGGTTGAAAAAAATCAAATTTCTTTTAAATCCAAATTTTAATCAATTATTAAAATAATAGCTGTTTAGTTATTAATTTAAAAAAAAAACGTTTTTGATTGTAAAATCAAAAATAAAAAAATACTAATATATAAAATCCGATCTATCCAATCCAAATCGAGTTCTTTGAATTGATTTTAGAGATTTTATTGAATCGAATTTGTTCTCATTTTCTAAAAACCAACATTATGGATTTGGTTTTCGTTTTAGGTCAAATCCGAACGAACTCATAGTATGCACTTCCTTAGAACCACCGTTGATTTTGTAACGTAGTTTGACTGGATATGCCAATGAGGCTAGCAATTCTTATATGGATTTATTTGATCAAATAAAGTAAAGAAAATGCTCGTAGACACAACATTTACAATCATGTATCATGTATTGGTTCTCCCATGATTTGAATGGATAAGATAGATAAGTGGTCTCACACAAGAATATACAATGATAGAGTTCGTGTTCACATTCCTTCAATACTCACAAGTATCATATATAATTGACAATCGTAATTTTTGATGTTCTTGGTAGCTTGATATTGTACTGGGGTGACCACATGCTCTGATAATAAAAATATTTTTATTCTTATATATTTACTAAAAACAAAACAATTTAGATAATTTATAGGACAGTTTTGCTTCGTATTTTTTTGTCTGAATATATTTTTACACCGTGATTTGTTAGGTTGCTTCTTTTACCTTATGATTTATAGCAGATCGAACACAAATCTTTTAATTATTTAAGTATTTTAAAGGAGAAAGTTCGTGATTTAGAATAAAAATAAATAAAAATACTATATTACACTTTTTAATACATGAAAACATTCCTTTGAAGTATTATTTTAACCTTTTTTTATTGTACATACTTTTTTAGGTTTAATTTAATCTGATTGATTTCAAATTAACCTCATCATATTAACATTTCGTAGGATTTATTTATTTTGTCATTAATACCTTCTTTATTAACCTAACTCATGACTTCTCTTTAATATGATTTTTTTTTTACCTTGAATATCTAAAGAGCTGCAATGTCGCCTATTATATGTTAGACCATAGCAAAATATTTTTCTATAAATTTAAATCCTACGCTTTAAATCTTAAAATCAAAACCCTAAAATCTTAATTATATGCTCGACAATGTTGCCTAAATAGTAAATGTTTTTCTATAAACCTAAACCCTACCATTTAAATCCTAAAATTTAGACTCTAAAATCCAAATCCTAATCTTAAGATCTAAACTCTAAACCTTAAGTCTTAAAATCTAAACCCTAAATCCTATAATCTAAACCATAAATTAAAATAATACATAATTGTCACCCAATATGTAATAGACAACATCGCGCAATATATCATTTATATATATAAAATAAGAAATACTAATATCACACAAATTTGTATTTATTTTTACACACACCTTGAATAAAAATGACCATCTTAACCTAAAAATGACATGTCAAATATTAATTGTTATGATGTACTCTAACAATCAAATATTCTCACATATAATCTAATTCAACTAAAAATTAATTTAATTTTCAAATTGTATTTAGCGTAAAAAATTGATTTTATAGATTAATTATCGTTTAGTGGAGCAATTAAAAGAAAAAAAAAATAAAAAAAACTTTTAAAAATAATTAACTCTATGTGAATACATTTAAAATATATAAATTCTATTAGTAAAATTTAAGTAGAAAAAATCAAAAGACTTATGAACATTATAATAATCATCTATTATTATGAAAATAAAAGAGAAAGTCAAACGTCTCTTAAATATGTGTTAAATTTTGGTTTATTATCTAAATTTCATTTAGTATAAAAAATAATTCATTTTATGTATTAATTACCATTTAATGAGAAATTAAAAGAAAAAAATAAAATACTCTTAAAATAATTGATTCTATGTGGATATATTTAAAATCATAAATTCTTTCCTAGTGGAATTTAAATAGGAAAAAATTAAAAGACTTATGAATATTATAATAATTATTTATTATTATAGAATTAAAAGAGAAAATTAAAAGTCTTGTGAATATGTGTTAAATTTTAATTTATTTTCTAAATTATATTTAATATAAAAAATAATTAATTATATATATTAATTTTCTTTTAGTGGAGGAGTAAAAGGAAAAATTAAAAGACTTATAAAATAATTAATTATATGTAAAAAGAGTTAATTATTGATAATTACTATGTAGCATATGAATGAATTTAAAATTTATAAATTTTATCTTAGTGAAAATTTGAAAAGGAAAAATAAAAAGCTTAATGAACATTATAATAAGTTTGTATTATTATGATATTAAAATAGAAAATCAAAAGTATCTTAAACATGTGTTAAAATAATATACATAAAAAATTATAATACACAAAATATGATTAAAGAAGTTAAAAAAGAAACACTTTCGTTTCACTTGCTTCTATAATTTCATAATGGATATAATATACGGCGATTTTAATAATTTCACGTTTCTTCTCCTACTTCTCAAAGTTTAGTATGTCAAATGCATGCCTTGAGTTATTAATCATATCTTAAAAAAAAGTAACATAATACCAAGGTAATTCTCTTTTCTATGTTTTAGTTTGAAATGTCTTAGCTATGCATCCAAGTATATGGTCATTTTAATAAATGTAAAATTTATATATTTGGAGCAAGAAATGAAATTTCATTTAATTAAAAAATTTAAAGTTAAAAAAATTATTGAATATCATTGTTATTATTGGTGTTTTTATATGTTTTGGTATGAGCTTATGATCATTGTACATATTTTTATTTCACTTTATTTTTATCTTTACTATTTTGATTTGATTTTGAAGTTCTTTTCTTTGTATATTTTTGACATTTTGAATTGATATGTTATAAAATTGAGACAAGTAAAATTTAATAAATCTAAAAAAAATAAAAATAAATGACTTTCTATTAAACTCTATGCATATTTAAATTAAACATTTTATTCAGGGTAATTTCATACATCCCATATCCCATATCGCAGTCAGCAAAAACCTTATGGGTCAAGCCCAATAAGTTTCTAATCATCACATAATTGTGAATGCAATATAATTATCCTAAGTGGATAGAAACTCAATAATTATATTAAAGAGATAAAGGCCTACAGATTATCGTTTAATTATTTTAAAGAATACTTGAGGAGATAATTAAGCATATATGTTTGTAAACAATAGATGTCTACAAAAGATAAATATCTACAATAGATAAGTGGTTACAAAGCTAATACAGCTAAATCCTAATCAAACAGAGATAGCTACTAGGTTTATTATTTCCCCTATATATAGTCACATATGCATAAAATAAAATATATTTTCTTATATCTTGAAATAAATTGATATCATAACAGAGAATCACAACTAAACACTCTCTTTCTATATAATTACTAGAGCAAGAATGAGATATCCTCTACCTTTAATCTTATAGTTAATGACCTAAGGATCGTAGGGCTGAATACCACCGCCCATAAAATGGTCTAAGGTTCTAACAGTTTGTTCAATCTCATAGATTCCATGGAAAAAAATCCTACTTGGTGTTGATAAATATCGGTATAACATCTAGAGTCATCTATGGGAAAAAAGTGTGTTCCATTTGGTTGAAAATTTTAAAATTATAGGAATCTCAAAAAAGTTCTCAAAGTTCTTGATCTACTAAGAAATAATAATAATAAAAATATTTATAAAGAGACAGTGGACCTTAGTAGTAGTGTTTCTTGAAAAGAGAACTTAAAAATCTTATTATCTACTATTTTAATCTATTTTGGCTTTCTCGATTTGTAAAAAGAGTCATGGATTAGACAACTAGCTCCACCTCTTAGATCTCGAAAACTAACCAGGAAGTCCAACTTGATAACCAACAGGCCATCCTTGCAGCTCTATTGGAGACTGCTAGAAATATGAGCTCTACACTTGGACTTGCTCACCTTTATTAGGTTAGGCAATTGAAAAAGGTAAGGCGAGCTTGTATCTAAGCTTTCTCGAACATGATGGAAAATACACTCTTTGCCATCCTAGAGCATCTACTAAATTCATAGGTTCTTGGACCAATTATCATCCCAGAAAAACATTATTAAGGAATCCTCTAATGCCTAAATTGCATAGGGTCAGACCCATAGCCATCTAGGGTTTGGTTGGCAAGTTATCCACTCATAACAAGACTTAAGTCCCAAGATCGACCATACTTTATCTACTCGTACCAATCATAGCCATCCAGCCTTGTATGCTAGATCACAATCCCATCGATCATCCATCCTGAACTATTTAAGACCAGCCCAAGAGGCTTCTATGCATCACATTATACACGACCATCTTGAGGTATGCTGTTAAAGACACTCTGTCTAAGCTAACAATGATATCCAAGCAACCTTAGCAGCTAATGATAGCCTAAAGGTCCAGAATGAGGTACCAACTATTCTTTATCACATCATTGAATAACTTGCTAAACAATTACAAGAGGTCCAACAAAGGTTTAATAGAAGTACACTCCTAGATTTTGTAGTCCTTATTAAGTTCCTATTAACCCCAGGGATTATGGCCATCCAACTTTCTGACAAGTTCAAGCTGCCTAACATAGGTACATATAATGGCACTAAAGATCCCTTAGAACATCTAGAAAATTTTGAGGGTTGGATGGATATTTATACCTACAACAATTCCTTGAGGTGTCGAGCCATCCAACTTACTTTGAAAAATAAGGCGAGAGCTTGGTATCATACTTTGAAGCCAAACACTATTAGTTCTTTCAAGGAATTTGGGAAACAATTCCTATCTCACTTCTCAGCCAAGAGAAGAAGGCAAAAGACCTTGGCACATATGATAATATTATAGTAGGGAAAACAAGAGTCATTAAAAGATTTTTTAGATTTAATACAGAGAAAATACAAGTGGCAGATTATGCAGATTTTGTTTCCATCATAATTTTGCATCAAGCTCTAGGCTAAGGAGCCCTATCGAGAGATTTGACCAAGGATTTTCCAACAGAATATCATAAGGTTATTCAATTGATTAAAACTTTTATTAACTTAGATGAAATGATTTCCAATAGAAAGAATCAATAGCCTCATAAGAAATAAATAACAATAGAAGTATATATGGGAGATGAACCCTACACCTTGACAAAAAGAAGTCCAGAGCAAACTAAAGAAATGATAGAAAGGTCGTGGATGAAAATCTTTTCTATCTTGGATGGAATTTATAAAGTTACACCCCTCTTAGGTCAATAAGATAGGCTATTCTAATACAAGTCAAATTCCAGTCATTTGTACATTGGCCCAAGAAACTGAAAAATCCTGGTTGGGACAAATTTTAGTATTGTAGGTTCCATAAAAACATCGACCATTGAATTGAAAATTTCCAAAAACTTAAAGATGAAATTTAGCATCTAGTCAAGAAAGGGAACTTGGATGAATTTATTAACAATCCAAGGCCATAATAGCCACAACCACAACAATAGTGGCAACAACAGCTGTGGCTATAATAAATCAACCTCAAGGATAGGAAATCTACGAGGTTAGAGTTATCATAGAAGGTCCTACTGGGTGTAGTTCTAAAAATGCATGAAAAGCACTTATTTATGAGGCCATCTCTAGCTTAGAAATTCTGGAGGTTGGTGCTTCACACAACCTAGGAAATGATCTTAAAATTATAGGCTAAGAAAAAAAATTCAGATAGAGAATCCTTCAGTTGATCTATCCTCATGTATATGCTCTGGTAGTCACCCATAGGTGGCTAACATAACTTTGCATCAGATATTAATAGATATCGATAGATCAACTAACGTCTTATTCTTTGAGGTATAGAAGAAAATGAAGCTTTCTCATCCTCTGAAGCCAATAATTATCCCCTAGTAGGATTCTCTGGACTCTCACTTATCCCAAAAGGCAGTGTGATCCTACTAGTCATAATTGGACAAGGCACCAAAGCATGAACAATTATGGTGGATTTCCCTTCTTACAATTGTATCCTGGACAAGCCTTTCCTAAATGGGGCCAGGGCGGTAGCTTCAACCTACCACCTTGCCTTAAAGTGTCCAAGAGATATGGAAACATGACTAGTACCTGGAGAGAAAAAGGTAGCCAAGAATGCTACACCATAAGGATCCAAATGTGCTAGAAGTAAAAGTCCTGCAAGACTGGGACTAGAAACTACTTATACACAAATTTTGCATATTTAAAATTAGCTCCCAAGTGTACGAATTACTTTGTAAGAAATGATAAGTATATTTCCAAGGTCGGTCTAAAGAGGAATCATATGGTTTTTAAATAATTTAATAAATTCTTAAAAATGAAAATTAAATCTAAATATTCTATCAAAAAGTTTGGGTTTTGAAAAATCTAAACTAATGACATAAAATTAAATATAGATTCAATAAATATTTAGGAAAATAATATTTACACTCAATAGAAAATTTATAGGATAAATTAGTTAGTTAATCCCGTTTGCTCAATATTAATTAGTTTATCAAAGATATGAATTATGATTATTGATGGTCTCTATATACAAATAGGAGATTAATTAGGTCCACTATTTGTTATTAATCAAAATCACTTAACGCATGGTCATGTCTATTAGTTAATTTTAATTAATTATGCTTATTTTCTAAGAGATTAATAAACGATTTAATTGCTACACTCGATTAGGTCTAATAATTTAAACTCTTATCAAGGTGTCAAAGTTAGGTTAACGATTTAAGTATATGAAAAATAACTTTGAGATTTTAAATCTATTATGAAAAATATATTGTCAATATATTTTTCAATAATAAATCTTATCAAAATCTTTGAAATAGAGCATGACTCTAAATAAGATATAGATAATTACATCTAATATATATGAGTATTACTCTAAATCAGATCAATGTAATTAAATCCTAAACATAACTCTAATGTTTATTACGAAAAGTACTTCGTCAATATATTTTTCTTTAATAAAATTCATTTAAATCTTGATTTAGAAATAAAACTTTATTTATTTTATAAAAAATGTTTACCAACTTTAATATTTCACAAGCATAGCAACATTACTAATATCCTATAGTATATTCAATGAGACATGCTTAATTTAGTAAATTATTAGTAAATTAAACATAGTATTTAGGACAACATATAAAATTAATTTAAAAATAAAAGAATACATTTGAATTATACCTCAAGCGTATTCTTCTAAGTACATAAATTTAGTATTGTTTATGTTATTTGGAAATCTCCAAATAGAATTACCAACAATGTTTATTGAATTAAAAGGAAAACTACTACATAAATTAAACTTGTTCAACTCTCAAATTGAGAGAAGAACTTTAAAAATATAAAAAGAAAGAAAAACTAGAGAAAAGTAAAAAATCATTAAAGAACAAAGCTGATGAGATTCTATACAATTGGGATTTAAGGGTCCTATTTATAGGTGAAGAAAATAAGAGAAAAATTGATCCTTAAGTTGGGCACTATGGTATACATTGAATTTGTGTTGGTAAGCATTTGTATTGGTAGATTCACTACTCTTGTCCCGCTACACACAAAATTTCATGCTACGGCCTGCATCTCCCTGAACTTCTGGAAGCCCCTTTTGTTTTACACCCTTTACATTGGTTTGGAACATATGTAAAGCTTACATATGTTAATCTTTTATTCTTTAATGTTGCAATAGAATGATTTTTGGTATTATTCTTCAAGTTATGATCAATTGAATCATTTGAAGCTAAAAATACATGAAATACAACAAAATATATCCTTTATTTTAAAAAGATAGATTTTCTTAAAAAATGCTAAAATTATGCAAATACAAATCTATTTTGACATTTAAAGTGCATAAAATTAGGTTGTATTTAGTACTTTTAAGCACTAATCACAACTCTCAACCAACTTCTTGCTAGAAAAACAAAAAGATAAAAACAAAAAATAAATAAATTAAAATATCATAAATTATTTTTGTAGATTGACATGGTTGCATTCAACATATACGAAAAGCCTTTAAACCCCTAGGTTGTAATAGTAGACGAGTTTAAGTCTTGTAAAGGCTTCAGAGATGATACCCACAAACATCAAACTAAATGAATTTTTTTTAAAATAAATAATAAAAATAAACAAATAACACCAAAACATGTATCAAAGTAAAATTTAAACATGGTGAATAGATAACAAAGTAAAAAGAATAGTAAAAATTTTCATGCTTTTAATTTTACAACTAAAATCCAAAGCATAAGTTATTTTAATATTTTAAACATTCATAGTTTATTATAATAATTAGTTGAAATCATATTCATATTCACATAAAAAATGTATCAATATTAATCTACCTAATTTTGGTATACAAAATTCGAATTTGCTTCGACCCTATCCTCACTAGTCGTATTTTCAATATCAAACATATCCTATTGGTTCAAGCACTCGTTCAAAGGTATATGCAAATATAGTTTATGTAAAGAAATGAACTAATGAGTTTCCATATGTTTAAAGAATAAAAGACTCATATTATTGCATAATATTGATCTCATGAAAGGAATGGAATGAAATGATCGATAAAGAAATAAAAATACTTCTTTCATGCATCAATCAAAATCATCAAATAAATATTTCAAGTTATATGCTTTTTAGAGATGAAGAAAATACAACGAATTCTTGGGTATTTGTTTTCTATTTTAGAGATGAAGAAAATACAATGACGTCTTGGGTATTTTTTTTCTATCTTTCTTCGTATTTAGCCATTTCTCACACCTTTGTAGGATTTTATGAGTCATAGTATTTAGTTTATTCTATTCATTTTTCTCTCTTTTTATTATTTTTATTTCTCTCTTTTTTTAGATATATTCCTTTTTAGAGAGAGATGACCCATGTACAATGTTTTTTTTTATGATATGGCAAGTAGCTAATTTTTGGCTTTCTTTTTTTATTGGCTTAGGTAACCTCATATATGTCTCTTTTTTAGAACTCATGCATGAATGATAAAGGGCATATACTTTCAATTTCTACTAAAACCATTAAATTTAAGCAATAAAAATAAATATATGATACTTTATTAGATGTAAAAATCCTATCATCCAATGCAAACCATATAGAGATCATCTAACAATTTTGAAATTGATAAGAAGAGTGTTTAGTAAAGTAGAAAAATATCATCGCTCATAATAGAAAGATAATGACTCAAGATATTATCACAAGGCAGTCTCCATTATTTGATTCCTAAACACCAATTTTGGGTTTATTGTAATTTCAACATTTTATCATGAAATACAAATTATGACAAAATTAACTAATTATAGCATTACTCCATGCTATGTTCAAGAAATTAATCTAAAAATGCAAAGATTAATCATTTAATTAAATTAAATAAAAGACATGATAATTTTGTAAGAAAAAGTAAAATCAAACCTAAAATTCATAAACCAATAAAAATAAGTAAAAGCATAAAAAATAAGTGAAAATGTAAAAATAGTGTAAAAATCTAAAAATATGAATGAATGTTTAATAAAAATTCTAAATTGGCTTAAATTTATAAAGATGTAACCTTTTCCACTTTTAACCTAGAACTTACATTACCCTAAACATAACCATTGTAAATTAAAGATAAAGAGTAAAGAATAGCAAAGTTACCTATTTATTAAACATGCTCAAGTATTGATGTGAAATTGCAGTGCATCTATAATTCAATGCATTTAAATTTACATAGATAGAATACTGTGTATTTTTCAAAAATTCTAACAAAAACAAACATAAAACAACCAATTAAAATAAAATAAATAATATTACCTAAAAATGATGGGTTTTCTTCCATCCAACGCCTAGTTTTACATCTTAGCAAGACGCATTATCATTATGGTACTATAGATTACATATTTATATGTAGTCCATGTTTCCTATGTTGTGTTCTATTTCTAAATAAGGCTTCACATGTTGCCCATTTACTTTAAACATTCTTTGTCTTAGGATCCCTCAATTCTACTACTTCATGTAGAAACACTTGGGTAATTATGAATGGTCTACTCCACCTTCTTTGTAATTTTCTTGGAAATAATTTTGAGATGAGAGTTAAATAAAAGAGCTTTTATTCTAGGAAGAAAAGACTTACAAACTAGCCTCTTTTCATAGTAGTACTTGGTACGATCATTGTACAACTTTGCATTTTCATAGTCTTTGATGATTCTACGAAAGTAGAGTCATTAATTCCCCTTTTTACTTAATATTTGCTTGTTTTATTCAATAAATATTATTTTTGGGGTTAAAAATATTAAAATATAAACGTTTTAGTGAAAAACGGGTGAAAATATAATTTATGGAATGTTTTGGGATTTTTATGAAATGTTTATGAATTTTTAACACATGACCAATCCAAATCCACCAAGTGGCATCACATAAGGAGAAGAGCTGACTGGGTATGCCACACGGATGCCACACCAACAAAGATGATGAATCGTAGATCTCCATATGTGAGGAGTGATGAATCGTGTGCCATGTGTCAGCCCAACATTCATTTTGAGTTTAAGTGTGGTCAAACCTTCACCCCATATCTCGCCAATCTACTCATCCAGCCGTTCCACGTGTGCACCATGCCATCCATTACCCCAAATCATCTTGCACCACGTGGTGTTGAATCAGCAAGCCTTGACTCAGACTGATTCACCTTATAATTTTTGTGTGCCATGTGTTTGATTCTGATTGGCTAGCGCTATTAATTCTGGTTGTTTTGATCTCAACCCTTGTTCTAAAGCTAATTTGACGATCTAGATTCCACCTGAGCTATATTTAAGTCCCTAATCATCCCATAAAACTTAAGGAGCCATCATTATCATAATTTTGATAAGTTTTTGGAGCTAAAAAGAAAAATATAGAAAAATTCAAATGGAGACAATTTTGGTAGAGATTCAAGAGGAGATTAGTAGTACAATTGAATAGATTGATTGTATTTCTTCTTCTACTCTTTTATTTATCAATTTTTATGTCTTTCTTTATGAAAAATATGAGTTTTATAAACAAAATTATTTGTAGTTAATTTATTAATCTAGGGATCATATGAACCCAATTTTCACCATATGATGATCTAATATTTTATCCCAATTTTAATTTTAATTTAATTATACTATTTAATCAGATTCTTATGCTATTAATTGTTTGGCCAAAAATTTATCTATAGAGGCAATTAAATAGATTTGAGAGAATTATTTAATTTTTTGTCTTGATTAAATAACATGCATAGGTTCTAGGCATAGGTGTATACTCTAATGTATGTGATCCATAATTGATGAATTTAATGAGTAGTATGCAATTTAATTGACATGAGGGTGTGATTAAATTAATTACAATATGGTGTGTAGTTTACTTGAGAGAGGAATACATGCTAAGTTAGATTCAATTGATCATATAATTAATTAGTAATTATATTAGGAGGATTTTAGTGATTCACTTATTTAAAAAATTGGGGGATTAAGTAATCCTAGATATTTTCTCAT
Organism: Hippophae rhamnoides; assembly: GCA_033030585.1. Lineage (NCBI taxonomy): Eukaryota > Viridiplantae > Streptophyta > Magnoliopsida > Rosales > Elaeagnaceae > Hippophae > Hippophae rhamnoides. The sequence goes on along the minus strand of CM065438.1, from coordinate 43,595,595 downwards.
ATACCTTCTTAGTTATCAAATTTGATTTAATTAGTTATTTCTATTCTCTTTTAGTTATGTTAATTTTGCTTCTTAAAATATAAAAACACAAAAAATTTGATTTTTATTGTTTTTAGTTTTAAATTTTAGTTTCTAATAAAATAATCTCTGTAGGAACAATATTTTCTTATCATTATATTACTTGTTGTGATACCTATACTTATGTATTTATTGCACACACTTCGTGCATGGTCGATCAGGCTTCTTCCCTCATTTCTTTGAGCTCATTGAGTTGGAGTAACTGCTTTTCTCTTACTTTGTTTAAATCCATGTTTAGCTCTTTAATTGCTCTTACTTTCTACCCACTTGGACACATAATCAATATCGAAAATATATATTCATATCTAGAAGATAAGGGGAAAGGGTCCCATAAAGTCAATCCCCTATACATCAAATATTTTGAAAACTAAATTAGATGTCAAAGGCATTTCACCTCATTTTCTTATATTACCTATCATCTAATATCTATCACAATGTGTGTAAACCATACTAGCATCTTTGGACGAAGTTGGCCAATAAAATCCAGATGGTAATACCTTAAGGGCCATTTTGTTACCTCCAAAATGGCCCCCGCAATGAAAATCATGACAAAAGGCCAAGATGCACTTATGTTATTCTTTAGGTACACACCTTGACTAATCTTGAATAGATAAGGGTCATCCCAAAAGTATTGCTAGCAAGCCTTTAAGAACTTTTTATTTTCCTGAAAAGAAATGTTAGGTCTCAAAATACCAATAGCAAGATAATTAACTATATCAATATACCATGGATTGTGACCTATTGAAAACAATTGTTAATCAGGATAAGTTTCAATAATTTCTTCTTTACTCTCTCCTTCAAGAGAATTGAATTTAAAAATTAACCTAGATAGATTATCAGTTACAAAGTTTTCATTGCCTTTCTTATCTTTGATTTCCATGTCAAATTCTTGTAAGAGTAAAATCCTCTTGATTAATATTGGCTTAGCATTAAGTTTACTTAGTAGATATCTTAAAACAACATGATCCGAATGCATAATTACTTTAGAACCTAGTAAGTAACCCTCTTGATTAATATTGGCATCATAAAGTGTTTTTCTAGAGTAATATATAATATGAAAATGCTTATCCACTCTCTGTCCCAAAAATGCTATGATTGCATAATCAGAAGAATCACATATAACTTCAAATGGGATAGACCAATTAGGTGCCAAAATTATAGGGGCAAATGTTAATTTATCCTTCAAAGTATTAAAGGAGATAAGGCATGTGTCATTGAAATCAAAGTAAACACCTTTTGACAGTAAATTTCATAAATCACAACTTATTTTAGAAAAATCTTTAATAAATTGCCTATAGAAACCTACATGTCTTAATAAGCTTCCAATCCCCTTAACAGATATATAGGGTGGTAATTTTCCAACCAATTCTATTTTTACCTTATCTACTTCAATTCCTTTGTTAGAAATTACATTTCCTCGTACGATCTCCTATTGTACCATAAAATGACTTTTCTCCCAACTAAGTGTTAGGTTTCATTCAATGCATCATTCTAGAGTTGAAATCATTTTATGCAAGCAACCATCAAATAAGGTTCCAAAATAGAAAAATCATCCATAAATATCTCATTTAAATTTCCACCATATGTACGAAGATTGACATCATGGATCTCTGAAACATAACATGGGCATTGCATAATTCACATGGCATTCTTATAAAAGCAAATGTCCCAAAAGGACATGTGAATGTGGCATGTTTCTGATCTTCTGGTGTAATGGGTACATGATAATATTCTGAAAGTCAATTTATAAAATAGTAAAATTCATGCCCAACTAATCTTTCTAACATTTTATTAATGAATGGAAGAGGAAAGTGATAATTTTTAGTGTACAAATTCAGTTGCTAATTCATTTTTATAATTTTCCATAACTGTTATCCCATATTTATTTGGTACCACATGAATCGAACTAACCCACCTATTATCAACTATAGGTTAAATGACTCCTACTTCTAAGAGTTTTAGAATTTCCTTCTTAACAACCTCTTATATGATTGGGCCTCTCTTATGGGTTTAACATCATCCTCCAAATTGATCTTATGCATATACATAGTTGGATTAATGCCTATAATATCCTCGATACTCCAACCTAATTCTTTTTTAAATTTCTTAAGCACTTTAACAAGTTCATTTTCTTGGATTTTGGTCAAAGAAGATGAAATAATAGCTGGATATGTTTCTCCTTCTCCTAAAAACACCTACTTAAGGTGCTTAGGTAAATCTTTAAGTTCAAAGTTAGTTGGAATGGCCTTTTCCTCAAGTGGAATTCTAGGTAGATATAAAGAAGTACTTGATCCTCCTATTAGTCCAATACTATTTAATAGATCATGATACCCCCTAATTCTCCTCATCTAAATACTTTTCTACCTTTTCAATAGTAAGGGTAATTTCTAGTTTTTTATCCATTCTATCCTATAGAAAAGTGTTATGTACAAGTATATCCATTGAAGCAACATTAAAACATTCATGAATTGCAGAGATAGAAGGAAGAGGTGAAGAGTTAAAAACTTTAAAATGGACAGTTACTCCTAAGACTATCATTGTTAAATTTCCATCTTGGATATAAATAAAGGTCTTAGTAGTGTCCATGAATGATATACCAAGAAGTATTGTATGTTCTTTGTCTAAGGTTGGGTTTTTCACCATATCTAGAACCACAAAATCAACAGGTATTATAAGTTTGTCAATTTGTAGCAGCACATCCTCAAACATTCCCTTCGGATATTTAATGGATCTATCCACATGCTAAATGGATATGATTGTAGGTTTAAATCTCCTAAACCTAGATGTAAGAAAATAAAGTATATCATCAAATTTATATTAACACCTAAATTAAGCATTGCTTTAGGAGGTAGTTGGTGCTATTTATTATAAAACTTCCTAGATCTTTCAACTTTGGGGGTAGTTGATGTAGAAGCATAGCAATAGAAATTTTTGATACTACTATTCTTTCATTAAGAATAGGAGATCATATTTTTGATCACTTTTAAGAAAGGTAAATTAATATTAAATTTAGAAAGCATATTAAAATGATTAGGGAGTTTCTTAACTTGTTTGAATTCTTTTTGTCAATATGAAAATGGTATTGATTGCTAGTATGGTTTTGATGTTTTATGAATTTTAGGAATGCCATTCGACTCGCCAATTATTTTCTTAGAATATTTATCATTATTAGCACTTGTTTCTCCATTTTGGGAGACTATAATTTCTCCCTCTTTATCTACTAGCACTAAGTGGTAAAATCATTAGAAATTTAAGGTAATATTTTGTTTATTTCCTTACCACATAGAAGGATTGTGACATACTTTGCTTGTTCTACTTGGATGGAAGGCTTACCTTTTCTTACTTTTGCATGCGTTCTACTAGCTACCCAAGTTTGACTTCAACCCTTTTCACTGAAGCCTTTATAGAGTTCAACCTCTGATTATTCATCAATTGGTTGTCTTTACTAATTTGAATAAAGACATTCAAATTATCTTCTAAAGTTGCCTTATTAGGTTGACTTAGTGGTAAAGTTAGTTTTCATATGGTCATTGTGTTTGGTTTTGGGCATATGCTTGGTAATTATTTAGATTCCATGTAAGTTTAGGGTAATTATAGATTTTGGAATGATACATTTGCATATAATTATCTTCTTCCAAGGTATCCATACCATAACCACTTGCATTTGAATAATTAAAATAATTATATCCAATTGAACCACAAACTCCACATACCTCTTGATTTGACATTTGATAGGTATTAAGAAGTTACACTTGCTTAGTTAATTCTACAAGCTGCAAGGCCATTTCATTCTCGGAGCCAAATTCAATAACATCTTCTCTTCTTCTAGCATTATTTTGTTAGGAATAGTACCAAACATCTCATAAAGTTCATAGGTTTGTTCTACTGTCTTTTCTCCCATAGCTCCTCCTACTGTATTATCAATAGTGTATTGACATTGTTGTGTTAGTCCCTCATTAAAGAAATGGTTATGTACTTGTAGTGGATAACTATGGTTTGGGTATTAAAACAAAAGGAGTTTGAATTTGGCTCAAGCTTTATGAAAGGGATCTCCATCCATTTTAAAAAGTTTTACTATTTTTTGCTCAACTTAACAATCTTCTGATTGGAATAGTACCTAACAATAAATTTATTTTAGATTGCCTCCGAAGTAGTTAATGAAATTGGTTGCAAAGTTAAGAACCAATACTTATTTCTATCCTTGAGTGTGTAAGGAAAACATCTCTTCCTAAGTAGGTCTTCATCTAGCTTTTGCAATGGAATTGTCTACACAATAGCATAAAATTCTCTAATAAAGTTGAAAAGGTCTTCATTAGGGATACCGTAAAATGAAGGTAACAAAGAATAATGAGTATTTTTAAATTCATAATTCCTTGTAGCTTCTCTCAATTGTATGCAAAAACTAGTATTTCCAATGATTGGCAATGCGTACTCCAATTTTTTTATATTATGTATCATCCATATCTATTTGCACTTGGGTTTGTTCCTCCTCCTCTTGATAAAATGTATATCTTTCTTGAAAATTCTTTAAACTTGTAGATGTTAATAAAAAGTATGAGTTCATTTTTCAAAGATATCTTACCTTTTGTACATTAATAATAATAAAACAAAAATCAAAATATCAAATCACTTTGACTAATAAATAAGTACAATCATAAGTATAAAATAAAAAAACAAAATGAAAAATACACACTTCATACATGTTAGTAAAAACAATTATACCAAAATAAGTTATTACATAGAAATACTAAACACAAATTAATTAAAAGAAAAATAGTAAAATAATAAAAGAAAAGAAAAGAAAAGAAAATATAAATGAATGAAATAAATAAAATAAAATAAATAATGAAAGAAAATTAAATTAAATTAAATTAAAAGTTTAATTATTATTATTTATTTTATTATAAAAGCATTTTTAAGTTTTTTTTTCCAAAATTAAGTTTATACTTATATATATATATATAAACTAAAATAAAAGAAGAAAATTAAAAATAATATTGTTTATTTTAATTTTTTTTAAAAAATAATTTTTTTTATGTTTTTTTGAAAATTTAAATTTTTAAATATCTAAATTTATTAATTAATAACATAGATATTTTATGATTTAAAATAAAATCACAATTTTCATAACACAAATAGTTTTAAGACTTTGATAATAAAAATTTTCAAAAGCTATTCCTCCCCGACAATAGCATCAAAAAACTTGATACACAAATTTTATATATTTTAAATAAGCTCGTAAGTGCACGAGTTACTTTATAAGAAATAATAAGTATACATCCAAGGTCAGTCTAAAAAGGTATCGCATGATTTTTAAATAATTTAAAAAATTCTTTAAAATGAAAATTAAATCTAAACATTATGTCATAAAGTTTGGATTTTGAAAAGATTTGAACTAATGACATAAAATTAAAGATAGATTAAAAAAATATTTAGGTAAATAATATGTACACTCAATGGAGAATTGATGGGATATATTAGTTAGTTAATTATGCTTACTCCATATTAATTAGTTTATTAAATATATGAATTAAGATTATTGATTATCTTTATTTACAAATAGGAGATTAATTTGGTCTACTATTTGTAATTAATCGAAATCACTTAAACGTCTTCAGTGAGATCTATTAGTTAATTTTAATTAAATTATTACTCTTTTATAAGAGATTAATAAACCATTTAATTGTTGCCTTCAACCGGGTCTAATAATTTAAACTCTCATCAAGGTGCCGAAATTAAGTTAATAATTCAAGTATTTGGAAACTAATTTTCAAATTTTAAATCTATTATGGAAAATCTATCGTTGATATATTTTTCAATAATAAATCTTATAAATTTCTTTGAAATGGAGCATGACCGTAAGTAATATTTAGATAATTACATCTAATATCCAAGAGTATTACTCTAAATAAGATCAAAGTAATTAAATCCTAAATCTAACTCTCATGTTTATTACAAAAATACTTTATCAATATATTTTCCTTTAACAAACTTCTTTTAAATCTTGATATAGAAATAAAACTTAATTCATTTTATTAAATGTTTTTACCTATTTTATTATTTTCACAAGTATAACAAAATTGCTAATATCTCATAATATTTTCAGCCAAACATGCTTAATTTAATAAATGATCAGTAAATAAAATATAACATTCAAAACAACTCGTAAAATCAATATGAAAATAAAATAATACATTTAAATTATACCTTAAGCATATTCTTCTAAGTACAAAACTTCAATATTATTTCTGTTATCAGAAAAACCTCTAAACAAAATTTCCATCAATGTTTATTGAATTAAAAGGAAAATTACTTCATAATCTAAATTCGTTCATCTCTCAAATTGAGATAAGAACTTTAAAACTATGAAAGGAAAAAGAAAAACTAGAGAAAAGTAAGAAATCGGCAAAGGACAAGGTTGATGAGATTCTTTACAATTGGGGTTTATGTGTCTTATTTATAGATGAGAGAAAGGGAGGAAAATGGATCCTTAAGTCGGGCACTATGGTATACATTTAATTTGCATCGTAGCATGAGATATCCTGTATGCATTTGTTTTTCTCGTTTCACTACTCCCACGTCGTCACACATAAAATACCATGCCATAGCCCGCGTATCCTTGAACTTCTAGAAGTCCCTTTTGATTTACACCTTTTACATTAGTTTCAACTAAATGTAAAGCTTTCATATGTTAATTTTTATGCTTTAGTATTGCAATAGAGTACTTTTAGATACTATTCAAAATTATTTTAGAGAGCTTATATTTGAGAGTGGGTCATTTAGTGAGTTTAGTAATAAAATCATATGCTGTGTGCGTACGTGGTTTGATTGTGTGTCTCTTGCACATGATTTGATTTTAGTATTGGAATGTGTGTCCCTTGAGAGTATTTACACTTCCATTTACTTTATTTGGGGTTTCCAATCACATAACATTTTGTGGTGTTGGCTGTGGAGGATAGTTAGGTTCACGTGTCAAACCAAGTAGGCAGTTTGGATAGAGGTCCTAGCTGATAGAGGTCTTGTTAACAATATCTATATGGTTTTACCTTATTACATTGCCTATTATGCATGATCTAATGTTGTGTTAGTACTATTTTAAGGTGTGTATGTTACAACATACTAAAAGCTTAAACATTGATTAGAAAGCCTTTTATAATCTTCCCTACTTTTTGTTGAGTTTACATAATATCTATTGTACAAAGCCATATGCTTATCTAATATTATATTTTTTGTGCTTCAGTTGTGTATACTGCATAAGTGTTTGTTTTTCCTTTCTGTGGGAGTTGGGGTTGAGTCCTTAAGGAGTCTACATCTCCTTACCCTGATAATGTACTAGGTCGTGGACTTTTTCATTTAGTATCAGAGCGAGTGCTCCCTTTTAGGCTTAACTACTTTGGTGTTGATCTTGTTAACTTGTGGTTTCACACACACTTTTTCTCTGATGGAGTTAGGAGTAGGAGGCAATGTAGGTAGACCTCCGTTTTTTGATGGGCTAAACTATACATATCAGAAATATCAAATGAGGGCTTTCTTATGGTGCCAAAAAGACCTTGTGTAGTTGCTTGTTGAGAAAGGCTGAACCTATCCTGCTAATACCTTACCTGATAATATTGTGATTCCAAAATCAATGATTGAATGGACTAAAGAAGAATCTAAATAGTCTAAATGGAATAGTAAGGGTTTAAATGCTATCATCAAAGTTGTGTCACTTGATGAATATAGAAGAGTTCAGAGTTGTACCTTGTCAAAACAAGCTTGGGATATCCTCGAGATAACTCATGAAGGGATGTCTACTATTAAGTGGTCCAGAATGATTAAGCTAAATAAAGACTTTGAATTGTGCAATATGCAAGAAGATGAGACATGTGACAAATTTTATGCACAGTTCTATAACATTGTCAACTGTTCTTACAACTTGGGTACACCCATTAGTGGAAAAAAGAAGATAAAGAAAATCTTCATCAATCTACCTTATATATTTCTTGGTAAGGTTACTATACTTGAGTTAATATACAAACCTAGTAAGCTCTCTGTGAATGAGATTGTTGGTCATCTACAAGTCTTCGAACTGCATCACCTGTTACCAAAGTTGGAAAAAATTGCTCCTGAGAAGGGTGAGAGTTTAGCTCTCAAAAATACCAAAGGAAGTAACTCAAGAAAAGATGTTAGTGCCATGGTCTATTGTAATAATGATTTTGATACTGATGAGGAGGAAACAACCTTCCTTGCCAAGAGATTTTCAAGATTCTTTAGAAAGAAGAAACCAACATTTGGGATTATTGGAAGAGATACTTCAAGTTCCAAATTCTTAAAATCTATTAAAAATGATGAAGACTCAAAAAATGATTATGAAAATTTGAGCAAAGGACACTTGAATAAAATTGAATGCTTCGAATGTAGGAAGCCTGCTCATATTACTACAAGGTGCTTTCAGAAATAAAATTGCACGAATAAGGGTGCTATTCAAGAGGAGATTGGTATTATAAAAAAATTCAAAAAGTGATACAATTTTGGTGGAGAGTCAAGAGGAGATTGGTATTACAATTAAAGAGATTGATTATATTTCTTCTTCTTTCCTTTCTTTATCAATTTTTATGTCTTTCTTTAGGAATAATATGAAATTTATGGAGAAAATTATGTTTATTAATTTATTAATCTAGGGGTCTTACGAACCCAATTTTCACCATGTGATGATATAGTATTTTACCACAATTGTGATATTAATTTAATTAGATTTTTATGCTATTAATTGTTTGGAAGATAATTGATCTATAGAAGCAATTAAATAGATTTGAGAGAATTATTTAATTGTTTGTCTTCATTAAATAACATGCATAGTTTTTAGGCAGAGATGTATGATTTTTATTAATGTGATCCATAATTGATGAACTTAATGAGTAGTATGCAATTTAATTGACATGAGAGTGTGATTAAGTTAACTATTATATGGTATGTAGTTTACTTGAGAGAGGAATACATGCTAGGTTAGATTCAATTGATCATGTAATTAATTGATAATTTGATCATATAATTAATTGATAATTAAATTGGGCGATTTAATATTATTAGATAATTTCTCATATATCTTCTTAGTTGGAAAATCTAATTAATTATTGTTATTTATTTTTAGTTCTTTTAATTTTTCTTTCTTAAAAAATAAAATCATAAAAAAATTGATTTTTATTTTTTTGTTTTAAAAATTAGTTTCTAATAACATTCTATTCGTAGGAAAAATCTTTTCTTATCATTATATTAATTGTTGTAATACGTATATTTGCGTATTCATTGCACACAATTCATGTGCCGATCAACGAGGACTATGGAAAGGGTTATGGAAAGGTGCTAAAAAGTTACATTTTTTTTCTTTCAAAAATGTTGAGTACTATCCATAAATATTCGCACCTGAAACACGACAAAAAACACAAGTAAAAGTGTTGATTCATTCTCACGATCGCTCACTCACTCTTGAAAAACCAACACTCTACCTATTATGCATACTATGAATACTAACCCAGTAGTATGTATAAATATACTTGCATATAAAGTGTACTTCTATGTGCGTTTGTGAATTATTGATCAATAGTAACCAAGCTTACACAAATGAAGACAAAAAAACTAAGTACAATAACACATACACTATATTTTGTACACTAGAAGCCAACACAAAGACACAAGTATAATGGGACTTATAGTTGAGTTGACCTATGTCGACTTATAGTTGCAAGTGTGCAATAATTCTTATAGAAGATGAGCCTATATGCTTATGTGCTATTTGTTGGCTGGTAGTTACTAGGATGCAACAGTTACCATTAGTGAGTAGCCTATGTGGTGGTGAGTCATGTGTCAAGTGGATATGGAAAGGTTATAACACGAAGCATAAGTGAGAAGCCTATATATTGGTTGACGTGTGTCAGTTAAGTATTATGGGGTCACAATATGTATGCATGTTTGAAGGTTAAGCCATCCATAGTTAATCACATCAAGTGGTGGTAGAGCTCTAGGGATGAGCTTGGATTTACTTGGATCAGGTACTATGTAGATAGATAACAAAGGTATCATTGGATCAATAAAGGTAGGTGTCCTGACTGATAGAGGTATTATAGGTATAATTCTATCGAGTTGTAAACTATTTGTATTCTATTAATAGATTGTTTGCTATCGACTGGTTCTCATAAGTAACCCGAGAATGTTATCACAAAGGAAAAGATCTATGTGGGTTTACTTTATTACATGTTGTGTTATATAAAATTGCATGCTGTGGGAGTATGATCATTTTTTACCAAATATGTTCGCATATAGGAAATCTTGAAGTGATTGAAAATCCTTTATATATTGTTCAGTTTGTTATAGTGTGTTAACAATAGGTCTTCTTCTTATCTATTGTTTTTTTTGATGAGTTGAATTAAGCGTGTTGTTTTGATTTTCACCATGCTATTTTCTTAGTTTACAATGTGAGGCTTGCTTGGTCGTGTTGGAATAGAGCTTGTAAAAAGACTCCATGAGTTGAAATTTTCATCCTCTTTTAGATCCCATATGCCTATATAAGTTAGAAGTTTAATTCATATTTGTGAAATTGTTTCGTTGTATGGAAATTTTAGTTGGTATCAGAGCATATTACTCATGTTTAGGATTATCCACTTGGTTACTCAATTCTAGAGCTCTACCTACTCATGCACACAACTTGTATGTTTGTGCCCCTTGCCTCAGTAGAGTGTGATGCTATTTTTCTTTTAATTTTTTTTATCTCTATAAACTTTTGTACCCCTTGCCTCAGTATGTTTGTATGGAAACTTTTGTTGCCTCAATACATATCTTTTTTGTGCATCTCTCTCTTAAAGAAAGCATTTTATTGCGATATCAACATTCTAGGTTAAATGTAGATTACTTGTGTGATTGTATGGTGATTTTTTCTAAGTGCCTCTTCTATAAAGATGTGTTAATTGTACACTTATTGCATATATTTTTTTCTCTACTTCTTCATCTTGTGTAGTGTGTTAGTAAGTCTTATGTATTGCTATGCCTACCTATTTATTCCTTTACTAGTATTTTCCTTTGCTAGTTATTTTGACATGATTTTTAGGTATGTTTGTCTTGCTTACTTCTTCCTTTGCTACTTTTTGCATAATCATTATGTAACATGTTTTCATTATGTAGTGTCGACATTTTAGGATTTTTTTCTTGATGTCTTATCATTCATATGCCATATTGTATCGATTGTATCTCCTCTATTTTTACTAGTTCTTTCTCTCTTTTTCTTGGTATGGCTTATGTATTACTCTATTTCTCTCCTGTTATTTAGTGTTTATATTTTGCCTACTCTTTCTTGTATTATGATTTAGATGTCTTTCTAGAGAAAACTAAGGAATGTTACAAGCTTGAGCACATGAATGTTATCTTCTCATTTTTTTGTACTGTGATTTTTTGGGTTTGCCATGTGTACTTATATGTCATATAGATTGTTTACCGGTATTTAGGACACTTGACTTACATTCATTGTTATGATTAGACTAGTATGTTTAGTTGGCATTCTATGTGTTTGGGATGTTCAACTTTTCTAAGCATATCTCTTATTTTTGGTGATGGAACCTAGGTCTTTCTCGTATACTTAGATGTTTTAAGTATCATCCCTTGTTTCTTCACTCTCTTTTGGGGTTGTTACTTGTGTTAATCACTAGTTAGTTAAGGGCTTTCCTACTTTTGACTAGTGAAGATATGAGTGTTATTAATGATATTTTTTAGGCAACATTGTGCAATTTGTTGTTAATGATCTATGGAAGAAAAAATTCATGGTTTGCGTCGATGATTTCTTTTGAGGCCATTTTAGTTATCTCACTTGTTTATACATTTTGATGTTTTTTATGAGACAAACTTTTTTTCTTTCTTTCTAGCATGTATCTCTTTTATGAGGTTATGAGTTGTATTACTCTTTTGTTTGTTATATGTTGTGTGTAGGTGCATCTGTTTAAGAAGACTTGTGAAAGTGTATGATGCAAAACATTTTTATTACCTAACATGCATACATTTTGGGGAAGAGGTGTGTGTAAATTGTATGATGTAAGGAGAAGAGCTGTGTTAGTTTTGCATCCTTGGTGTTTATATTGTCCTTTTTATTATTTGTTGTTATGCTTATATGTTTATAGTGTTGCTTCTATATCTTTTATTCTCCATGACATCACTTCATGTGAATCATTTATAAATAGGATAGTTAGTAAGACCTATTATATACATAATATGCATTTTCTTGTTTCATATGTCATATTATGTGTTTAGTAGATTTCTTGGTTTGATGTGTTTTATTGCATGTTTCATGCATGTAGTTGATTGCATGGTATTTGTTGTTAGGATGCATGACACATGTTTTTCTTTGGTAGATTGTGATGTACTTCTTTATGTGTATGCATAACATGGGGTGAGATTTTAGGATCATATCTACCCACGAGTTGTGGGGAAGATAGTTGAACCACTAAGAGTGTGTTAATGTGGAAGATAGTCAGACTCCTAGTTAATATCTTCTTATGGATTCAATAACACATTTATGTATCATTAGTGTTTGTTTGTCAATCTTGTTGATGGGTTACAAGCACACTACAAAGTCCCTTATACCCTTCTATAGCACGTAGAGATGTGAGGCTTCGTGCTATGTATGGTATAAGAGAGATGTTTTCTGTTATCATATTTTTGGTTTTTTTATATTCAGTTTGTGGTTTGTTATATGTTTTTACATTGGTGTTTCCTCGGTGTTATTGTTTGTTTGGTTTGCATCATTGTTAGTGTTGCAAGCATTTTTACTTGACTTCTCTCATGCATATATAGTTGAGGTTTTTCACATACCTATGTATGTGCTTGGTTTGTCTTTCCATGTCAAAGGAGGGATAAGTATACACAAGATATGCTTGTTTCTTGCAGGGGATGGTGAGTATAGTTTTCACTACGTTTGTGTTACCTAATAAGCATACACTTAGGGGGACTATTGCATATATGTAGGGGGAGTGTACATATTTATGTTGCATGTAGAATGTGTTTGTATTGGTGTGACATGTTGAGTGTGCTTAGCTGATCATTGTTCACTAATGTAGGGGTGACTTGATTGCAAGTGTTATTCTACACTTTATGTCTACATGTTTGCTTTTCATGGGCATGTGTTGTTTCATGTGTGAAGGTATAGGTGTAACTATAGAGTTTTTGGTATAGAATAGATGATGTAGACTGGTAGTACGGATTGGGTCATCAAGATGGATGTGTTGTTTCATCAAGAGTAATGGAGCATAATAAGATGGATGCACTGAAGTCAAGTGTGTTAGGGTGTCTTGGTTGTGAATCAGAGTTCATTCATGGGAATGAATTCCTTTGGTACATTTTGCATGAATTTATTGTATTTATATGTCATGTCTATTTTAGAATTGTGTAGTGTTTTTCCCTTAAAATCCAAATGGGGAGATTGTAAGTTCTGTTGTTTTGGTATTGGTATTATTGTCTGCAAAACACAGTTTTTGTATTTTATTTGATGTTTCTATCTATATTTTGTAAAGTCAGTTGTTGGTGGTTTAGTGTCATTTAGGACATAGTTTCAAGATTTCATATTACACACATACTCTCTTAGATTGAATGCGGTTTACATTGTTTATTGGTATTTTGTCTTGTTTGAGACTCGAAATTTCTAGGTGTAAAAAAGGCCTTTCATTGTGGCTTTTGGTAAGAGAGCTTACGAGCTCCCTAGAATTCTCACCGTGGGCTCAGTGTGGTATCACCAAGGGATCACTGTTATTGGGGATAAGGTGGCCAATAAGGGGTTGACATGATGCTCCTTTATCATGTTGAGTTTTTCCTTGTCAAGGTGCTTTCCACCCCTATGCCACCCTTGGTTGGTAAGGGTCTAAAAGGCATGAATTTTTTTTTAAATTTCTCTCTCATCCTCCTTGTTTTTTAGGGAAAATTAGGAGAAATATATGCCTATTTGGCATCATACTTCCCTGGTCCATTCGTGGTTCATTTTTCCAAATATTAGGTTCAAGAAACATTGTAGCATTTATGTGGTGTAAGACATTAGGACATTAGGACATTGTAGCATGGTGGGCTGGAATATATTTAACCCTATGTTTCTGGTTAATTAAAAGAACTTGATGTTTATGACATAAATCTTACGTGGTTTGGTGGAACAAATGTCATCATTGAAATGTTTTTTCCTTCTTGGACAAGGTTCAACACTTGGAATTAGCAACTTTGTTTTATTTTACACACATATCATTGTAGTATCATTTAAATAAAAATTTGTAGTACATCATGGTTATTTACATAATTATAAAAACCAATATCAGAAAACATTGTTTTATAAATGATGAATGTTAATTGAACATTTCATTTGTATTATTAAATTTTTAGTTATATTATATATAAATGTAATACATATTTTAAATCGCATGAAAGCACACATGTCCAACATCACCCCACGTCTATGTGCACATTTTCACAATTATTTATTACAAATGTCTAATATTGTTTTTCTATAACTATACAGATGGATTTAGATAAAGATAAGGATACACTTTATGTGATTGAGGAAGTAAATAAAGATGAAAGTGCAATACAACCAACTCAAGTAGAAGATTCTATAAGTACTCCAATTCTCGACCTCTACATTGCTTCTAAAGAAGAAGGTAACAAAGTTTCCTCTAGATCTAGTAGTGAAGCATGGGCTCATTTTACCTTAGAAGGGGTTGGGAAACATCGCAAATCAATATGCAAATATTGTAAGAAACAATATAAGTATGTGTCAAGCAAATATGGCAGTCAAATTTGCTTGCACACATTTTCATTGGATGTGATAAGTTTGCCGATAAAGTTTTTAAGAAGCAAAAAACTTTATTTTACCATAAGGAAGGAAGTCTTGTACCTCACACTTTTCATCATGCAGATGTTCTTTATGATATTGGTGACTTAAACCTTGAAAGATTATCTCAAGGAGTTCGTGTTATTATTAATTCGGGAGATTGAAGTTAAATTATGGAATTGATATTAAATTTTTTATTTTTGATTATTTTTGTTGAAATTTTCTTAATCATGTTGTCACTTACTTTTTAATATGTATGAAAAATATTTTTATTTTAAATTTTTATTGATTTTATATAATTTTTCAATTTATAGGTTAAAATTATATCGGATTTGGATTTGGATTTGTTCGGATTGACATTTATAACGGTTCGGATCGGATTGAATAATTCATAATTTGGTTATTTATGTAAATTTTAATTTTATTTATTTAAATTAAAATTTTGACCCTATCACACTCGATCAATCCAATCGGATTTGGATTGCACAATTCATAATTTGCTTCGAATTGGGTCAAATTCGGATTGTCTTAAAATAGGTGGTTTCGAACCGATGCTGAGCCCTACTTCAAGTATAATCTTTATAACTAATACACATATTGTTACACTTATGCATTCACTAGCACACGTTGACAACACTTCGAATTATATTTTGTGCTAAAGTTTCCATTACTTATTGATCGATTAAGGGTATTGGTTGATCAAGGTTGTCGATCGATTGAGCTTTGATCGACTCCTGTCGAGTCCCTCTTTGGTTTTTTCTAGATTTTCTTGATCGATTGACTTCAATAAGTACTCTCAAGTCAAAATACTTAATGCTTCTCGATCGATCGAGGCACTTAGTGGGATTTAAAATCTATTTTAGCTTGACCCCTACGTGAAATTACCTCATACCCTTATTTTAATTAAGTGCTTTAAAACCACATATAGCTATTTTAAACCTTTCCTATGAGATCTAGGTTTATGGTCCCAAAATTCTTCATGTATTTAAACCTTTGGACACTTTTAATACATACGGAATATAAATTTTGAGTGTAATTTATTTCATCTCTATAATTCATCACTCTGAAAATGCTCGTGCCAGATTCTGATCTAGGTGTTCTTAATTCTTAGTATTGATACACAAATCACTATCTAAATGATTGCTTTATTATCTAATCTAAAAATCTTAGTTCAATGTCTCTTTATCTATATTTTGAGCTAGAATTATGATTTGTTGGTTATTTAAATCTATCTACAATATACATGAATACTTGTGTTTTTTTTGCTAATCTTGTGTTTAGGTTGATCTATGAACTTGTTTGATTTGTGAAGATTTAGTCAAAAAATTGGTCAAAATCCACTTTGGATAATCTTGGAGGTTGTGAAAATAGAGTAGAAGTTCATAAGTAAAGTACATTGGGGCATTATTCTAGAAAGGGAAGTATAAGATCAAGTTTATTCTTGAACATTAAATTTTCATAGCGGATAGATAAGGTGGTCTAGTGGACTAATGGTTTTCATCTTAGATTATTATCAGGGTCTAGGTTGTTTCCACCTAAAAATCTCATGTGTTATTTTTAATTTTTGTACTTTATTATTTACATGCGATCGCATATATGGCCATTGTGATTAGGTTACAAATTTATAATTTGATAAAATTAAAAATAACCTATTTACCACTTTAGGTATATTTGGTTGGTTTTAGAACTTTTAAGAGATAATTGAGGGAGAAAGTAATATTTTAACTCACATTCTTGTCAAATTTTAACATACAACCATACGTTCTATTTATATCACTTTTTGGATAGCGAAAAATATCATATTTGAAAGTTTATAAATTATGGACCTAATTAACTTGGGGGGGTTGAATAGGTTATTTTTAATTTTTACCAATTTATAATTTAATAACCTAAATAAAGCAGCCAGATATGCAATTGCGTGTAAAAATAAGTACGGAAATAAAATTATAACACACAATATTTTTAGGTGGAAACAACCTAGGCCACAACCATGACCTAAGAGGAAAACCACCGGTCCACCGAACCACCTAACTTTCCATTATGAAAATCAAATGTTCAAATACAAACTCGGTCTTATGCTACCTTCCCTAAGATACTGCCCCAATGTACTTTACTTATGAGCCCTTGCTCTATTTTCACAGTTTCCAATATTAGCATGAGTGGTTTCCAGACCAACGTTCCAATAAGCTTCCTACCAATCAGATACTTTCCCGAATTAACTGCAAAATACTTAGCACAAAAATAAAATACAAGTGCCCGTGTGTGTTCTAGAACGGATTTAATAATGAATAATCTTAACTAGATGATTCTAAACATATGTCACTTAAATCAAATCAACTAGTAAAACTTAGAACAAAAAGATCAAATACAAGTTCAATAAAAACATATTATCAAAATATCATAAAAATAATTATTTGATCTAACAATTTAAGAATAAAAATAAAGAAGAAGCCATAAGAACATATTATCAAAATATCATAAAAATAATTAGGCTTATTAATCAATCAAACATAACTACCAATATTTGATAGATTAACTAAATAAAGAAGCCTAAAAAATTATGATCTTATATTTATAAAACAAGAGAGAGAAATTAAGAAGATTGGAATAATGCTCTTGTGTGGTTGATTGAAACAATGAGCAATGAGTTTTATTTATAGGAAAAATTAAAACCCTTAATCCTATGTAATCGATAAATATATTTTCTATTAGAAATAGGATTAGTAATACTCATTAATTAAGAAAACTCATATATGATTGATAAATATATTTTCTATTTCAAATATGATTAATAATATTCACTAATTAAGAAGACTCTTATTTCAAATATGATTAATAATATTTTCTATTAGAAATAGCTAGTGACATGACACCATCATGCATATTTTAAGTAACCAGACATGACATGAAGTCCCTTGTTCAAGCAACTAAAAAATATACAAGGGTGAGCTCAGTGTTGACATTATAATTGGAAGCGGTATTGAACCTAATATTGACATAAATTACAATTAGACCTTCCAACCTAAGTCCCATAAAGTCTAAGGGGCTAATGTTGAGGTACTTTTATACATTTCATGTAATAATCAAAGAGTAATATCAGCCAATAAATAGCCTTATAGGCCAAACCTATCAATCACTAGGTCATCAAATAATTATGACCGTACGATAATTATCCTACAGAGATAAAAGTTGAATAATTATCCTAAAGAGATAATTAAGAATAGTTGTCTACAATATTACAAGTCAATCATATTTCGATAAATAAGAGTCATTAGGTTAATTATTTTCCCTATATATGCTCATATATGTACACAATCATAATAACTTAACTAAGACTGAAGATAACTTGAATCATAACTAAATATTCGCTTTCCTCATAATCATAGAGCAAAGCTATCTTCTCTAACTTCATCATCTCATTACTGACTTAAGAAGCGGATGGTTAAATACCACCCCCACGATGGTTTAAGGTCCTAAGAATTTGAACACCTCGTAAATCCACAAAAGATAGTCATATCTGATGTTGAAAAAATCGACATCAATATATATATCATCTCAAAACTGACTTAAGCATAGGATGGTCAGAGACCACCCCTAGGATGGTTCAAGGTCATAACGGTATGTTCATCTCATAGATATACCAATGACAGTCCAATTTGGTGTTGAAAAAAATTGACATATATATATATATATATATATATATATATATATATATATATATATATATATATATATATATATATCCTAACCCTATAAATAACATCTCATATTTTGATTAATAATGTCTACTATAAGTATTAATGTATTTTCTCATATAACATACTTTAACAATAATTTAATTTTAGTTAATCTATTTTATAAACTATATTTAGTATAAAAAATAATTGATTATATGTATTAATTATGTTTTAGTGGGAAAATTAAAAGAAAAACCAAAATATTTCTAAAATAATTGATTCTATATGAAATATTTTAAAATTTATAAATTCTCTCTTAATGAGAAATTAAAAAGGGAAAATCAAATGATTCATAATCATTATAATAATTCTCTATTATTACAAAATTAAAATAGAAAATCAAATGACTAAGAATTGATTATATATATTAGTAATTATCTTTTAGTGAAAGAATAAAGTGAACAATCAAAAAATACTTAAAATATTTGACTTTTTAATAAAATATTTGATATTATGTGCTAGAGTTAATGAAATTTATAATTACAAAGAAAATCAAAAGACTCGTGAAAATAATAATAATCTTTTATTATTATGGAATTAAAAGAGAAAATCAATATTTTCTTAAATATGTGATAAACTAATATATTTAAAAAGAGATATATTGTAAGTATCAGTATATTTTCTCATATAACATATTAATTTTAGTTAATTTATGTTGTAAATTATATTTAGTATAAAAAATAATTAATTACATATATTAATTATCTTTTAGTGGGAGAACTAAAAGACTCATAAAATAATTTATTCTATGTGAATAAATTTTAATTTATAAATTATTTCTCGTTGAAAATATAAAAAGGAGAAAAAAAATCAAAAAAATCAAAAAACTTATGATAATTATAATAATTTTCTATCATTATGGAATTAAAAGAAAAAACTAAAAGTATTCCTAAATATATATTAAATTTTAATTTATTTTCTAAATTATATTTAGTGTAAAAATAATTGATTATATGTATCTATAATTATCATCTAGTGAAGGAAAAAAAATGAAAATCCAAATGACTCGTAAAATAACTAATTCTATGTAAATAAGTTTAAATTTATAAATTTTCTCTTAAAAACATTTAGAACAAAAAAATCAAAAGACTCATAATTATTATAATATTGTCTATTATTATAAAATTTAAAGAGAAAACTAAGTCTCATAAATATGTGTTAAATTTTAATTTATTATCTAAATTATATTTAATATAAAAATAATTGATTATATGTATTAATAATTATTTTTTAGTGAAAGAATAAAAGAAAAAAATAAAAAAACTCCTAACATTTTTTACTTTTATATAATATTTAATTTTATATAAAAGAGTTAATGAAATTGATAATTACAAAAATAATCAAAAGATTCACACTATTATAATAATTATCTATTGTTATAAAATTAACATAGAAAAATAAATTCTCTTAAATATATGCTAAAATATTATATTTAAAAAAAGAGACTCTTTTGACTTGCTCCTATAATTTATATTTTAATAATTTTTACATTTTCTTTTTTAAATTTTGAATGTAATGTGTTATTTAATTCTCTTAATAATTTATAAAATTAACATAGAAAAATAAATTCTCTTAAATATATGCTAAAATGATATTAAAGTAATTCTATTGCATTCTGTAATCATGTAAGTGTATACTTATTTTGATAAATACGAAATTTAAGCGTTTAAATAAAGCGTCATTTAATTTATTTATTTCTACAATAAAAGAGCAAGTGTAAAATTCTGATAGTAAAACTCCAAAGTGTCCCTACTTTTTAATAAGAAGACGACTTCACCTATGGAAAGCATTATATGTTATTTTATGATGAATCTAATTTTATCTATGTTTATATTTAATTGAAACTAAACCATATTTAATTGGTTGTTTTACACGTGGGGCAGCAATTCTTTCAACGTCATACAAATTTAAAATAAAAGTTTATAATTAAATGGAAATAATAATCATAAAAAAGTGAGAAAAAGTTTAATCACTAAGCATAATACACTAAGGAGGCTATCTTATGGGATACATGTTTATTTATCGGATTTTTTTTCATTTATAATTTATAATCTTATTTTTATTTTATATTTGATAGATTAATTAAATAAACAATTTTAAATAATTATGATCTTATATTTGTAAAACAAAAGAGAAAAGTTAAGAAGAATAAAATAATGCTCTTACGTGGTTTATTGAAACAATGAACAATGAGTTTTATTTATAGGAAAAATTAAAACTCTTAATCCTATTTAATTGATAAATATCATTTCTATTATAAATAGGATTTGTAATACTTATTAATTAAGAAAACTCATATATAATTGATAAATATATTTTCTATTTTAAATAGGATTAGTAATACTCACTAATTAAGAAGACTCTTATTTAAAAAAGAGTTCTTTTAAAATAGATTTTATGCTATCTTTTATGCTAAAGGTTTCAACTATAATTTAGAGTATATCTTATCTAATATCTTTTAAAAATATATTTTATGCTATCTTTTATGCTAAATATTTCCACTATAATTTAGAGTATATCTTATATAATATCTTTTATCATATCTTACTTTAGAGTATATCTTATCTAATATATTTTAGCATATCTTATTTCATATTTTAGCCCTAAAAATAATTTCAGATTTATAAGCATGTGTTATTAAATGCATAAATGTAATCCTATGTGTCGTAGTTATCAAATATATACCTGAAGTACAATTATTTGGAACTTAGTATTTGTTTGACTTTTCTTGATAAACTTGATAGCAGACCTAAAAACAAATTTATAGATAAATATTTTGTACACGAAAATAGCCAACACTCATAGTCCTTACAATATGTCCAACTCAAAATCCAAACATAAAAATTAAATATGTAATATTTAATTTCAACTTTTAAAAATTCTAACTTATTCCTAATCAAGAAGAAAAATAAAAACATGTTTAGCTTTTTAATTGCCTAGTAAGCCTTATGTTTGAGTTCAACAGGAAGGTGACCTTCTTTCCCAAACATTAACTGGTAAAGGCTCATCCCAATAGGTGTTTTGTAAGCTGTGAGGTATGCCTATAATACATCATTCAATTTCATTACCCAACTCTTTCTTGAAGGATGCACGGTGCGTTCCAAAACTCCCTTGATTTTCCTATTACTTACTTCCACTTGATCGGAAGTTTGAGGATGATAAGGAGTTTCCACTCTATGTCAAACATTGTTCTTCTTCAATACTCTATCAATGAGTCTATTACAAAAATGTCTACCTCTATCACTTATTATTGCTCTAGGCATCCCGAATCTGCTAAATATCGAATCCTTAATGAATTTCATAACAACATTTTCATCATTGGTTTTAGTGGGTATAGCTTCTATGCATTTGGATACATAATCTACAACAACTAAGATATATTCGAAAACATTGGATGGAGGAAAAGGACCTATAAAGTTAGTCTCCCATACATCAAAGAGTTTAGTAACTAAATTAGATGTCAAAGGCATTTAACCTCTTTTGCTTATATTACCTATTCTTTGACATCGATTACATTGTGCACAAAACATATTAGCATCTTTGAAAAGAGTTGGCCAATAGAATCTAGACTGTGGTACCTTTAGGGCAGTTTTCTTACCACTAAAATGGCATCTACAAGGAATTTTATAACAAAATGTCAAAATGGTCTTATGTTCTTCTTCAGGCACACACCTTCGGTGACTTGATCTTGACCAATTATGAATAAATAAGGGTCATCCCAAAAGTATTGCCTGTAAGAAGTTAGAAACCTTTTCTTTTCCTGAGAAGAAATGTCGGGTCTCAAAACACCAGTGGCCAGATAGTTAACAATATCTACATACCAAGGGTTTGGACCTACTAAAATTAATGTTCATTAGGAAAGGTTTCACTACCCTTCTTATCTTTGATTTCTAAGTTCAATTCTTGTAAGAGTAAGACCTATCTGATTAATCTTGGCTTTGCATTAGGTTTACTTAATAGGTATCTCAAAATAGCGTGATCAGAATGCGTAATTACTTTTGAACCGACTAAGTAAGACCTATATTTGTCTAAAGAAAACACAATAGCCAATAATTCTTTCTTAGTTTCTTAGTGGTGGGATAATTAATTTGGGCGTCATTGAATATTTTGCTAAAAAATAGGCTGATGGTTAGAATCCAACCTTGTGAACAATTGTTTAAATTTATGAATATCATCTTTGTATGGTATAATAGGGTTTCCTAAGGATCTCCTACCATGCATAGACTATTGAAAGTGTAAATTTAAAACACCTATAAATTAAAAATAAAAGGAATAATAAAATAAATATATAATAATTTAGAGAAAATATAATTAGTATTTAGTACAAAATACTAAACAAATAAATTAAGTTAATCTCTAAGTTAAATAACATAAGTAGTATTAATCAATAGTGCTCACAAGAAAGTATGGTGGGGTAAAGCCTACTTAAAAACCATCATCCAAGACCTAGCAACCTTCCGAGAAAAGACTAGTGGCACAAAAACTTCCAAAAACTAGTCTCCTATTGAGAACTACCTTTGATATTTACTTTTCATATTATTACATAGTTAGTTTTTTTATTATATATATATATATATGATTTTTTAATGACACCGCAACAAATTGTTTTTCTATGCCATGGAAAACTGAGTTCGGTAGATATGAATCCCATTTTTTTAATTAATTAATTAATTCTTGAAATTTAATAATTAAATTAAAATTTATTTGAAATTTTTATTTAATTAATTATTAATATTTTTATTTATTTATTTAGATAATAAAATTAAAAATAAAAATAAAATTAAAAATTATTTTTATTTTATTTTATAAATTTTAAATTGAAATTAAATTCAAATTTAGGATATATTTTTTATATTTTATTTTTTTAAATGAAATTACTATTCTTGGTTTTACTATTTATGAAATAGTATCCAGAATAATAGCTTTTTATTTTTATATTTTTTTAAATAAAAATTGTAGATTTTAATGTTTAAATTTCTCTAAATAGTATGAGAACTACTTTTTTAAATTGTTTTATTTTTTTCGATTTTACTGTTTAAATTTCTCTAAATAGTATGAGAACTACTGTTTACTTATATTTTTTAAATTTAATAATTAAATTTAAGGCTTTTTTATGAATAGTAAATCACAAAGATTTATTAAAAAATTTTTGATTTTTAATTTTTTTAAAGATTTTAATTTGAATTTAAGACTAATATATTTTATTTATGATTTTTTTTGTTTATGATAAAGAATTTAGATATTAATTTAAATTTTGTCTTACATCTCATTATGAACTTAATATTCAAATCTAATATATTTTTATATTTTTTATTTGAAATTAAATTCTAAAAAATAAAAATCACAATATTTACAACACATAATATTTTTAAGATTTGATTATGATATAAAAATAACCATTATTTTTCCAGTAATGGCTTGAAACACTTAATGAACGAAATCGGGGATAATACTAATTTCGTAAATACTTATCCATTTTAAATTTTGTTAATTCTCGCAACTATACAAATCATTTATAAAAATGTAAGTATACTCCCAAGATTAATTCAAGGAAGTAATAACGTATGGTTTTTAAATATTATTCAAATTTTAAAAATAAAATTAAACCTCAACATTTTGTCACAATAATTAAATTTTTGGAAAAAAAACTAATATAATGCATAAAGATAAAAAAAGACACAAATTCAACAAATACTCATGCAATTTAATACATTCATAAATAGTGAAGAATAATGGATATAATAATTCAGTAATTATACTTGCTCATATTATTTAGGTTATTAAAGATACAAATTGATATTTATTGATTTCCTGTTTTTGGTAAAAAAGTATCCTTAA
This sequence comes from Hippophae rhamnoides, assembly GCA_033030585.1. NCBI lineage: Eukaryota > Viridiplantae > Streptophyta > Magnoliopsida > Rosales > Elaeagnaceae > Hippophae > Hippophae rhamnoides. The sequence goes on along the minus strand of CM065438.1, from coordinate 43,571,115 downwards.
GTGGGGCCTAAATTCTTTTATTTAATATTAATTAACTAATATCTTTAGGTGCCGTCTATTAATTAATTAAGTATCAAATTTTAGTTTTATTTCTATGAAAATAGCAAACCAACTAATCACATTTTTAGGTAAATTCAGTTAATTATACTTTATTCAAGGTTTCCAAATTAAACTTAGAATTTAAAATTCAGTTAATTATACTTTATTCAAGGTGTCCAAATTAAACTTAGAATTTAACTATCTAAAAATTAACTTTTAGGTTTAAAAACTATTTAAGAAAACTATTTAAAAATAACTTTGAAATAGAGCTTCGCTCTAAATATATATATCAAAATAATTAAATCTAAAATAAAAGAGTATCACTTCAAATTAAGTTTAGGTAATTAAATCTTAATTTTAACTCTCATATTAAGTTTATTATTAAGAGTAATGTACTCCTTCAAATAACATTCTTTATAAAAATCTTGAATAAAAATAAAATCAATTTATTTTAAGAAACTATTTTACCTATTCAATATTTTGCAAGCTTAACAACATTATTACTATATCATATTCACTATCATCCATACATGTTATAATTGATCACAGAAAAATTAAGAATGACACAAAAGAAGCAACATAGATATATGGAGTGTAAAAAGAATATAATTAATGCCTTAACAATATCCTTACAAAACTTTGAAGAGTTGTTTCTAAAACTGGAAAAGCTCCTATAGTAATTGCATTCTAGAATTTGTTGAATCGAAAACTAGAAACTACTAAAACATAAACATGTTCTTCCTCAAAATTGAGGGAAGAACTAAAATAAATTCTAAAAGCTATCAAATCGCAACTATATTTTTGACCAGTTCAAACCTCCTTGTACCACCATATACGATTATTTTTTTCTTTATTTTCCATTCTCTCTTCTTCACTTTGGATAATATCAAACAAATGATATTCATTTAAGTTCCAAAAAGTGTGATAAACATGCTTCAAGCATTTTTCTTTATTTTAATATTTATATATTAAAATACCTACAAAACAATACAATATACCCATTAATATGAACAAATAGATTTGTCTAAACTATAATATAATATAGTAACAAATCCATTTTATTAATTAAATGACAGTAAAACATGGTATATTTAGTGCTTTTTAAGCACTCATCAGTAGTCTGATGGACTAGTGGTTTTTCTTTTTTGTCATTATTGTGGCCTAAGTTATTTTCACCTAATTATATGAGTCATTATCATCATCCATCTAGGCATGTTGTAGATTATTCTAGGATGAATGAAAATTATAGTAACATATTCAAAAATTCTACTATAAAACATGAAGTTGTTGGTTCAAAGAGGCAAGTAAATCTCAACAAATTTAATTCCAAGACTTTTCAACCCAAAGGTATAGAGAAACTAAAATTCAATAAAGTTTGGTTTATAAAATATTTTCTTTTTCCATTCACCTGGCCATTTCTTAATGTTCATCTAGGTACTTTTTTTAAGTGCTTATTTAACCCTAGTTGAGTATCTTTAGTTTATTTGTTTATTTTTTTTCATTTTTATTTTTATTGATGCTTTTCTAGTTTTAAAAAATAAAAAAAGGGAAAAAGGGAGCATACTTGCTTTCACATTAACATGAATTTTACATATTATTTTCATAATACTTTGCTTCTTTTGATTGACTTTACGTTAATTAATTGAATATTTTGACTTTACATTTACATATTTTTCATGTTTTATGATCGATATTGACGTGAACCTACTACACATGTATATTTCTTACTTGAAGTTTATGATGGATATTATAAGATTTTAGAACTTGAGATAACCTTTACTGTAAAATTATGTTTGAGATTTATCTTTCACTTTATAAAATGCTATTATAGAAAGATACCTAACTTTGAGAAGGCTACCTACTGTGATGTGTGAAAATAATATAATAAATAAAATAGAAAAATAAAAGATAAATTACATGAAAAAAAAGATGAAATGGTTACACTAAAATAAAATAAATAACTAATCCTTAAAAATATTAATACAAGAGGGAAATATAAAAAAAAATTAATTAAGTTCTATACTGGTAAGTAAAATTTTATTATATACAAGTATGAATTTAACTGTAATATTTTAATGATAGGTGATACTTTTTTCTTTGAATATTTCATAACTGATCATAAATGAACAAATTGACATTCTATTGCAGTTCCAACACATGTTTTATTTTGGTGATATTCAACATGTCATCATGTGTGTTAGTATGTTTGTGTGTCTTGTCTATATATATTTATGTTGTCAATGATAGTGAGACTTTGAACAAAATGAATTTCATTTTTTTGTGTAATGTTGTAGTTATGTTTAGCTAAGTCTACTACCCTTAATTCAAAAAAATTATTATTTTTAGCTCTCTATTTGATTGTTATTGAGCTTTTCAAAATGTGTACACCTATTTTTAGTCATTAAATACACTACTTTTTTACTCAACTTGTTTGTCATTGTTTCATGATTATATTATTTATTCCTATGACAAAAGGGGAGAGAGAGTTATTGAATGTTAATTGAAAATATATAAAGGAGGAGAGTTAATTGGGGGAGGAGAGTTATTGATTGAAAAATTTCCTTGAGAGAGATTACACATAATGGGAGAACACATTGAGTGTTCAATTTTATTGACATAAGGTTTCATACTTAAATTTTCTTTGTTGTTACTCATCACTTATATCTATTTCTTTGTTTTTTCTGTTCAATTTACATTTTATAAATGAGCTATAAACATTTAAGCCAAGATGGCTCCACCAGATCATAGAATAGTTCTACTCTGAAAAATATATTTTTCCTATATGTGTGATGTAGTATGAGAAAGGTTTTGTTACACGAATATGCCAAATGGGGAGATTGTAAGGTTTATGAATGTTGGCGATATTTATGAACAAAATGATTTAATGTAATTTAGTTTCTAGACTTATTCTTCAAGATATCTATTTAAACCTAAGAAACTATCAAGCTTCAACGAACACGTCTATGATATATATCTATTCTTATGCTCATTAGGTTTATTGTTAGACCTATAGGAATATTTTGCATATAAGTGATGAGTGCTCAAAAAGCACTAAAATTACCATGATTTTATGCACATTAATTGATTAAAAATATATATATTTATACGTTTTATCATATATTTATATAAATTTGTCTTTTCGGAATCACGGGTATTTTTATTGTTGATTTTATGCCATTTCGCCCAATTTTTCACGTGCAGCCGCCCCCATGACGTCATTAATGACCTCAGCATTTCCATTACGCGTTTTTACATTTTTTCACATTTTTTTACTCATTTTTTCTCTCCATCCTCACCTATAAATACCCCCCTTTCCTTCACTTCAAAACACACCTCAAAACACACTTTTCTCTTCTTTCTTTCTCTCCATTTCTTAGTTTTTAGTTTTTTTTTTAGTTTTTCTTATGTTTTAGCTAGTTTCTCTTAGTTTTAGAGTTCTTCCCTTTTTGGGAAGAACTAGTTATGTTTTTATAATTTATTAGCTTTTTGATTCAATAAATGGGAGTGCAAATTCCGTTTGGAGGTTTTCTAGCAACGGGAATGGCATCAATCTTGTAAGGATTTTATTTTTCTTTG